>OY856412.1:1335695693-1336415693 GCA_963693085.1 Alisma plantago-aquatica
TCTAAAACATAATTATGAATGAAATGATATTTTAGGCATGGCTTTCCATCCATACCAAACAGAGACAAAAATAAATTGGTTTGGCTAGTCAAATAATTTGTTGAACAGACCTTCCTTGAAATGACATTTTCCTTAAAATTAATCTCTAAATTTCTTCCACAAAATCTACTTAATACCATAATTGATACTATGTCATTATAACTTATAAAAATTATTTTATTTATCCAATAAACTTTCAATTGGTCAAAAAGACATCAACAATCATAAAACTTTGATTTTTCTCAAAATATGTGACTAAATTACTCAAATCATACCATCATTCACTATTTCTGCAAATTGAGTGTCGCCAAAGATGTACTATTTGTCCAATGATGAAGTCATATATGAAATGAAATATTGAGTACAAGGTGACGTACAAAAGTAAATTGAGAAATAAAATACAGTAAAATCCACTTTATCACATTTTCCCTCGTTAAAGGGAATGTTGTCCCTCAAATTCAAAAATTCTAAAAAGGTATGAACCATATACTCTATATCATATCCTCTTTCTTACTCAAAAATATAATCATGATGTAGTACTAAAAGTCACTCATAATATTGTTTTCATCATTTAGAGGTTAAAAGATCATAGTTCATTGATTTAACGTATAGTCTAATTTTACATCATATCAATATCCTGTAAAGATCGTGATTGATGGTGATGATTAAACATCATAGGTCAAAAGTTCTAGGTTAGAATATTATGCCCTATTTAGTATTAACACCATCATCAACAATATTCTCATCCAATCAATATTTGATGTTTAAATTTCAACAACATTTCAAGATTTGGGTCTAGGTTCAAATATAAAAACTTGGATGATGAGTTTGTAGGTTGATAAATATAGCTCTCTGATTCAATTAAAAATTCAAATTTCAAATCAAAACATGATCAAGTACATTTGTGATTCAAATTTAAAGATTCAAATGGAAAATATTTGGGATCACATCATTTTGAGGGTAGGGAATTATATCCTCTTTAGACCGTAGATGTAATCATTCATCTAGAAGCCACTCTATAGAAAAAGTTTGATACATGGATATGAATTTCATTTTCAATGTATTCAATTCTGATAAAAGATACAAACCTATGTCTTTTTTGGAAAAGATACTATAATCAAAACTATCATCAAGTCAAAATTTGAGATTCATGCATCAATAATATTTCAAGATTTAAGTTTTGGGTCAAAGAGTTAAAATGGTAAGAAGTGAACAACCTTTTCCATTTATAAATAATAAAAAATATGTTCCAAAAAATAATTTTCAAAGTGTGGAATTAAGGATGAATCCAAGGGTGCATAAGAAATGGACACATAAATTTTCTCTCTTGATTAGCCACTCTATCCCACGACATGATCTAGGTATAAGATATCTCATTGTTTTGAAAACTGAGTTCACTTGAAAGGAATTGTAGTAAATAGGGGTCGTTCAACTACAAGATATTATGTATAGGTTCCCTAACCTAGAGTAGACGATCATATTAAAGATCTGGAATTCAGTCAGTATAAAAGTGTTGCATTATTCAAAATACACCACCAATTTGTTCAATTGAGTTTCAAGCCAAAAAGTCAGATCATAGAAAATTACACCTTTATTCAAATTTTACAAATATATTCAAATTTTATATTTTTACCATCCTCAAATACCCATAATAGAGAGAACAAGGATAAGAGAGACAGAAAAAGAGGGGAAGTTACCATACTTCATTCTAAATGGGTGGCTTAGGGTAGTCCATAAAGGAAGGACAAGATGATAAAGGATTGTCTAGTGTTTCAAAGGAGAACCATTCAGTCCATTTCCTGACCCACCAAGGACAAGTAGAAAGGGGAACTTCAACCACCTTAACTAGATAGATATGAGGTGATTACTATCCAGAATCCCAAGCCTAGATGCTTCAATTTTCTTGATTGTAGACTTCTAGGTTTTCCTTCATTCAAAAGATTTGAAATATAATTTAATTTTTGCCTAGGGGAGTGTACATGGTCTAATGACAACTGTCATAGATCCACTTCTACCCAGATTCCAATCCACTATGTTAGTAGGTGGTGTTAAGGGGACTCAACTATCCATTCCTAGGAAGGCTAAAGAAATCACACACATGCATATGTACAAAGAAATAATGTCTCATTTTGTTGATATAAACAACAAGTTTTAAATGAAGGCCTAGAGGCAACAAGGAATGAAAAGAAATAGGAGAGAAAACTATCTAGACAAAAGCTAAAACATGGTTACAATAAAGTTCCCCATAATGATTCATTGGTGTAGCATCTCTTCAGTCCAACAAATATATAGAAGACATATCAGAGTCAACATGTATAGAGTTCTTTAAGGTATTACATTACCTAAATTGAATATCAAGAAACAAAATCAATGGAAGGCATTGTGTATAATTTGAAAAAAAAAACATGTGACAGTTACAAATATATTGTAAAAATTTACAACTTCGCAAGACATATATAAGAAACAATAACAAAATATTAAAAACTTCAATTTCTCAAAAAGTATACACTTTGATTCCAAATTTATAGAGTACTTTCAACAAGGGTCGATTAATCACCTTACAATGATGAAGTGTGGGTGACGAGACCAAAATATTTCTCTTCAACCATAAGGGAAAGATTGAGGTATCATTTGACCGAAAGTAAAGTCTACAAGTAAAATTTGCCATTTGAACCGTATCCAAGTTAACAAAAAGACTCAAAACAATGATGATGAGATATGATAGGATTACACTAAAAATATTGATTATCTTTGAAAACATAGAACAAACTATTTATAGAAAATCAAAACTCTAGTGAATAGTGAGTGGAGTAGCTCATTGAAGTAAATAGACAAGTTTTTTAACAAGAGTACATAAGGGTATTTAGTGCAACACAACAAACAAGTCAAAAGGATTACACACTTACCTTTACCAAGTTTCATAGTAACAAGATTCCAAGGATCGAGTAGTCAAAGGCTCGGGTTTGATCCTAGTGAAGGACTGACTAGATCACATATTTAGGATTAGTGTTGATAAATTCAGATTTCCAAATATACATGTTTATGGGTACTTTGTTTCTTATTGACACTAATTATGATCATTCATCCTTAAATAATCAAACTAGTAAGTTTTCTTGATTTATCGTACATTTCAATTTTCAAGTATGTATAAGTGGATGATTATCCATGAGGTAACATATTGGAAAATTAAGTGACATGTACAATTCCATATCAGGATTTCAATTTCACCTAAGGAGTTACGTTAATCAAAGTTGAGTTTCAACTTTGCCCCAATTAGAGTTCATGCCATTATGATCAAGACTAGATAAATGATCCATCTTATATTTTTGAAACTTCATAAAAAATCATCTTTTACAAACATTTTTGATAAACTCATATATTCAGATCTTTCTATAATTTCTATTGGGTTCCTTAGATTTTTGTTGATCAAAATAGAGTACTTATATGACATTTTCAGAAGTAATAACAATTACATATTAATTACAGAAGATGTGCCCAATTATGATAAAATCATGGTTGTTAAATGTTTATCAAAAGGTTGAGAGTAAGCCAACTGAGTCGGGTAACTGGTGCACCAGCCAGTTCTAGTCTAGGCCCAGTCAAATCCTGGATGGATGTTGTGAGAATCTGTTACACTAAATGAGATTACTCAAAACATAAAACACAATCAATCACTAATGAATCACATACCCAAAAATATGGGTAAATTAAAACCGATTTTAGTGTTAGCACTTGTTCAGAAACATTTGCATAAGACCACAACATCTTTATTTTATCCATACTATGCCAATAATTTGATACAAATTGATCTATCGCCTTAGCCACAACATATATACACAGGAGAACAATATTCGTATATGTCACACAAACAAGCATTAACATGCTAACAAAATCTCGATTCATTTGAAACACCATATACAAACTTTTCCTGCCTAGACCTGAGAGTACAAGGACGACTCTAGGACACACTAGATGTCTAATCAACTTTCTCAAAGATTCATTACTATAGTTCCTCTTTGCTGCCACATGTTTTTTTCCATCACTTGTGATTACCTAAAAACAATGTGGCGAACCACAAGGGTGAGACCCATGTCCCAACAAGAGATATAACCTCCAACAATGTTTATTGATTACAACATTTTAAAAGAATTAAACAATTAAGCAGTTTAATCAGATATAGCAAATAAGCTCAGCAATACTGATGATTAACAAAATACATAAAGGAGAAGATAATAACTATTGCCATTAGCCAGACTATCATCATTTATCTTGTTGACAATATAATCAATTCAATAGCATATGCATATCTAGCATCATGAGCAAGTCTAATAACATAGCATAGCTAACAACATGAGTATGTCTAATTGGTTGAACATATCAACATCATAAGAAGAGATAACAACATAAGATCTGGATAAGCATCATTAGCAGTATATGCATCTCTAGTTACAAAGGCATGGATAGCATGCTAAAAATAACTAACAACATGAGATAGCTAGCATCATGATTATAATCAACAGTAGCAGTATAGTTATCAACATAATCATGGCTACTGTATGTACAAATTTAAAATCTTAAGCATATCCACAACATAAGTATATCTACTATCTTTTAATTGCACTAAACATCATCGTTATGTAAAGAGAACATACAAGGGTTATCATCCAATGTGAAGTGTTGTGTATAACCCTAAAAAATAGCTACAGGATTGTGTTACATCTTTTATTGTGCCCTGGGGAATTTGAATCGTACCATTGAAAGTCCAACCGACCCCTGCGAAGGGCTATTCAGTTTCGTTCAAGATCTAGGAGTGCCGATATCCTAAGATCTCTTCCCCTCGGTCAGTATGAGTAAAACGACAGTGACATATCAGTCAAATATGCCACCACATTGACATATAGTCAAGCTGATAACCACTAATCCAACCTTGGTATAGGTCATGACACTAGAAACCAAGGTATTCAAACCCAATCACTGAGGTACAACCGCATTTGTCCTCTAATCACACCATGTTATAATCAATGAGACACGACTGCAACCGTTCTCAATCACATCAGATGTATGAGGCATGACCATAGCCAACCTCCACAATCTACATTGTGGATGACAAGGATATATCCTCAACTTGCCACCCCCAATACTCAATAGTATGCGCTTCGAGTTTCCCTTAGGAATACTCATTTCACCATCTAGCAAATTCTGACACTCAGATGGATCTATGGCACATGGTGCTACATGATTAGAGTTTCACTTGATTAGTTATGTCAATTGGGTGAATTAAGGCTGCATCAAACAAGTAGACATACAAACCCTAATTCACTTCTAGCTAGCATATAAATATCACAACTTTGAAAAGATATAAAATGTTTGAAACATAATTTCTCATCTCATCATCACATGGTACTATTCACTTTCCATTCATGAGACCACACTAGTCATCATACTATCACAAAATGATAATCTTTTTCACAATATCACATGGTATCAACCCTTATCAACATAAGAGGATTACACCTCATTCAGGGCTCAACCATTCTCAAAGGTCATTAAATCCATCATACTATCACATGATATAAATGCTTTTCACAATATTACAGGGTATTAACCCTTATCAACACAAGAGGATTACACCTCATTCAGGGCTCAACCATGCCCAAAGGTCATTAATACCATCATATTATTCCCTGCAAGATCATCATTATCTTTGCATTCCTTATAACAAGGCTCAACAACATCACTTATATATAATACACCAGATCAGCAAAATATTGCATTAATGAACTAGGTTATATTCATAAACAATAATAGAAGGGTTATATTAACATTAAGAACATTCCTTTATTAAATCAACATGCAATGAATCTAGATATGATTAACTCTCATCATATTCATAATGCACATGTTCAGCATAAGAAAGTATCAACCATGTAGCTATGATAACCACCAATTAACATACCAAGGTTATGATCATGTTAAGGAGGTTATTCCACCATCATTCCATCATATAAGAATGTTAAACATGAATACTCACCTTTATCTATTTGCATTAGAGTTAGGTTCAACATGATAACTTATATCAATGTTACTAAATAACACTCATACCCAAACCCTAACTCCAAGCATCCCCATTGGATCATTGATGCATAAGGTGAAGCATCACCATCACATTCCATACAATTCTCAAGTATGATCCCATACATAAATCAAGGTATAATGATTGGGTTATAGGATACTAGGGTTTCAACAACAGTAACAGAGTACTTCATGATTTCAATAGTCATTCAAGGACTATTCATACCCAATTATCATCATTTAGTTATATTAAAGCTATGTATAACAAGCTATACCTCATTAGGGTTACATATCAACACAATATGGTTATCATCCCTTCTATTCATATGAGTGAATAGGTAAGAATACCTTATTAAGGGTAACCCTCCATTTGTTCCATCATCATTCAACCTGTATCACCATACCACAGTGTCACCCAGAACCATTGGATGTTTAAAAGGTAAGACCTTTCGTTGTTTACATATGTAAACACCTTAGATAAACCACCTATGAAGTCCTTGATTTGTGCTCTAGAAGGAGTAACCATCTAACCCTAGACATCCCTTGATTAACAACACAAAAAGTTCAATTGAGAGTAGGGTAAAACCCACAATCGATTGTTTAGTTAAAACAAGCCATCCATTGTCAACAAGTAAGATCCTTATGTTGATCATATAAAGGAAACCATCTAAATCCCATTATTAGGACCAACATATTACATTATCCATAATTCAACTTTATTGGAGGAATAAACATTAGATCTCGACCATTGGGTCAATTTCATAAGTTCAAACCATCAATTACAGTATAGGTTTGACCATTACATCAAGTGACCCAAGAAACCATTGGTTTAAGGCTTAATTGATGCTACACTACAATGCTTAACTCACCGTAGGTTGTAGAGACCTTATCTACCATCATTAGTGACCATTAAGTCACCATAGGTTGTTAGATCAACACTATATTCATTAATCAACATCAAATATTAAGCTAATGTCAACATTGATTGATAACATCAGTAGGGTACTTAATGGTTGGTCATTAAACTTCTAATTGATCCAAAACCTGACCTAAGGGGGTGACCATAGGTTGTCACCATCTTATGACACCTTTGATCATGACCATTATTTGTCATGAACACAACACCATAGGGTTGTTGCAATGGTACCATCATCGGGTCATGGTTTATAGAAGAAATCATCTTTAAACCCTAAAATTGACCTTTGTTTGATAGGTTCTTAGCACCATAGGTTGTCAAAAAAACCTAATCCAAGTCATATCATACCTTAGGAATAACATACACATGATCACAGGTTCATATATAACTGAAATTAGAATAGGGAACATTATAAAAATCGAAATCCAAGTCAAGCATAGCTTTTTTGTGCATGGATCATCATTTCCAAGCAAGAACATGATATATAAAGCTTATGGTAAGAAATAAATGTGGATCAAGTTATAAAACTTGCCTCTAATGAGAAGATGAAACCCCATATAGAAGAAATCTCAAACAGGTAGGGTAGAAAATCCAAGAGTAAGCTATGAATTCGTCCATCCACTACAGCAAAAATGCCTATTAGTGGCCTTTTAGAAATGCCACAAAAAAATGCCACCAAACAAGTTTAGTGGCATTCATTTGTTGACACTTAAAAAAATTCCTCTAGTACCTATGCCACTTGAAAGATAGTGGCATAAGTTGTAAATGCCACAAAACGTTTGTCTTTAGTGGCTTCCAATAAATGCCAAATAAAGGCCACTAAAACATCACTTGGCATTTATAAAAAAGCCACTATCCATCAATTGGCTTTTATACAAATGCAACTATTTTGTGTTATGTTTTTGTATGAAATGGTTATTATTGAGTGTAATGGTGTATAAAAAAGCCACTAATGACATACTAGTTATGTATTACTACATTTTCATGGTTTTTAGTCCTTAATGTTTTTGTTCATTATCAGGTTTTCTAATTGAATGCCATTGCAGCCGAACTCAGTTTTCCAAAAAGTAAGAATTCTTTATTTATAATCAAATGAAAATTACATGGGGAGGAAATTTTAGCTTGCCCCTTAAATGGAATACAACACCAATGATATACTTTCATACAACATTTTTCTATTCAATACAATAACTTCAACATCATTGGATTTGTCTCTTCCCTTATATGACTATCTACTTTTCAGCATGCCGACTTCAGAGCTCCTTCAGGAAATAGCTTTATGTGTAGGTAGAATCCTTGAACCACCTCCCAGAACCATTGGATAACATGTGATGCATTGTTGTATCCAGAGTATTCTATATTCTGAAGTAATTAGTAACCATGATAGAATTGAAACTGAAGTTTCTGGAAGATTATGCATTGTTTCATCTATTAAAAACCTACATCACTTGAAAATGATTCAAACTCATGTCAGGTGAACCTCAATTATAGCATGTATGCAATAAAATGAGTAATAGGGAAGATTTGGTGTTTATTGTATGGATTTATCATGTATGCAATAAAACAAGAAATCTTAATAAGTAGTTGTACCTGAAGACTAGCATGAACAACAGATTCAAGACCATTGTGGAAACAATAATAGATAGCAACTTGCATGGGTTCTAATTGAGGGAACTCATCTTCAACCATACTTTCAGCCTATAAGACATCTTCAAATGTCTCTTTCTAGTGGTTTCCCCTCAACCACCCAACCTCCACCTGCAAGCCAGCTTGTCGATTTAGGTACCATGTTACCTTCTTCTCAGCCAATTGTGCCTCAAGTGTTGTCGTCTACTTTGCATAGTTCAGTACTTGTACAAGGAGCACTGGCTAACGCCAATTATAACAACAATTACCTGGATTAAGTATACCATAGTTTCTTCAGCAACCCATTCAGTAAGCACCTTCTCTGATGGTGCTTCAGCAGTAGGGACAAGCATTACAATCACGCTTGCAACCTTCTCAACCATCAAATTCCCAGTTTCAGTAGCAGTTGTAGATAAATAATTCATTGAGCTTGAGTCAGCAACAGTTCCAACTATTGCAACCAGTGCAATTCTGGTGACATGTAACTGGATGAACTAAAATAGATCAGTCCTGGAGATAAAACCGTAAAAAGAGACACTTTTGCAATTTTTGTAGTCACAATTGGCTATCATATTGGATGGAAGATATATCCATTATCATCCTACAAACATATCACCTGGAACTTAATGCTTGGATAAGCATACACCCAAACAAACCCCATTTCTCTTCAATATCATCTCACCATGCCCTTTCTTACAAGTTCCTAGACTGCATGGAAAGTTTGTAGCTACTGAGAACTTCTTTTATACTTCAAAGGTTAAATTCTGCATTGGCTCTATTTTTATCTAACATCACATATAAAAAAATAATAATACGGTTCTACTATAAAGCTTTTTAAAATAAGATAGAAATAGTATTGTCTGCTATAAAGCATAATGGAATACAACTCTTACCTCAAGGTTTCTAATCATTTGTTCTCCAAAAGCATTGCTAGGACGAATCTATATCATAGTGAAACACACAAGTTAGTATAGGCAACTATAAATGAGTGATTGAAAGCATGTAGAAAAAAAGACAATAAAAAAATTATAGAGGAAAGAACCTGCTCATATAAGAAAAATACTGCAGTTGAGAATGTATCTCTAGCCCATCTAACTATAGCACAGGATGAATCAAGAATCAAGTAATTAATACACAATCTACAATTATAAATGTGGGCAAGCTGATGACAATATCATAAACACTAAAATTATTCAAGAGAACCATATGACGAGAACTCAAAAAGATCAGCAGCACAAACAAATTTGGAACATAGTAAAGTGCATCAATATCCTTATATGAACAACTGCAGAATATAATAAGTGCACGATGTTAGGCAGGAAAACAAGGTGATGAATTAAGACTTCCTAATAATATAACATGAAACATGGATTGTGCCAACAACTAATAATACAAAGATCAGGATACAGGAGGAATGCCGTTTGAATAGGTTAAGTAGGGGTATTGTGGGTAGTGTAGTGGTAAAGTTGCTAGGTTATGTGAGTAGCACGGTCATGGTAGATCACCACGGCTGTGGTGGGCAGGAGTGAGCACGGTCGTATTGGAATGGAATGGTCATGCTGAGAAATGCGGAAAAATCATAGGAACATGGTGGATTTAACACTTGGATGGCCACGACCGTGTTGGGCACCACGGTCGTGGTGATACTATGGTAGCATGGTCATTGTGAGGCTCGTAATGGCAGTTGTTATGGGATGGAACACCTAATTTCGGTGTCTCCAGAATGGTCTTGTAATGTGGCACGACCATGGTGTTTGTCCCCCACAATGTTTGCACTAAAATATAATTTTTGTCTTATATGTGGATGCAAGGTTATTTTAAAAGGGGAAGTACAAAGTGCACAATGTGGGATTTGTTGGAGTTATTAATTATTGAGTTTATCTTGTAAATGGGTCTAAGTGTAATTGGCCCATCAGGGTTCAAGTTAAAGTTGCAAGTGTTCCCCCTCCTATATATAGGAGTAGGGTTTTGTCTAATAGAATAATATAATTTTCTGCAGGTCTAAACCAATTAGCCTTAAAACATAGACTAAATATAGCAACAAAATCCAAATTAAGTCTAATGAATTCAGATTGTTGGTGTCTACATTGATAAGTAAGCAAATATGGTGTCAGTAATATGTCACTATGTGAATGGCTTTAAGGAGAGAGCCATCTTCTCTCCTAAGGTGGAGGCTGCCCCCATCCCTCCTCGTTATCATTTCCTTCTCCATGTTGTCTAGTTGGGACCCCACAGAAGTAGCAACAATTGTTCTAGGAGCTAATCTGCCAACAAAGGTCACAACTCTAGCAAGGGAACCAATCACCATAGATTGGACTAGTAAACATCTTGGGTTACTTCTGTAGTGGACTTTGTATCCAATTATCTCTTTGTACATTCCCAAATTGCATTCTTACTAATATTCAGATGTACTCTTCTGTTCCTTTCTAACCACCTATGATACATAATCAGGGTGCTAATAATTCTAGCCTTATAATCTAAAAAATATTATAGATCATTCCGCCCTCTAGGTACTGAAGTGATGATGCATTTATCAACGGCTAGATCACAAAGCTCTTGAGAAAATGATGCAATAAAAGATATCATCATGTAGATTTCCTAGGTTGCAAACCAGAAAAGGATGCAATAAAAGATATCAATGGCTAAATGTTTATCTCATGTCTCTTTAATTTTTATATCAATTGTCGTGTTTGGAACCATGAAACACCCCTCTACCAAACCTCATTTTAGTTTCTGGGAAGCAAAAACATAGGAAAGTAAATATTTGACAATGGCATGACAAAGCATTAAAAACTAGGTGATATTATTTGATGAAAAGTAAACCAAAAGTCATCATTGCAACAAAAAAATTTCAGTTGCTGCAATACAACTCCAGATGCACCATTGTGCATGATGTTGTCCATGCTCATCTTTACAAAATTAGTAGAGCCAACTGATTTTTTCTTGTTCATCTTAACGAAAGGAAATCCTTGTCATATTGGAAGTGGAATGTCACCTCGAACCAGAACCTTTTAGACACCACCTCTATATGTAAGTTTATGCACACCACCAATAATTAGTTAAGTAAATACTATTAAAAACCTCCCAGCTTGTGACTTGAGAGTAAAACCTAATAGTATTTAACAATGATCTCTGTACGCCTTGCAACTAATAGTAGACAATGTCTAAAGGAATGACATTTCGTAATATTTCACATACCATGCCAATATATGCTTTTGAATTGAAAAATATAAAATTCAGAAAAATATCACTTGAAATCTTCCTAAAAAATGGTGTCATCACTAATTGAAGCCATACTATATCAAGAACATTAGGTAGGGAAGAAAAGTAAGTTTTCTAGTACCATACACATTTGACAAGTGTAATCTTAAAAAATGGAGATAATAGTATTGAACATTAGGAGGGTGCTATTCCACCTGGCAAATGGAAGTACTATACTATCTTGAACATATATTTTGACAAAGCTTAAGATCCTTAACCAACTTGCTAATTTGATAAGGAATGATGTAGTATCAAATTTTCATTCCCTAATTTATTCTTACCTACTCAAAATGGAAATATTTAATGCCATATGTTAAAATATCCTACATATTTGAAAAATACCCAAAAGAAATGACAAAGACCATTCAGATAACTAAGAAAGAGTAGTTATATTCAAATTGTCTTCTGACACTTTGTGATACAAAGCATCATAGGATCAACAAAAGTTCCAAAAGAACATAAGGAATAAAGAGAAACATATACAATAGTAGCCATATTAAACAATACTCTAGTTTCAATGTTGGTGGTTTAGATATGAGACTTGGAAGCATGTATCATGAAATACTACAACCAAGGGCAGAAAACAAGAGTGACATATTTCGGTAAAGTTATTCATACGGGCGATGTCATTGTTTATGTGCAGCTGAGAAATGTCATTTGTGTATCCATTTTCTATAGATATTCCTATTGTGTTCTATATCCAGAATCATCATATATCAAGGTAACTATAGTCTCTACATATTTAATATGTGCAGTACTAAATGATTAGCAAAGAATAATTCTTCTATTGTTAGTTCTTTACATTATATACTCATAGTTGGACTGGATTATGACTCCTCCTAATTATCTTGGGATGAGTTGTACACAAAAGGACTAATGCAACCAAATGCATCAAACAAAAGTAGCATTTGTAGCCATGCATGATGTCATTCTTGTTCAACCAAAAGATTTTATCTTATTTCCCTTAGCTGAATAATGCAGTTAGCACTACCAATCTATTTTTTCATCATGTGTTCTAAAGAAGTTGTCCAAATGTAAGTCTTTATTTATTATTGAGGTCGGATTATTTTCTATAATAGTCGATTTGGGACTTTCAAACTATAACTAGAATCCATTACGTCCTAGTGGATCTTTCATATAATTTATACTTTACATACATATTAAAAGGCTCACTTATACCTAGAATAACTACAAATAGTACCTTAAGTTATCATAACACTGAAATCTTGCTAAAATGAAGAAAAGTAGGGAATTAGACTATGCATTAATTCAATGGTTAGTCTCCTAATGCTTGGGTGTCCGGTTTGGTGCGTGTTTAACATATGTTACACTCAAATTTTGATTTCTTTCTTTGATTACTTGGTTGTTTTGATTGATTCCAACCTTCCACTAAACCTAGTCCAAGAGGTGCATGTTTTGATGCACATAAACTAATCAAGTAATGGGATTAGGTTATACATGTCAGAAGGATTTTTTTTCATCATCTTACAACTTTTAGCAACACATGATATATTGCAAATAACTTCACTATAATGGATTAGGCTATCTATTTTGCAGTACAATATATATGCCCATATACCTTAAACATTAATAGAATCATCCTTTCCATAAAGTTCCTAAAATCACGAGAATGAATATAAAATTACATCAGCATTAGTAACTAAAAATAAATTTTAAGAAAGAATATAAAACTGACTATGGAAACAATAAAAAGAATAGTGTTCAAGTCAAGATACCTACAACTTAGAGTAATTTTGAATTTTTGTATGTTACTAGTCTTTGCAACTTCTAACGTATACTATGATATGGTCTGCATACTATAAAATATTGTCTCATAACTAGTTCGTAGGTATGCAACAACACTCTACAAAATTTGTATACCACTATTAGCTTCTTATGTTCCAGGAAAGACAATAGATAAAACGTTAATGTGCATAGTAATAAGGATACTATCAAGATTGAAATGATACACTATGCAACTAACTGGTTATTGGTTGGGAGAAAGTATTCCCAAATGTTGTGAGCATGTACTTTATGCAATTGGTAGTTTCCTTATTTTTCTTATATAATAATGAAACATATTTTACTACAGAGACAAGGTAGTTGATTTTCACTAGAATGAATATGATCCATGGACAATGGTAGTTTGTATAATGATGTGGGTACTCTTTATAATTGCATCTTATGGGCATGCTTATTTATACAGTTACTGCCCCAAACTGTAGGATTAACAACTAAATTAAGTGGAATCCAAGCTCATATATGGATGCCCAGGAATTTTTGTGAGTTTGTTCAAGAGATATGTATATCATTATGTAACCAGGAAGAATGAACACAAATACAAATCAACATAGATACAATTCCACATGGAAAATCTAAAGAAAAATAGATATATCATAAAAGTGTATCCTTGTAAGTATTCATCTAAGCATTGCAAAACTGATGGTTGATTATTTTTTCAAATGCATCTTTTTTGTAACCTTTAGATGCATAAACATTTAGTATTTGATTGAATCTTCTTCAACTTTTACATATCTTCCAATAAATCATAGATGGATCTCATTATAAATAGACATCTATCATCGTGCTTCCAGAATAGTAGGCACAAGAAAAAATGTAGCACTCTAAGAATTGAAAGAATGAGCAATTTGTGCCCCCAGAAGTGTCAATTGTTACCTTTATTGTTATTCATTTCCTTCAACTAGAAAACATGTTTTAAGTGTCCTTATATAACACTTTTTAGTATTTAAACATGCTGGTGTTGTTTGAAAGCAACATCTTTGGGAATAAAATGACTGAGAACAATGTATCTAGCCTCAGTCTCGTCAATATCCACTAAAGCCGGTTATCACTAGAATACTAAATGTGTGTTTTCTTACTATAATCACAAACACAAAACCTATTCAAATGAAGTTTATACTTGAATAACTTATAAAATTTCCAAATTGTAGGATACATCCTGAAGACTGTTATTTGGTCTCATAATATATGGTTTTGCTGCAGTCAATTTGAAAGATTTTCATGGGACGTTCTTTTCCTACATGTCAAGGTTTTATACAACATAATTTACTGAGTAACAACTCCATTAATCTTCTTTTGGTCCTATGGACCGAATGTGGTGGTTTGAGGCATATATTAACTTTTTATAAATGGCTAAGTTGGGACCTATATGAATTATTTGTGAGACCTAATATTTTCTCTATATGTGGTCATTCTTTTATATATGTCATGCAATTACAATATTCAAATGAAAGTGTAGAGAAAATGTATGGGTGAATTGACATTATGAAATATATATATGATTCTATAGGTGATCTGAATCATGTTCTATGATTTGTTTATAAGATTTCTTGGGCGTTTAATATTATATTTGCCAAAAGCCAGTTCTCATCTCTAACAATTACAATTGGTGTCATTATTATATTTCATATGTACTCATAATTTTATGGATTTAAGTAGGTATGTTGCAGAGTAATCTATTCTGTAGACTTGAAGATGACATCCTTTCTAAATTGGAAAATAGTAAAGCACACATAATACAATGCTCATCAAACAACTGAAAAATCTTCCTTCATGCTCACCTTCTTATGCAACTATGTTTTTCTTGTATATGTAGTGTTAACTATAGCATAATTCATTGACTATTGTTCTCATGTTGACTAACATGCACTTACCAGTGTATCTAATATCATGGAGCTCAGTCAAAATCTTTAGGTTTATATTATTTGCAAATTGATCAAGTATGTCTACACTACCACTTGCATTACCATATTTTGTGTTGAAGTTGAAAATAATGAAACTCTAAGGTGGTACCATGCTCAATGACTATCTTGTTTAATCTTCTAGGTGGTTTATTCAACTGCATGGATTGAATTAGGCATCATGTGAATAATGACATATAAAAGTGGACAATATCATTTCAGGTCAGTAGCTATATTTTTGCAGTTTGTGTGCAATATTTCTAAATCAATATGCAGAGATATATTTATAAAATTGAAGGTCTTGGTTCTATTTTTTGATCTAATACTTGACAACCTGCATTCACCATTCATTCTATTTTTTATATAATTATTCTTAAAGTAGTTATATACTAGGTGTAAAAAATCTAGAAATGATGACTTCCAACCAGCACATTTCTTGTACAGACCTAAATAGGGTTAAACATGAATTTCTATCAAAACAGGTTAGTCCATTCGATATAACATGAAAAATCATTTTTCGTCATCTCCAATATTTCAACAGCCATGGATTTCTAGAACTACTAATGATTTAGTCAGAAGAAGAAAGATAGGGGAAGCACCTGGCATGAATGCGTCAAGTAAACAAAACCTTGTGGAAGTGAACGCCCATTCTCCAAGCCGACATGCATTGTAGTCAATTGCTTTTTTAACAATCAGATTCTTCTATGTAATGAATTGATACATATCTCCATAGCGTGGATAAATCTATTGGGACATAAGGAAATGAAAAAAAGGAGAAAGAAAAGGGATGACGGAAAGTACTTCAGAGTCTTCCTAATTCCGCCAGACTCCTCTCCGTCGTCGTGCGGTGCCCTTCCAGTGCCGCACTCTCTCTGTTGTATGTGGCAATGTGAAGATGGGAGGCGTGTGGGAGGAGCGCTTGGGGTTTCCTCTGTTGGGTCAAGGTATGCGAGAGGTACAATTCTTGGTGACCCGACTCCCTCTCCTACAAAATTACCAGATACAATCGACAATTTTAAGAGCGTGTGTCGGGAATCAGAGTTCAGCAAAATTTTAAGTTGCTAATATGGGGAGCCTAATTCATTAGGCACTCTTTCAAATTTGCTAATATCGAATTGCCTCTATTTGTGTTCATAAATGCCTCTAAAATTAGGTGCTTTTAATAAAATTTTATAATACAACATTTAGGGGCATTTAAATAAAAAATGCGTTTAGAATGATTATATAGTGGCCTTTTTTTACAAAAGCCACAAGAATAAATACCACTAATGGATAATTTTGGAGTAGTGATCTAACACCTTTCTTCATCAAATGGGCAAACCCTAAGCATAAGGAGCAAAAAAAGGTAGGGTTTTAGAGCTTTAGAACAATTGCTAACATGTAACAACAAGGTTCCAACCTGGAGAAATATAGGAGGAAGGATAAAAAAGAAATAGTCGGAGGAAAGAAGGGAATTCTTACACTTTTAGGTCAAGATCACTAGAAGGAAGCTTTTTCAACCCTAAAATGAAGTCAATTTCAACCTTAGAGCCTTTCTATAAGAAGATCCCCACTTTCTTCTTCCTTGGGCTATGGAGGGAGAAAGAGGTTGGGAGAAGGAGGGAGGTGGTGGAGAGAAAATGGTTCGTTTTGGTGCTCGGGGATAAGTAGATGACACTTTAAGATAAAGAAAAGGAAAAAGTTGAAGTTCTAGTATCTATCCAAGTGTCCATGGCCTTAATTTATTAAAAATATACAAGCACACACATAAGAAGCTCCCCCAACATGTGTATAGACCTGTTTAGCTTTCCTTTGTCGAATTTCCCAGCCAATCAAATAATTCATTAGGTGATAGCTACTAAAGGTAGCTCATCCATGAAGGGGAAAACCCTAAAATACCCTTAGAGAAAAAACCTTCAAACCAAGGTTTAAATAGGTGCCCCATGGATTATCAAGCTCAAGAATGATGATATAATATACAAGGAACATAATGCAAGTGATAAATTACAAATAAAACCTCTCAATTGGGTAAATTGCAGAAAAGTCCAAAATGTGCATAAAATTGCATAACTTGCTTAAACAGTGTCCAAATTGGATCAAATTTGAAAATTAAGCTTGTATTATTATTTCAAAGAATATAAAATTTTATATTAGGATTCTAAGCATTCAATTATAATAATTAAGCTTGTTCAAATCATTAAGAAAGTTTAGGGGCCTTACAACTATAAACCCCTAATAGGGATTTCGCCCCCAAAATCCAAGGTAAACAAAGATGGGTACTTCCTATGAACCTTATCCTATTACCTTCACATTATTACTTGCATATCATGGTGATGTCACATCATTCATACATATCTCATCTTGGGTCAGCAGAAAAACCCCCACATAAGAAGACATTTCCAAATATGGAACATAGAAACTTGTTGTACCACCTATACAAATCTAATAGTAACTTTCAACTTTGTGACTCGATTGTCATCTTGAAATATTCTATATGTTGTATCACAAATCACTCAGAGGCCAGACTCACTGGATCTTACCAAACATAAAACATCAAGTATCTATTATCCTTTAATGGTTGTTGTAATCAACAACTCAATCAACCATGTAGGCACCCCCTAGTTTTCAAGAAATTAAGAGGAATATGTTTTTAGAGGATTCTCCAATCATATCAATGGTTGAATGACCATCTATTTGGTTGAAGAATCATACACTTGTATATAACTATTAACAAATATAACTTCCTGATAGACCTTGTTAGGGGTGGAGCAACGACATTGTATTCATCTTATCAGGACTCACATAACATACTTAACAGAGGTATCATAACTCTTAGAGGATACCCTAGTCAACCCCCAACTCACTCTTGTTCAACTTGTCTCATAGATATTGCTACTTCGGAAACCCTAAGGTTTTTGAAAAATATTGATCATATTTTTGACCATATTTGAAATAGTTTGACATGTCATCATTCAAAGCTTGATATAACTTGTATGACATGTCTGGAACACTTTGTTCCTCATATTCATAAATTCTATTTGTACATTGGTTAGTCTATAGGACATAACTCTAAACTCATCATGGTCATATGAATTATGTCATCCAATCTAAATCTTATGCATTGATATTTGATCATATGTTTATCTTAAAGGAACATGGTATCACATATCTATTGACCAATAAACCTTCTATCCTTGATAGTGGTCTTGTCCAACTATCACTAAACCATACACAACATTATAGAATCACTTTTTTTTAGACAACTTGTAGAGGGTCATCATCAACTCTCTCTCTCTCTAAGGGAGAGGAACATTTGGAATGTTCATTTAATAAACATTTCCAACCTTCACATACTTCCCATACTATTGACACATCTAGGATACTAGGATTCATTACCTTGGTATCCACCTCATGTGCTATAAGGAACTCACATCCTTATCTCATCTACTTTTACCAACATAACAAATATCAAGAAATATAAGAGGAATCTCCCTAATTATTGGAAGGCTCAAAAGAAAACTCAGAGGTTATGACCTTGGAACCATAGTCCATGAAACCTTATGCTATAATAAGCTATCCGCCCTCATGTTTGCAGAGAATCCACATGTACCAAGTGGCAATGATCCACTTGAAAGTTGTGTCCTAGAAATGAAAGACACAAATGGAAACACACTTCCCACATCATAGCAACATTGTTCAGGGTCACTAATAAAAAGGTAACTAATTCTATTTTCATTATGCATATTACAACTTATTATGTATCATTTTACCTTTTTCATTTTTGGTTCCTTGTCATTAGCATAGGAATCATCATGATTAACATATCTCATTACTTTTTCCTTGATGAATATTTATCACACTTGGGTATGTTCTCTTATTTTATTATATTTTTCAACCACTTATCAATTGGTAAATACTCATATTCCACATTTGCTTCAGTAAATCAGGATCATGTCCCTTAATTTCTTTCACATGCCATACTAATTTTTCATTAACACTTTCTTAGACACATAGGTTGGTCTGAGATTGTCACTGTTCTCATTTATCTTCTCATTTTATACTTATCATTGGAGTCATCTCTATCTTATGTTGATTTCATACATTGAATCACTTTATAAGCATAGACTTATCTATCTTTTACTTTATTATCTTCGTGAATCACATCTTCAAGAACTCCTATTTGTCTTATTTGTATTCATATTTAGATACCATGGTGTTGTATCTTTCTCTTATAGTTACCAAACATTCAAGTTTTAATAGATAATGATGCAGTTCCCATCTTCTTTAAGATATGATTGAGATATTCACACCATGATTTGTTATTCGTTATGCTCTTTAGATTGTCTCAAAATGACTACTTGATCAGAGTAATCAAAAAGATAACAATATAAGAGTTCCATACTTACCTTTCTTCAATAATTGAATATCTAGCCAGGGCATCCAAGTACTGCGATTAGGTAGTATGCACCATGTTTTTGTGTCACGTTCCTAACTTAGACATCATTCTAGTCTTAAGTCCTACTGTCCATGTAAACTCAATGAACCTAAAGCTCTGATACCAACCTGTGAGAACCCATTACACTAAACGAGATTAATAAAAACATAAAACACAATCAATCACTAATTAATCACATACCCAAAAATATGGGTAAATTAAAATTGATTTCAACATTAGCACTTGCTCAGAAACATTTGCATAAGACCACAACATCTTTCTTTTATCCATACTGTGCTATGAATTTGATACAAATTGATCTATCACCTTAGCCACAACATATATACATAGGTGAACAATATTCATATATGTCATACAAACAAGCATTAACATGCTAACAAAATCCTGATTCATTTGAAACACCATATACAAACTTTTCCTGCCCGGACCTGAGAGTACAGGGACAACTTTGGGACACATTAGATGTCTAATCAACTTTCTCAAAGATTCATTACTATAGTTCCTATTTGCTTCCACATGTTTGTTTCTGTCACTTCTGATTACCTAAAAGAATGTGGTGAACCACAAGGGTGAGACCCATGTCCCAGTAAGAGATCTAACCTCCAACAACATTTATTGATTACAACATTTTTAAGTAATTAAATAGTTAAGCAGTTTAATCAAATATAGAAAATAATCTTAGCACTAATGATGATTAACAAAATACAAAAAGGAGAAGATAATAACTATCGTCATTAGCCAGACTATCATCCTTTATCTTGTTGACAATATAAGCAATTCAATAGCATATGCATATCTAGCATCATGAGCAAGTCTAATAACATAGCATAGCTAACAACATGAGCATGTATAACTGGTTGAACATATCAACATCATAAGAAGAGATAACAACATAAGCAAAACTATCTAGATAAGCATGATTAGAAATATATGCATCTCTAGTTACAAAGGCATGGCTAGCATGCTAAACATAACTAACAACATGATATAGGTAGCATCATGATTATAATCAACAATTGCAGTATAGTTATCAACATAATCATGGCTACTATATGTATGAATTTACAATCTTAAGCATATACAAAACATAAGTATATCTACTATCTCTTAATTGCACTAAGCATCATCTTTATGTAAAGAGAACAAACAAGGGTTATCATCTAATGTGAAATGTTGTGTATAACCCTAAACAAATATGGTACACTGATGTATTACATCTTTTATTACACCCTAGGGAATTTGAATCATACCATTCAAAGTCCAACCAACCCCTACGAAGGGCTATTCGATTCCG
The DNA here is from genome assembly GCA_963693085.1 of Alisma plantago-aquatica. Taxonomy (NCBI): domain Eukaryota; kingdom Viridiplantae; phylum Streptophyta; class Magnoliopsida; order Alismatales; family Alismataceae; genus Alisma; species Alisma plantago-aquatica. The sequence continues at coordinate 1,335,717,038 of OY856412.1, forward strand.
TACAAGATCTAGGAGTGTCCATATCCTAAGATCTCTTCCCCTCGGTCAGTACGAGTAAAAAGGCAATGGCATATCAGTCAAATCTGCCACTACAGTGACATATAGTCAAGCTGATAACCTCTAGTCTGACCTTGACACTAGAAACCAAGGTATTCAAACCCAATCACTGATGTACAACCGTAGTTGTCCTCTAATCACATCATGTTATAATCACCGAGACACGACTGCAGCCATTCTCAATCACATCAGATGTATGAGGCATGCCCATAGCCAAACTCCACAATCTTCATTATGGATGACAAGGATATATCCTCAACTTTCCACCCCGACATACTCAACAATATGCACTCTGAGTTTCCCTTAGGAATACTCATATCACCATCTGGAAAATTCTGACACTCAGATGGATATATGGCACAGGGTGCTACATGATTAGAGTTTCACTTAGTTTTATCAATTGGGTGAATTAAGGTTGCATCAAAGAAGTGGACATACAAACCCTAATTCACTTCTAGCAAGCATATAAATAACACAACTTTGAAAAGATATAAAATGTGTGAAACATAATTTCTCATCTCATCATGACATGGTACTATTCACTTTCCATTCATGAGACCACACAAGTTATCATACTATCAAAAAATAATAATCTTTTTCACAATATCACAGGGTATCAACCCTTATCAACATAAGAGGATTACACCTCATTCAGGGCTCAACCATGCCCAAAGGTCATTAAAACCATCATACTATAACATGATATAAATCATTTTCACAATATCACAGGGTATTAACCCTTATCAACACAAGAGGATTACACCTCATTCAGGGCTCAACCATGCCCAAAGGTCATTAAGACCATCATATTTTTCCCTGCAAGATCATCATTATCTTTGTATGCCTTATAACAAGGTTCAACAACATCATTTACACATAATGCACCAGATCAACACAATATTGCATTAATGACCTAGGTTATATTCATAAACAATCATAACAGGGTAATATTAACATTAAGAACATTCCTTTATTACATCAACATGCAATGAATCTAGATATGATTAACTCTCATCATATTCATAATGCACATGTTTAGCATAAGAAAGTATCAACCATGTGGCTATCATAACCACCAATTAACATACCAAGGTTATGATCATGTTAAGGAGGTTATTCCACCATCATTCCATCATATAAGAATGTTAATCATGAATACTCATCTTTATCTATTTGCATTAGAGTTAGGTTCAACATGATAACTTATATCAATGTTACTAAATAACACTCATACCCAAACCCCAACTCACAACATCCCCATTGGATCATGGATGCATAAGGTGAAGCATCACCATCACATTCCATACCATTCTCAAGTATGATCCCACACATAAATCAAGGTATAAGGATTGTGTTATAGCATATTAGGGTTTCAACAACAGTAACAGAGTACTTCATGATTGCATTAATCATTCAAGGACTATTCATACCCAATTACCATCATTTAGTTATATTAAAGCTATGTATAACAAGCTAAACCTCATTAGGGTTACATATCAACATAATATGGTTAGCATCCCTTCTATTCATATGAGTGAATAGGTAACAATACCTTATTAAGGGTAACCCTCCATTTGTTCCATCATCATTCAACCTGTATCACCATACCACAATGTCACCCAAAACCATTGGATGTTTAAAAGGTAAGACATTTGGTTGTTTACATAAGTAAGAACATTAGATAAACAACCTATGAAGTCCTTGATTTGTGCTCTAGAAAGAGTCACCATCTAACCCTAGACATCCCTTGATTCACAACACAAAAAGTTCCATTGAGAGTAGGGTAAAACCCACAATCGACTATTAAATTAAAACAAGCCATCCATTGTCAACAAGTAAGATCCTGAAGTTGATTCCACTTTATTGGAGGAATAAACATTAGATATCGACCATTGGGTCAATTTCATATGTTAAAACCATCAATTACAGTATAGGTTTGACCATTGCATCAAGTGACACAAGAAACCATTTGTTTAAGGATTAATTGATGCTACACTATAATGCTTATTTCACCATAGGTTGTAGAGACCTGATCCACCATCATTAGTTACCATTAAGTCACCATAGGTTGTTATATTAACACTATATTCATTACTCAACATCAAATATTAAGCTAATGTTAACATTGATTGATAACATCAGTAGGGTACTTAATGGTTGATCATTAAACTTCTAATTGATCCAAAACCTGACCTAAGGGGGTGACCATAGGTTGTCACAATCATATGACACCTTTGATCACAACCATTAGTTGTCATGAAGACAACACCATAGGGTTGTTGTAATGGTACCATCATCGGGTCATGGTTTATAGAAGAAATCAGCTTTAAACCCTTAAATTGACCTTTGTTTGATAGGTTCTTAGCACCATAGGTTGTCAAAACAACTTAATACAAGTCATATCATACCTTAGGAATAAAATAAACATGATCAAAGGTTCATATATAACTGAAATCAGAACAGGGAACATTATAAAAATCGAAATCCAAGTCAAGCATAGCTTTTTAGTGCATGGATCATCATTTCCAAGCAAGAACATGATCTAGAAAGCTTATGGTAAGCAATAAACATGGAGAAAGTTATAAAAATTGCCTTTAATGAGAAGATGAAACCCCATACAGAAGCAATCTCTAGCAAGTAGGGTAGAAAATCTAAGAGTAACCTATGAATTCGTCCATCTAATACCTTTCTTCATCAAATGAGCAAACCCTAAGCATAAGGAGCAAGAAAGGTAGGGTTTTAGAGCTTTAGAGCAATTTCTACCATGGAACAACAAGGTTCCGACCTGGATAAAGCTAGGAGGAAGGATAACAAAGAAATAGACGAAGGAAAGAAGGGAATTCTTACACTTTTAGGTCAAAATCACTAGAAGGAAGCTTTTACAACCCTAAAATGAAGTCAATTTCAACCTTAGAGCCTTTCTCCAAGAAGATCCCCACTTTCTTCTTCATTGGGCAGAAAAATTCGCAGCTGAACAGAGGGATAACGAGGTTTGGAGAAGGAGGGAGGTGGTGGAGAGAAAATGGCTCATTTTGGTGCTTGGAGATAAGTATATGACACTTTAAGATAAAGAAAAGGAAAAAGTTAAAGTTCTAGTATCTATCCAAGTGTCGATGGCCTTAATTTATTAAGAATATACAAGCACACACACAAGCAGATCCCCCAACATGTATATATACCTGCTTATCTTTCCTTTGTCGAATTTCCCATCCAATCAAATAATTCATTAGTTGATAGCTACTAAAGGTAGCTCATCTGTGAAGGGCAAAACCCTAAAATACCCTTGGAGAAAACACCTTCAAACCAAGGTTTAAATAGGTGCCCCATGGCTCAACACGCTCAAGAATGATGAGATAATATCCAAGGAAAAAACTTCAAGTGATAAATTGCAAAGAAAGCCTCTTAATTGGGTAAATTGCAGAAAAGACCAAAATCTGCATAAAATTGCATAACTTGCTTAAACAGCGTCCAAATTGGATCAAATTTGAAACTTAATCTTTTCTTATTATTTCAAAGCATATAAAAAGGTTATATTGGGTTTCTAAGAATTATATTATAATAATTAAGCTTGTTCAACTCATTAAGCAAGTTTAGGGGCCTTATAGATGTAATCCATGCCTTGGTCTAAGCCAGGAGGATGGGTTTGCTACATATGGGGCCAAACATGGATCCTACACTATCATCTACCCAATCCCACTTGTTGGTTCTCACCCACTCCCTTGTTTCTTCTATAGGAATAGAGCATTGGAGCAACACCCACTATGCTCAAAGAGGTGCTATGACATGACCCCTACCTCCAGGAAAGACTTAGATAGCCTCACTATCCTCCATAACTGAATCCTTATTTGTTGCCCTCCACACTACTTCTCAGGTGACCTAACAATTGTGTAGAGTATCTACTATAGTGGCCTAATTAATTGTCCATGTCAGATCCATTAAAAGAGGCAGCAGCACCGCCACCCCTTCGCAACATTCCATCTCAATTCCACCCTCAAAATATTTTCGTATTCCATTGTACTTCCCCTACTTCCATGTTCTTATTCCCCTCTTTCCATATTTAGGTCATGTGTCATTCTCCTTTATGCTTCTCTACATTAGCACAAGGCTTTACATATTACCAAAAACAAAAGGGAAAAGGAATCGAGAAGGGTTCCGTCCTCTACCATTTAATGGAAAGTCTATAGAGGAACCAATAACTTCTAGGACTTTATAGATGGGGAAACAGACAACCTCTTCCATTTACTATGGTCAATACCCTACTTGATGAAGAAAAGAGAAATTATCATTTTGATTGGTCAAGAAAAAAAACCAAAATTTTATAAATGTCAATGACTATTTACTCTCCAAAAATGCCTATTGCCAATGTGATTTTTTCACCTCCTATTTTTTATCAGCAATTAAAGATAAAAAAATAAGGAAATATAAATAGACAACATAACATTTTGAAAGATGGGGTTGAAAATAATTTCATCATTAGAGAATTTCCTTGTTTGATCGACGTGATACATGGTCAACATTTTGACTTGGTTACAAGTCTTAAATAATGGTACTTTAATGTAATCTCTCAACCTATACTCCAAAAACAAACTCATGAACCCTTCCCTCCAAAATAAACAAACTAAATCATGTTTAAGTATATGTAATTGTGACTCTTGACCAAAAGTGAGTCTTAAAATACATATTTAAGTAATATTGTTCACCTCCAATATCATAAGAAATCCACATCTCCTAAACCATACCACTATATGTAACAAGATGTTAGGCATATCTTCATACCAAAACAATCTCCATACTTAAAAAAGGATACCAAGTTGTTTGATCACTCAAATAAATTCTTTACCAAACCTTCCTTTGATGACATTAACCTTAAAATTAATTATATGTTTCTTCCAAAAATACTACTTAAGCCCATAATTGATATTGTGTCTTTCCAACTTCTCAAATGGATTTTATTTCTCCAACAATCTTCAAATTGGTAATGAAGACATAAAAAGTCATATAACTTGTTGTTTTCTTAAATATATCACTAAAATTCCTCAAGTCACACCATTACTAATTATTTCTCCAAAATTAATAGTCACCAAAAGTCTACAATCAATCCAATGATGAAGTGGGCTCAGAAAAAGAATATTCAATACATAGAGAGGTACAAATGTAAATTGGGATATTAATTATGTGAAAATCAACTATGTCACTAGGTTGACATACTTGTTGTTGGTTCAAGTCATCCTAAACAGACACTTACCAATAAGGATCTTTGAGTAAATGTCATAGAGGAATTTTTGAAGATATTAATACTCCACGAAAGCCAATGGATTAGGAGATACATATCAGAATACCATCCTACTTGGGATGAAGCTACAACCAATATTCCACCCAATATGGATGCCAACGAAACTACACAAGCAAGATGAAACATAATTAGTGATCTTACAAAAGACAGGATCATGTCTCCTAGTAACAAATTCATTATTTCCCTTAATTGAGAGTCATCAAAGAACTACTATTAATCCAATGATGAAGTGGGATTAGAAAAGGAATATTGAGTACAAGGAGAGGTTTAAAAGTAAATTGGCAAATTAAATTTGTGAAAATCCACTTTATCACCAGTTTGACATCCTTGCAGTTAGTTCAATCAGTCTTCCCCAAGAGACATACTAGTTGGGATCTTTGAGTAAATGTCATAGAATGATTCATGAAGATGTTAGCACCCCAAGAAAACTAAAGAATTTAGGAGATAAGCATATTCCTACCATCCTACTTAGGATGAGACCACACTTAGTCTCCCTCCCAATATGGATACCAAAGAAAGCACACTTACAAGATGTTATATCATTAGTAATCTTTCAAAAGACCCAATCAAGTCTTTCAGTCAAAGAACTTCTTCCATGATCAAGTCATCTTAGAGAAGTGGTACATATCTAACATCCGAAGAACGATTCAATGGGAAAAGACCCTGATTCTCCATATTGTAACTAACACCATTCTCATCCAAAGGCATCAATATGGACGCTAAACCAATTATATAAGAGGAAAGCAATAGAAAAAATCTTTAGAGTAGTTCCAATGGTGCTCAACGTCAAACAAAGACATTAAAGTGGTTATCCCCATCATCAATTTGAAGGAGGTACCTTCAATGCAAAAGATATGAACGAAGATAATATGCATATCAACAAGTTAGTGGGTAAGCCAGAAGGAGAGATATTTCTTAGACATTTAATACATTAATCCATTAAGCACATAGAATGTGTGATGAATGCCCTAGAGTGTGCATATATAACCAAATAGATGAAGCATGAAACACTAGATACTAAAATTAGGCTTAGCATGAACCCATACGTAATATTATTTGTCAAAGATGTTATCTCAAAAGGATAGTACCACAATATTACATTGTTTGCTAGTCCCATCCACTTAGGAATAACTTCCATCATGTTCCATTGACAAGGGGTGTTCCTTATTGTATTCCCTCCCCCAAAAAATATATATATTCATAGGTTGGAGGAGATACCTAACATATATACATCCAACTTTCATTAAAGAAATATCATTCAATAGTGATATTAAAGTATTCATAGCGAAAAGCATGCTTGAACTTCAAGTTGAACTCAAAACATTATCATTATTATGTTTTATTAGTAGTTGATCCCTATATTAATCCACTCATGTAAATACAATGGATTCATCAAGATAAAGTTGTAATGTCATACCTATACTAGAAGCTCAAATATAATATAGGTAACACCATAGTTTTTATTCATCAATCTTAGAAACACAATATAATACATAGAGGAGAATGATCTGAATCTCTATTTCAACACACAACATATTTCAACTATCACCTATATGCCACCAAAATGGATTCAACATCATTTGTTGCATTATCTAGAGAAATTCCCAAAAAATACTACAACATATGGACATCCACCCTGAAAAAGTCATAGGGCCTAGAAGACTAGGGTGCATGTATCTTATACAGTTCTAACAATGCCTATATTAGATGGGTTTAGCCTAAAAAGAGCCCCTGTGCATCCAACCACACATCATCTGGTGGATTCCTAGATGACAAACTTCTTGAATTTGGTTTACAACTAAGGTTTTGACAAGCCAAGATACCTCGATTACAAAACACATTCCAAAATTGTAAGTAGGGAATCTATGTAGATTCAACACAATGGACAGTTATAATTAAGGGTATAACATAGGTAGGAACCACGCCCTTGGTATAAGGATATTCAACCATACTTCCAATGTGTGGTTACCAATGTAGATGATCAATCAAGTGTGAAAAAATTCAATACTCTTGTAGTAGTACCATAACTTTTTAACAAGACCAAAGATAATCCTCAACATTATGTTCAACATCAGTAAAATCACTCTCTTTAGGAATGTTAAGGATGAAATTTAGAACACCCAAAATAATCCACAATCTATGAACAAAAATAGTTTACAAGAGGTCGACATAGTAGAAGATACAAATGATGATAGTGAGAAAGCCACAGATTGACTCTTGAATTCTTATCAAACTCCTTCCACCTAAAAGTTCACATGGTGATAATCAAATATACATCAACTCATGTAGTAGATTCCACCTCCTACAAGATATGTGAGTGTCCCAAAGTGTATTATAATCACCATAATGAAGGATATGGAAACACTTATGTAACTTTTGAAGGTAAGGGGAAATGGACATCCTTGAAGAAGACAAAGCAGAAAATCCACACATATGTATTTTCCATAAATTAAGGGGTGGTAAAACAAAATTGGCATAAGTTAGAATGGGTCATTTTAAACACAAAGCCACTTCTAAAGCTCAAATCCATTTAGCACAATAAAATCACAACACTATAGAGATTTTGAAATGGCTTTTTGACATAGAGTATAAAGAAGTTGAGCTCTATGTGGATAACATGATTGATGAATCTAGAGACCTGAAAGACCACATAACCCACCCGGGGAAGATTTTTCAAAGACTTTGGTGATTCTTCCATTACCTTGACCCAATTACTGTAAATTTTGATTTACAAATGGTAATCTCATAGGCTACATTTTTAGTCAAAGGGGAATTAAGGTTGACTTAGGAAAGGACGAATTACATCACAAAGTTTCCTTCACGAGAGACAAAGAGAATAATCATGGCATGCTTTGTCATCTCTAATACAATGGTCACTTCATACTCAAACTATCTCCACTTTGAAAGTCCATAGTGATATTCAAATATAATAGTTCAAACTTCATACAGAATTATCAATCCATAGAATCACTCTGAAAGCTTAAAGACTTCCTTTCTCAATTATCAAGTCTTAAATTATATTGTACCTAGGTACCTCCTCAAACTTTGTCTATCTACAAGTCAAATATGGATGGAGGATTACTTGAGCCATCCAATGGACAATGGTGATAATATCATCTATTATTTGTTGAATATATTCAACGACGTTGTGGTATGATCTCCATAGTAAATATCTATATTGGATATACTAGATGATACCTACAAAAGTACAATACTACTTGATCAAATATGTATTGCATCTCATAGGAAGATATGATCATATGTACTATATATTTGAATTAACCATCCTCACTAGGTAATGTTCAAAATGGCAAGTGATGTTATTCAATTTGACATCACGTATATGCCCATAAAGTGGTCAAAGAACATGCATTTACATATCATCTTTAAATTTTCATACTCCTTGGTGAATAGACACATGTATATGAGCTAATCAAGAATAGATATATGATTGATACTCCTAATACCCTCTATAATCTATTGATGACCTATTTTGATCTATCCATCAATCACACATGACTCATGATAGGAATAATCCTTCAATATCTGTATGAAAGGTACATTCTTGGTGGCCAAATGTTTGGAGTTCCAAACCACAAATAAGGTGGTTGAATATGAATCTAGATTTTTAGGATTCAATGTTTCGAAGAATAAAGCGGCAAATCACCTTCAAGAGAATTCTATCATGGTCATCTCACAAGTTAATAATAATTGAAGGACCCACCAACAAAATATTATTATGTATGAATGTTACTGAACACTCTCGCCTGAGTTTTTGTAACAATATGCTTACATGTCATTAAACTATTGCTATAACGATCCCTCCCCATATTATCTTCAATTAAGGTTGACCAAGAGGGTAAGGGTCATTATCATAACACAAGATTAATGGTTTAACAATCAACCAAAAATAATTAATAAATTTCACTAGATGGGAAAGAGTTTGAGTGATATAAAATATAGACTCTCCACTAAGGAGTTACATTGAAAACGGAAACTACCATTTTGTAATTGGAAATAGAAGCTATCTATCTATATCATCCAAAATTACATTAAATATTTTCTTTTTGTGTCCTCTTCTCTGGATGACCATGTTTCATCATACTTGCATAATAACAGTAGATTAACCTCATGATCAGTAGAACAAGTTATATTGGTATGTGGGGGAAACAAAACATTCACATCTAGGTGTAACAACATATTCATCCATAACAACAAATTTAATTACAAAATTGGACATGCATTTTCTTTCTAACTTCTCAACTTAATCTCTATGGTACACTCCCTCCATGGAGTACTCATGTGAGGAATCCTCTCGTTAGGGTTTTTTTCACTACAGTGGAAATTTGATGACCCCCCATTCCTGGGCTTGGTCTATTATGACCTTCCTTTTCAGACTAGGCCTCACAACGACAATCGTATCCCAGATTGGTCTTATCATGATCATCCTACCCTGACTTGGTCTTATTGGTGAATATCCTATCACAATTTCATCACTCATCACCATAGTGAAATTTCTTACATCCCACATGAATTACTTAAATCCACCAGAGATAGTTGAGAAAGTTATATTTATATAATGTGAAAATCATAGTGGCATTAAAGATTGCAGGAATTACGTAAACAAGCAACAATATATTTGCAATCAATCTAACAAACCTTAGAAAACCATAGAAGTTGTTTAAGTTAGGTAGTCATAGGTGTAACCACATACCTTCTCAAAAGAAACTCGATGCCCAAGGAAAAAGTCAATAAGGGCAACCAATCAAGCAACTACCTTGAAATTAAAGCATAATACCCATGCATTATTATTTTATCTAAACTCTACCATTAAGACTAACTTGGGGTCCAAGTTATGGTTTCATTAGGGTCTTGGCTTCCCAAACCCTAATTATAACTTTTCATGCCTTTTTTATTGACAAACCCTAATTTTAAGGTCATTCACATTTTTTGTAACTCAAGAAGAGACTAATTAGCAAACTTATGAATTATTTATCTCAAATTCGATTCAAGGTACCCTTTTTATCCAAACAATTAAACATACTAAGATCATAAAAACCTAGAAATTAGGGTTCTTACACATTAAACACATTAAATGTGGTAAGCTTAAGCACATCTAGATTTAGAAACAAAACTAGGTATTGACTATATTTTCATTGGATTCCTCACATTTTGTTGATCATTTTTCATATGTAATATGTCAACACTGGACCATCCTACTCATTACTACAATTTTTAGTAATTTAATTAGTTCTTGACCAATCACAACTACCACCTAGGTAGTGTGCCCAATCCTGGCTGGGCTGACCAACACGCTCGTGCCACCTAGGTTGGGCGAGCCTACATCGATTCTTGTTATCTAGAGAAAAAAGGAGGGAGAAAGGCCAATATATCCTTACCTAAATAGGCAAGGAGGCAGGGGTAGATATGACTTTTCACCATGGCCTATCTTCAACCTCTCTTCTCTATGAGCAGGCCTAGAGCTAGTCAACCTTGTCGGCTATTCTAGGATCTGATCCTTTTGGGAGTCAAGTGAAAGTACCATGATTTCACCCTCGTCTTTGCTAATCTACCTAGGGCTTCAATTGTCTTAAAGATGCCCAAAGTGGATGGGATGAGAGAAGAGTACCTCCCATTAAAAGCACAGAGGGATAGAGGTGAAGGAAGGGGTCAGTAGAGCAATTGAGGGTAGGGAAAGATTTATAAGATCGAATAGAGAATTGCAAGCCATAGTGTATTTTGTAGAGGGTCCTTAGGCCCCTATTTATACTCCCCCATGGTGATAGAGTTGTTCCTAAAATTGTGAATTGGGAAATCCTTCTACAGACCTCCCAAGAAGGTGAGTTTTTCTAGACCTCACAAATCCAATGAAGAGGTTTCCCAACTTGTTCGTGCATTGAATTGCAAGGGGAATTGATTTGAAAATCTTAGTTTAACTACTCTCCTTTTTCCTATTCATCAATCTCTTGATCATCAGATCCTGATCCAAGAGTTGGTGAGGTACAAGATGGATTTAGTTATCTAGATATAGTTTGAGTATAAAAGAAATTTGTGACATTTAATGCACATTTTCCATAATTATTTCACTTTAGGATTTCTAGAAAAATCTATAACTCTTATTTTGTAAATCCTTTTAATCCCAAATTATACAGTAATGTTCTTAATGACTTCATCTATGTGTGGGAAAGGTTTAAGGATAAAAATAAAAAAATAAAAGTCACTTTTCTTAATTTCCAAGTTTTCTCTTTTATCTCATTATTGAGAATATCAAAATAATCCTTATCTCTTTCTATCTCTCCCATATTATTTATTTTGATTAGTTTTCTTATAAGGAACCATGTGAAAGTGAAAATCACCCATTAGTGGATTTTAACACCACTCTTCTAGAAATTTCTCCATGATTCTAAAAGTACACTGTTATTTATTCATTATCTTTTATATTTACCTTATTCATGGATTTTCTTTCTTCCTTTCCTGTTGTATTCATTATTGGACTACTAAAATCAGTAGAAACCACTAAATTCATAGAAAAGGGAAATTTGCAATATAAAACCATACTTTTTAAAAATAAGGGAGGCATAATTTTCACTACGTCCTTGTTATTCAAATAATTGCGTTTCAATCATAAATACATGGGAAAACCATGTTTTAACATCCTTTCCCTCCTATAATAATTTTGTCTTTAAACTTGTCTAAATAAATCAGGATGAGACTTTTCCATGTCAGTCTTTAACTCCCATGTGGCTTCATCCTCTCCATGGTTCTTCCAAAGAACCTTTACCATCTCTATATTTTTATTCTTGGGCATTTTCACTTTGGTATCCCATATCCTCACATGTGACTCAGGGGCTATCTATCTCCCTTGGAGTTTGATAGGCTCAATGTTCAACACATGGCTAGGATCCTTCACATAGTTCTTTACATTGGACACATGGAACACATCATGCATCTTACTATATTGTGGGGGTAAAGCTGGAAGATAAGCAACTTCACCAATCCATTCTAGGATCTCAAACAGACCCACATATGGGGAACTCAATTTTCCTCTATTCTTAGCTATAGATTAGAGGGGTCATATTTTTAGATACATATAATCACCTACAATAAAGTGCAAATCTATTTGATTTGCATCAACATACGACTTTTGTCGATCCAGGTCTCTCTTTAGCCTTTGCTTAATCAAAGCGACCTTGTTAGCATACAACTGTAGATCCTCTGACCACCGTAAGGTCATCTCACTGATTTCATCCCACTGAAGTGGTGACTGACACAACCTCCCATATAGAGCTTCATACGGAGGCATCTTGATACTAGCGTGCTAACTATTACTAAAGGAAAACTTAGCTAAGGTCAAGTACTGCTCCAATGATCCACCCCAATCGAGTACACATGCTCTCAACATATATTCTAAAGTCTGGATTGTTCTCTTTGACTGTCCATCAGTCTCGGGGTGATAATCCGTACCAAATTTCAACTTCATACTGAGTTATTCATGTACTTGTTTCCATCACTTAGAGGTCAACATAGGGTCATGATTAAAGGTAATTGAACTTGGAACACCATGCAGATGACTTATCTCTTTATAATAGAGTTCCCTAGGTCTGACACCTTGGAAGTAATCTTTAGGGCAAGGAAGTGTGTTGAATTGGTTAGGCGGCCCACCACAACCCATATGGCATCATCACCTTTGTTTGTCTTGGTGAGACCCACCACAAAATCCACAGTGATCTAGTCCCATTTCCACTCAGGAATTTCAATTGATTGTCGTAATCCAATGGGTCACTGGTGTTCAGCCTTCACCATCTAGCGCGTGAGACAATTGGCTACATATGAGGTTGTGTCTCTCTTCATCCCTGACCACGAAAAGTATTGCTACAAGTCCTTAAACATCTTTCTGGTACCAGGGTACACTGTATACTTAGACCCATGAGCCTCCTACAAGATATGAGTCTTCATGTGTGAATCCTCAAGATTCCAAATATGAATCCTATATCATATTCCACCATCCACAACCACCGAAAGGTGTGTTTGAGGCTTTTCCTTCAAATCTTTCTTATTTTCTCACTCTGGTCTGACTAACTAGGCTTCTACTAGCTCAGAAAACATGTCAGATTTGATCCAGATATTGGCAAGACAAAATCTATCTTCTAACGACTATGGTGCCCACCAAGAAAAGTCTTCTATTATCTTCCACTGCCTAACCAAACCAGCTGCACAACTGAGGCACTTTCTACTGAGGGCACTGACAACCAATTTAGTTGTGCCTTGATGCTAAGATATGGTGAAGTCAAAGTCTTTCGAGTATTCCATCCAACTTCTTTGTCGCAAGTTTAGGTCCTTTTGAGCCAATAGATATTCCAGGCTCTTATGGTCAGTGAGGTTGTCGAAGGTATCCCCATATAGGTAGTGTCACCAAATCATAAAGGCATAGACAATAGCCAATGTTCCAAATTATGGGTCGGGTAATTCAGTTCATTGTTCTAGAGTTGTCTAGAAGCAAAGGCGAGCACATGATTATTCTTCTCTAGGATGCATCCTAAGCCCATCTTTGATGTGTCAGTGAATATGATGAAACCTTCATTACCTGAAGGTATAGTCAGAACGAGAGTGGAGGTAAGATTTTCCTTCAACTCCTTAAAATGTGCTTCATACAAATAATAGTTGATGAACTTTTCATCCTTTTGAGTGAGATTGGTTATAGGTAAAGCACTCTTAGAGAAATCCTTGATGAATTGTCGATAATACCTGGTCAATCCTAGAAAGTTGTGAATCTTAGAGCCATTCTTTGGGGCTAGCCATTCTCAAATGGATACAACCTTGGTAGGGTCTGCCAAAATAATTACTACAGATAAAATATGCTCTAGGAACATGACTCAGTCCATCTAGAAATTACACTTCGAGAATTTCTTGTGAAACTTTTTCTTTCTCAAGATGTCAAGGACCTTGGCAAAGTGCACATGGTATTGGTCTTGATTATCGGAGTAAACTATGATATCATCTATGAACACAATGACAAAGGTAATCAAGGAAGGGTTGAAACACATTATTCTTGAGGTTCATGAACACACATGGGGCATTGGATAACCCAGAAGGCATAACCAAAAAATCATAGTGGCCATAGCGGGTTCGAAAAGTGGTTTTGGGATATCCTTGCTCTTGACTCACAATTGGTGATAACCGGATCTTAGGTCGATCTTTGAAAATACTCAAATACTTTTGAGTTGGTCAAACATGTCATCTATATAGGGTAGGGGATACTAGTTCTTAATGGTAGCTTGATATAGTCTATGCACATGCAGATTGATTCATCCTTCTTCTTGACAAAGAGGATTTGTGCCCTCCCCCCATAGGAAAGTACTAGGTCAGATAAGCCCTTCTTAAAAAATTCCTACAGTTGCTTTTTCAACTCAAGCAACTCGGCGGGAGCCATCCTGTAAGGTTCCCTAGAAATTGGGTTTGCCCCACGAGCTAGATCTATTGAGAAATCCACTTCTCTCTCTGGAGGTTTGCCAAGAAAATCATCTAGGAACAAATCGGCATAATCCCTGACTACCTATATTTTCTATAAGGGTTGCACCTTCATCTCTAGCTCAGTAACTACAACTATAGAATGTTAAACAACCTTTGGCTACCATACGCTCTGCCTTCACAATGACACATATAGGCTAGAAGTAGCATCCTTCTTACCTTTAATGGTAAAGGGTTGGGGACCTGGTCTCTCTATTCGTATTTTCTTTTACCTACAGTCTATCTTTGAATTATAGTTATAAAGTTAATCCATGCCAATTATTACATCAAAGTCATTCATGTCAAGGAGAATAAAATCTATAGGGAGTTCATTATTCATATATTAAAGAGTATGGTTGGTGTCTTCAAGAGAGATGAAAAATTTGACCACTAGTGGTAGTGAATTCTAAAACATATCCTAAATCCTTAAAGTTTAGACAAAGCATAGTTGCAATATTTCTTGAGTGAAAGTATTAATAGAGCCAAAGTCAAACAGATCTTTTACATTTTGTCCCATGATAACAATCATGCCTACATTGTATACATTATAGTCATACTACTATTCCATTTAATATTAAATGATAGGAAAAGAACGCCAAGGGCGGTTACCCTATATCATAAGGATGATATTAGCTTGTGACTCTTCATTGTCAATGGCAAAGACTTGGGCATGTAACCTATCTCCTACATGTGGTTCTCATCCCTGGGGTGCTACAACTACTGGTTGGGTTGTCCTGGGCTCGGGTCTCAAGGGTAAGGGAGAGGAGAATTGCCTATGAGATGTCCCTCTTACTGACAGCGATAACACACCCACTTCTCAAAGTGGCACTTGCCAAGGTGCATCTTCCCACAGGTGCAACAGAGGCTTCTACGATCTTCATGATGGGGCTTCCCTTATCCTCCATTCCTTCCTTTTCTATTATTATGACCTTGACCTCTTATGTTGTCATTCCTTGGGGAAGAAGTACTTTCAGTGAATCCCAAATATCCTTTAGGTGGGTTCTGAGCTGGCACGACTGTCTTCTCTGTGTGAAGGGTGAAGTTAAGGGCATCAGTGAAGTTTGTAGGTCTTCTCACCATCACATCAGGCTTGATCAAAGGGTTCAGGCATTCCACAAAATGTTCTACCCGCCTGTGACGACCGTCTTGTGAAAACATGATTAACTAATGCGGAAGCGTTCATCAAGCAGCGGATTAGCAAAAATCACTAAAAATCAAAAACTTTTTGCAAAGAGATCCACACATAGGAAATCTTTTCCAACAAATGCCATTGTATATCATATACATTCTGTTTCAAACGTACATATCCTGTACCATCTCTTTCCAGAGACTACATCATCAGCTGCCTTATAAACATATATGCAGGCAGCATACAAATCTAAAGGCATCAAGCCAAAACCTCAGACTGATATATCAAAAACACTGACTAAAAACTCCGAGGACCTGAGAGTATAGAGACGACACATAGGACTACCATCTATATGACTAGACAGACAATATCTCCACCTGAGATCTTATTGATGTCCCTGTTGTTGCTGTTGCTGCTGCTCTTTCCCTGTTCTAAGGTTTCTGCTCTGCCTTTCATGCATACCTAAAAATGTTTCCCACGGGGGTGAGACAATTGTAAATTGCCCCAGCGAGAGATATAACTCTCCGTCAGAAACATTGTTATAGCAGATTATGAAATTAAACTGAGCAGGGGTTACTTTTACATTAATAGGCAGAATTATTCTTCATAGAACAGAATAAGAAAATCTCTATTTTCAATAAGAGCATTGCATCTACCCATGGTAGACTCATAGTTCATCAATCTACTTGTAATGAATACAACAGATATGAATAATCATCAATGAACTATAGATATATAACAGAAATGTAACATCAGCCAAGTTCTCTAGCATAACTTATTAACACAAATGCTACAAAGAAACATGATACTTGTTACCCAAGCATCACACATGGCTCACGAGGCCA
Organism: Alisma plantago-aquatica; assembly: GCA_963693085.1. Taxonomy (NCBI): domain Eukaryota; kingdom Viridiplantae; phylum Streptophyta; class Magnoliopsida; order Alismatales; family Alismataceae; genus Alisma; species Alisma plantago-aquatica. The sequence continues at coordinate 1,335,733,869 of OY856412.1, forward strand.
TTCATATCTTGTCACCTCTCACTAGGCAACAACTTATTCACATGGTTCATAAGACCATTCACATCTTGTCACCTCTCACTAGGCAACAACTTATTCACATGATTCATAAGACCATTCACATCTTGTCACCTCTCACTAGGCAACAACTTATTCACATGGTTTATAAAATCCGTACACATTGTTACTTTTATTAAGCAACAACAACATTAACGCACAAAAAGCCAATCAACATTTATTATATAAATGTCACAGCCCAAACTTGGCTATATTCATCATCTCATCATACCTGCATGGTTATTAGGCATGATAACAGTCATACAAGATATTCATCACATCATGTGATACAATAGTAACACCATCATTCCTTAACCAGGAATTAGGGTTCACTATCAAACAGGGCTTATCATTCCCTTTTCCCCAAATTAGGGTTAGGGTTCCCCATTTCTCATTAATTCAGACCCTCTTGAGTTAACCAACTTTATCTTGTATTAAGGTATTTCCCCTCTTAATACATTCCATCACAGAATACTCACCCTTAGCATATAATGCATAGGCCACACATTAGAATTGTCCAGCTATCTCACATGATATGGACTTATCTTAGTTTAAGGCATAACTTTATTATAAAGTTGCCTATAAACAATCGCAATGATACACCCTCAACTAGGGTTTCACAAGTATACACCCTCAACCAGGGTTCACAATGATACACCCTCCACTAGGGTTTCACAAGGTTACACCCTCAACCATGGTTCACAATGATACACCCTCCACTAGGGTTTCACAAGGATACACCCTCAACCAGGGTTTATAAGGATACACCCTCAACTAGGGTTTCACAAGGATACACCCTCAACTAGGGTTCATAAGGATACACCCTCAACTAGGATTTCACAAGGATACACCCTCAACCAGGGTTCATAAGGATACACCCTCAACTAGGGTTTCACAAGGATACACCCTCAACCAGGGTTTCACAAGGATACACCCTCAACCAGGGTTCATAAGGATACACCCTCAACTAGGGTTTACTAATCATGTATTGGATTCATGAATTTGTTATGAATTATTGATTAGTACCATTAAGGGTATCTCTCACCTAATTACATTAGGTTTCCAAAAAGGTTTGATCAATTGGACCTTCAATAACATGAGGTATCCAATTGAATTAGGGTTTCCAATGTTGATTCCTTCAATCATTGAATTCATGGAACCAATCATCAATTGGACCTATATTCATACTTCAATTGAGTTTGATAAGTCAACCTTCAACTAATTTGACCCTCAATTGACCCTCAATTGATCATCAATTAGGGTTTGAATCAACTGATTTAGGGTTTGGAATCGATGATCCATCAACACTAATCAATGCAGGATTAGTTACTTTGAAACCATTGAACCATCATTGAAATTGGGTATGACCTGACCCCAAACGGTTTTGAGGTCGTTTGGATGACCTCCAAACGGTCTTGAGACCGTTTGCCCATCATATCACTCAAATCTAAGCAATCCAATTGGGGTTTGGTTCATTGGATTGATCACCAAATCAACATTGCATTGTATATCAGCTTAGTACCTTTAAACCTTCAAACACCTAACCATACTCAACCCTAGACCTCCAAACGGTCTTGGGTGACCCCAAAACGGTCTTGAGACCGTTTGTATGAGCTCCAAATGGTCTTGAGACCGTTTGGCTCATCCAACCTTTGGACTTTAGTGAAAAATCATCATGAATTGGTCTATTGAGTTGATCAACAAATCAGCATTGAGTTGCAGTATGATTTGGTACCTTTGGACCTTCAATTGATCAACTATACTTGACCCCAGACCTACAAACGGTCTTGGGGTGATCCCCAAACGGTCTTGAACCCGTTTGGATGATTCCCAAACGGTCTTGAACCCGTTTGGGCTAATCAACCCAAAATCTCAACTTAACTCATTGGAATTTCAGCACTGTTTTCAATTAGGGTTTGCCTAATTGAATAGCCTTCAACTCAAGATTCCTTGGGAGTTAACCCCTAAAATTTGGAGGGTCATTAACCAACATCATTTGGAACAGGAATTCCAAACGGTCAACGCTTGGTCAACCATATCAAACGGTCTTGAACCCGTTTTCCCAAGCAGGTCAAGTTATTCAGGTTGAAAATCAGCACTTAATTCAATTCGATTTGTCTAATTGATTGGCCTTCAACCTATGATTCCTTTGGATTTAACCCCTAAAATTTGGAGGGCCATTATCCTACATAATTAGGAACGAGATTCCCAAACAGTCAACGCTTGTTCAAATCCTTCAAATGGGTTTGAACCCGTTTGCCACCAAACGGTTTGCAACCCGTTTGGTCACCAAACGGTTTTGGTGAAATCGTTTGGTCCCAACTTTTGAGATCGTTTGCTCCCAAGATATTTGGTGAGGTTCTTGCTTATGATGATGTCATCATCATCTTCCTTCGTGCACCCAAGAACAGCAACCGTTCTTGATGGAATTTGCAGCAAAGAAATAAAAGTGTATAAAATTGAAGAAATCAATCAACAAAGCATAGAAGATTGATGCAATAGCAATGTTTGAGGGTTTAAGTTATAAAACCCGCCTCTAATTGAGCTCCAAAGCTCCAAGATCACGCCATTAATGGTGGATGAAGATCTAGCAACTCCCCCTAGGCTCGTCCTCATGCTTTTGATTGCAAAAGTTGGCTAGGGTTGAAGAGGAGATCGAAATAAGAAGGAATCCATAATTTATTTTCGATTTCTACCATGAAATCAAGGAGAACGAAGGTCAAGGGCTTACCCACAGGTTGGGGACGTGCTCCCTGCTCCTCCCTAGCTCCTTGGTCGGTTTTTCAAGCAAGGGGAAGAAGAAAATCCGAAAAAGGCCTTGGTTTGGGCTTGGAAATGGCACTTTTATAAAGAAATTGATGAGAGAGAATATGCCTTATAAAAATCCAATTAATCCAAAAACTATGGCCGCCTCTTCCCCCTCAACTCCATTGATACGAGGCATATCCATTTTCCTTTAATTCTCCTTCATTATCCTAAATTTTAAGAAAAGCAAATTAAGCACCTTAATGCTTATTATATTAATATCCCATATGTGAGTGGAAATTACTTTTCTTTATAATAAGGTGAGTGGAATTTCACCTACTTAAGATATTTTCGTTCCTTATCTTAGCAAAGGAACGTCCATCCTTATTAAAAATCAACCCAAAACATTTTGGTTGAAAGCCCTTCAATTATTTTTATTCATTTTTGCCCTAAATTGAATTAGGGTTTCAATTAGGATTAAATCTTGATTATTTTAATATCAAGATTCTCTCTCCTCCATATTAATTCAAATGAGAAGTAACTCTCATTTTATTTGCTCTACATGATGCCAAGAAACATTAGGGACTTTATTGAAGTGGTAATTTGCATATTGAAACCTAGATTTTGGGTAAATTGCACTTTTCACCAAAACTAGGTTTTAATGCACAACATTGCTTTACAAGCTTAATCTTGGTGCCCAAGCTTGTGGAAACCATACCACTACATCACACTCATTATTATGATGTCTTAACATCAGAGGAACATCTTATCATGCAACATCTGCAAGTTAACCCCTCGACTTGGGTAATTTGCACTTTAGTCCAAAATAAGCAAACAATGCTTCAACATTGCTCAAACAGGACCAAAATTGAAACATAAGTTTCTTATGAGGCCTAATTACTTTTCCCAAGATAAGATTAATAATCTACCCATCCTTATTAGACAAAACATCTAGGGTTAATTCATAACCCAGGTCAGGGATGTTACAAATTATAAACCCCTAACAAGGATTTCGTCCTCGAAATCCCAGGAAAAGGAGGAACAGATTGTTCATTAATCATGCCCTCAAGTCTCCACATATCATCTTAATATCTTGGAGATATTATGAACTCTGTGATTCCACACATATCTCCTTTCATTAATTCCTCCCTATCACTGTTTATGTTTATGCAAAGCATAAACCCCTAACATATGATGTCCATGTCATTGAAAGGAAGAAGCATAAAAGAACATACATCAATAATCACTCAAGAATACTTATCAAAAGGAAAAACATATATATCTAACATAGATAATTCACTTATAAAACTCTATGTAATTGGGAATGTTCACATAGGTCTTCCTATTAGTTAGGAATGTCACATAGCTTTTCCCTTTTTGTTTAGGGTTGGAATTGCACAAAGCATCTTCCTTTATTGGAATTGCACAAAGCATCTTCCTTTATTGGAATTGCACAAAGCATCTTCCTTTATTGGAATTGCACAAAGCATCTTCCTTTATTGGAATTGCACAAATCATCTTCCTTTATTGGAATTGCACAAAGCATCTTCCTTTATTGGAATTGCACAAAGCATCTTCCTTTATTGGAATTGCACAAAGCATCTTCCTTTATTGATTCCATATTTCTTATTTCATGATACTCATTAGATTGTATTAGAATGACTGCTTGATTAGAGAAATAAAAAAGGTAACAATCTAAGAGTTTCATACTTGCCTTATCTACAATAATCATATACCTGGCCAGGGTATACAAGTATTGTAAGATCAGGTAGTATGTACCTTATTTACTATCATATTCCTCACTTTTCATACCATTATACATACATGATTTTCCATTCCTAGATTTCCTCCAGGCATCATTTTCTAAATCTCATCTTATGGCCCCTCCTTGGGCACTACCATCACAGATATACTGTTTGTCTAAACTCATGGCAGAGTCTACTTTCTTGCCATAAGTTAATCTTTTCCATATTTTCCCTTGATCCAACATGACTATGTCATTCAGGAATCCTTTCAAAGCCCAAAGCTTATGTATTAAGGACTGGTGACCTAGGTTGTAACACCAATATCCAGTCTTCTTTATGCATCACTGTTGCCCTGATTTGCCCAATAAGAGCATGATCCTAGGATTCTCTATCCTGATCAGGTCTTAATGGGGATTTTCAGGCACTCATTCTATTCTTGCATGATCCTTGCACCACTTCTTGGTGCAACAACATTGCCCTAAGCAATGTGTTCCTTGTGCTCTCCAGTCATTTTAAAACTTTACCCTTTCTCTACATAAGAAGAAATCATTATAGGGTATACTGGAGGACACTAACACAGACTCGATACCTTAGTCCTATGTCTCTGTAGACTCAGCGAACCTAGAGCTCTGATACCACTTAATTGTGACGACCGTCTCGTGAAAACATGATTAACTAATGCGGAAGCGTTCATCAAGCAGCGGATTAGCGAAAATCACTAAAAATTAAAAACTTTTTGCAAAGAGATCCATACATAGGAAATCTTTTCCAACAAATGCCATTGTATATCATATACATTATGTTTCAAACATACATATCCTGTACCATCTCTTTCCAGAGACTACATCATCAGCTGCCTTATAAACATATATGCAGGCAGCATACAAATCTCAAGGCATCAAGCCAAAACCTCAGACTGATATATCAAAAACACTGACTAAAAACTCCGAGGACCTGAGAGTATAGAGACGACACATAGGACTACTATCTATATGACTAGACAGATAATATCTCCACCTGAGATCTTATTGCTGTCCCTGCTGTTGCTGTTGTTGTTGCTCTTTCCCTGTTCTAGGGTATCTGCTCTGCCTTTCATGCATACCTAAAAATGATTCCCACAGGGGTGAGACAATTGTAAATTGCCCCAGCGAGAGATATAACTCTCCGCCAGAAACATTGTTATAGCAGATTATGAAATTAAACTGAGCAGGGGTTACTTTTACATTAATAGGCAGAATTATTCTTCATAGAACAGAATAATAAAATCTCTATTTTCAATAAGAGCATTGCATCTACCCATGGTAGACTCATAGTTCATCCATCTACTTGTAATGAATACAACAGATATGAATAATCATCAATGAACTATAGATATATAACAGAAATGTAACACCAGCCAAGTTCTCTAGCATAACTTATTAACACAAATGCTACAAAGAAACACGATATTTGTTACCCAAGCATCACACATGGCTCACAAGGCCATTCATATCTTGTCACCTCTCACTAGGCAACAACTTATTCACATGGTTCATAAGACCATTCACATCTTGTCACCTCTCACTAGGCAACAACTTATTCACATGGTTCATAAGACCATTCACATCTTGTCACCTCTCACTAGGCAACAACTTATTCACATGGTTTATAAAATCCGTACACATTGTTACTTTTATTAAGCAACAACAACATTAACGCACAAAAAGCCAATCAACATTTATTATATAAATGTCACAGCCCAAACTTGGCTATATTCATCATCTCATCATACCTGCATGGTTATTAGGCATGATAACAGTCATACAAGATATTCATCGCATCATGTGATACAATAGTAACACCATCATTCCTTAACCAGGAATTAGGGTTCACTATCAAACAGGGCTTATCATTCCCTTTTCCCCAAATTAGGGTTAGGGTTCCCCATTTCTCATTAATTCAGACCCTCTTGAGTTAACCAACTTTATCTTGTATTAAGGTATTTCCCCTCTTAATACATTCCATCACAGAATACTCACCCTTAGCATATAATGCATAGGCCACACATTAGAATTGTCCAGCTATCTCACATGATATGGACTTATCTTAGTTTAAGGCATAACTTTATTATAAAGTTGCCTATAAACAATCGCAATGATACACCCTCAACTAGGGTTTCACAAGTATACACCCTCAACCAGGGTTCACAATGATACACCCTCCACTAGGGTTTCACAAGGTTACACCCTCAACCATGGTTCACAATGATACACCCTCCACTAGGGTTTCACAAGGATACACCCTCAACCAGGGTTTATAAGGATACACCCTCAACTAGGGTTTCACAAGGATACACACTCAACTAGGGTTCATAAGGATACACCCTCAACTAGGATTTCACAAGGATACACCCTCAACCAGGGTTCATAAGGATACACCCTCAACTAGGGTTTCACAAGGATACACCCTCAACCAGGGTTTCACAAGGATACACCCTCAACCAGGGTTCATAAGGATACACCCTCAACTAGGGTTTACTAATCATGTATTGGATTCATGAATTTGTTATGAATTATTGATTAGTACCATTAAGGGTATCTCTCACCTAATTACATTAGGTTTCCAAAAAGGTTTGATCAATTGGACCTTCAATAACATGAGGTATCCAATTGAATTAGGGTTTCCAATGTTGATTCCTTCAATCATTGAATTCATGGAACCAATCATCAATTGGACCTATATTCATACTTCAATTGAGTTTGATAAGTCAACCTTCAACTAATTTGACCCTCAATTGACCCTCAATTGATCATCAATTAGGGTTTGAATCAACTGATTTAGGGTTTGGAATCGATGATCCATCAACACTAATCAATGCAGGATTAGTTACTTTGAAACCATTGAACCATCATTGAAATTGGGTATGACCTGACCCCAAACGGTTTTGAGGTCGTTTGGATGACCTCCAAACGGTCTTGAGACCGTTTGCCCATCATATCACTCAAATCTAAGCAATCCAATTGGGGTTTGGTTCATTGGATTGATCACCAAATCAACATTGCATTGTATATCAGCTTAGTACCTTTAAACCTTCAAACACCTAACCATACTCAACCCTAGACCTCCAAACGGTCTTGGGTGACCCCAAAACGGTCTTGAGACCGTTTGTATGAGCTCCAAATGGTCTTGAGACCGTTTGGCTCATCCAACCTTTGGACTTTAGTGAAAAATCATCATGAATTGGTCTATTGAGTTGATCAACAAATCAGCATTGAGTTGCAGTATGATTTGGTACCTTTGGACCTTCAATTGATCAACTATACTTGACCCCAGACCTACAAACGGTCTTGGGGTGATCCCCAAACGGTCTTGAACCCGTTTGGATGATTCCCAAACGGTCTTGAACCCGTTTGGGCTAATCAACCCAAAATCTCAACTTAACTCATTGGAATTTCAGCACTGTTTTCAATTAGGGTTTGCCTAATTGAATAGCCTTCAACTCAAGATTCCTTGGGAGTTAACCCCTAAAATTTGGAGGGTCATTAACCAACATCATTTGGAACAGGAATTCCAAACGGTCAACGCTTGGTCAACCATATCAAACGGTCTTGAACCCGTTTTCCCAAGCAGGTCAAGTTATTCAGGTTGAAAATCAGCACTTAATTCAATTCGATTTGTCTAATTGATTGGCCTTCAACCTATGATTCCTTTGGATTTAACCCCTAAAATTTGGAGGGCAATTATCCTACATAATTAGGAACGAGATTCCCAAACAGTCAACGCTTGTTCAAATCCTTCAAATGGGTTTGAACCCGTTTGCCACCAAACGGTTTGCAACCCGTTTGGTCACCAAACGGTTTTGGTGAAATCGTTTGGTCCCAACTTTTGAGATCGTTTGCTCCCAAGATATTTGGTGAGGTTCTTGCTTATGATGATGTCATCATCATCTTCCTTCGTGCACCCAAGAACAGCAACCGTTCTTGATGGAATTTGCAGCAAAGAAATAAAAGTGTATAAAATTGAAGAAATCAATCAACAAAGCATAGAAGATTGATGCAATAGCAATGTTTGAGGGTTTAAGTTATAAAACCCGCCTCTAATTGAGCTCCAAAGCTCCAAGATCACGCCATTAATGGTGGATGAAGATCTAGCAACTCCCCCTAGGCTCGTCCTCATGCTTTTGATTGCAAAAGTTGGCTAGGGTTGAAGAGGAGATCGAAATAAGAAGGAATCCATAATTTATTTTCGATTTCTACCATGAAATCAAGGAGAACGAAGGTCAAGGGCTTACCCACAGGTTGGGGACGTGCTCCCTGCTCCTCCCTAGCTCCTTGGTCGGTTTTTCAAGCAAGGGGAAGAAGAAAATCCGAAAAAGGCCTTGGTTTGGGCTTGGAAATGGCACTTTTATAAAGAAATTGATGAGAGAGAATATGCCTTATAAAAATCCAATTAATCCAAAAACTATGGCCGCCTCTTCCCCCTCAACTCCATTGATACGAGGCATATCCATTTTCCTTTAATTCTCCTTCATTATCCTAAATTTTAAGAAAAGCAAATTAAGCACCTTAATGCTTATTATATTAATATCCCATATGTGAGTGGAAATTACTTTTCTTTATAATAAGGTGAGTGGAATTTCACCTACTTAAGATATTTTCGTTCCTTATCTTAGCAAAGGAACGTCCATCCTTATTAAAAATCAACCCAAAACATTTTGGTTGAAAGCCCTTCAATTATTTTTATTCATTTTTGCCCTAAATTGAATTAGGGTTTCAATTAGGATTAAATCTTGATTATTTTAATATCAAGATTCTCTCTCCTCCATATTAATTCAAATGAGAAGTAACTCTCATTTTATTTGCTCTACATGATGCCAAGAAACATTAGGGACTTTATTGAAGTGGTAATTTGCATATTGAAACCTAGATTTTGGGTAAATTGCACTTTTCACCAAAACTAGGTTTTAATGCACAACATTGCTTTACAAGCTTAATCTTGGTGCCCAAGCTTGTGGAAACCATACCACTACATCACACTCATTATTATGATGTCTTAACATCAGAGGAACATCTTATCATGCAACATCTGCAAGTTAACCCCTCGACTTGGGTAATTTGCACTTTAGTCCAAAATAAGCAAACAATGCTTCAACATTGCTCAAACAGGACCAAAATTGAAACATAAGTTTCTTATGAGGCCTAATTACTTTTCCCAAGATAAGATTAATAATCTACCCATCCTTATTAGACAAAACATCTAGGGTTAATTCATAACCCAGGTCAGGGATGTTACAAATTATAAACCCCTAACAAGGATTTCGTCCTCGAAATCCCAGGAAAAGGAGGAACAGATTGTTCATTAATCATGCCCTCAAGTCTCCACATATCATCTTAATATCTTGGAGATATTATGAACTCTGTGATTCCACACATATCTCCTTTCATTAATTCCTCCCTATCACTGTTTATGTTTATGCAAAGCATAAACCCCTAACATATGATGTCCATGTCATTGAAAGGAAGAAGCATAAAAGAACATACATCAATAATCACTCAAGAATACTTATCAAAAGGAAAAACATATATATCTAACATAGATAATTCACTTATAAAACTCTATGTAATTGGGAATGTTCACATAGGTCTTCCTATTAGTTAGGAATGTCACATAGCTTTTCCCTTTTTGTTTAGGGTTGGAATTACACAAAGCATCTTCCTTTATTGGAATTGCACAAAGCATCTTCCTTTATTGGAATTGCACAAAGCATCTTCCTTTATTGGAATTGCACAAAGCATCTTCCTTTATTGGAATTGCACAAAGCATCTTCCTTTATTGGAATTGCACAAATCATCTTCCTTTATTGGAATTGCACAAAGCATCTTCCTTTATTGGAATTGCACAAAGCATCTTCCTTTATTGGAATTGCACAAAGCATCTTCCTTTATTGATTCCATATTTCTTATTTCATGATACTCATTAGATTGTATTAGAATGACTGCTTGATTAGAGAAATAAAAAAGGTAACAATCTAAGAGTTTCATACTTGCCTTATCTACAATAATCATATACCTGGCCAGGGTATACAAGTATTGTAAGATCAGGTAGTATGTACCTTATTTACTATCATATTCCTCACTTTTCATACCATTATACATACATGATTTTCCATTCCTAGATTTCCTCCAGGCATCATTTTCTAAATCTCATCTTATGGCCCCTCCTTGGGCACTACCATCACAGATATACTGTTTGTCTAAACTCATGGCAGAGTCTACTTTCTTGCCATAAGTTAATCTTTTCCATATTTTCCCTTGATCCAACATGACTATGTCATTCAGGAATCCTTTCAAAGCCCAAAGCTTATGTATTAAGGACTGGTGACCTAGGTTGTAACACCAATATCCAGTCTTCTTTATGCATCACTGTTGCCCTGATTTGCCCAATAAGAGCATGATCCTAGGATTCTCTATCCTGATCAGGTCTTAATGGGGATTTTCAGGCACTCATTCTATTCTTGCATGATCCTTGCACCACTTCTTGGTGCAACAACATTGCCCTAAGCAATGTGTTCCTTGTGCTCTCCAGTCATTTTAAAACTTTACCCTTTCTCTACATAAGCAGAAATCATTATAGGGTATACTGGAGGACACTAACACAGACTCGATACCTTAGTCCTATGTCTCTGTAGACTCAGCGAACCTAGAGCTCTGATACCACTTAATTGTGACGACCGTCTCGTGAAAACATGATTAACTAATGCGGAAGCGTTCATCAAGCAGCGGATTAGCGAAAATCACTAAAAATTAAAAACTTTTTGCAAAGAGATCCATACATAGGAAATCTTTTCCAACAAATGCCATTGTATATCATATACATTATGTTTCAAACATACATATCCTGTACCATCTCTTTCCAGAGACTACATCATCAGCTGCCTTATAAACATATATGCAGGCAGCATACAAATCTCAAGGCATCAAGCCAAAACCTCAGACTGATATATCAAAAACACTGACTAAAAACTCCGAGGACCTGAGAGTATAGAGACGACACATAGGACTACTATCTATATGACTAGACAGATAATATCTCCACCTGAGATCTTATTGCTGTCCCTGCTGTTGCTGTTGTTGTTGCTCTTTCCCTGTTCTAGGGTATCTGCTCTGCCTTTCATGCATACCTAAAAATGATTCCCACAGGGGTGAGACAATTGTAAATTGCCCCAGCGAGAGATATAACTCTCCGCCAGAAACATTGTTATAGCAGATTATGAAATTAAACTGAGCAGGGGTTACTTTTACATTAATAGGCAGAATTATTCTTCATAGAACAGAATAATAAAATCTCTATTTTCAATAAGAGCATTGCATCTACCCATGGTAGACTCATAGTTCATCCATCTACTTGTAATGAATACAACAGATATGAATAATCATCAATGAACTATAGATATATAACAGAAATGTAACACCAGCCAAGTTCTCTAGCATAACTTATTAACACAAATGCTACAAAGAAACACGATATTTGTTACCCAAGCATCACACATGGCTCACAAGGCCATTCATATCTTGTCACCTCTCACTAGGCAACAACTTATTCACATGGTTCATAAGACCATTCACATCTTGTCACCTCTCACTAGGCAACAACTTATTCACATGGTTCATAAGACCATTCACATCTTGTCACCTCTCACTAGGCAACAACTTATTCACATGGTTCATAAAATCCATACACATTGTTACTTTTATTAAGCAACAACAACATTAACACACAAAAAGCCAATCAACATTTATTATATAAATGTCACAGCCCAAACTTGGCTATATTCATCATCTCATCATACCTGCATGGTTATTAGGCATGATAACAGTCATACAAGATATTCATCACATCATGTGATACAATAGTAACACCATCATTCCTTAACCAGGAATTAGGGTTCACTATCAAACAGGGCTTATCATTCCCTTTTCCCCAAATTAGGGTTAGGGTTCCCCATTTCTCATTAATTCAGACCCTCTTGAGTTAACCAACTTTATCTTGTATTAAGGTATTTCCCCTCTTAATACATTCCATCACAGAATACTCACCCTTAGCATATAATGCATAGGCCACACATTAGAATTGTCCAGCTATCTCACATGATATGGACTTATCTTAGTTTAAGGCATAACTTTATTATAAAGTTGCCTATAAACAATCGCAATGATACGCCCTCAACTAGGGTTTCACAAGTATACACCCTCAACCAGGGTTCACAATGATACACCCTCCACTAGGGTTTCACAAGGTTACACCCTCAACCATGGTTCACAATGATACACCCTCCACTAGGGTTTCACAAGGATACACCCTCAACCAGGGTTTATAAGGATACACCCTCAACTAGGGTTTCACAAGGATACACCCTCAACTAGGGTTCATAAGGATACACCCTCAACTAGGATTTCACAAGGATACACCCTCAACCAGGGTTCATAAGGATACACCCTCAACTAGGGTTTCACAAGGATACACCCTCAACCAGGGTTTCACAAGGATACACCCTCAACCAGGGTTCATAAGGATACACCCTCAACTAGGGTTTACTAATCATGTATTGGATTCATGCATTTGTTATGAATTATTGATTAGTACCATTAAGGGTATCTCTCACCTAATTACATTAGGTTTCCAAAAAGGTTTGATCAATTGGACCTTCAATAACATGAGGTATCCAATTGAATTAGGGTTTCCAATGTTGATTCCTTCAATCATTGAATTCATGGAACCAATCATCAATTGGACCTATATTCATACTTCAATTGAGTTTGATAAGTCAACCTTCAACTAATTTGACCCTCAATTGACCCTCAATTGATCATCAATTAGGATTTGAATCAACTGATTTAGGGTTTGGAATCGATGATCCATCAACACTAATCAATGCAGGATTAGTTACTTTGAAACCATTGAACCATCATTGAAATTGGGTATGACCTGACCCCAAACGGTTTTGAGGTCGTTTGGATGACCTCCAAACGGTCTTGAGACCGTTTGCCCATCATATCACTCAAATCTAAGCAATCCAATTGGGGTTTGGTTCATTGGATTGATCACCAAATCAACATTGCATTGTATATCAGCTTAGTACCTTTAAACCTTCAAACACCTAACCATACTCAACCCTAGACCTCCAAACGGTCTTGGGTGACCACCAAACGGTCTTGAGACCGTTTGTATGAGATCCAAACGGTCTTGAGACCGTTTGGCTCATCCAACCTTTGGACTTTAGTGAAAAATCATCATGAATTGGTCTATTGAGTTGATCAACAAATCAGCATTGAGTTGCAGTATGATTTGGTACCTTTGGACCTTCAATTGATCAACTATACTTGACCCCAGACCTACAAACGGTCTTGGGGTGATCCCCAAACGGTCTTGAACCCGTTTGGATGATTCCCAAACGGTCTTGAACCCGTTTGGGCTAATCAACCCAAAATCTCAACTTAACTCATTGGAATTTCAGCACTGTTTTCAATTAGGGTTTGCCTAATTGAATAGCCTTCAACTCAAGATTCCTTGGGAGTTAACCCCTAAAATTTGGAGGGTCATTAACCAACATCATTTTGAACAGGAATTTCAAACGGTCATCGCTTGGTCAACCATATCAAACGGTCTTGAACCCGTTTTCCCAAGCAGGTCAAGTTATTCAGGTTGAAAATCAGCACTTAATTCAATTCGATTTGTCTAATTGATTGGCCTTCAACCTATTATTCCTTTGGATTTAACCCCTCAAATTTGGAGGGACATTATCCTACATAATTAGGAATGAGATTCCCAAACAGTCAACGCTTGTTCAACTCCTTCAAATGGGTTTGAACCCGTTTGCCACCAAACGGTTTGCAACCCGTTTGGTCACCAAACGGTTTTGGTGAAATCGTTTGGTCCCAACTTTTGAGATCGTTTGCTCCCAAGATATTTGGTGAGGTTCTTGCTTATGATTATGTCATCATCATATTCCTTCGTGCACCCAAGAACAGCAACCGTTCTTGATGAAATTTGCAGCAAAGAAATAAAAGTGTATAAAATTGAAGAAATCAATCAACAAAGCATAGAAGATTGATGCAATAGCAATGTTTGAGGGTTTAAGTTATAAAACCCGCCTCTAATTGAGCTCCAAAGCTCCAAGATCACGCCATTAATGGTGGATGAAGATCTAGCAACTCCCCCTAGGCTCGTCCTCATGCTTTTGATTGCAAAAGTTGGCTAGGGTTGAAGAGGAGATCGAAATAAGAAGGAATCCATAATTTATTTTCGATTTCTACCATGAAATCAAGGAGAACGAAGGTCAAGGGCTTACCCACAGGTTGGGGACGTGCTCCCTGCTCCTCCCTAGCTCCTTGGTCGGTTTTTCAAGCAAGGGGAAGAAGAAAATCCGAAAAAGGCCTTGGTTTGGGCTTGGAAATGGCACTTTTATAAAGAAATTGATGAGAGAGAATATGCCTTATAAAAATCCAATTAATCCAAAAATTATGGCCGCCTCTTCCCACTCAACTCCATGGATACGAGGCATATCCATTTTCCTTTAATTCTCCTTCATTATCCTAAATTTAAAGAAAAGCAAATTAAGCACCTTAATGCTTATTATATTAATATCCCATATGTGAGTGGAAATTACTTTTCTTTATAATAAGGTGAGTGGAATTTCACCTACTTAAGATATTTTCGTTCCTTATCTTAGAAAAGGAACGTCCATCCTTATTCCAAATCAACCCAAAACATTTTGGTTGAAAGCCCTTCAATTATTTTTATTCATTTTTGCCCTAAATTGAATTAGGGTTTCAATTAGGATTAAATCTTGATTATTTTAATATCAAGATTCTCTCTCCTCCATATTAATTCAAATGAGAAGTAACTCTCATTTTATTTGCTCTACATGATGCCAAGAAACATTAGGGACTTTATTGAAGTGGTAATTTGCATATTGAAACCTAGATTTTGGGTAAATTGCACTTTTCACCAAAACTAGGTTTTAATGCACAACATTGCTTTACAAGCTTAATCTTGGTGCCCAAGCTTGTGGAAACCATACCACTACATCACACTCATTATTATGATGTCTTAACATCAGAGGAACATCTTATCATGCAACATCTGCAAGTTAACCCCTCGACTTGGGTAATTTGCACTTTAGTCCAAAATAAGCAAACAATGCTTCAACATTGCTCAAACAGGACCAAAATTGAAACATAAGTTTCTTATGAGGCCTAATTACTTTTCCCAAGATAAGATTAATAATCTACCCATCCTTATTAGACAAAACATCTAGGGTTAATTCATAACCCAGGTCAGGGATGTTACAAATTATAAACCCCTAACAAGGATTTCGTCCTCGAAATCCCAGGAAAAGGAGGAACAAATTGTTCATTAATCATGCCCTCAAGTCTCCACATATCATCTTAATATCTTGGAGATATTATGAACTCTGTGATTCCACACATATCTCCTTTCATTAATTCCTCCCTATCACTGTTTATGTTTATGCAAAGCATAAACCCCTAACATATGATGTCCATGTCATTGAAAGGAAGAAGCATAAAAGAACATACATCAATAATCACTCAAGAATACTTATCAAAAGGAAAAACATATATATCTAACATAGATAATTCACTTATAAAACTCTATGTAATTGGGAATGTTCACATAGTTCTTCCTATTAGTTAGGAATGTCACATAGCTTTTCCCTTTTTGTTTAGGGTTGGAATTGCACAAAGCATCTTCCTTTATTGGAATTGCACAAAGCATCTTCCTTTATTGGAATTGCACAAAGCATCTTCCTTTATTGGAATTGCACAAAGCATCTTCCTTTATTGGAATTGCACAAAGCATCTTCCTTTATTGGAATTGCACAAAGCATCTTCCTTTATTGGAATTGCACAAAGCATCTTCCTTTATTGGAATTGCACAAAGCATCTTCCTTTATTGGAATTGCACAAAGCATCTTCCTTTATTGATTCCATATTTCTTATTTCATGATACTCATTAGATTGTATTAGAATGACTGCTTGATCAGAGAAATAAAAAAGGTAACAATCTAAGAGTTTCATACTTGCCTTATCTACAATAATCATATACCTGGCCAGGGTATACAAGTATTGTAAGATCAGGTAGTATGTACCTTATTTACTATCATATTCCTCACTTTTCATACCATTATACATACAGGATTTTCCATTCCTAGATTTCCTCCAGGCATCATTTTCTAAATCTCATCTTATGGCCCCTCCTTGGGCACTACCATCACAGATATACTGTTTGTCTAAACTCATGGCAGAGTCTACTTTCTTGCCATAAGTTAATCTTTTCCATATTTTCCCTTGATCCAACATGACTATGTCATTCAGGAATCCTTTCAAAGCCCAAAGCTTATGTATTAAGGACTGGTGACCTAGGTTGTAACACCAATATCCAGTCTTCTTTATGCATCACTGTTGCCCTGATTTTCCCAATAAGAGCATGATCCTAGGATTCTCTATCCTGATCAGGTCTTAATGGGGATTTTCAGGCACTCATTCTATTCTTGCATGATCCTTGCACCACTTCTTGGTGCAACAACATTGCCCTAAGCAATGTGTTCCTTGTGCTCTCCAGTCATTTTAAAACTTTACCCTTTCTCTACATAAGCAGAAATCATTATAGGGTATACTGGAGGACACTAACACAGACTCGATACCTTAGTCCTATGTCTCTGTAGACTCAGCGAACCTAGAGCTCTGATACCACTTAATTGTGACGACCGTCTCGTGAAAACATGATTAACTAATGCGGAAGCGTTCATCAAGCAGCGGATTAGCGAAAATCACTAAAAATTAAAAACTTTTTGCAAAGAGATCCACACATAGGAAATCTTTTCCAACAAATGCCATTGTATATCATATACATTATGTTTCAAACATACATATCCTGTACCATCTCTTTCCAGAGACTACATCATCAGCTGCCTTATAAACATATATGCAGGCAGCATACAAATCTCAAGGCATCAAGCCAAAACCTCAGACTGATATATCAAAAACACTGACTAAAAACTCCGAGGACCTGAGAGTACAGAGACGACACATAGGACTACTATCTATATGACTAGACAGATAATATCTCCACCTGAGATCTTATTGCTGTCCCTGCTGTTGCTGTTGTTGTTGCTCTTTCCCTGTTCTAGGGTTTCTGCTCTGCCTTTCATGCATACCTAAAAATGTTTCCCACAAGGGTGAGACAATTGTAAATTGCCCCAGCGAGAGATATAACTCTCCGCCAGAAACATTGTTATAGCAGATTACGAAATTAAACTGAGCAGGGGTTACTTTTACATTAATAGGCAGAATTATTCTTCATAGAACAGAATAAGAAAATCTCTATTTTCAATAAGAGCATTGCATCTACCCATGGTAGACTCATAGTTCATCCATCTACTTGTAATGAATACAACAGATATGAATAATCATCAATGAACTATAGATATATAACAGAAATGTAACACCAGCCAAGTTCTCTAGCATAACTTATTAACACAAATGCTACAAAGAAACACGATACTTGTTACCCAAGCATCACACATGGCTCACAAGGCCATTCATATCTTGTCACCTCTCACTAGGCAACAACTTATTCACATGGTTCATAAGACCATTCACATCTTGTCACCTCTCACTAGGCAACAACTTATTCACATGGTTCATAAGACCATTCACATCTTGTCACCTCTCACTAGGCAACAACTTATTCACATGGTTCATAAAATCCGTACACATTGTTACTTTTATTAAGCAACAACAACATTAACACACAAAAAGCCAATCAACATTTATTATATAAATGTCACAGCCCAAACTTGGCTATATTCATCATCTCATCATACCTGCATGGTTATTAGGCATGATAACAGTCATACAAGATATTCATCACATCATGTGATACAATAGTAATACCATCATTCCTTAACCAGGAATTAGGGTTCACTATCAAACAGGGCTTATCATTCCCTTTTCCCCAAATTAGGGTTAGGGTTCCCCATTTCTCATTAATTCAGACCCTCTTAAGTTAACCAACTTTATCTTGTATTAAGGTATTTCCCCTCTTAATACATTCCATCACAGAATACACACCCTTAGCATATAATGCATAGGCCACACATTAGAATTGTCCAGCTATCTCACATGATATGGACTTATCTTAGTTTAAGGCATAACTTTATTATAAAGTTGCCTATAAACAATCGCAATGATACGCCCTCAACTAGGGTTTCACAAGTATACACCCTCAACCAGGGTTCACAATGATACACCCTCCACTAGGGTTTCACAAGGTTACACCCTCAACCATGGTTCACAATGATACACCCTCCACTAGGGTTTCACAAGGATACACCCTCAACCAGGGTTTATAAGGATACACCCTCAACTAGGGTTTCACAAGGATACACCCTCAACTAGGGTTTCACAAGGATACACCCTCAACTAGGGTTCATAAGGATACACCCTCAACTAGGATTTCACAAGGATACACCCTCAACCAGGGTTCATAAGGATACACCCTCAACTAGGGTTTCACAAGGATACACCCTCAACCAGGGTTTCACAAGGATACACCCTCAACCAGGGTTCATAAGGATACACCCTCAACTAGGGTTTACTAATCATGTATTGGATTCATGAATTTGTTATGAATTATTGATTAGTACCATTAGGGTATCTCTCACTTAATTACATTAGGTTTCCAAAAAGGTTTGATCAATTGGACCTTCAATAACATGAGGTATCCAATTGAATTAGGGTTTCCAATGTTGATTCCTTCAATCATTGAATTCATGGAACCAATCATCAATTGGACCTATATTCATACTTCAATTGAGTTTGATAAGTCAACCTTCAACTAATTTGACCCTCAATTGACCCTCAATTGATCATCAATTAGGGTTTGAATCAACTGATTTAGGGTTTGGAATCGATGATCCATCAACACTAATCAATGCAGGATTAGTTACTTTGAAACCATTGAACCATCATTCAAATTGGGTATGACCTGACCCCAAACGGTTTTGAGGTCGTTTGGATGACCTCCAAACGGTCTTGAGACCGTTTGCCCATCATATCACTCAAATCTAAGCAATCCAATTGGGGGTTGGTTCATTGGATTGATCACCAAATCAACATTGCGTTGTATATCAGCTTAGTACCTTTAAACCTTCAAACACCTAACCATACTCAACCCTAGACCTCCAAACGGTCTTGGGTGACCACCAAACGGTCTTGATACCGTTTGGATGAGCTCCAAACGGTCTTGAGACCGTTTGGCTCATCCAACCTTTGGACTTTAGTGAAAAATCATCATGGATTGCTCTATCGAGTTGATCAACAAATCAGCATTGAGTTGTAGTATGATTTGGTACCTTTTGACCTTCAATTGATCAACTATACTTGACCCCAGACCTCCAAACGGTCTTGGGGTGATCCCCAAACGGTCTTGAACCCGTTTGGGCTAATCAACCCAAAATCTCAACTTAACTCATTGGAATTTCAGCACTGTTTTCAATTAGGGTTTGCCTAATTGAATAGCCTTCAACTCACGATTACTTGGGAGTTAACCCATCAAATTTGGAGGGTCATTAACCAACATCATTATGAACAGGAATCCCAAATGGTCAACGCTTGGTCAACCATATCCAATGGTCTTGAACCCGTTTTCCCAAGCAGGTCAAGTTATTCAGGTTGAAAATCAGCACTTAATTCAATTCGATTTGTCTAATTGATTTGACTTCAACCTATGATTCCTTTGTAGTTAACCCCTCAAATTTGGAAGGTCATTAGACTACATAATTAGGAACGAGATTCCCAAACGGTCAACGCTTGGGCAACTCCTTCAAACGGGTTTGAACCCGTTTGCCACCAAACGGTTTGCAACCCGTTTGGTCACCAAACGGTTTTGGTGAAACCGTTTGGTCCCAACTTTTGAGATCGTTTGCTCCCAAGATATTTGGTGAGGTGCTTGCTTATGATGATTTCATCATCATCTTCCTTCGTTAACCCAAGAACAGCAACCGTTCTTGATGGAATTTGCAGCAAAGAAACAAAAGTGTATAAAATTGAAGAAATCAATCAACAAAGCATAGAAGATTGATGCAATAGCAATGTTTGAGGGTTTAAGTTATAAAACCCGCCTCCAATTGAGCTCCAAAGCTCCAAGATCACGCCATTAATGGTGGATGAAGCTCTAGAAACTCCCCCTAGGCTCGTCCTCAAGCTTTTGATTGCAAAAGTTGGCTAGGGTTGAAGAGGAGATCGAAATAAGAAGGAATCCATAATTTATTTTCGATTTCCACCATGAAATCAAGGAGAACGAAGGTCAAGGGCTTACCCAAAGGTTGGGGACGTGCTCCCTGCTCCTCCCTAGCTCCTTGGTCGGTTTTTCAAGCAAGGGGAAGAAGAAAATCCGAAAAAGGCCTTGGTTTGGGCTTGGAAATGGCACTTTTATAAAGAAATTGATGAGAGAGAATATGCCTTATAAAAATCCAATTAATCCAAAAATTATGGCCGCCTCTTCCCCCCTCAACTCCATGTATACTAGGCATATCCCTTTGCCTTTAATTCTCCTTCATTATCCTCAATTTAAAGAAAAGCAAATTAAGCACCTTAATGCTTATTATATTAATATCCCATATGTGAGTGGAAATTACTTTTCTTATAATAAGGTGAGTGGAATTTCACCTACTTAAGATATTTTCGTTCCTTATCTTGGCAAAGGAACGTCCATCCTTATTCATAATCAACCCAAAACATTTTGGTTGAAAGCCCTTCAATTATTTTTATTCATTTTTGCCCTAAATTGAATTAGGGTTTCAATTAGGATTAAATCTTGATTATTTTAATATCAAGATTCTCTCTCCTCAATCTTAATTCAAATGAGAAGTAACTCTCATTTTCTTTGCTCTACATGATTCCAAGAAACATTAGGGACTTTATTGAAGTGGTAATTTGCATATTGAACCCTAGATTTTGGGTAAATTGCACTTTTCACCAAAACTAGGTTTTAATGCACAACATTACTTTACAAGCTTAATCTTGGTGCCCAAGCTTGTGGAAAGCATACCACTACATCACATTCATTATTATGATGTCTTAACATCAGAGGAACATCTTATCATGCAACATCTGCAAGTTAACCCCTCGACTTGGGTAATTTGCACTTTAGTCCAAAATAAGCAAACATTGCTTCAACATTGCTCAAACATGACCAAAATTGAAACATAAGTTTCTTATGAGGCCTAATTACTTTTCCCAAGATAAGATTACGAATCTACTCAACCTTATTAGACAAAACATCTAGGGTTAATTCATAACCCAGGTCAGGGATGTTACACCGCCTTTCCATAGTCAACATGTATCCAAACCGCTCTAGGAGGAAGAACTTCCAAGCAAGGTCTACTACAATCATGTTACCTTAATAGAGAAGTGTGATCTTCCTTTCTTTATCCTTCTTGGAAGAGGTGGGTATGAATATTTCAGATAAGATCATATGAAAAGCTATCTAGGCCATCATTTATTTGTTCACATGTCGGGCCATGATATGATTTTCCCACCATATCTTTGCTGCACCTTCAAGCAGGTGAGCGGCGAAGAGAACCTTCTTGTTTGGATGTAGCTACAAAATTAAAAAAACCATATTATACTACCAAAATACAGACATCCTCTTTCTCAACCACCTTGGTTTTATCTTCACCCTTGAACTTTTCAATATTCAACTTGACGAAGTCCAGTATTGTGGCTCCAAGACGAGGTCAGACAGGTAGAGGCTCACCATTCTCATTTTTGGAGACATCCTTGAGGGCTAGGGAACTAAAGGTCTCAGTCATCTTCTTTTGTTGGTCCATTCAAAGAGCATCAAGAGTGTGTACTATCACTTGTCCTTTGTTGATCCAGAGTCATCTGCATGTTTAGGGTCAACCTTGATCTCATCCTCTGTCACATGCTCATCCTTAGGGTTTGTCATATTGAAGGGGATATATTTTAGTTTAGGACCTTTCTATATTGTGGCCTCTTATTCCCTCTTCCTTTTCTTAGAGGACTCACCCTCCATGGACCTTCTCTTCTTAGAGGATGGTATCTTCTTGTGAAAGGGCCTCAGTCTAGGTTATTCATCATGGGTGACAATGTCCTTTTCGTAGGCGATGTTGTTTCACATAAGTTAACTTTATTAACCTTAGTTCAATACTAAGGGTATTATAGAATCATAAAAATTATGTCCATTACATCTTGTTTACATGCATTTTATTATTTGGCACAACATGCATTAATCCCTAATATCCATAACCCCATTATTCAAAAAGGGATAAAGAGATGCATTATAGGTACATAGGGTTTAGTGAATGAAGCAAGGGTTAAAGAAGGGATGAAAATAATGTTGGTATGTATGCCTCGAGTGCCAATCATGTGATGATTTTAATGGCATAACTTGAAAATGATTTGATTAATAATAAAGTCAATCTTCCAATTTATTTTGTTTTATTTAGTTATTAGATAATGAAGTAACATATTAAATGTCTAAAGAATGATTTTACTCAATGATGTATGTCTTCGAGTTGATGACAAAAATGCATGGCCATGCACATGTGAGTCAATATGTGATATTGAGCTTACTTATATATTAGACTGTCTGCTCTAGTTCAAGAAACATAGATTTAATGTTGAAGAGGATGAATTTTCTATGCCTCGAGTTTAATCTGAATATCAGGGACAAAGGAACTACACAAATACTAAAACACGAAACATAGATTGTAGGTTGAAGTTCTTCTCCAACTTTCCATTTACTTGGATAGAAATGATGTGTTGCTAGATACCGCCCTTTGCTTGTGATGTCATAAAATGGTTATGGACATTCACTACCAATGTAAATTGGAACCTATAGGGTCACATACAAAGGATACACTTGTTATAGGAGTTTGTTCATAAATGGTGCTTAATTTGATTTCTAAAAGTGTTGAGGTATTCAATTTAAACAACAACTGACTAACTGGACTTTGAATCGGCTAGTTTGAGGGTTGAACTGACCGGTTGGAGTGTCATGTTGATTGGAAATTGCATTAGCTGAATTCTAGATGAACTAGGTATGAACTGATTAGTTCACTTAGTGAACTAATTGACTCAAGTTCTCCAAGTGACCATTTCATGATATGAATCACACAGTTCATGGATCAATTCAATTGAAACAAGGATTAATATTGATATCATGTTGTGCATTAATTGGATTCAAATTGCCAATACAATTGTTATTGAGAAACATGATGAAACAATCAGTTCAAAGGTTGAACTGATTGGCTCTCATTCCAACCCATTGGTTCACCAGTGAACTTATTATTTTGTCATTTCTAGGTTGAAAAAGTTTATGAAATTCCAATATCTTCCACCCCCACACAGATTGGGAACCTTGTTCCTGACCCTCCTATAAATAGAGGGGTACTAGAGGCTTCCTGAGACACAACTCAATTGCCTATGACAATTGTTTTCTTCTCTGGTTGTCGTAACCGAGAGAACTCGAGCATGGCCTACCAGATAAAGGGAGGGATGGTAAGGGTTAACAATTGTGGCAAATCAAGTTGGTGCTAGTACAGCAACATGAAGAGACAACTCCTTCTTATTTGTTCTTTTAGAACAACAGGAGATTCAGGGGGTCTGTGTGGACTAATCTAGAGGCGAGGAGATTTTCTCACTAGGAGGAAAATGTCAAGCTATTGTCCTTAGTGATCAACCATGAAATACTACATACGTTGTTCGAATGCAATTTGAAGAAGGCACACATGATGATGAGGACATCATCACTGGACTTTCTCCAGGTTCAGGTACATCCTTGAAACCATCCTTTCCATTATATAGTTGTTGACTCAATCTAATTTTATAAGGGGAATATGGCAGTTAACTTTTTTTTACTTTCTATTTTGTAGCCATATTACCCAATAGTGGTATCAGAGGCACACCAGTTTACTATATTTTGGGATAATCAATATGATCAAAATTTTAGTTTTCATTGTCTATTTATTGCATATAACATGAAAATTAAATGTTCATGTCCGATTAAGAACCACATACAATTCCAAAGTTATATATATATATATATATATATATATATATATATATATGCAATTTACACATGTCACCCTAAAAGATAGTTTTGATGGTGGATGTCTAGCGTGGTTGTGGCCAATAACTCTAATTATCCATGCATGATTGTTGTGTGTTTATTCTTATTTAATTTTGGTTTTCATACCGAGCCTCTACCTTATCTTCCACTTGTAAAAGTATCATTCTCTCCTACCATTGCTCCCCTAGAATATAACTCAAAGTTTCTTTATAATCATGTAATATTAGGATAGATTTATTTCCTATAACAATGAAGAAGATGAGCAACCCAAGGACTTGAACTGATTGACTGGAGGCCCAACGTATCAACTATAGGATCCAGAAGATGGTGGACCAGGGACCAGACGACCGGGGAGACGACCAACCAACTGGTCATGAGGCAATCCGATCGGTTCAAGGGTTGAACTAATGAACCCAGATTAAAAAAGGATAGATCTTCATCAAGAATAGGTTTCTACATGAGATGTAGAATCTAGGTTGTGATGATTCCTTGTGGATCCAAGGAATTATAGTAGAATGGCCATAACCATTGATTTTTGTTACATGTTTTGTTTGTGGGATATAGCATGTATAAGGTACTTACTATAGTATGTGGTGATTGGATATGTATATGTATTTATGAATATAATCTCCCTCAATAGCATATTAAGTCTAAGATTCTTACCATCATTAACACACATGTAAATCTTGATCGATTATGCGTGGGCATGCCAATCATGGTTCTCTGTCCATCTGGTAGAAGTGTGATGGTAGTAATGTGGGCCTGCCAATCAAGGTGCATTATCATTGTGTTGGCTTTTTGGTCAGGCTTAACTGGTTGTCCTTAATGAGATTAAGAACCTAGAAGAATGCATATGACTATGGAAAAGAGTTGTGCATATCATCTATCCAAGAATTGCATAAGATACAATTGGCAAATGTTGCCTACCTTAATGGTTGATCATGGACGTTGGTGTTGGTCGAGTAATAATTGAATAGTTTTGGAGTTGGGCTCACAAGAAGGTTCTACACTGCAATCTTATGAATTGATATGTGAGGGCTATCAATTTGAATAAAATAGTGACAATAATAATTAATTAACAGCCTAATTAAATATCATAAATAATTATTCAAATCAAATCAAAATTGTTTTGGCAAAGTGCAATTTTTCTCTTATAGAATCAAATGACTAAAAAATCATTGTTACAATCTGTACTTAGGAAGGACAAACTTGACATAATAATTTCCACAATTGGTTTTGAACTTTTAGAATGATTCTCAATGACTAGCATAAGCCATATGTCCATGATAAACCAGTGCCAAAAATATGTACTCCTGAGACACCTAGGGCTAAAGTGGATGCTTATTGGAATAATGCAAATGATGCCTTGGGCATAAAGAACCTTATGCTAAGCTGCATGAATTATGAGTTGCATGAGAAATGTGAATATGTGAGGAAACTTGAGATGGTAACACATCTTAGGAACATGAACCATTATCTCACAAAGTGAGATAAGTATAATGTCTCAAAGACGCTCTTTGATTTTAAGATGACAGATGGATATCCAGTTGAGACCCATGTGCTAAATATCATTGGACACATGGAACATCTAGAAGAACTAGGATTTTCTTTGACCCAAGAATTGGTCATGGATATGATTCTGCAATAATTGCCTGAATCATGTAGCCATTTTATCAAGTGTTACCACTTGAATAACATGACCAGACTATTGTCAAATTTTCTTGGCATGCGGATAAATTCTGAAGAAAGATTGAAGATGGATAAATTCGTGATGGTGATCAGTAGAGTAGAGTCGAAGTATGAATCAAGGCTATGAAGAGTTATGAGGCTAAGAATAAATCTAGATCATCAACACTCAAGATAAGGAGAAAGGAAGGTACAAGCGGGGTTTGTCCTTTGCACTTGAAGGAATTCAGGAATACGAAAATGGGGATAGAGATCTTCACTTCATGTATAAACATTATTGAGATAAACTTATCTACTTCTTCATCTTGGGTACAAGATACCAGATGTGGATCTCACACATGCTCAAATATGCAGGATATGAAAAGTAGGCCTTTAACAAAGGGCGAGGTTGAACAATGAGTTGCAAATGGAGCAAGAGTTGTTGCCACTATAGTTGGAACCTACAATTTGTCTCTGACCATAGGGCTTGTAAAAGAATTAATGAACTTCTATAATGTACCTACCATAAATAGAAGCATCATTTTTGTATCTTGTATGGACAAGGATGCATATGAATTTCATATTAAGAATGGTCGATGTTCAATTTCAAAAGATGGGATCTTTTATGGTTGTGTCCCCTTGTCTTGTGGAATTTATTTGCTAGATCTATATACATATACTTGTAATGTAAATACCAAAAGACTAAAACTCAGCAACTCAAACAAAACATATCTTTCACATTGTCCTCGACGGCACATAAATGACAATCACATATCTAGACTCCATAAAGATGGTTATGTAGACTCTTAGGATTTTGAAACTATAGAGACATGTGGATCTTGTTTGTTGGGAGAGATGAATAAGACCCCTTTTACTGCTAACAATGAGATGGCTACTAATCTTTTAAAAGCCATACATACTGATCTATGTGGCCCTTTTAGAACAACAACTATAGGTGGATATCAATACTTCATTACCTTCACTGATAACTTTAGTAGGTATGTCTATGTTTACCTGATGAAACATAAGTCAGAAACTCTTGAAAATTTCAAGGAGTTCATGAATGAAGTACAAAACAAACTTGTGAAAAGTATTAAGACACATCGTGCAGATCAAGGTGGAGAATACTTAAGCTAAAAGTTTGAGGACCTTTTGTAAGCCCATGGTGTCGTATCACAATGGACTCCACCCATAACATCATAGCACAATGGTTTCTCAGAAAGAAGAAATTGCACATTGATGGATATGGTGCGATCAATGGTGAGTTTAGTTGAACTTCCAACTACCTTCTGGGGTTTTTCTCTTGAAATTGTTGTGTTTACACTAAACCAAGTACCATCTAAATCGGTTCAAAAGACACCATATGAGATATGGTATTAAAAGCGCCAAATGTGACTTTTATGAGGATTTGGGGTTATGAATCTTATGTGAGAAAGTAGTTTCCCAAAAATCTTGGATCCAAATCTGATACATGTTATTTTGTTGGATATCTTAAGAAAACCAAATGATATTACTTTTATTCCCTATATGACAACAAAGTGCTTGTTGCAAGAGATGTCGCATTCCTAGAAAAGGAATTTATTTCCATAAGAACTAGTGGGTGAAAATTTGAACAAGAAGAAGTTTGATACCAACAAAAAAATTGAACCACTAGATATATAAGAGGAACAAGGAGAATCACAAGTCATTGTGGAATCTTAAATTCCTTAAGCAACATAGGAACCCCGTAGATCTAGTAGGACACACCTTGAGCTTGAAATATTTAATTATCTAATGACTCAAGAAGATGATGAGTTGGTCATAGATGATGAGACGACAACCTATCTAGAAGTTACTGAGGGACCAAAGTCTAAAATAATGGCATGATCCATGAACTTGAGATGGAATCCATGTACACCAACAAGGTATGTACTTTGGTGGATCCACCTAAAGGGGTAAAACCCATAGGATGCAAATGGGTCTTTGAGAAGAAGACTGACATGGATGGTAAAGTACACACCTATAAGGGCAGATTGGTTGCAAGGAGTTTTAGATAAGTTCAAGGTGTTGACTATGATAAACCTTTTCTCCAATTGCCATTGTTAAGTCCATTAGGATCATCCTTTCCATTACAGATTATCATGACTATGAGATTTGGCACATGGATGCTATAATTACATACCTTAACGAGAATCTTGTTGAGGATTTGCACATGACACAACCTGAAGGTTTTATAAATCCAATGGATTAAAATAAAATCTGAAAGTACAAAGGTCAATCTATGGATTGCAGAAAGCACCTTGGAGCTGGAATCTTTGATTTTATGAAACAATCAAAGAGTTTGGCTTTAGTTAAAATGAATATGAACCATGTGTGTATAAGAACGTTAGTGCATGCATGATTGTATTCCTCATATTGTATGTATATCACATGCTATTTATGGGGAATGATATCCCAACTTTACACATGGTAAAGACCTGGCTTGGAATACATTTCCAATGAAGGACTTGGGAAAAGCATCAGACATCTTGGGAATCAAGATCTATAGAGATAGATCTAGATCTCTTCTTGGTCTAAGTAAGAACACATATATTAGAAAAGTGTTAAAGAGGTTCAAAATGGAAGAATCAAAGAGAGGAAACATGCCCATGTCTCATGGAGTTACCATCAGTAGAGCACACTGCCCCAGTTCTTGTAAAGAAAGGGAATGCATGAGTAGCACTCTATAGGCATCTTCAATTGGATCCATCATGTACACAATGTTATGTACTCATCCCAATGTCTCATATTCCTTGAGCATGACAAGCAGATATCAGTCAGATACATGTGATGTTCACTGGTCAGTAGTGAAGAACATCCTTAAGTACTTGTGAAGAACTTAGGATCAGATTGTTGTCTATTGTGAAGAGGAAGTGTTGGTGGTAAAGGATTACACTGATGCAAGCTTCCAAACTGACTAAGATGATTATTGATTACAACCAGGATTTGTATTTTGCCTCAACAACAGAGTTGTGAGCTGGAAGAGTTCCAAGAAAGAG
Source organism: Alisma plantago-aquatica (assembly GCA_963693085.1). Taxonomy (NCBI): domain Eukaryota; kingdom Viridiplantae; phylum Streptophyta; class Magnoliopsida; order Alismatales; family Alismataceae; genus Alisma; species Alisma plantago-aquatica. Next base: position 1,335,763,252 of record OY856412.1, read on the forward strand.
AGGGATGTCAATTCTAATAGACACCAAGTATGTTTCTACATTGAATGCAGCAAAGGATGTTGTCTGGATCAAAAAGTTCATCTCAGAACTTGGGTTTTTTTGCAATAATCAACGATGCAATTGAGCTATATTAAGACAATAGTAGATCTATTGCATAATCAAGGAACTTAGATCTCATCAACATTCTAAGAATATACAAAAGTGTTTCCATCTCATACGAGAGATCATACAGTGAGGAGATGTGAATAATTGTAGAGTACCAACCGAGAACAATGTTGTTGACCCCTTGACAAAAGCATGCTAAACCCTTGACAAAAGCAATTTTGTCGAGAACAATGTTGTTGACCCCCTGACAAAAGAACTTTCACTGAGAACAATGTTGTTGACCCCTTGACAAAAGAACTTTCACAAAAAAAGCATGATGGTCATGTTAGATCTCTTGGGATGAGATTCATGGATGATTGTCTCTAAGTGAAAGTGGGATTTTGTTAGTCTGTATGCCCATATAACCAATCATGTGATGATGGTAATATCATAACTTGTTAATTATTTGAATAATAATAAAGGCAATCTTCCAATTTATTCTATTTTATTTAGTTATGAGATAATGAAGTAGCATAATAAATGTCTTCAGAATGATATTACTCAATGACGTATGTCATTGGGTTGATGACCTAAACAATGAGATCATAAAAATACAAAGAGCATATACATTCTTTATGTGACCATAGTCAGATGTTATTGTGGAAGGATAATAGACATCAATAACACATAAGACTAAAGTGTGTGTTGGTTGATGATGGAATCTCATCACTCATGATATGTTATATTAAACCAAACACATAGATACTTGTTAGAGAATAGTGTGTCAGATAGACCCACCATAAGAGTGATACATGAAAACCATAATTGGTAGTTAGAATCATCTCTTATAGTGATGGTGGTGATTGTGATTCTTAGACATGAAGTCATTACACTCATCACATGTCATTTAGTGGACTTTGACATCATCCACTGTAACCTTGGATAAGGGTTGCCATAGATGTGATGATTGAATGCACTGTGACACGTGGTGATGACTGTGAGTGATGTAGATGGGATTTGTCCCTCCTACATGAGTAAGATATCCTATTCACTTGATTAGAAAGAATGAAAAATGCATGGCCATGCACATGTGAGTCGATATGTGATATTGAGCTTACATGTATCTCAGACATTCTATTCTAGTTCAAGGTACATAGATGGAATGTTGAAGAGGATGACTTTTACATGCCTCGAGTTCAATATGGATATAAGTGACAAAAGAACTATACAAACACTAAAATACCAAACAGAGATTGTACGTTGAAGGTGTTCTCCAATTTTTCATTTACTTGGGTAGCAATGATGTGTTTCTAGATACTCCTCTTTTCTTGTGATGTCATAAACTGGTTATGGACATTCACTGCCAATGTAAATTGAAAACTAAAGGGTCACACACAAAAGATACACTTGGAATAGAAGTTTGTTCATGAATGATGTTTAATTTGATTACTAAAACTGTTAGGTATTCAATTTAAACAACAATTGACTGACTAGACTCTGAACCGACCAGTTGAAGGGTTGAACTGACCGGTTAGAGTGTCAGGTTGATTTGGAAATAGCATTGGCTAAATTTTGGATGAACTAGGGCATGAACCGACTGGTTCAATTAGTGAACCGATCGACTCAAGGTCAACAAATGATCAGTTCATGAGATGAATCACCTTGTTCATAGATCAATTCAGTTGCATCAAGGATTAGTATTGACATCATGTTGTGCATTAATTGGATTACACTTGTCAATACAATTATGATTGAGAAACATGATGAAATGACCAGTACACGGGTTGAACTGATTGACTTGCATGCCCACCGATCTTTTCCCCTGAGAATTGATCATTTTTTCATTCACAGGTTGAGAAAGTTTGTTAAGTTCCCCATCCCTTTCACTCGCATGCAGGCTGGGAATCCTGACCCTAACCCTCCCATAAATAGATGAGTATTGGAGGCTTCTTAGAGATACAAATCAATTGCCTATGATAATTGTTGTCTTCTCTGGATGTGGTGGCCAAGAGTACTCGAGCAAGTCCTACCCGATAAAGGGAGGGATAGAAAGGGAGAATAATTGTGAGAGAGCAAGTTGGTGCTAGTAAACCAACATGGAGGGACAACTCCTTCCTATATGTTCTTCTAGAATAGAAGGAGTTCTAGGTGGTCTGTGTGGACTACTCTAGATGCGAGGAGCTTTTTCTACTGGGAGGACAACACTAGAGTGATGTCTTTGGTGATCAACCAGGAGCTTCTACAAATGTTGTTCGAGTGTAATTTGAAGAAAGGCATGCAAGAATACATGGACATTATCACTCAACTTGCTCTAGGACCAGGTAATCTTTGAAACTATCCTTTCCATTATATAGTTGTTGACATGATCTATTGTTATTAGGGGAGTATGGCAGTTAAATTTTCGTTTTTGCTTCCTATTTTGAAGTCATATTTACCAACAAATAATGGTGAAATCCTAGAGGTATTTTATTTTGAGTACAATCCTCTAGCTTTGGCCAGGAAAGATGCATAAGTTCATGAGTCCTTACAAGCCGAGTAGCTGTGCGGAGGAATTTTTTTCCATCCCCCAGATCGTGGTCCCTTCTAGACACCATCATATTTGGAAAGTACACTAATAATGTCCTTGGACTCTACAAAATTCTTAAAATTTAAGAATTATTAATGGTTAAATGGTAAACCAAATGCAACAACCCCCTCCCCCTGTTATCCCCAATTAATGTGGACTAAGAGGGAAAGGGCTATTATCATAATACAAGATCAATGGTTAAATAATTAACCAAAAATAATTAATACGTTTCCTGGATGGGAAAGAGTTTGATCAATATAAAAGATAGACTCTCCACTTAGGAGTTACATTGAAAAGGGAAACTACTATTTGTAATTTGAAATATAAGCTATCTTTTTATATCCTCCAGAATTACATTAATTTTTTTCTTCTGGTTCCTTCTTCTCTAGATGACCATGTTTCATCATACTTGTAGAATAACTATAGATTAACCTAAAACACCGTAAAATAAGAACATGGTCAGTATAACAAGTTATACTGGTATGTAGGGGAAATAAAATATTTTCATATAGGTTTAACAACATATTCATCCATAGCACCAAATATGATTATAAAATTGAACATGCATTTTATTTCTAACATCTTAACTTAATTTGTATGGTACACTCCCTCTATGGAGTACTCATGTGGGGAACCCTCTTATTAGGGTTTTGTCCCTCCAGTGGACCTCACATGACCCTCCGTTCTCGGGCTTGGTCTATTATGGCCTTCCATTCCCAACTAGGCCTCCCAATGACCATCCTATCTCAGCTTGGTCTCATCATGACCATCCTATCCCGACTTGGTTTTATTGGTGATCATCCTATCCCGGCTTGATCACTCATCACCATAGTGACATTTCTTACATCCCACATGAATCACTTAAATCCACTATATATAGTTGAAAAAATTATACTTATATAATGTGATAATCATAGTTGATTTAAATATGAACGTACACATATTTTGGATGACTTATCCATTTCAAAAAATGATTAAATATGCATTACCTTGAAAAACACTAGGGTAGCTGAGCTATTAGGACATATTTTAGGATAGGAAAAATAAATAAAAGCTTCAAGATGAGTCCAAGGTGTTAGAATGTGGTGTATATAATCCAATCGAACAATATAAATCATCATTCCATCATGTTTTCTATTTTGCAACTTGAAGATGTTACTGAGGAACGCTCATGTGTCTTACTTTTGATCAAGATACTAGATAACCATTTGTTTTGTGCCAAAGCTTATCTCTTTGTATAAATGTCAAAGTACATTATATAGCTTGTTACTTAGATAATTAACTTAATATCAATCATATGAAACAACCTAAATTTCTAACTTTCTTTTAACAAAAGTGCAAAATGTATACCACATACTTGTTGTTGCTTACCATGTGTTTTGTGGCACTATTCATATGAAAAAGGCAGTTCGAACTTCTCTTGCATGCTAGGTCTGTTTACACAAGTCATGTAATTGTACGACAAATATAATGGTTGACAACTCGTAAAACTCTCAATATGTATATCACAGAGGCATTTCTGCGCTCTGTGTTGAATCCCAATAATGCAAATGTAATATATAGGTTGTATTAATTTATACCATATTCATAGGTAAAAAGTAATGTATTGAATATATGATGTTTTGTGATTCTTATAAATCACCCCCAGTTTAGGTGCATAGACAACTCACTCTATCCATTAATTCATGCTCGATTTGCATGCTTCTCGACCAATATTGACGAATCAAGCCTCCTCAACACTAGTTATAATAAACAAAGACCAAGTATGTATATAATACCTAAAACCAAACCCAAGATTTTGAACATTTTAGATTTTACACTTTATTATAGGAAAATGTTTCTTTGCATATATATATTCACATATATATATTGGTTTAATAAGTCAGTCTCTTAGGAGACACATGTATGGGATTATATTACTGAAATTATATAATTGAATGTTGGTTCTAAAATATATCATGTGGTAGAAATAAATCTAGAAACTTGCACCAATAGAGAATTAAAATAAACGATATATAGTTATTTTGATATTGCAAACAAAAATAGGAAATTCATAAAATGTTACAATGGATAGTGCTAAGTCATAAAGATATATGATGGAGTTTTGCAACACCACTAAAAATCCTAGAGATGATGAATCCCTAGGTTTAGCCTTGCTAGTGCTATGGTAAGAACTCCACCCACGTGTGCTAAGACACGCGGAAGTCTTATCGTAGTATAGTTAAGGGTCGAATCCTCGGGACAACAGTCTTGATGAAATCAAGATGGAGAATGTTTTTAGTTGTACTTAACTACTTAACAGTTGATATTTAGATCGAAAGTTTGATTTGGTTTTAAACTAAGTGCGAGGAAAGTAAAGCAAGAAAGTAGAGATTAAGGTTGTAAACAATGATTAAAAGCCACTAGGATGTTATCGGGTTTCACACCACTACACATGGATCATAAAAATGCAACATAATAAAAAGACTTGCAAAGAGAAACCAATCAGCTAGTATCTTTGTAGACTTAGCTTCCTTTCAGATAACCAACTACGAGGAGCGTGGAGTATTACAATGCCAGCCATCCCCTAACGAATGGTCACTTACTTTGCATTACTCCTTCATGAAGTGTGTTCCTCGACCTTACCAAAGTTGCACTTCCATACGTCAACTGATTCCATTTCATAGTATGAAAGTGCAACGATGGGAGTGAGTTTACTCCACTCGTGAAAGCACTCCTAGATACCGAAACAGACATATGGTGACTACATATATCTAGAACCAACATTCAATCAATATTCAGATCTAAAGGTATAAACGTAGACAATTCATACCAAAAGATAATAAATAACACAAGTTGGTGATCAAGCAACAAGCATTCATTAAACGATAGATGTTGAGCCAAAAAGGAGAGTATCTCTATTGCAAACGATTGAATTACATTGCATGAAATGAAAACATGGGTAGCGGGGCTACTCCCCGCACCCTAGTGAAAAGGACTACTCGCTCATCTCAAGAGAAAAGGAGGGGGTGAGAAGAGAAAGAAAGAACGACATCTCCACGGAGGAGGGAAGGTTGAACCCTTGGTGGAGAGAGCAACGATCTTCACACTTCGTGGTTGCTTGATGATGGATCTTCTCCTCCCACCTTCTTTGTTGATGAGAGAGAAGGTAGCTTGATGATGAGATGTGGACCTCAAACCGACAGCCTTAGGGTGATGGATGAAGGATGGAATTGCTCTGGAACTGGAGAGGCAGCCTTTGGGCATCTGAGATCCGATCCCTTTGAAGTGACCCTTGAGGTCCTATTTATACGCTCAAGTTGAGCCCAAACGGTCTTGAGACCGTTTGGTCTCAAACGGTCTTGAGACCGTTTGCCTTCTCGCGGTCTTGGGACCGCGAGGCCTTCTTGCGGTCTTGGGACCGCGAGGCCTTCTCGCGGTCTTGGGACCCTGAGGCCTTCTCTTGGTCTTGGGACCGTGAGGCCTTCTCGCAGTCTTGGGACCGCGAGGCCTCCTCGCGGTCTTGGGACCATGAGGAGTCTTTGTAATTTTTTTGTGTTTTCTGTAGTGAAAAAGAAGAAAAGTTAGTTTATTGGTGTATCCGCAATAAAGTAAAAAAGTTTAATGATTCTATCTAATTTATCTAAGAAAGAGTATGGAAAATTAAAGATAACTAAATAAGATAACGTCACAAAATGGGAGGTTATCACCCCCCCTAACTTAGAGTCTAGCTTGTCCTCAAGTTAGATAGAGCTAAGGCATGTAATGGCGAGGCGATTTTATTTGATTAGGGTTTCCATACTCTTGCTTCAATTCTAGGTCAGAGATCTAGTGAGGTCTTATTAGGGCTTCTGCTTACACTAACTCTTTCGAGTATCAAAAGTTGCATGGATCTCAGGTTCCTTTCATATCGTGAATCTCGCATTGGGACCACCTTTCTTATTATGTGCATGTCATCGACTCTAATCAGTTTTATACTTCTTTAGAGAAACCTACCGGTAGCTAGAGTGGGTATGAGGGCTGGCTTAAAAGGCTTATTGTGTAACTCCCCCTTCAAGTGGGGAAGGGTTTGTCTATGCTTTTTAGAGATTCACTACCGGGCACGACACATCTGCCTTCATGAGGGCAGCTGAATGTACCGGCCGGGTGAGCTCTTTTATCAGCCTTTTCATATATTAGGAAACCTTAGGATCTCATTACTGGGCATGACACATCTGCCTTCATGAGGGCAGCTGTATGTACCAGCCGGGTGAGATCTTTGTTGGCTCTTCATATAGGTCCTTATGCGTGGCACAACTCTCATGTTTTTATTCAACACTCTGGCTTTTATTCGAATCTCACAGGCTTAGGAAGTGGGTTTTGTTAGGGTTTTTGATTGGGCGGCCAAGCCTCCTTTATTGAAAGTAGAAAACTGTTCTTAGGGTTCCTGACATGCACTTATTTTTAATTGGTGGTCCGCTCGCGAGATTTCTTGATTTTGGATTTCCCTGATTTCCCTCTTGACTTTGAGAGTTTTCGGTTCACTTTGGCCCTGAAGTTGACCTGTGAAGAGTCTGAGATAGAATTGAAGTAAAAGTATAGAAACCAATAGTGAATGAAATTTATGAATTCGCCATTTCATGCTTGTATGCTAATCTTAATTTTTTTTTTTAGGACTACTTTATCTCTAACTTAGCTAAGGGTGATTCTTTCCAGGATGAAAGTTATACTTAAAAGTTTTTTTTTACTGAAAAAATTACTGGAAAAAGTCTAAACATGGACAGAAAGTTTGAAAATTGATATGCGAAAAAAATAGAAGGGTTGAAGCAGAATGATACCTCGCCGTTGTCCAATGCACTCCCCCCTAACTTATCACGCACTCTGTCCACAAAGTGTCAAAGTGATAGGTTGAGAAATGCATGGACAAGGGCATTCAGGCTTCGGTTAATCCTTTATTTGCCCCATGTGTTCTGAGTAAGTTGGCTGCGAACTTTCCCCGTAGTGCGTGGTAATCCACCTCTGTCATGTCCTCTACCGGCTTGTGAAGGGCCAGAATTGTATACATCCAGTAGAGGACGTGGAAGCCGCAATCATTTGATTCTCTGATTTGCTGGGGGCACCTGTGGCAGAAGGCTGGTGATTTGAAGTGATCTCTGTCATATGCCCGCGTGTGCTGACCCAAAAGATCGTGTAATTTGTCAGCACACTCCTTCGCCACCTCCTCCGTTGGTGTCTTTGGAGTTGTAGTGTATGCTTTCCGTTTTGGATCATACTGGTTGTCGGAACTGTTGTAGATTATTGTTGTTCCTTCGTGAAGATTGGTTGCCAATAACATCCAGTGCTCTTGATGAAGGAAAGGTAACATGATGAACTTCGGAGTTGTATGTTGGAGATAAGAGATGGTTGACTCCTTTGTTCCGAAGTTCTTCAGCCCGAGAAGATCATCTTTCATGTAAGCTGACACCATAAAGACCGTGTTGTGATTCTGTGCAAGCAAGTATTGATAAGCAGTCATTACACTTACAGACATGGAACCTTTGAACTGTAAGGTCTCATGGAGGGCATCTGCCATAACCAATATATCCCCGTCAATATATACCATCTCGTCTTTTTCGGCATATAGCCGTGACATTATTAGTCAGAGCTCGTTATCTGATAGAGTTTTGCAAGCTTCCGGATCGAAATCGGGAAATGAAGGTTCAATGGCAGATTGGGGTACCATATGTGATGAAGATGTCTTGATGGCTACCCCTGATATCAGATCAATGTCACCTTTATCTGGAGCCAGATCGAAGATGGAAGGATTCCATTGGCTTTGCTTGGTGACATTGGATGGGTGTTTTTCTTTTGTCAACGCCGCTAGGGTTTGTCTGAAAGGTCTCCTCTGCGGACGTTGAATAGATGAAAAGAGATAACGAGGGAAGTTGTCTACCGCCATGGTAGGGTCGTTGAAGAACCTTCTGTCGCAGATAAGCTCCATGGCGTAACGTCCTCGCAGGGAGTGGAAATCATCATTAACGAGTTCAGTGAAAGCGACCTACTGGTTTAGCGCTAGGATGTGCCTTATGACGTAAAAAGCGTTGTCCCAGGAACCTTCAGCGGCTTGGAGTTGCGGGTTAATTATTCTGAACCAGGGGGAGCTCCAGTCCTGGCGGAGAGAAGGGCATGCGGCCCATATGAGCTTTAGCAGCCGGAAAGGGATGCATCTTGCCTCCCCGGCTTCAATTCCAACAAAATTGATTATCCCGGCCTTTAAGTCACTGGCACACAAATTGTACACTTTGGCGTCGCGGGCGACAGTGTCCACAATCATGAGCAACCAGTGTTTACAAACTTGGAAAGGCACGGTTATGTATCTTGCTTTTCTTGCGACCCCTCTGTGCAACCTTGTAATGGATTTGTGTTGTAACTCTTTGTACAGTAAGCACAATCCCAGTGTGGGTGAGGCATTGAGAACCGGTTGCTGTCGCCGAGATCTTTTGTAGATCTCGATAGAGTTGGCAAGGAGAGTACGAAACATTGCCATCTTCACCGGCGACTGGGATCGAAGTAAGGAACGGAAGTCTTCACGCGTCAGATTGCGTTTGGTCTTCGTGTTTTGGTATATGACATCCTCCCCTGCTTTGGCATCATCTACTATAGTGTTGAGGATGAAGATATCCTGTGCGTCTAAGGTAGAGATGGCTGCCATATCTAAATCATGCATTTTGTTAGGTAGAGGTGGCGGCGGAGGTAGATCTTGCGGTGTGGGAGAAGAAGTTTGTTCTATGTTGTCCATGTACTGCTGCAGATCGTAATCTTTATCAGAATCAAAAGGAGTGTCTAAATCTTCATCACTGTCTAGGCATACTCTTTCTGATTCTTCAAGTTCAGGCGCTGACGGTTCAGGTGCAGAGATTTGCTGGGCTGCCGTGGCTGGTATAGTGTTGCTGGTTCCCTGAATACATTTTTCGAACTCAGCAAAAGCCACTTCATTGGCAGCCTCCCCCAGAGATCCCGCAGAAAAGTTGAGAAATTGATCCCCGAAGTATATGTTGACGTTCTCTGTATGAGCAGGGGATTTGTGATCTTTATCACCAGTTTGGTGATCTTGCTGGTGTTTTGGTTCTGCTCCTTGGCTGGGGCCTGCCCCAGCATCATCTGGCTTGTCGGAGTCATCAGCTGAGGAGGTACTATTGTTTGAGTCAGCGGAGGAGTCAAAATCGTTCTCGTCAACAGCATCATCGTCATTGTCATCAGTTGTTTTCTTTTGTGCTTTCTTCTTGCACATACGATGGATGGATTGGAGCTCATCGTATGCCACTTGCACGTGCTCGTGTGTTTCGAGCAGTGCTTCGTGGGTTTCTTTTAAATCAGAGTAACGTTGTTCGGTGGAGAGGAGTTGTGCTGTGAGGTCGGTTACTTGAGCTCTTAGCTGAATAAGCTCATTATTTGACGACTCCTCCTGGCGATTATGTAGTTGCGTGAGGGTGGTGTTGATGTCGTCCAGGCGTGTGCTGAAAGCTTGTTGTTGCTGCTTCAGCTCGCATAGGGTCTCTAGCAGAGGTAGAGTCTGCGTAGAGATCCTATCGACTTGCTTTGCCAACACTTCATGCTGGCATTGTACTCCATGGATCCACTCGGGCAAGTTTTTACAGTGGTCGTCGATGTGGTCGACTTGCTTGGCCACTGAATCTTGACGTTGCTGGATTCCTTGGATGATGCCTGGCATGGCGCGGTTCTGCTCGCCAATCTGGGCAACCTGTTGTGTTAGACCCTGCACACATGAAAAAAATAATTCAAAATGTTAGATGGGTCGGTGAGGACGTTTCGGATGGTGTCGAATTGACGTACGAATTCCGCACTGACGTTAGTATAAGGGACCCCAGTAAATGAAGAGTGAGGTGGCTGGGGTCGGGGTGGAATGGTAGTGTCATGCGGAAAAGACACTTTTGATGGACCCGCGAATTGCGTGGTGGCTGTGGATGGGGTCACCAACGATGTCGGGGTGGTGGTGGGTGGAAAAAATGGTGGCATACCCGGAGAGAGAAATGGATCCGGGAATGTTGATGGAAAGTCGGTGGATGTGAAGGAGGAGAATTCGGGCATTGTGGTGGAGAATGGGGCGCCCGAAGTGAAGAAGGGTGGGGGTGGTGGTATGGTTGTGGAGAAGGGTGGTGTAGTGAAAAGTGGTGTGGAGGATGATTGAAGGGTGGTTGATGGTGGTGGGGTAGTAGATATTGGGGTGGTGGAAGGTGGAGAGGTGGTAGTGAGCTCAACATTTAGACTCATTATAAAAGAGTCTAGTGATGAGGATGTAATATGTTCTTCTGGGAGGGGGGGCTCAGGTTCGGGATGAGGTTTTGATGTTGGTGTCCCCGACAGCTCATGTGCCTTTACGAGCCTTCTGGAAGGTCGTTTGACTAGAAGTTTTGTTGTTTTGGCTACTGGGGCATTTATACTGAGTTCTGCCTGCCCTGCCGTTGCTTTCTTTTCTTTGGCTTTGACTGAGGCTATGATTTTGGTGATCTCATCTTCTGTGAATAGGAGCTTGTCCTTGTCATAGTCAGCAAGCTCTGGAAGTGGAAGCAGGGTTCTGGAAGATTTTGTGGGGCAGAACACGTAGTGCAACTTTCCATCCTTATCTTTTAAGATATAGGAGTTCTTTAGTGTCTGTTCGTTGGTAAGGATGTCGCCCTTGATTGGGTTGCATTTGGGTAGAAGTATATCCATCTTAAGATATTTGATGATAGATGTGATATGACCACCCGTGCAAATTTCTTTTCCGAGGGCGAAAGCTGATAGCTTGAGCAGCATATGTCATCCAATGTTAATGGGCATTCCGTTTAGGACTGACCAGAGGACAAAAAGGTCAGATATAAGAACATTTCCTCCTTCGGATCTGGGGAAAAGTGCGCCAATGATGATTTTGTGGAGCGTGCGCACTAGGCCAGAATGAATGTTGGAGGCCTTGCTTGTCCTTGCATCAAAGGTTGGTAACCCCGTTAGTGTTTTCCAGAAGGTATGCTTGTTGAACTTGGGGTGTTCTGTACCAGCGGCTTTAGCTTTCTTCAGCTGGTCTTGATTATCGATAAAGATTTCATTTAGAAGATTTTCAGTGATGACCACCTCGTTGTGAAAGATTCTGGTGGTTATTCTGCGGTCACCACCGTCCCTTTCTTTATCCATGATGTCCACCGCTTCTTTGTGGAAGTAGGTGAAGAATTCTGTTGTTGGCTCAATGTAGGGAATTTCAGATATGAAGCATAGCCGGGAGAGGTTTGAATTGTCAAGAAGAGTGAGGATTCTGTTATAGATCCCCATCTTCATAAGTATGCTGGGGCAGACATACTTGGTTGGTTTAAGGAGTTGGCTGATGGAGGGGATGTTATGGAGATGAAAGTTTTCGGGTGGTGGTGCTGTGGTGGTGATGGGAGGAAAAATAGGAATAGTTATTGTGGCAGGGGTGGTAGTGGTGGTGGTGAATGGTGGGATGTACCCTGCCAGGATTTGTTCCCTTGCAGAGGCAGGGTGAACCTGCTTCCTGGCTCTCTTCTTAGGTGCTGGCTCAGCTGTGGATTCTTGAGCCATTCTCTTCCCCTTAGATTTTGTAGTGGGTGATTCTTTCTTAGGGGAAGGCTGGTATTCTGAGGCCTCGTCGGATGAAATCTCTTCTTCCTCCTGTTCAGAAGGTTCTTCATCTAAGTAGCGGTTGATTCGTTTTATGTCTTTCATGACTTCAATCAAGTTCACTTGTGCTGGGACCTGTCCAGTCTTTTTGTAGTGGTCAACTATGTTTTGGAGATTTGTTCGTTCAGCTAGTAATTCCTCTTTTGTCCAGAAGGGAGCATCTGTTGTTCCTTGCTTCACAGGTGAAGTCATTCTGAAATGATTGACAATAAAACAAAAGTTAGAAATCGTAAATTTTGAAATTATAATAAAGTAATATTATTTGAGTTTTGCAGGTTAATTGATTTCAAACGGTCCTGAGACCGTTTGGTCTCAAACGGTCTTGAGACCGTTTGGTCATTTTCATTTTTTTTACACGGTCTTGAGACCGCGAGGGAGACGAACCGCGCGGTCGTTCATCGGCAAAGAACCATGAAAATGACGACGGCGACAAGGGCAAAGAGGAGTTCGAACGCAAGCAATTGTTTATCGGTGGTGTGAAGCGGTGAACCGCCGGGTTGTTAACCTGTTAGCGCGGACAGCGAGGAGCCTGGGTGCGGCGAGCGTCAGAACGGGAGTGACGACGGAGCATAGTAAGAGCGGCAAAGGTGTGAAGCAGCGTCGCAGAGACGAAGCTCTGAGCACAGAGAAGGAAAGCGTTCAGAGAAGGAAAGCGCAGAGACAACGTCGGAGAAGGAAAGCGCAGAGAGGAATGAAACAGGAAGGCTCGGGAATTCGGGCTTCTAGAAGAGAAAATGTAGGCGAGGGGGGTGTATTTATAGGTTTATAGGGGGGGCGCCTCATACCGAACGGTTTTGAGACCGCGAGGGCCCAAACGGTCTTGAGACCGAGAGAGCTCAAACAGTCTTGAGACCGCGAGGGCTCAAATGGTCTTGAGACCGAGAGAGCTCAAACGGTCTTGAGATCGAGAGAGCTCAAACGGTCTTGAGACCGCGAGGGCCCAAATGGTCTTGAGACCGAGAGAGCTCAAACGGTCTTGAAACCGTGAGGGCCCAAATGGTCTTGAGACCGCGAGGGCCCAAATGGTCTTGAGACCGTTTGGCCCCAAGATTATGTGAATTTTTATGTATTTTTAGATTTAAAGAAGAAAGAAAAACAAAAAATGAAGAAAGTAAAAAAAAGACAAAATAAAAGGCTAGAAAATTAGGGAAGGTGATACTCAGGTCTTGGGCTGCCTCCCAAGAAGCGCTTTGGTTTAACGTCGCTGGCTCAAAAAGATTTTGCTCCGGCTATGTTGACTTTATAGGATCATGGATCTCTATGGTTTGCCTTGATAATTTGTCTGCCGGAGTGTGGTATTTCTTCAATCTGTGACCATTTACGGTCCTTTCTCCTCCATTATCATCGAGAATAATGAAAGCTCCTGTCGGGTATATGTGTTTGATTGTGAACGGCCCCGACCATTTAGTATGCAATTTTCCAGGAAACATTTTTAATCTGGAGTCGAATAGGAGGACTTTTTCTCCGACGGTTATATCCTTTCTTTTTATGTGGCCATCGTGCCATATCTTAGTTTGTTCTTTGTAAATTTTTGCGTTGTGGTAGGCTGTCATTCGTAATTCTTCTAGTTCTTGGAGTTGTAGTTGTCTGAATTCACCAGCGCCTTTGAGATCGAACTTTAGTTGCTTAATGGCCCACCAAGCCTTATGCTCTAATTCAACTGGCAAATGGCAAGACTTCCCATACACTAATCGAAACGGTGTTGTTCCGATTGGTGTTTTGAAAGCTGTACCGTAAGCCCATAGAGCGTCAGATAGTTTGGTGGACCAATCGTTGCGGTGCCGATTGACAGTATTTTCCAGGATAGCTTTAATTTGCCTATTGGAGACTTCAACCTGTCCACATGTCTGTGGATGATACGGTGTAGAAACTTTGTGGTTGACTCCGTATTTTCTTAATAAGGCTTCAAAGCTCTGTTCCAAGAAATGTGATCCGCCGTCAGATATTATCGTTCTTGGGATGCCGAATCTGGGGAATATTATCTCTTTAAACATCTTGATTACCGGTTTTGAATCACAAGAGATGGTCGGTAGAGCTTCTACCCATTTTGACACGTAATCCACAGCAACTAAGATGTACATGAATCCATAGGATGAGGGGAAAGGGCCCATGTAATCTATTCCCCATACATCGAAGAGTTCGATTTCTTGCCATATGTTCAATGGCATTTCATTTCTTCTGGTAATTCCCCCAGATAGTTGGCACTTGTTGCAAGATCGCACGTATTCATGTGCGTCTTTTGCGATGGTAGGCCAATAAAAGCCAGATTACAGGACTTTAAGAGCTGTCTTTTTAGAACTCATGTGGCCCCCAGTGGGGCCTGAGTGACAGTGCTCAAGAACCGAAGTGATTTCTGTCTCTGGAATGCATCTACGAAAGAGTCCATCTGCGCATAAGCGAAAAAGATAGGGCTCATCCTAGAAATATTGTTTAGCGTCGTGAATGAACTTCTTTTTGTCGTGATAGGATGCGGACGGGTGAATGATTCCTGTTGCCAAATAATTAACAATGTCGGCATACCAGGGGAATCCATTAGCGACTTTCATTAGTTGGTCGTCCGGGAGGGAGTCTCGGATAGGTACTTTGTCTTCATCCTTGACTCTAATACGACTGAGATGGTCAGCGACGACGTTTTCCACCCCGCTTTTGTCTTTGATTTCCAAATAATTAACAATTTCTTGAAGCATTAATACCCAGCGGATAAGTCTAGGTTTTGCACCTTGCTTCTGAATTAGATACCGTATAGCGGAGTGGTCAGTGTAGACAATGACTTTATCTCCAATCAGGTATGAGAGGAATTTCTCGAACGCGTAGATGACAGCTAAGAATTCCTTTTCTGTAGTGG
Source organism: Alisma plantago-aquatica (assembly GCA_963693085.1). Classification (NCBI taxonomy): domain Eukaryota; kingdom Viridiplantae; phylum Streptophyta; class Magnoliopsida; order Alismatales; family Alismataceae; genus Alisma; species Alisma plantago-aquatica. The sequence goes on from OY856412.1 coordinate 1,335,778,374, forward strand.
TGTAATTTTCTCTGTGCTTCATCCAGCGTTTTAGATGCGTAGTATATAACATAGGGTTTCTTGTCGATTCTTTGCCCTAATACGGCCTCTATGGCATAATCGCTCGCGTCACACATGATTTCGAATGGTTGTGACCAATCTGGAGCACTTAGAATGGGTGCAGAAATCAAGGCATTTTTCAGAGTTGTGAAACTTTGCAAACATTCTTTGTTAAAGTTAAATTCCGTGTCCTTGGTCAGCAGTTGTGTCATGGGTTTTGCTATTTTTGAGAAGTCTTTGATAAATCTTCTGTAAAACCCACCATGACCTAAGAAAGCACGTACCCCTTTTACATCTTTTGGTGGCATCAATTTCGAGATGACGTCAATTTTTGCTTGATCCACCTCGATCCCTCTGTCGCTCACTCTGTGTCCGAGGACAACACCATTCGTTACCATAAAATGGCATTTTTCCCAATTTAAGATGAGGTTTGTGTCCTCGCATCTTTGTAAAACTTGAACCAGGTTGAGCAGACAGTTGTCGAAAGAGTTTCCATAAACTGAGAAATCATCCATGAATATCTCCATTATAGATTCTATTAATCCTGCAAAGATAGCAGACATGCATCTCTGAAAAGTGGCTGGCGCGTTACAAAGCCCGAATGGCATTCTTCTGAAAGCATATGTCCCAAAAGGACAGGTGAAAGTAGTTTTCTCTTGATCTTTCGGGTGTATAGGGATTTGGTAAAACCCGGAATAACCATCGAGGTAACAGAAGAATTTCTGATGAGCTAAGCGCTCGAGGACCTCATCTAGGAAGGGCAAGGGGAAATGATCTTTCCTTGTTGCTTTATTAAGTTTTCTATAATCTATGCACATTCTCCATCCAGATACTGTTCTAGTAGGTACCAGTTCATTCTTATCATTAAGAACAACAGTGGTACCCCCTTTTTTAGGGACCACCTGCACGGGGCTTACCCACTGAGAATCCGAGATTGGGTAAATGATACCCGCCTTCAGAAGTTTGAGAACCTCGATGCGAACTACCTCCTTGAGATTAGGGTTCAATTTTCTTTGATGTTCCGTCGATGGTTTGAATTCTTCCACCATAGGCAATCTGTGCATGCATAAAGCTGGATTTATGCCAGTTAAGTCAGTCATTTTATATCCGATGGCTTTCTTGTGTCTCTTTAGCTCATCAAGAAGTCTGTTTTCTTGGTCTTCTTCCAGAGTAGAGCTGATAATCACTGGAAAAAGTTTCTCGCTGTCAAGGAAGACATGTTTGAGTCCCTCGGGTAAGGCCTTCAATTCAGGGGCCTTAGGTGGTTCGGTAGTTTCTATAATGGTGACAGCCTTGAGTTCTTCAAAGGTGGCTGTTGGGGCTTCTTCAGCTTTTTCTAAATATTGAAGGCATTGTTGCACTAGTTCGTTTGCGGAAAACTCTACTTCTGGGTTTGTCAAGGCACTTTCCAACTCATCGGAGGGTTTAGACATTTCTAACTGGGACATTTGATATATAGCATCTAGGAGAAAAACTTCTTCTTGAATGCTTGGTCCTTTCATGCTGTTAAGGACTCTGAATTGGAAAGCTTCCTTCCCAAGTCTTAGTATAATCGTTCCTGCTTCTACATCGATGAGTGCTCGGGCGGTAGCTAGGAAGGGTCTTTCGAAGATTATCGGGTATCGTAGATCTTCTTGTATGCCCATAATAACGAAATCGCACGGGACGTAAGAATTTGTTCCTATTCTGATAGGAATATCCTCGATAATTCCAAGGGGAGCAGTTATGGTAGAGTCAGCTAACTGAATTGTCATTGACATAGGTAACAAATCAGTAAAGCCTAATCTTTTACACATAGAATAGGGCATGATGGACACACTTGCTCCTAGATCTGCTAATCCCTTTTTGCTAGAGCCATTTCCAATCGAACACTGAATACCGAAGGAACCTGGGTCCTTCTTTTTCTTTGGCATTTTGTTAAGAAGAATATCTGAAGTGGTCTGAGCTAGTTTCACTGTTTCATGCTTTTCTGTCATATATTTTCTTGACAGCAGGTTTTTCAGGTATTTGGCCCAAGCGGGCACTTCAGAAAGGGCATCTAGAAAGGGGATATCGATATACAGTTTCTTCATAGCTTCTTTGAATTTCTGGAACCTAGTATCCATTTTGGTTCCTTTCAGCCTGTCCGGGTAAGGAATTCTGAGCGGAGCTTCTGGCGTAGGTCCCTTTTCGTTTTCCCTTTCAGTAGTTTTAGTGGATTTTTCCTTTTCATGAGTTGAGCTTTCTGTTGGTGAAAGAATAGCTACATCATCATCATCATGGATGATTCTAATGGTATCAGGAAGGACACGACCAGACCTCGTAGTGACAGCATTCAGTTGCTCAGGTCAATTTTGGTCATGCCTTGGGTTTGCCTCTGGTTGCCCAGCGAAGGTACCTCCTGGTGGTTTCAGCTGAGCAGCAATCTGTGCTAATTGGGCCTCCACCGCCTTTTGTTGAGCTTGTTGATTCGCAAGCATGGTCTGCTGAGATTGCATCATCTGCCTAATCAAAGATATTTCATCAGATGGCTGGGAAGGAGCACTCCTTTGTTGATATTGAGTGACTTGTTTCCCCTGGGGTTGCTGCGGAGGTGCTGTCAACTGTGGTTGTTGTGGCTACTGCAACTGAGGTTGTTGCAGCTGTGGGTGCAGTCCTGGGTATTGATAGGAAGGATTCCTAGGATAGTTAGATCGTTGGAACCCATTTCTATAATTCCCTTGGGCGAAGTTATTCTGAAATCCTGGTGGTTGTTTGCTGAAAGATCCACCTTGTATCTGTTGTTGAGGATTGTCAGTTCCTGCAGGATTTCCATATTGGAACCCTGTGTGATTTCTTGGTTTATCTGGATTGTAGTACACCTGGCCAGGTATTGAATGGATGGAGTTGACTTTCTCTGGCATTTGGTCCTCGGGATGCTCAATAACGGGCTCATATTGTGGCACAGGTGGTTGTAAATCCATCATGACATTGTACAACAGACCACATGATAACGTGGGATGGTCAAATGCATGACAGGCTTCACAAGTTCCAGTAGTTGCTTTTACTTGTTGAACTTGAGAGCTTTTCTTCTTGTCATATTCCCCGAAAGAAGTTTCGAGGGCTTGTTGCTTGCTAGCAATAGTCTTCAGGGCCTCTGCAATGGCCTTGAGTTCCATAGATTCTTCAGCTTTGTAGACTTTAAGAACTCCCTTGGGTTGGTTAGATGACCTTCCCCAATTGGATTGGTTCTCGGCCCCTAGCGTAACTATATTCCAAGCATCTTCATAGTTCTTTCTCATAAAATTTCCTCCAGATGAGGAATATAGAAATTGCTTGATATCATCACTTACTCCTCTGTAGAATGTTTCTATTAGTTGATTTTGAGATATGCCATGGTGAGGACACTTTCTCAGGAGTTCCTTGAATCTTTCCCAAGCTTCCGCAAGTGTTTCTCCAGGTAGTTGGGCGAAGTGATTAATCTGTCCCCTAATCTCATAGGTTAGTGAAGGTGGAAAGAATTTCTCAAGAAACTTTTCTTCTAAAGGAGTCCAGGTAGTGATGATGGGGTGTCTATCTAAAGCATTGTACCAGCTTAGCGCTCTTCCAGATAAGGTGAAGTGGAAAAGGTGTAACATTATTGCTTCCAGGGCGATTCCTGCTTGAGGTACAAGTCGGCAGAGTGACTTGAATCTCTTAAGGTGATCCATGCAATCGTTTCCGGGTGCTCCAGAGAAAGAGATGCCTTGCATGATCTGGATCCATTGCGTCCGGATTTCAAAGTTTGGTATGTTAATAATCGGTGGTCAGATTGGGTGATCATCTTCATAATTCTTCGGGACTGCGTAGTCCCGAAGTTGCTTGTTTCTTAGCGCAAGTTGAGCAGCAGCATGCTCTGCTTGGATGCGGGCTTGTTCCTCAGCTCGAATCTCATCTTGCACTTGAGCACGAGTGTCTGCAATAAGTTGTGCTCGTTGTGCTGCTATGGCGGCATTAACTCTTTCTGCAACAAGGCGTTGCTCTTCAGCCATCTGTCTGGCTCTTTGGCGGTTAAGTCTAATCCTTCGGTGGAAACTTCTTTCTACCTCAGAGTCGTACTCTGGTTCAGGGGAGAATCCGATGCTATGCGGGGGTTGCATACACGTTTTCTACCTGAGTAGAAAGAAAATCACTCATTAAGATAATGGAAGGAAATGAAGAAATCAAGAAGATTTGGAGTAGTTATCAAGAAAAAGTGTAAAATCCTAATCAACAAAGAAGTTGTTAAGTAAAAACTAAAATGTTCCGTTGTCCCCGGCAACGGCGCCAATTTTTGATGGAGTTTTGCAACACCACTAAAAATCCTAGAGATAATGAATCCCTAGGTTTAGCCTTGCTAGTGCTATGGTAAGAACTCCACCCACGTGTGCTAAGACACGCGGAAGTCTTATCGTAGTATAGTTAAGGGTCGAATCCTCGGGACAACGGTCTTGATGAAATCAAGATGGAAAATGTTTTTAGTTGTACTTAACTACTTAACAATTGATATTTAGATCGAAAGTTTGATTTGGTTTTAAACTAAGTGCGAGGAAAGTAAAGCAAGAAAGTAGAGATTGAGGTTGTAAACAATGATTAAAATCCACTAGGATGTTATCGGGTTTCACACCACTGCACATGGATCATAAACATGCAACATAATAAAAAGACTTGCAAAGAGAAACCAATCAGCTAGTATCTTTGTAGACTTAGCTTTCTTTCAGATAACCAACTACGAGGAGCATGGAGTATTGCAATGCCAGCCATCCCCTAACGAATGGTCACTTACTTTGCATTACTCCTTCATGAAGTGTGTTCCTCGACCTTACCAAAGTTGCACTTCCATACGTCAACTGATTCCATTTCATAGTATGAAAGTGCAACGATGGGAGTGAGTTTACTCCACTCATGAAAGCACTCCTAGATACCGAAACAGACATATGGTGACTACATATATCTAGAACCAACATTCAATCGATATTCAGATCTAAAGGTATAAACGTAGACAATTCATACCAAAAGATAATAAGTAACACAAGTTGGTGATCAAGCAACAAGCATTCATTAAATGATAGATGTTGAGCCAAAAAGGAGAGTATCTCTATTGCAAACGATTGAATTACATTGCATGAAATGAAAACATGGCTAGCGGGGCTACTCCCCGCACCCTAGTGAAAAGGACTACTCGCTCATCTTAAGAGCAAAGGAGGGGGTGAGAAGAGAAAGAAAGAACGACATCTCCACGGAGGAGGGAAGGTTGAACCCTTGGTGGAGAGAGCAACGATCTTCACACTTCGTGGTTGCTTGATGATGGATCTTCTCCTCCCACCTTCTTTGTTGATGAGAGAGAAGGTAGCTTGATGATGAGATGTGGACCTCAAACCGGCAGCCTTAGGGCGATGGATGAAGGATGGAATTGCTCTGGAACTGGAGAGGCATCCTTTGGGCGTCTGAGATCCGATCCCTTTGAAGTGACCCTTGAGGTCCTATTTATAGGCTCAAGTTGAGCCCAAACGGTCTTGAGACCGTTTGGTCTCAAACGGTCTTGAGACCGTTTGCCTTCTCGCAGTCTTGGGACCGTGAGGCCTTCTCGCGGTCTTGGGACCGCGAGGCCCCCTCGCGGTCTTGGGACCGCGAGGCCTCCTCGCGGTCTTGGGACCGTGAGGAGTCTTTGTAATTTTTTTGTGTTTTCTGTAGTGAAAAAGAAGAAAAGTTAGTTTATTGGTGTATCCGCAATAAAGTAAAAAAGTTTAATGATTCTATCTAATTTATCTAAGAAAGAGTATGGAAAATTAAAGATAACTAAATAAGATAACGTCACAAAATGGGAGGTTATCAATATACCACACCTAATTTATGGGCCCTGATTATCTATAATGTAATACATTAGGAATGAACAAATTTAGTCAACTAGTACTATTTGATGATTACAAAATTGCATACCAATGTTAATGCCAAATTTTAACATCTTTTCCATTTCCTCAAGTCACAATCAGTCATATCTTTCTCAGTAAACAAGCATACATACTTACATCCCACCGAATTACAAAATACAATATTTGATTATTTATGGTTATACTTTGACATAATAAATATATGTTTCTCTACAAGTAGATGAAAAAAAGTAGAAAAAGTATCTATCATTGTGCCCTGTCATATCTACTAGTATGTTGCAACAAATTTTCCACTATGTCCCTTATTCAGATGTGTCTTATTACGAACATTTCTCCTATAGACCCACATACAAGAACTGCCTAATCAAAAACCTTATAAACATATCACGTCTAGGTAATTTTTTACTGCACTACACTAGCTTCATAAGCATTCCATTACCCTTCATTAGATGCAACAACATATACAATCCATCTCTTCATCTACCACCCCACTCTCTTGAGTAACTTTTCAGCCCTAGGGATGGCAGTGGTGTGGTTTTTTTATTGTCAAAATCATAACCAAACCATAGAAAAATATTTACACCATAGCCACACAATTTCTAGTTTGATTTTTACAACTTAGGATTATTTTATAACTATGAAAAAACTTTTGGATAAATGAATTACATCACATCACAAAACAGTTACAGTTTAAGCATCAAAATATGGAATTATTATATTTTTGGTTGCATAACATATATATTAAATAACACATTAAAAAATCTATTAAATAAAAAAGTAACACCAACATTCATGAACATTTATGAACATATGACTACACCACTTGAAACATATCAACACATTTAAGTTTACAAGTAATTGATGTGTATATTTTCATTATAACTTCTTTTACAAAAACTACAACCACGCCACACCATGGTAGTTTCACTAAGCAGAAGCTACCTCAGCACCATAACCACCTTTTCCGGTTATAAAACTTAAAAAGATCTGCAATTTTCCACCGAATTCATTTCTCTTTTCACAATTCCATCTCTATTCCATCTTCCATGACACCTCTTTTCAGTGCATCTCATCATATCTGTAACGACCCCGCCTCCCGGTAACCCCCAATTAAGGGAGACCCGAAGGACAGAGCAGTTATTCAAATACAGGATCAAAGGTTCGACTAATAATCAATAACAATTAATAAACTTTACCAACTAAACCGAAAACTGGTATAAAATAAAACTTTTCTTACCTTGGAAAAACTGGGATTTCTAAACTTCTATCCATGAAGATGCTAAACTAACTGATCCTCCTGTGCACGTTATTTCTCATTTAATTTCACATCTTTCACTTTACTGTTTGTTCTTTTCATTTGTACCTAAAACACCGACAAACAAAGCGTCAATCAGCAAGAAACTGGTATGTGGGGGAAACAATAATCATGCAACTACAATAACAAAGTAATCAACCAATTATCATTTAACATCCAAGATTACATTTTAAACCATACTACTCAATCCTTTCCTATCCCCTATCTCTGTGTTGTCCCTGCAGCGGACTGAGATACTACCTCTCTCTAGGTAGATCCTTATTAGACCCCGCATGATCCTACCTAACAGGTAGATCAATATCTAGGGTTGAGTCGCATGGCACTACCCATAGGTAGTCCAATCTGTAACTCAATGTGACTTGATGGACCTACCCCATTGGTAGCCATTTACTAAGTCATTCAATGACCTGATGGGCCTACCCCTTTGGTAGCCATTTACTAGGTCGACCCATTAAGCTACAGAGGGGATTAGGATTTGAGCTAGTAGGCATATTTCTTATGTGATAGTCATATTCACATTATACTTTGCATGAATTAAATACACCCAACAGTTTAATTCAAGACACGATGGAAACATCGATAAAAATCCCGGAAAACTAATTCAGGTAGTCATAAGCTTAACCACACACCTGATTTGATGATTTCAGAAGCATTAAGTAAATCCAACCAAGCATGTGATCCAAGTAATTCAACAATCACATAATTCCTGAAAAGAATATGTATTCTATTTATTACACACTTTATCAAGAACCTACTTTATTAACTTGGATTCGCTTTCTAGGGTTTATATATCCATTTTAGGGTTTCGTTTTGCAATTAGGGTTTCCCTTCATCTTTTACCAATTAAACCCTAATTTTAAGCCATTACTCATAAACCCTAATTTTATATCGTCTATTCTTTGACATTAAGGTTATCTTAACAACATATAACCCTATTTTCATATTACAGACACGTTAATCATCAATTAAGCTTCTTTTCATTAAAGTTACTATTTTATCCCTTTAATCCATGACAAGATCATTATACGCATTTATCATCAATTCTTAGTTCATTATGGTCTAAATTACATATGAACTCGATTTGCTATTAATTCCACCTTTTATTCATGAGAAAACCCCAATTACTGCATTTAGGGTATTTATCCACAAATTAGGAACTTTAATGCTCAAAATATCTTTTAACCATGAAAACTCAGTTCTATATATGAAATCGAATAATTAAAGCCATTAATAGTCGAATTAGTCAACATTAGGGTTTCAAGGCCCATTAAAGTATATTCATGCATCTGAAACTCTAAATTAACTAATTTTATGGAAAGTTCATCCTTTTTCTACCTAATGTTCCGTTTTATAATTAACAGGATAATATCAACTTTAATCATCTATTAAACCCTTATAAATATATTATTCATCTAAAAATAGGGTTCTTTAAACATTAATACATTAAAATTGATATCTTCTATTACTTTTCGAATTGAAAAAGGAATCAGGCTTCAATTATATTTTTAATGGATTTCTCTCATTTTTCTGAGAAAAATTCATGTATTATATGTTCTCATCGGAGCTACCAATTAAGAGTTATGATTTTTACATTAATACACTTACTTGAGCCAATGGGGAGGCGCCACGTAGCCTTTAACTTGCAACACTGCTCTCGTGATTTGGAACATAACAGAATTACTCATATGCCCCTTGTGTAAGTGCCTTCCCTTCACACCCTGGAGGGGTATAATTGTCCACCAGTCTCTACGTTGTCTTCAACCTTGGATCAGCAGCAACAGCCACCGAGGACGGCCCTTCGCACGTCTCTCCTTCCCAGATCTGGACCCTAGCTACGCCGGAAACTGCTTCTCCGTCTCCGCTGCTCTCTGGTGCACCTGGGGCACCCCCATATCTTGGTCGGAACAGCTGGGTTGGTCGGGGAACACCTGCAACTTGCAGCTGCAAGTGCAGCCGTATCGCAGCCATGGCGCGTCGTGTAGGTCACGGCGATGCTAGCTGGACCTTGTTCTGACTTCTTGGCATCCCCGGCCTCCATCGAAACCCCTACCTGGACTCCTTGTTGCCCCATGGTTAGTTGCTCCTCTCTTCTAGGGTTTTGAATGTAGGGAAGCATGAAGAAGATGAGGAAGAAAGTGGGAGACGTGGGATCTCTCTGGAACTCGACCCTGGCCTCTACCCCTCTTATAGGGGAGGGTATCCCCGCCCCAGACTGCTTGCCCATGAAGCAACCAAGTCATATTCCAACATGGAAACTCATATTCCTATTATAAAAGCAACCTTCTCTCTCTTCATCATCTCTTAGATATTCCTTTTTCTTTAAATAATAGGATTTCGAAAATTACTTCTTTTATTCCCTTAAAACTTTCCCTTTATTCTAATGGCACGAAAATCTATTTTCATTTAATAGGAAAATACTTTCTTTTTATCAAATTCACAAAATTCATTAAGAATGTATCACATTATCCTTTTATTTTGAAATTTTGGTATTATATCTTTTCTATTTCTTCATTGGGACTCCTTGGATCCCAAGGTACTCTATTATTTCAAAATCCTTTTTATTGGACACTCATTATCCTTCTAGATGCATCTAAATGCATCATTCTTCATTATTTCCCATTATCCTGTTTATTTCTTATTAAAATAATTCTCTTTTTGAGAATATTTCTTTATTTCTCTTTTATTTTCCTCATTGGTATTCCCTTTAACATGAGAAATCCTTGGGATACGAAATTCCACAAAGGATAACTCAATTATACATCTTTTCACTTGTTTTCCACATTTTATCATTATTTTCAATTTCTTTCTTAAGAAAGAAATACTTTATTAATATTTTCTTTTCTTATTGTTTTTCTTTGCAACTTTGGACTCCTTGGAACCCAAGGAATCCAAGAGGCACGAAATTCCTCTTTGGATTTTCCTTCTAGAGGTTTCCACATTCTTCTTTTCTAAAAAATTCAATTATTCCTTCACTAATTGAATTTTCTTGTTATTTGGGCCCAATAGCCAATAAAGCCCACAACCCAAACATCAAGGCTATTGTAAACAAAATTACATCATTATTTGTCCCACATGAGAGTTTACATTTCTCATCAGATGAACCCAAAATTGGGGTTGTAACATCCTTCCCCTCTTATAGGAATTTTTCCCTCAAAATTCCATCAAGGAAACAAACAATTCAGGATAAACCTTTCATATGTCCATCATGGCTCCCATGTGGCCTTACCCCTTTCCATAGTGCTTCCTAAGAACCTTTATCATCTCATATTCTTCCATCTGAGTTCTTTCTTACCTTGGTATATTGTACCCTCATAGGTGACTCAGGACATTTCAACCTCTTAAAAGTTGAATAGGTTCAAGGCTCAGCACATAGCTTGGGTACCACACATAGTGCTCTAGATCAGACTCATGGAACACATTACTCATCGTGTTATCCTGAGGGGTAAGGCTAAACACAACCATCTCCACCAATCCATCTCAAATGGATCCATATATCGGGGATGCATCTTTCTCAACTGTAGGTCAGAGGGGTCAGATTTTAACATTATATTCTCCCACAGTGAACTGCATATCAGTCTGCTTTGCATCAGCTCGTGACTCATGTCACCACTAGGCTCTCTCTCAGCCATTTCTTGATCAAAGCAACTTTGTCTGCACCCACTGTGGTTCCTTTCTGACCTTCACGAGGCCTTTTTCACCAACATCATCTTAATGAAGTGGCGACCGACACAACCTCCTTCTAGAACTTCTTGCATCCCGATAAAGGCTATGGTGGTTAACATCACATCTTAAGAACTGTCTCTATGTATCACCCTAAATGAGCAAACATGCTCTTATCAGACCCTCTAGTCTAGATCATATTGTCCATTAGTATGAGGTGATAAACTGTACTATCATCGAGAGTTCTTCATGTATCCACTTCCACCTCATCGAAGTGAACCCTGATCATACCCAAGAACTTTTGAACTCGCATCATGATGTGGTTGAACTATCTCTCTCTTATGTAGTTCAACATAACCTGTCTCTTGATAGTACTCTTTCTTTCTCATGTCATCTAGGTAAGGCGATCTACCATAACCCACATTGATCTTCCTTGGTTAAGGGGATATTTTCCACACCATCCATAGTGATGAACTCCCATTCCCTCTCAGGGACTCTGTTATCCTCTATATCAATACACTGGGTTACTGGTGTTCATCCTTCACCTCTATCAGGCATGACCACAAGCCACATGCATCTTCATCTCAAGCATCCAAAGTGCTACTATCTCTTACTATCTCAGTAGTATCATGGTATATGGTGATCTTAAAATCATGATCTCCAGTGTGTCATGATTCCTCAGAAACTCTACACCCCTCTAATCAGGGTTTCATCACCTTTCTTTTCATAGGAGTGCATCTGGGTTCTACAACCATCCTTTCATTATATCATGGACTAGGCTGGATAACCAAACAACCTTTAACTTGATCAACTGATATTGTTACATCTGTGCGTTAGCCGAACTTATCTCGTTTCCAACTGAGGGTTAACCTAACAACCTCTTCTAGCCTCCATCTAACTAGGCAACTATATCTCAACCAGAGCATCCATTACCACTTCACATTCTTAGGTATTAGGTAACATTGATGACATACACCTTCCTATATGCCACTTATTATCTCATCTTAGCCCTAAGTCCATCTTTATTAAAAACATTCCGAGCTTATTCCTTTGGTTTTCAAACTCAACCTGGTGTAGCTCATAGCTCATGCTAAAAACATCCTTATAAGATGACTACCTTATTTCTCTTTAGCGTTTGCAAACCATCCATGTATCATTCACTTTACCAGGGTATGTTATCTTCTCTGTCCCCATATCTCGTGGCAACGTTCCAAACCACATCATCTTTTATCCTTGGTGTATGGCATGCGTACTGTCCTATCTCTCACTCCCATAACAAGAGGAAATAAGCATTTGGCTGTAGTCCAAATACAGAGTTCTTCCTGTTCCAAGAGTAGAGATGGTATAACCCACCTCATCAGTACACTTTCAAATCTAAGTTGAAATGTGCCACATATGTCTCTACATCACAACCATCATGATATCAAAATTACTTCCATGGAAAACTGGTCTCAAACTTACTTGGTCCAAGCACAATCCTTAATCATCTCCTCTAGGTCTATAGGGTGCCGACATTTTTGGGGTCATACCTTTTCCATTATGCATCCAGAGAGTGCCCTACTCATCTGCCCTTTGGGTCCCATGAGTCCATGAAGGTGATCAATCTCCTAACCCATGGCCCTCAGATAATGATAGTTGTTACCTCCCGACCCTATGGTCATGTGCAACTAGGGAATTAGGCAACTCCTTCTTCCATCGGTCTTATCCCTACCTGACCCTAGGATAGACTTAGGATTCTATTATTGTACATGTCCAACATAGAACCTTACCCAAACATTCATCATCTCTCTTCTTGCATTCATGGGCTGACTTTCATCCTTTCATAAGGGTCATGGCGACCTGCCTACCTTGGTCGAGCCCCATACCAGTTACCTCCATGGTAACACATCCACATGCACATAGAGATGGTTATCTATGGGTCTATAGATTCATTCTCATGCCATGTACTTTTCACTTAGCTCCTCAAGATCTTATGAGACCTCTTTAGGTTACCTCAAAACTGGTGTAATCCCTACGAAACGGTCCCTCTCCCAGGATGGGAGGAAACTACACCTTGATAACAAAGGTCACAAGCGTCCTTAGGGTTTACATTCTTATGAGCATGCCTAACCCAACAGCTACTAAGGCACAAGCAAATCACATATTAACTATGCTAGGTCATACTTGTTCTCTTTCCTCATCATTAGATCAAATTAGCTGTGAGGGGTTCATCAAACATACCCTTAACTTAAGGGATTTCCTTTACCTCTACACATGAGGAGTACCATGCTCGAAACTATAGAGAATCAAATCTCATCATGAACATTGGGTACACTGCTTCCCTTCTTAGGCCTAGGAACCCTAAGTCCACCTTTGGGTGTCCAACTGCCTGTTCAAACTCTTAACCACAAATCAAGCATGTCCAAGGTATGTCAAGTACTCCCATGGACCTTTTGTACGATCAACACCTCAGAGTTGAGTCCTCTTCTAGGACAACCAACTAGGTACAAGGCTTCACAACTTGCTACTTCATCCTCTTCAAGGTTTAAAGCACTCTTTATTTCATCCAGCAGGTAATTACCTATACCATAGGTACTAGAAGCATCCCCACTATGCCTCATGTCTCATAATATAAGCTTCCAACCTTCTTTCTTGGGTCATGCTTTCTCTCACTAGATCTAACCTTACTTCATGAAGTTGGATCAAGCTTACCAGCATATCCCTACCTGGGTGAAGCCTTTGCTCAACTCATGTTTGGCTCAAGATTATCCTTTAGCTCTTTATATTTATCTCATAAGCCATCCATCATGATCTCCCCACCAGGATTTCATCAAGCTATACCCTACTTGCAATAGCCCATAAGATTTATATAGGTTCTTCTCTAACCTCATCCAGGAAGGAGCCATCCTTTGCTCAAACATGCACGATCCTTCCCAGGGTTGGGTTGCCAAAGGTGCTAGGCCATCTAACCTTTCATGGCTCATATGGCATCCAAGGCATGTCTATACAAACCTCTGGTCTACCAAGACAACTAACTCATCATGTCATCTCTCTAACCTTCACTTAGGGTTAACATCATCCTCAGAGGATGTGCTAGGTCTCTACTTTTAATGGAGGTCTCTAGCTCCAAGATAACTCTCTCTACTCATCCTTCCACCAAGGAGGTCTATCCTCAAGTCTCTCCTGAGGGCAATGACAACTCGTGTCATACGACCTAAGCATGTATCTATTCCTTTACGCTTATTCTATTAAGCTTATGTCCATGACATCTTATTTACATGCTTTTTATTAATTTGGTGGAGGATTCCTTAATCCTTTTCAACCTTACCCATACCTTAAGAGGGTGAGGATAAGAGAGAGGAAACCCTAATCCTTAAGGTCCTTAATAGAATTGGAGTTGAGAAGGGATGAACAATATGAGAGAGTCCTGAAGGTATCTTATTTCGAGTCATATCCTAAGACATCGGCCAGGTAGTCACACAATCCGGGAGTCCTCGTATTCCGACTAGAGGTGCGGAGAAAAATATTGCCAGCCCCCGGATGTGATCCTTTTCTAGACACCTCAATCTTTCGGACAATCCTCTAATAACTCCCTTGGGTTCTACAGAATTTGTAAAATTTAATAATTACTAAAGATTAATTGAGGAACCTACGCTCTGATACCAATTGTAATGACCCCACCTCCTGGTAACCCCAATTAAGGGAGACTTGAAGGACAGAGCCGTTATTCAATTACATGATCAAAGGTTCAACAAATAATCAATAACAATTAATAAACTATACCAACTAAACCAAAAATTGGTATAAAATAAAGCTTTTCTTACCTTGGAAAAACTGGGATTTCTAAACTTCTATCCATGAAGATGCTAAACTAACTAATCCTCATGTGCACGTTATTTCTCATTTAATTTCACATCTGCCACTTTACTATTTGTTCTTTTCATTTGTACCTAAAATGCCGACAAACAAAATGTCGGTCAACAAGAAGCTGGTATGTGGGGGAAATAATAATCATGCAACTACAATAACAAAGTAATCAGCCAATTATCATTTAACAGCCAAGATTACATTTTAAACCATACTACTCAATCCTTTCCTATCCCCTATCTCTGTACTGTCCCTGCAGCGGTCTGAGATACTACCTCTCTCTAGGTAGATCCTTATTAGACCCCGCATGATCCTACCTAACAGGTAGATCAATATCTAGGGTTGAGTCGCATGGCACTACCCATAGGTAGTCCAATCTCTAACTCAATGTGACTTGATGGACCTACCCCATTGGTAGCCATTTACTAAGTTATTCAATGACCTGATGGGCCTACCCCTTTGGTAGCCATTTACTAGGTCGACCCATTAAGCTACAAAGGGGACTAGGATCTGAGCTAGTAGGCATATTTCTTATGTGATAGTCATATTCACATTATACTTTGCATGAATTAAATACATCCAACAGTTTAATTCAAGACACGATGGAAACATCGATAAAAATCCCGAAAAACTAATTCGGGTAGTCATAAGCGTAACCACATACCTGATTTGATGATTTCAGAAGCATTAAGTAAATCCAACCTAGCATGCAATCCAAGTAATTCAACAATCACATAATTCCTGAAAAGAATATGTACTCTATTTATTACACACTTTATCAAGAACCTACTTTATTAACTTGGATTTGCTTTCTAGGGTTTCTTTATCCATTTTAGGGTTTCGTTTTGCAATTAGGGTTTCCCTTCATATTTTACCATATTAAACCCTAATTTTAAGCCATTACTCATAAACCCTAATTTTATGTTGTCTATTCTTTGACATTAAGGTTATATTAACAACATATAACCCTATTTTCATATTACAGACACGTTAATCATCAATTAAGCTTCTTTTCATTAAAGTTACTATTTTATCCCTTTAATCCATGACAAGATCATTATACGCATCTATCATCAATTCTTAGTTCATTATGGTCTAAATTACATATGAACTCGATTTGCTATTAATTCCACCTTTTATTCATGAGAAAACCCTAATTACTACATTTAGGGTATTTATCCACAAATTAGGAACTTTAATGCTCAAAATAGCTTTTAACCGTGAAAACTCAGTTCTATATATGAAATCGAATAATTAAAGCCATTAATAGTCGAATTCGTCAACATTAGGGTTTCAAGGCCCATTAAAGTATATTCATGCATCTGAAACTCTAAATTAACTAATTTTATGGAAAGTTCATCCTTTTTCTACCTAATGTTCCTTTTTATAATTAACAGGCTAATATCAACTTTAATCATCTATTAAACCCTTATAAATATATTATTCATCTCAAAATAGGGTTCTTTAAACATTAATATATTAAAATTGATATCTTCTATTACTTTTCGAATTGCAAAAGGAATCACGCTTCAGTTATATTTTTAATGGATTCCTCTCATTGTTATGAGAAAAAATCATGATTATATGTTCTCATCGGAGCTACCAATTAAGAGTTATGATTTTTACATTAATACACTTACTTGAGCCAATGGGGAGGTGCCACGTAGCCTTTAACTTGCAACACTGCTCTCGTGATTTGGAACATAACAGATTTACTCATATGCCCCTTGCGTAAGTGCTTTCCCTTCACACCCCGGAGGGGTATAATTGTCCATCGGTCGCTAGGTTGTCTTCAACCTTGGATCAGCAGTAGCAGCCGCCGAGGACGGCCCTTCGCACGTCTCTCCTTCCCAGATCCGGACCCTAGCTGCGTTGGAAACTTCTTCTCCGTCTTCACCGCTCTCTGGCACACCTGGGGCACCCCCATATCTTGGTCGGAACAGCTGGATTGGTTGGGGAATACCTGCAACTTGCAGCTGCAAGTGCAGCCGTATCGCAGCCATGGCGCGTCGTGTAGGTCACGGCGATGCTAGCTGGACCTTGTTCTGACTTCTTGGCATCCCCGACCTCAATCGAAACCCCTACCTAGACTCCTTGCTGCCCCATGGTCAGTTGCTCCTCTCTTCTAGGGTTTTGAAGTAGGGAAGCATGAAGAAGATGAGGAAGAAAGTGGGAGACATGTGATCTCTCTGGAACTCGACCCTGGGCTCTACCCCTCTTATAGGGGAGGGTATCCCCGCCCCATACTACTTGCCCATGAAGCAACCAAGTCATATTCCAACATGGAAACTCATATTCCTATTATAAAAGCAACCTTCTCTCTCTTCATCATCTCTTAGATATTTCTTTTTCTTTAAATATTAGGATTTCGAAAATTACTTCTTTCATTCCCTTAAAACTTGCCCTTTATTCTAATGGCATGAAAATCTATTTTCATTTAATAGGAAAATACTTTCTTTTTATCAAATTCACAAAATTCATTAAGAATGTATCACATTATCCTTTTATTTTGAAATTTTGGTATTATCTCTTTCCTCTTTCTTCATTGGGACTCCTTGGATCCCAAGGTACTCTATTATTTCGAAATCCTTTTTATTGGACACTCATTATCCTTCTAGATGCATCTAAATGCATCATTCTTCATTATTTCCCATTATCTTGTTTATTTCTTATTAAAATAATTCTCTTTTTGAGAATATTTCTTTATTTCTCTTTTATTTTCCTCATTGGTATTACCTTTAACATTATAAATCCTTGGGATACGAAATTCCACAAAGGATAACTCAATTATACATCTTTTCACTTGTTTTCCACATTTTATCATTATTTTCAATTTCTTTCTTAAGAAAGAAATACTTTATTAATATTTTCTTTTCTTATTGTTTTTCTTTGCAACTTTGGACTCCTTGGAACCCAAGGAATCTAAGAGGCACGAAATCCCTCTTTGGATTTTCCTTCTAGAGGTTTCCACATTCTTCTTTTCTCAAAAATTCAATTATTCCTTCACTAATTGAATTTTCTTGTTATTTGGGCCCAATAGACAATAAAGCTTACAACCCAAACATCAAGGCTATTGTAAAAGAAATTACATCATTATTTTTCCCACATGAGAGTTTACATTTCTCATCAGATGAACCCAAAATTGGGGTTGTAACAATATCCATTACTATATTATGATTTCCAATGCTCATTGTCCATCATCAATACATTTATGCTTTGCTTAACCCATAACATAGGGCATCAAAGAATCAACAATCTATTTTTGACGTCATAGGTCACACCAAAGCCTCTCACTAATTATCATATTACATTCCTTAAGAAAAATTGTCCCCTTTATTAATATGCTTCCTTCTATATGTATTATTAGAAAATCACTAAAAGTCAGATTCACAGATTCAACTTCCTATATACCCCTCTATTATTGGTTCATTTATACTCATACTTCTATAATTAAAGCCTCAAAGGGAGCACTGTTCCTAGCCTCACATAAGGTAAACAACAAAAAATGATCATAAAAAAGTATCTTAATTAAGCACACACAAATATTATGCCTAATACTAACATTATTGAGTATTATAGGTTGTTGTTAAAACTTTGTAGGAAAAATATAATATACAAAATGGATAAAAAGGGATCATCTTGATTAAAATTTAGTGACAAATAATTATATGGTATCCATCAATGACAATATAATACATACACATACAGGCATACAAACGTTCATAAATGATTTATTTTTTGATTTAATACACCCATGGGTGTCTGACCTAGACTACATGTCGTGGGAGGGGGAATATTCACACTTAATTTTATATAGATATATATCATCCAACTTGTAAAGTGTTACTTATGAATGAAATAAAGGTGTTTTGATGTATATAGTTTCTTGTCTTAATGATTACAATAACTAGTTACTAGCTCAAATATATTCACAAGACCATTTTATTACATCTTTCAACTATGTGACGTAGACGATAACAACCAAATCAAATGATAACGAACCAGACATCCTTCACTATCAAGGAATTCATTTTTTTAAGAAAAAAGATGTTAAATATCCATTTGTATATTTATATGTAAACTTTGTCATTGAAAGTGTTGAAAGTAGCAATCTTTCAATATCTTGAAAAGAGTACAACCCCCCTCCTATAAATAAGAGGGGACACAACAAAAAAGCAAACAACTAACACTAATGAGCCTATTATACTTATACTCATATTATATAAGGCTTAGTGTTGGGACATCTCTTTTGATTAGAATAAATTCAAACCATTATAGAGAACCTAAAACCTAAAACTAAAATATGATACAAAACAACCAATTCTCACCAAATATGATTAACATAGTATAAGAAAAAACACATGTATTTTTTTTTCCTTTTTCCTTTCTCATTGACTTGATAAACAATGTCACATCAAAAAACAACATTTTCAATTTCACATATGTATTCAATTCTACTAAAACCAGAATCCAAATCTTGTTTTTATATGCATTTCAACTTGTGTTAGTTACATGTACATGAAACTAAAAAATCGGTATACAACCCATCCTGGAAAAGAGAGAGTACAAAAACATTCTAATCTATCTAAATTATTCTATTTACATATTCTTTGTCAAAAACTCTTTGTTGGATAAAATTATACATAAAACATTTGAAACAACCTCACGAGACTCATATAGAGCCCCATCTAATCGTTCTTCTCTCTCAGCACCAAGTTAGAATGATTTACATTTTATCTTTCTTTCATATGACACTTTCTTGCCTCTAGAATCTTTTACATTTAAATTATGAATTTACAAGAACTAGATAGATATTTCATACCTTGTCATCATCATATTTCTCTTTGAGTAATACAAAGGCGTCTTTCAAAAAATTTAGTAATACATCACTTATTAATATGTGATTCTCATCATCTTTCATAGTTTTTTTTTAAATTGATTATGTATCCCATGGATTAAGATTATAATTCATTATGTATTCTTATCTACATCCATGTATTCTCTTTAAAGGGAAGATCATACAGTGAGCTTCATTCTAAATTGTCATTTTTTCCTTACAGTTTCAAATTCATAATCATGTTCAATTTCATTAGGGGTTATCTTTATAATCCATTGATCTTTTATATTTCTCAATATGAGATTTCTTGCTTGTTTTAGGAATCATATAGAATTATCTAATCCTTTCTCTTTCACCATTTTATAATTTTGTTACACATGCATATTCTTATACTGCCAAATTGTCTTCAATTGAATGCTTGGTCAGGGCACCCAAAAGAAGTACAGTAGGCAGTTCCATAATAGCTTATCTCAATACACATATACTTGACCAGAGTATTTGGATACTGAGTTTAGTCAGTATGCATATCATTCAAGTTTTTTTTAACATCGATATCATCATTTATCCCTAGGTCCTATTGTCCTTGTAGACCCATCTAACTTATGCTCTAATACCATGTTGTTGGGACCTCTCTTTTGATTAGCATAAATGCCAACCATTAGAGATAACCCAAAACCCAAACCCAAACTATGATACAAGAAAACTAGTTCTTGATAAATGTGACTAACACAATATAAGAAAAACATAGGTAACTTTTTTGCTTTTTTATTTCTCATTGACTTCATAAACAATGTCACCTGAAAGAACAACATTTTTAGTTTCACAAATCATATTCAGTTCCACTAAAACTAGAATCAAAATCTTGTTACTCATATGTAGTTTAGTTTACATTAGTTACATGTACATGGAATAACAAACTCAGTATACTACCCATCTCGGGAAAGAGACTACATGGACATTCTAAACTATCTAGATTATTCTATTTACATCTTCTCTCCACTAGATAACATTATACCTAAAACACTTTAAACAACCTCATGAGACTCATATACAACCTAATGATTGAATACCTCCCACTCAAGATGATTACATGCATTAACATCAAATTAAGTATGATGAACTTAAAAGAAACTTGCAGATATCGAAAAGTCTAGCAGATAGTTCTAACATCTAATCAAATACAGTTTATGATAATAATTTAATCAATGAGATCAGTTATTCACTTAGGCCAACTCCAACTCTAGAATTTCATTAAGGGAATGTATATGAAAAAATCAGTGAATAATAATTACTTAAAATTGATAATCCTTTCAGATGAGTAATAATCTAAGATCGAAACATTTATAATCAATGAACAACACTAACATTGTCTTTGTGACACCCCAGCAGCCGGACCAGGAACACATCCTATAGTCATGAAGTTGAAATACACAGAAGACATGTATATCACAGAAAACTATTCAGATGAGAAGTAAATACAAAATTGGAATCAATGGATACTAGATATCAATACCAACTAGCTGACGACATTTAAGATAATATTCCAAATCAGACCAGTAAGCTTATGGAAGAAGGTCATCTCTATAAAAGAATAATTGAATTCGCAACAAGAATCATATTCAACAGAAAAGGTATATCATCTAGTAGAAAAAGGAATGTAACAAACGTTAAACTCATGTTCTACATGTCTTGTCATATTTTATTCATTTACCCTAAAACTAATGGGCTTGTACCTCACCAAGTAGAAGTCACAAAGCCTGATTCTCGTGTCAATGACTCATTGTCACTATCTTAGGTTTTATCCAACCACCATAAAATATCAACAAAAGACCCTAATCCACCACAGGGCTGCCTAAAGAGCCTCGCATCCTCATCTTAGGTACACAAGATAGGAACCAACAAAACAATATGTCACATATCACAACTTTTCTCATATTTTAATATTTCACATATTTTATTTCATCAAAGTCAACTCCTCATGGACATAGAGCATAATAGGGATTTAGAGCCAAAGACACACCATAAGATTCACTCCTAAATCTTGATAGTCTAACATTTAAGGTCTCAATCCACACTCCAAAAAAGTCTTCACTAATTGTTTGATTGCTAAAAGGAGATCTATTTCATTTTCCCAGTGTGGCTCTTAGGGAAAACACATGATGTTTAGGGCACCTAACTATATGTGTCATCCTTCCACTTGATATTAATCATGTTTACTCATCTTAAAGAAAATTTGAATCATTTATCACATCTATATATTCTCACATAACTAGAATAACATGAATCAAATTGGCCTTATGAAAAGATAATGATTAAAACAAGAAGCACAATAAATCTATAGTTTTCAACACATATAATTCTTTCCATTTCCACATCATCTCATAGCATTCATCATCAATGGGCTTTCATGTCAAGACATAATATCATTGTCCAACATTTACCCTCATCAGGGTTTCTTAAATATAATCAGTGTATGTTAAATTCAATCTCAACATATTTCTTATCAGTTCATTATATATCTCAGTTCTCAACAAATATTCACATAGGCATTAAAACTAGAAATTGTATAGGCATATAAACATCTTCTATCATTCACCATTCTTAGAAAAAGTTCATCAAGCAACATATACTTATTCCATTTGATTTTTATACATATGAATAAATCTCAAAGCATGAATGTGCATAACAAACGTAATACTCCTCACTTACTATTTACCACTCTTCGGTTAGGGATACTATTCAACACTTTACTGATCTCATCAGAAATTCATTAGAAAAGTTCATTCTTAGGATGCAAGTATGCTTACATACAATTACAATCCAAGAGAGCATTCTTATAAACCAATTCATATCCTTGAGCCTCATCTTATAATTTGATTAAAGTATACTCATATGCATACCTCAATCCCTCATTTGAGATCATTATTCATTAGCATCACATAGATCTTTACTTTATGGTTAAGGTTAGTTTATTCAACCCATCTACTAACTTTCATCATTTTCACTTGAATTCATATTCATTAGTTTTAACTTCTTTCATTTCATCCTCACTACTACTCTAGGATCAAATCATTTTGAAATATAATTAATTTATAAAAGGTTTATCTCATTGAAATCCTTCATAATCTAGTTTTAATATATTGCATTCAATTTGGATCAACCCACATGTAATGTTATGATAAATATACTACATACTTCATAATAAACATTTCATTAGTTTCATTCTTAACTTGTCATTACCGTTCAGTTGAATCTCATCTATTTCCTTTCTTGTAAAAGTTGAGTGTACATGTCCTTGACTTCCAATGGTATTCTAGTAATATACAAACATTACTATGTTTCTTATAATACTACTCACTTTATCTTAAATAGTGTAGTAGGTTACATCTTCTTACATCATAATCTTTAATCATCCTTCCCAATTCATTATAATGTAGCTTTTATAACATGACCCACATTCATGTGAGAATTTTCTCATTATTTTATAAATGATACTAAAATAGATGCATTAGGCTTATATCATATTATTAGACTCGTCATCTTCAGTTGAAGTACTAATACCTACCCTTCAACATGTCATCACATTTACAACATTATATATATGTTCTAGCTTTGTCACTCATACTCCTCTTTATACTAAACTTTTGGGATCTTCAAGAAGTTATATCATTTGAGCACATCATAATAATATTATTATTAATTATTCTGATCAAGGTGTATAGAGGTTCATCGAGTCTATTAAAAATCACACAGAAACCCTAGACTATGTACCACACAATCAACCAATCATTTACAAGCATACAATGATTTATTGACTCATTTCAGTCCATCCCCAAACATTAACCTTGTACATGGATTTCCACCATATCAAACCCTCCTATACTGATCCTAGTGTACATAGCATATTTAATTCAAGTAAGGATTCAAAATTTCAGTTGAGAAACTCATGATTATTGGGTTTAGATATGATTACATTCATGTCCATGGAATTTCCAAGTATATCGCCTGTTGACTAGATTTTAAGCAAAATTGGCATAAATTTATATAGTTCTCTATCCATAAGAAATTCCATATATTTTGAATCAATATATCAGGAACTAGGCAAATAAAAACTAATGAGAAAGGATCTAAACCAGTGGCCTTGATTTTTCCAAAATCATCTAAATTGGTTATACAATTGCATACAAGTATTAGAAATGTACTTGATTATTTTATCTAGATGTAATTAAGCTTCACACATAATTACAAACCTTAATAGGGAGAAAAACACTCACCTAAGGTGACAAGCACATCAAAAATGTAGGTCAAACTCTGAACTTTTGGAAATCCACCAAGGTTCTAGCTATTGAATATATTTCTTTCTCCTCTCAACTCAGAAACCCTAGAAATGGAGAACAGAAGAAAAAGAGTGAGAAAAGATGGAGGTTTGATATAATTTAAAATAAAAAAAGAGGATGGAAGGAATTTTGACATGTGAGAGAATATTCACCATGGAAGACTATGAAAAGAAGCTAATACTTGATTTCATCATTTTTGGGTGATAAAACCCTAAATAGTCAATCCCCCCACTTTCTCCTCTCAAACAGTAACTCTCCCTCCCTTCTCTAGGACTTCATACCTATGGAATAAATCACGAAATATGGGAGATCCATGGGTGCTAGATTACTCATATAATTCAATTAAGGTGCTTGGGTCAATTGTAAATTGACCCGACTTTACACTTTCTTTTTATTTTAACAGAATTTTCTGTCATAATAATATTATTGAAGCTTGTTTACTGAATAGTTTAAACCTCCTCCAAAAATTATGAAAATTTATAATGTTGTATTGAACAACATTTCATAGCTTCATTAAAAAATTCATATCATTGAGAGTCAAATATAAATAAACAAAAATCAAATACTACATTACTATATTGCAGTCTGCAACATGGTTGGTCGAGTTGTTACTGATACAAAACTCGATCGACACCTTACTCTATAAGACTCAAACATTATCTTAAAATTATGAAAATGTAAAATGATTTCTCAAATGGATTTTTCAAACACTAGTTAAAATTTTATATCAATTGGATGTACCAATTAAAAGTAACAGTTCAAATACTAGACTGATATATTTCAGCATGAATGCATTGTCAGCTGAGTTTGTCCAGGAGAAACTCAGCCGACAAACATGTCATAAATTTCTTTAGAAATTCTGATATTTTACAAGAACAATAATTTTGGAGGTACCTAAATTGTATCCAAATTTTAATTAAATCAGATTTATATATAAAATACTAAAAATCATTTACTACACCATTGTATTTCTTAAATTTCGTGTTCATATGCTACCAAAACCATAATTTTGGCTAATTAGGTTTTTAGTTCTCAAAACCTAACTATTTGAAATAAAAGCATATTTAAAATTTCTTATTATGAGTAAAAAATCATTATTAGACTATCATCATCAATCAAGCTTAAACAATGATCAATCTAGTTAAGCATACAATCATCCAAGTAAGCCCTAATTAAATGAAAATTTTAAAAATGGATCGTTACACTTAGGTAATAGGAAAATAGAAATAAGTTAATACAATCAGTTTCTGATAAATATATATCTCAATGCTCACTCTCATGTTGGAGCATAGACATCAATTATCCCATATAAAAATGCAACTCCTCAACTCTCTTATAAGAGAGAGGCTTACTAAAAATATTTATAGTTTTCTCATGTGTAGGCAGAAAAGGGGTAGTGATCTTCTTAGTCAGCACGACATCTCTAAAAAAATAGAATTCGACCTCTATATTAAAGTATCAATGAGAGTAGAAACACAATTTTCAAAAGCATTAGAATAGCATGAGTGATGGGAAACCCAAAGTCAAAAAGAATATATTTAATCCATAATAGCTCACAAGTAGTATTTAACATTGCACGATACTTAGGTTTTGTACTACATCTGGAAATAATAATATTTTTCTTAGTTCTTGATGTAACCAAGTCACCTTACAAATGTAAAATATCTAGTGATAGATCTCCTATCATATTTACACCCTGCATAATCATCATCAGAATATCTAGTCACATTATATGTTGATTTCTTTTATAAAATAGTCCTTATCCAGGTGTGTCCTTCAAATATCTCTATACTCAGCATACAAATTTCTAGTGACACTTCCTAGGGCAATCCATAAATTAGCTAACAACATATATAACAAAGTGAATAATAGTAATAAAATCTTACCTACCAAGCGTTCATAGCTAACTTTATTTTCTAAGGCTGACTAGACTTTGCCCATAGATCATGTGCTTGATCAATAAGGGAGAATGAAAGTTAGTATACTTCCTCTAAGATAAGATAATCCATCCTCGTTATGTGATACCTCAATGCCAAAAAAGTACCACAAACACCCAAGGTCTTTGGTTACAAAATTCTTCATATGATACTTCTTTGTAGAAACAGTTCCTTCATCGTCACTGTTGGATAGGATGATGTGATCCACATAAACAATAAGAAAACCATACCAGAAGTAATCGTTTTGATAAACATAGAATGGTCACATTGAGATTGTGTGAAGACAAATTGGTACAGTACAACAGATAACTTATCAAGCCATGCTTTGGGACTCAGTTTGAGGCCATAAATTGCTTTCTTTAGAAAACATACCTTCCCAGAGTTCTTCCCCTGAGCAACATAACCTGGATGTTGTGACATACAGACCCTCTCCTGCAAATTTTCATATAAAAAGTCATTCTTAACATGTAGTTGATGTAAGTTCTTGTCATTATTAATAACATCAGAAATAAAAACACAGACATAATTAAAATGAGCAACAGGAAAGAAAGTTTCAAAGTAATCAATCCAAGATTCATGCAAGAAATCTGGCCTTTAGGCGTTCAACTATCCCATCAAACAAGTACTTCAAAGTACAAACCCATCAACATCCAACAAGTTCACTACTTGTAGGGAGATCAACAAGGTCCCATGTCCACGATAATGAAGTACATCAATCTTCTCATCCATGGATTGTTTTCACTGAGAGTGTTGCAATTCCTCCCAAACAATCTTTGAGATAGAAATTGCACATACACTGTGACCCACCTGATTCCTGTATACTTTCCATGATGACATTCCATTGATAAGCGTGCACCCATATCTACAAGATGTAAAGAGCAAAAATACAAGGAATTGTGGTTATCATCTTAAATATTAGGAAGCCAGATCATGTTCACATCATCACATAGATTGCCACAAGAAAACCACCATTCATAACAAGAAGATAAATAGTCATGGTTACATTTATTTGCATGGACGAAAGGCTAACTAGGAGAAATAGAGAGTACATAGGACATAAACAATCATATACATCAACTAAGGATAAAGGAAAAGAAATGCAAACTTGATATAGGAAATAGAATGGAACATCCATTTATGCTAACATCCTCCAAGGACCGTTATTACATGATTTCTGGTACTGTGAGAGCATTATTGGTTCTTTGCACCTAAAAAATACGTGAAACTAATGAATCAACATAGTGTTGTGTACGTGGGTGAAAATACATACATATTAACTTGTATATTCGAAAGATTTGAAGAAAGAATAAATAAAAGGAAACATTATTTAGAGTGAGAACTAGGTAAACCATTCTTTTAAGCATGTTTTTGATGTGGTTGTACTACTAAGTGTGTCAGCTACTACAATACTTATATGTTGGGCCCTCCCCACTCCTTGGGCTATGGGGAATCCCTACCCCTAGGGCTATGGGGATGTGCTGACCTTAGTTTTTATAATAGGGAGAAAATACATCTTACTCAGTAGCTACAGCCCATCTCTTTATTTATGTTCTTAATGTTATGGCAAGGCATAATACAACTAATATGCATTCAAGAACTATACACAAATAAAGCATCCAATATTGCATTCTTTATGCATCTGAGAAAAATATCCATATACTTATGATCCCACATACCTGATTTACTCAGATCATGATTCCCAAAAAGATTCTAGAGATGATGTGATTGGATCACCCTGAAAAGACATTAAGGGACTAATGTTATTATGTACCCATAAGATTTCAGTTTAAGGGTTTTCGTCTTAATCAGGGATGTTATCATCCTCTTGAAATTAGATCAAGGATTGTTTGTTGAGTACATTTATTTTGGGGTCATAAGATCAGATCTAGGATTAGGGTTACCCTTGGTTCATATTTAGAGAGGCGTATTTAAGATTAGGTTTTCCATAAGGTATAAGTTATCATTAAGATGAATACAATTTATCTGAAATAGAGGTAGATCTAGGGTTCGAAGGTTACTGATATTAGTCCATACATACCATTTTTTGTAACTTTTTAAGAAAAGGAAATAATAATTTCAATAATTCTTTAGAATAGTATCTTCAAAATAAGTAGTCAGATTTGGGTGAAGATAGTATTTTTTTTATAGCTTGCATTTTTACGATGAAAATGGTATATAGTTCTACTATCATCCAATATTCGTAGCATATACTATGATTTTTAAAAGATAATTAGGTTTCTTGTATTAATTAGATAAAAAAAATATAGTGCTACCTTGATTAATGGCTCGATCCGGCTGGATTGATGGCCTAGATTGATCCCAACTCACTCAATCTCTATCCTTCTCATTGAGGTGTCGACTCCCGATAGGTCCACCTTAGATCCAATAGTTGACCCTAACTATCTTGACGATTCAGCTATGGTGATGAGTTTGAAACTCTATGAGTGGTCCACCTCAATCCACTTGGTGTCATGTCCTCCTTTCCCTCTACTATATGGATGCTTTTCTCTAGCAGCTAAGAGCAGGCTCCAATGAGAGTCTTGTTCGTGAGGTGTTGCTTTGGTGATAAGATGAAGGTGTAAGCACTATCGTGAGGTTGTCACACCCGGGCGTCTAGGTCCCACACCACGGCTCCCTTTGGTGGTCCTCACCACCGCGAGGGGGGGAAGGTCTTTGGTGAAAGAGGGTTCAGGGAATAGGATGGGTTCTGAACTCAGAGGGTATGACGTGAAGGATCAGTGGGGTTCGATGTGGATAAAGGGGAAGGTGTCTTTGTATAAGGAAGGATACAATTTGGGTGTGTCAAGGTTAAACGAATGGTTGAAGATGATGGTGTGTATGGGGTATTTGGAGTGGTATCATGAGGAGTTGAAGTTCAGGAATGACTAAAGGTGATTGGGTGGAGCTAATGGTGGCTTTAAATAGCCATAGGGGTATGTAGGTGAGGAAGCCTTAATTTGGAGTTCGTCACCAGTAAGAGGCACATATTTGTGGGAGGTTGATCTCCCTGATCTGAGGGCAAGGGGGATCAAGATTTGGTTCGTTGAGATCATTATGGTAAGGGGAATATTATCCTCCATATGATGAGGCCCGACTTAGTCTAAGTTGTTAGGATGAGGGGGAGAAAGATATCAACTTTGGGTGGGCAGTAACCTTTTGTAATTATTGGAGGTTGAAGAGAACTTGCCAGTCATTCGATCCTTCTTGAACAACCTTGATCTAATGGCCCAATCAAAGGCCCACATGCCCCCTTCAGCATGACATTTAAATTTCATGTCTATATATTTGATCGATAACATAGGTTTAGGACCTTAAATGAATATAATATATGCTTGCAAAATAAAATATTTATATCTCCCAATAGGTACATCCAATTGTAACAAATTTTTGGTGGATCTCTGTGATGAGCTTATCTACATATGGTACAAAATTGATATTGAAATTCAAATGTTGATTAGAGTAATTGACTAGGTACATTTATACACATAGTTTACCCTAATGTTCAGTTAGGGTTTACATTATTTCAAATTTTGTGTATCCTTATGATCAGAATAATAGAGGGAGTTGATTGGGGGTACTTTAGGAAAAAAAATTGAATGATGATCTATGTCATTATATTTACAAGTGAGAAACAAAAATAATATAAAACTCACTTTATCACACTCTCCCGTCCTTTTAAGAATTTATCCTCAAAACTCAAGCACCCTGAAAGAGATGCGAGTACTTCTGCTCAATCTCAGACTTGATCTCCCAGGTGTTGTCAGTTTGATCATGGTGGCTCCAGAGAACTTTCACCATATCAATGTTTCAGTTACTGTGAAGCTCCTTTGTCTTGGGATCGAGAATTTGTGCTGGGGATTCAACATTAGATAGATCATCTTTCAGCTCTAGAGGCTCATAATTTAGAATATGATTGGGGTCTTTGACATAAGGCTTCAGATTAGGTACATGAAAGACATTGTGCATTGCACTATATTGAGGTGTAAGAGAAAGATGATATGCACATTCACCAACCCTTTTTAAGATCTCAAAGGGTCCCACAAAGCAAGGACTGAGCTTTCCCTTGTTCTTGTCTAAATCTGAGATAGGCTTGATCTTCAGAAAGACTTGATCACCTTCTTTGAATTGGTGTTCTTATCGGTGAGCATCCGCATAAGATTTATGTCTATCTTGTGCCCTCTTCATTCTCTATCTTACTCAAGCAACTCTTATGTGTATAAAGCTTCATCTCCTCTAATTTCATCAAGGTGTTCTCCTGACGTCATCCCAGTGTAGAGGAGATTTGCATTGTTTGCCATAAAGAGCTTCATATAGAGGCATCCTAATACTCGCGTGATAGCTATTATATATTCAAACTCATCTAAGGGGAAATAATGGTCCCATGAGACTTCCCAATCGATAACACAAGCCCGCTGAAGATGCTACAAAATCTACGCTATATGCTTGGATTGCCCATCAGTCTAAGGATAATATGTTGTACTAAAATTCAGTTTTGTACCCAGTTCCTCTTGAACATGTTTCCACAACTTGGACGTGAAATTTGGATCCCTGTCTGAAACAATGGACTCTGGAACTCTATGAAGATGTACTATCTCCCATATGTAGAGTTTGGCAAACTTAGAAACTTTTGCTTTCATGTTCATAAGAAGGAAGTGAGCCTATTTTTTGAGACGATTCACTATAACTCATGTAGCGCCATATCTGACAAGCCTTAAATGTGGGTCCAAGAATGGATACATGTCTAGGTTATCGGATGTTAGACATTTATAATACCTGAATATTTAAGACTCATGCAACTAGCACAAGGTCGAAGTAGTTTGGGGTCGAACACAGGGATAGGAAGAATGGCACTTCAGAACTCAAGTTTTACTTGTCTAAGCAGATCGAAAATTTGAGAGAAAAGGTTTTGATGCAACAAGAAAGAATCATAAAGAATCAAACAAAAAGCCTATCTCCAAGAGGAGTTACCAGAAGGATTAAGATTTTAGGGGTTTAGCAATTTTTATGGAGGTATTTAGATAAAGGAAAAGTGAGGGGATAAAACTATTCTCGGAGTACGACATGAAGGAGGAAAAATTAAACATAACAAGTGATAGTGGCATACATCTTGCACCCTCTTCTCTCAAAGAGGGTGCCACTAACCATGCACTAAGTTCCTTCTCTCAAGGGTACTAGGCATAGGCTGGAGCGAAAATATATGTCAGGGCAACCCTAATT
Organism: Alisma plantago-aquatica; assembly: GCA_963693085.1. Lineage (NCBI taxonomy): Eukaryota > Viridiplantae > Streptophyta > Magnoliopsida > Alismatales > Alismataceae > Alisma > Alisma plantago-aquatica. The sequence continues at coordinate 1,335,809,429 of OY856412.1, forward strand.
CCGGGTACTCTCATACACCCGAATCAGACCAAACTATAGAGTTTACGACATCCCTCTCTCAAAAGAGTCAAAATGAGAAACATGATTCAATAGCTAGTCAAAAGAAGAGACTAGAGCTCAGATGCTATAAAGAAATCATCCAGCAAAAAGGAGCCATACACAAAACAACATGAGATAAACTCCATAGATTCCAAGAAGTATTAAAGAGATAAAAATGGTTTAGTTACAATGCAGTAGTAAATGAAAGTAAAGTGCTAAAAAAGGGTAGATAAGTATCGACCTCCTTGATATAGGAGGTCGATATACATTGCAGCAGACCCCTAAGACAACGCTAGCCCGATACCGGGTAGGAGCCCTATCGAGATACAACCGTGTCGGGTTCTTGACCGTGTCAGGTCATGAATCGTGACCGGTAAGGGGCGTATCGGGAAAGGACTCCCTACCCGATATGGCTATGTCGGGCTGCAGCTGTGATGGGTAGGCCAAGTCGGGTTGGGTATTGTGTCGTGTTAGGACATGTATCGGGTTAGCGTTATCTTAGGTTCGTGGGTTCCTCGTGTCGGGTATAGATGGGTGACCCATCTCGGGTTGAAGCCCAGCTAGAGACCTGGCATGTTGAAGTAGCCTTGAAGGTCGTGTCACGATGTTGCTGCTATCGGGTCGGGTTCTAAGTGAACTCCTCCCGTCCCTCTCGAGTTGGGGATGTGCTCACCTAGTATTGCCAAACAGGCTCTGAACTCGATGCACTAGCTCCTTTACTCTAAGAGTTAGCTCTCGTAGGGTTCTGACCCATCCCATCATAGGCATGTAGCTGCTATTTATAGGCAGCGGGCTGGTGGGAGATGTGGCTCGCATTGGGCTACATGTCCTCTGTCTGCTCTTTTCACGTGGTTTTGCAAAGGGTATGACATGTCTATCGCCCGACACAGCTGGCGGGCCGTCGCACTCTAGGCTGTGAGTAAATCGTGTTGTCATGTCGGGTTGAGACTCTGGGGGGCTGTTGCACTGAGGGGTGGCCATGTCAGGCAATTGACTCTGTCGGCTGATGGACCGTGGTGCGCAAGGCACCCTATTGGGTAATAGCTTGTAGTCTGTTAGAGATCCCGCGCTGCACACCCGCGTCGGGTTGTTGCCATATTAGGCAGTGACCGTGACGGGTAAAAATGGTGTGTCATTTTGCTATTTGATGGGTCAGGATGGTTAACTCATTGCGGATGGGTCGGGATGGGCCCATTAGCATTCTTTTGGTGGAAAAATAAGAGAAACTCTATAGAAGATAGGAAATGTTATCAGGAGCATTGTGGGCATTATTTTTATTTAACAAATAAAATAAAATGGAGAGGAAGTCAGGTTTGGAGGTAGTTTTGATAGTAAAAAAATAAGCTCTAGCAGTCATAAAATGGGTGTTATCAACTCTCCCAAACTTAGCATTTTAATTGTCCTCAATCAATTTGTACCTATTTTAAAACTTTGTTTATAGTATCTTTCAAAATTAGGCATAGTCTTTGGATAAGGGGTTAAGTGAATTTTTATGATGTCCTGAAGAAAATTATGTATGAATACGAAAAATGGGCTTTATTTTTCCTTCCTTATTTAAGCAAAAAATTTCTCTTCAGCTTTTGCGGGACTTTGGTGCATGATTTTGAAGTTAGCATTCACACCAAACTGCTTGGGGATAGACGGTGGGGTTTTTAGGAAGGTTTAAGGCTTTTTTGGTTTTTCTTGCTTCCCATTGGTCCATCCAGGTATGGGTCCGTTAATGGGAAAGTGGTCCCTACAGTCCAAGCCAATTGGCTTTAGAGAAGTGACTTCACATTCTACGTACCACTGTCCTGGATCTACCATGCCTAAAGATGGATACTTTTGGGAAGATGAGTGTTTTTTTTGTGGGCACAACTCTCATGCTTTTATTCACTCTCATAAGGCTTTCCTCCCTTTTTGGGATTTTGATGGGTAGGGAAAGAGAAGTGTGCTATTTGGGTATCTTTTTCCTTCACATGCACATCTCTTATCTGTTGCGAGATTATTTTTAAAAATGGCGTAGAAAAGTTATATCCTTTGTCATTTGGGACTACATTTTCAAGAGAGCATAATAGAAATATGAACCACCTTAGATACGGAGAGAACAAACTGGAAGAAGTTGTACCAAATATTTAGTATAAAGTGTTTTGTATAGTTTTCGAGAAATAGGCAGTTATGTATGTATTGCTTTCTATAAATCATTTTTATACATGTATATACAGAGTATAGTGGGAAAAAGAAAGAGAAAAAAGGGGAAATTTTAGAGTACCTCCCTCCCTGATTCTATGGAGTACCCCCCCCAAACTTACCCCACACTCTGTCCTAGTGTTGTGAGATAAATAACGAAGGATAGGCATAGATCATTGAGGGTTCTACGAATGTGCGTTCCCTCAGCAGATAAGAGCTTCTTCACATATTCCCCTCATTGGTTGTGGTAACCAAGGTTGTGGAGGTTATCTGGCATCTTTCTTAGAGCTACCAGGCTATAAATCTAGTGCATCACGTAGACACCACAATCATTTGATAAGGGAACTTATTGTAGACTATGGTGGTAGTATTGGAGTTCGTGCCACTTGGACGTCGGGTCTTCAAGATAGGGCTGGATCAAAGACACCACCTCGGCATAATATTTTCTTGCTAGCCGCTCGAGGGATTTTGCCAGCGTAGATGCACACTCTATTGGATAGTCGTTGTTGGTGTCAGAGCTGTTGTAGAGGAAACTGATGTGTGGACGGGTGTACATCATTAGGAGTGTCCAACATAGGTAGAAAGATTATGCACGACAGACACTTCTTTACTTCAAACTAGAACATCTGGTGCACTCTTGTCTCATCAGTAAGGCATAAGTCATTAAACAACATCGGATGGGCGATGAAGGGTTGTCCAATCTTCTTCTGTAGGATGGGGATTTAATTTGACACCACCGTCATTTTTAGACACCCTCCTACCTTGACTAGGTCTCGTAGATCGTCGAGGGGGACCACTGCATTATCTTTTTCATATATGATGTCTACAGTGTTAGAATCAGCAAGTCGAAGAAAAATTTCATTGACCTATTCCGGAGATAGAGAACTGCATGCGAAATGATCAAAATTGCTAATAAGAGATTCGGTGATGACAAGCAAAGCATAATTGCCTTCAGTGGCATCACCTTCAGTGGTGAGTATTTGCAGATGTTCTATCTGCTTTCCTTTCTTGAAGACGTCAGAAGCACCCTCGACTTCATTCCTTGGATGACTACTGGGTTGAGAAGAATAGGAGTCAGCATCAAAACCAGCGTCTATCTCCAACAGGTCTTCTGGAAGCCCTATGTCTAAAAAAAGCGCTTGTCTTTTATCAGCAATAGCGCGTATATGCTCCTTAGTTGATAGAAATCTTGGTCCAGGAGCTGCCTTATGTATCTAAAGATGCTCAGCAACTCCACGGCACGCAAGATGATGAAGGTGCTATTTCTGCTTCCCAGGTCTTCTTGCACTGGGAAGTCTCTGATTGCGTAGAAGTTCCAGACACCATTGTGACGTTGGACTCCTCATTTGATGACTCGGTGAAGGTGCAGAGGAAGAAGCTTGAGGTGCTTATCTTTGAGTCATACAAATGTGTGCCCCCGGTGGGGGACCTCCAAAGTGCAGTAGTTGAGCAGAGTGACGTCACAGGAGTGGAGGTTGGCCACACAAAGGAACCAGTGATTTCTGAGCCTGTAGGGAACTAGCACCAGGCCAAGGTTGTGTTTTTCAATTTGCTTCAACATATCAACCACCAGACATGTTTCGTACACCTCAACCAGTAGCCATCTGCCTAAGGCTGGAGTGGCATTTTAGATCAGCTTCCGACCTATCATGACGGTGATATTCCCTAGCATCGTGACTTCTAGGACCCTGAACAAGATATTCCCCACAACAACTTCCGAGCAGAAAATGCCCTTGAGTGCTCTGCGTCGTACAGAGAAGTATCTGTCACTCCAGACAACGACTTCTTCTTCTGCCTGCGGCCTCAGGACCATGTTCAATAGTTGTTGGTCTTAGATCGTCAGGTAGTCGATGGCGCACCTATCAAAGTCGGCCATCTCAAAGGTTTGGATCTCCGAAAACATAGAAAATGCATCAGCCACTAAAGTCCTTGGCCTAGGGGGTTGCTCAGCAATCGAGCTATATAGATCACCCCCATCTCCCTCAGATGCCTCAGATGAATCCTTCTCTAGGCCTTTAGGTATCTCTTCTACATCTTCTGTTGGATCACCGGTTGAGGGGTTGTAGATACGTCGATGTCGTGAGTGCTCCCTTGTCTTGTGGGGGACTCATCGGTGGTTCTGTTAGTCATCTCCTCCTCAGGCATTGTTGATGGCTCACTGGTGTCAGATGAGGATGAAGAGCCCGAGGAGGAGGATGATGATGATGGTGGAGAGGGGGAAGCTGGTGGTGAAGGCGATCTCCTAGGATGCCTCGAGCAGTGGTGGTTATCCCTCTCATCGAGCCTCTGCTCGATAGCATCAAGGCGTTGGAGAGTCGCCTGCTTCATGTTGTTTAGAACCTCTAGTTGGTGGGGGAGACCAACTAGAGTTAGCAGCTGACGCACCTGCTCACTTAGCCTCTGTTGGAAGACCTGAAACTTGTAGGTCAGGGAAGCAAAAGTAGAGTTGTGATTGCTCGTTACCTCCCGCAATTGTTGAATTCGAAGCCGAAGGCCTGCCCCAATAAAGAAGGGACTGCCACTGAGCGACTTCAACTTCAGTTGGCACTCCTCGTGTTGGCGGCACAGCCTGATGAATAGGCATCATCTATCGGTGCTGAGTCCACCTGGACAATACGTGAGGGCATGGCCTTCGGATGAGGTGTCAACACCTTTGCAGCTGCCTCCGTCTCCTTAGTGTGGGGTCATGGAGAAGGTTGCAGAGTAGGTGGATGTTGATCGACCATCTAACTCTCAACTTCCTCCTCCATATCGATCACTGGCATAGATGGTGGTGGTGTCAACGTCGGCTGTACAAACCTGAGCTCTGCCTCCAAGAGCTCAGCGAATACCTCTTCGTTGTTACAGGAGGCGTCTGACTGCACCAAGGTCTCTGTCATTTTCGGCAGAGCTAAAGTTTCAGGCATTGTGGCTGTTTCTTTTGTCGTAGCGGATTCTAAGGTGAAGACCGTTGTAGTGGCCTCAGTGGTGTCGACGACCTCCCCGATGTTCGACACATCTTTTGTAGCCACGGCGGGCATGGTTGTGGTTTCCGTGGCTGGCTCGATGGTGGCAGCAGTGACCACCAGAGTGTCGGTTGTTGGTTTTGTGGTGATGGTGGTTGGCTTGACGATGGTGGCGATAGGCTCGGTGGTGGTGGTGACATGCGAGTCTTCAATGATGACTGACGATGATTTGTCCCTCCGAGCGTCGAGGGGTGCGGGCCTCCCAGTGGTGGCCATCCTCTCTTGGGTGGCCTTTGTGGCAGCGTAAGCAGCTTCAGCGGTCACAGATTCGATCTTTGTTATTGTGAAGACCAGTTTTTCCACATCATAGTTGATGCAGAGTGGGAGGGGCAGGAGAATATTTGTTCTTGCAAACTTGTAGAAGAGGCGGTGGCTATCCTTCTTGATTATGTTTGCCCTGGTAAGGAACTTGATGTCGATCTTGTCATCACCCTGGGTGCACGACAGGCTGAGCGGTTCCCTTGGGTACCCTAGCCCTGTCGCTATTAGGTTGACGATCGATCCCATATTGTACTCCTTTGTGGCGTCCTTTATAGGATGGAGGCAGTTCAGCAAAAACTAACCTAGGTTGATTGGCTTGCCTTCCATCATGTACCAGATTAAGTGCATCTCTTCAGTGTAGAGATTGCTCGTCTCATACTTGTTGAAGAGTACGCTCACCACTATTTTGTGCATGATCCTCCAGAAGCATGAGTGGACCGCCGCCAATTTGCTTCCCAACTTGAATGAGGATTCACCCGTCAGCTTCCTCCATAGCACGACTGGGTCAAAGCCATCACAGGGCACCGATATTGAGTAGTTCTCTCTCAACCTCGCTGGAGGAGAATATCTCATTGAGTAGCCTCTCTAAGATGTTGTGCTCAGCATTGTAGAGGCACCCTTGAAGTCTGTCTACTCTGCCAAACCTTTTTCTCTCTTCTAATGTATTTGAAACTCGACAGAGGGAGGAGACAAACTCCTTTGTGAGCTTAGTGTAGGAGGTGAATTAGCTGAAGCATATCTTTTGCAGTCTGATGACTTCTAAGACGTTCTCTAGTCTATCGAAGATGCCAATCTGGTGGAAAGATGCTTGATGGCAGAACCAAGTTGGTCAGTAGACTTTCGTCGTCAACTCGGTGTAACGTCGTCAGTGCTCCTTGTCCCTGGGCACGAACTAGCCTAATGAGTGGGCTAGGATCTCTGGTTCCACTGTCGTGGTTGAGGGTGGGGTTGCTTCTACCCTGGGCCGCTTCTCAGCCTCTGAGGGCCCAACCGTCTCACGATTGGGGCATTTCTGCCTGATTGTGGCTTCATTTGTGGTCTCGAGGTTGATTCTCTGGCCTTTTTCATCAACTTGGACAACGGTATGCTTGGTGTGTGCCATTTTCTATAATTATTAGACAAAGAAGTTTAGTCAAAAAGTGTTATTTGATCAAACTTTTATTTACCTAATATCAGGCATAAGGTAAAAGTAAGAGTGTCACCCGATACGGGTTGGGCGATATGTTTAGAACCGATATCAGGTTGGGCACTTATGGAAACTTGGCATGCTATACGTGAGTGCCTGATATCATAAGACCAATACATTTTTCAAACGATACTCAGGACAATTCGATATCGGGCGGAGGGTGAAAATGGTGCACAAGTGAAGTCGATATTGAAGAAACAATAGGGTTCGGGTGATATGATTTTAGCAACAAACCAGAATTGGGTAACTCCTCATAACTGAGCCTTGACGGGATGCTCAATAGATGTTTCGTGCGATATAGGTGTCACGAGGCTAGGGTGAGAACATGATAACATCTTTTTGTGATAAAATAATGGATGCGTGATGCACCATGTCAGACGATACTCGTGTTGCGTGACACAGATTAAAGTGTGGAAAAATAACTGAGTGATAAGGTCACCGTCATGAGTTCAAAGACTTTACGTGATATTGTTTCACGTATATGGGTGTCACATGGCATAGGCATAAGACCGATGTAAAACAAAGTAGTAGGAAAGTCGACATGCTTATCGCGTGATAAGTAGAAACTTGATGTGTGTTAAAAAGGTTCTGCCTAACACGGGCAAGAACACGATATCAATGGTGTGCAATAAGGTTGGCCGATACGATCTGCATGACACACAATCACAAGATATGCAGGGCATCATGAGTTTTACCTTTGTCGGGCAGGAAGATCTAGAATGCGACATGAAGGTCGATAGGCTAAGGTCCGCATGGGAGCTTGAGGAGGGAAGAGAGTGCACGATACGGGAGCAAAAGTAGGTAACTTGGTAACCTGATACAGTTAATTTCGGGCTACTATATATAGCTGGTCGTGATTGGGGTAAAAAGGATAAAAACAAAGACACGTGTCATGCATGCATGAGAATCGTCTTCTTAAGCAAGGTAAAAACTATCTAATCACATCGTGTTACAAGGATTTTTAGGAGGCTGTGAATCGCACGGTGTGCATGTCGGGCAGCAAGGATGTGTCACCTAATATGCATTGCCCTACGCACTCCTTACATGACATGGGCCTGCGCGGCACGCGGCCTGCGGTGCGCAATGTGTTGGGTGACAGACTTTCCAGATACAACTCTGGGAGGAAAATAAGAAACTCTAACACATGATATGCATGTCACGTAGTTTGGGCGACATGACAACCCGACACATTAAAGGGAGATATGGCTTGGGTGCATTTCTTGCCCGCCATGCCTTTGCAAAATCGTGTAAAACTAGAAACATGTCGTCGCACGATATGCATTTATAGGGCTTGGGCGACACGATTATTAAAGAAGCCCATCATACTGGGAAGTAGAAAGGTATCGTCCATGCCCGATACTATCAAAGATCATAGAGAGAACTTAGAAACAAGGATGAAAAACTGAAGATCAGGAGGCACTTGTTGTGTAAAACATCATTGGCTTAAGAGTGGAACTCTACCTTAGATAGTATTACACACCAAGGCCATAAAACTAAGTCAGTGGCCCATGAAATGAGAGAATTTGTGCACGTGGCATGAGCACAAACTCTGGCCTTATTACAATGAGAGGGTTTTTAATGTTCTTTATAGGAAAAGGAAATAACATCCTATTCTAGGAAAGTAAAGCTCGGGCTACCTCCTGAGGAGCATTGTGGTTTGTGTTGTCAGCTCGACATCTTCGAGTCTCACTATGCTTCTTCGGTAGGTGCAGCTTCGGCATCGTTCAGGGCCAAGTCGGATCTTCTAATGAAAGGGTCATCTTCATAGAACCTCTTTACTCAATGTCCGTTAACTGGGAAGAGCTTGGCTGGATCATCTTTGTCATATAGCTCCATCATCCAAGACAGATATATCTTCTCTACTACAAATGGTCCGGACCACCTAGTCTGCAATTTTCTGGGAAATAGTCAAATGGAAGATTTAAACAATAAGACTCTATCACCTTCCTTGATGTCTTTTGCCCACAGGTGGGAATCTTACCAGACTTTGGTTCTCAGTTTGTAGATTAATGCATTTTCATAGGCGTGAAGCCTAAGTTCTTCAAGTTCTTGGAGCTGAAAAAATCTCCTTTCCGGCTAGTGACATGTCCATGTTGAGACGTTTGATGGCCCAAAACGCCTTGTGCTCCAACTTGAAAGGTAAGTGGCAAGCTTTCCCATATATCAGGAGATACGGTGTAGTGTCGAGCGACATTTTGTAGGCAGTCATGTATGCCCAGAGGGCATCATCTAACTTGGCTGACCAGTCCTTGCAAGACTTGCCGACCATTTTCTCCAAGATCTGTTTAATATGTTGGTTCGAAACTTCAACTTGACAAGATGTCTGTGGATGGTAGGGTGTGGTGAATTTGTGTCAAATGCCATACCTACGCAAAAGCAATTCAAATTGCCTCTCGAGAAAGTGAGATCCACCATCACTGATGATAGTTCTTCGAACTCTAAACCTTGGAAAGATGATCTTTATAAAAAGCTTTATAACTGCCTTGGCATCACATGTGGTGGTGGGTATGGATTCTACCCATTTTTAGATGTAATATATTGCAACAAGGATGTACTTGAAACTGTAGGAGTAGGGGAAGGGTCCCATATAGTTAATCCCCCATACGTCAAAGATTTCTACTTCAATCCATTCTGATATTGACATCTCATTTCGGCAGGAAATATTCCCAGTTCTTTGACATTCATTGCAAGCCTTGACATAGGTGTGAGCATCTTTAAAGAGATTGGGCCAATAAAAGCCAGACTGGAGTACCTTGGTTGCATCCCTTCACTTCATAGGTTCCCTCCATAGGGGGAGGAGTGACACTTGAATAGGATCTTCAGGGCTTTGTCCTCATTATACACCTCCTGTATAAGCCATCAACGCAACACCTGAACAACAGAGGGTCATCCCAGTAATAGTTCTTCAAATGAGAGAAGAATTTCTTCTTCTGATTGTAGGACATTTTTGGGGGTAGTTGTTTGCAGGCCAGGTAATTGTAGAAATCAACATACCATGGCCCTTCAGGGTTGGCCAACTGGGCAACATAAATCACCTCATCAGTATAGATTTCATTGATTGGCAGTGGGTGGTCGTCCTCCATTCGGATCCTTGAAAGGTGTTCAGCGACCACATTCTCAGAACCTTTCTTGTCTATTATTTTGTGATCAAACTCTTATAACAGCAATGCCCAACGCAACAGCCTAGGCTTCACGTCTTTCTTTTGCATTAAATATTTGATAGCCCAGTGGTCGGTGTGAACAATCACCTTAAAGCCCACAAGGTAGGATCAAAATTTATCAAATGCATAGACAATATCCAGCATCTCTTTCTCAGTGGTAGTATAATTCAACTGTGCTTCATCTAGCATTTTACTGGTGTAAAAGATCACATGGTGCTTTTGTCTTTCTTCTGACCAAGGACTGTGCCTATGGCAAAATTGTTGGCATCATACATGAGCTCAAAAGGGAGATTCCGATTGGGGGACTGGAGAATAGGTGTGGAGACCAAAGCATCCTTCAAAGTGTAGAACTCTTTCAGGCACTCATCCGTGAAACCAAATTTCACATGTTTCATCAACAGGTTTGAAAAATGCTTCACAATCTTTGAGAAGTCCTTCATAAACCTTCAATAGTAGCCAACATGGCCCAATAAACTTCAGACTCTGGTTATAGATGAGGGTGGAGGAAGCTTGGATATCTCCTCCACCTTGGATCAGTAAACCCCAATGCCTTGACTAGACACCTTGTGTCCTAGAACTATCCCTTCCTATACCATAAAATGGCACTTCTCCCAATTAAGGGTAAGACTTTGTTACTTACATCTCCTCATCACCAGAGATAGGTTATTCAACAAATCATCAAAGGAGTTGCACTAAACACTAAATTCATCCATAATGACTTCAATTTTATCTTCCAGAAGTTCTATGAAAATGGCATTCATGCACCTCTGAAAGGTTGCGGGTGCATTGTAGAGCCCAAAGGGAATTCTTCTGAAAGTGAAAGTCCCATAGACACATGTGAAGGTGGTTTTCTCTTGGTCATCTAGATGAATGGGGATCTGGTAGAACCCCAAATACCCATCTAGCCAGCAGAAGTAAGAGTGGTGGGCCAGGTGCTCAAGCATTTGGTCAATAAACGGAGAGGGAAATGGTCCTTGCGAGTGGCAGTGTTGAGCTTTCGATAATCTATGCACATTCACCAACCGGTGATGGTCCTAGTGGCAACCTCTGCTCCATTATCTCCCTTAACTAACATTATGCCTCCCTTCTTTAGAACCACTTGAATGGGACTCACTCATGTGTTGTCATTGATGGCGTATATTATTCCTGCATCTCATAGTTTCACAACCTCTTTACTGACTACTTATCTCAGCATCTCATTTAACTTCCATCGCGGCTAGGCGTAAGGCTTGGAACGTTTTTCCAAGTGTATCATGTTCATACACACAGAAGGTTTGATCCCCCTTAGGTCTCTCATAGAGTACCCTAGGGCCTTTCTTCGTAGCCTCAACTCCTCAAGTAGTTGTTCCTTTTGGCTATCCATCAATTCCGAGTTAATGATGACAGGGTTCATCCCTTCATTGTCTAGAAAATGATATTTCAAACCTTTTAGCAAGACTTTCAACTTGGGAAGGGTCTCCTTCTCTTGTTCTTCGGTAGGATCTTTACAGAGGGAGGCATACATCACTGTCTCCACTAGGTCTTCTTCTTCAGAAAAATCCTCGGCTTCCAAAAATGCTAGCAGTTCTTTGACTTTTGGGTCATCGACTTCCCGTGCCTCACCTGCTAAGGCACACATCAGTGGGTCTACCATGGCCTTTTCTTCCCTAACTTCATTGCACAGCTGCTGATAGCTTTCAACAAAATAAGAGGACTCAAAGAATGAAGGGGATTTCATACAATTGATAATGTTGAAGTCGATGTACTCTCCTCCAAACCTGATAGTTATCATGCCCGCCTCCATGTCAATGAGTGCTCTTCCAGTTGCAAGGAAGGGTCACCCAAACATAATGGGGCAGCTAGGTTCGTCCACGGTGACAATCAAAATGATATCACACGGTATAAAGAACCGCCCAAATCTAATGGACACATCTTTGAATACTCCAAATGGTCTGGTGAAGGTGTGATCCACAAGCTGAATTCTCATATTGGTGCTTATCATATCGGTAAGTCCGATCCTTTTTGCAAGGGACTAGGGCATCAGGCTGATGCTTGCCCCCAGGTCTGCCAGACCTTTGCGGGTTATGTTGTCTCCAACCTAAAAGGGGATGACAAAAGCCCCAGGGTCTTTCTTCTTAGCAGGCATACTTGCCTTGACAAAAGAACTGGACATCTATGCTAGCTTCACTGTTTCAACGTCTTCGCCTCTTTTCTTTCTCGAAATTAGATCTTTCAGAAACTTTGTGTATGTGGGCATCTCCGCGATAGCATCCAGGAATGGGATGTCGAGGTGTAACTTCTTTACTGCAGCCATGAACTTCACGTACCTCTTCTTCAACTGTGTCTTTACCAACTTATGCGAGCAATGTATGCGAGGCGCATATTTGTCTAGACGCTCCTCAGAAGGAATGTCATCGACTCTTTCTTTCACCACTTTCTTTGACTTTGTGGGTACTTCTTCCTCTTCCTTGGGTTAATACCCTTAGTTGGTGATGTCACTGTTGTTGCTCTCTTCTCAATAGTTGGCTGTACCACTATTCCTGACCTTAAGATGGCCATCTTTGCGGTCTCACTCCCACATGGATTTGCCTCGGTACTGGAGGGGAAACACCCCACTTGGTGGTTGATACTCTGGTCTAGGCTTGCCAACTGTTGGTCAATCTGCTTATTGTGTTGTTGGAGCTCTCCAATCTGAGCAGAAAAACCTCCCATCTGTTGTTTCATCAACTTGAGCAAGAGGTCGTCCTGTCCACGGAGCTTTTATGTAGTTTTTCATTAAGATCGTTATGCTTCTTAGCAAAAATCATCAACTCTATCATCATAGATGGTCGCTACGTATGGTTCTACTAGAAAGTTCTCTACTATTGGAACCCTACTTGGCATTGCTGATTCGGCAGTCCTCCTGAAGAAGTTCCGCCCACCAGCTCATGAGAATTCTCAACTACGTTGGTGTTCTCGTAAGAAGAACTAGGGTGATCATGGCACTGATATTGGGCATAGCTCACATTTTCTGTGTTTTCTTCATCAGGTTCACATTGAACATCCGTGAGTGGGTAGAAGTCAGATAGGTGGTCTGTCTCCCCACAGGTGACACAACTTTTCACCACCTCTTACCGAACTTTTCCTTTATATCTCTACTCTTTCAGGGTTTGGACGTCTTACTATCTTGTCCAACTTAGCCACTAGGGCTTCCATCGCCTTTGATTCTCCAGGAGTGGTGTGGCTCATTGACTCTCTGTGATACTCACTATCTTGCTGGTTTGTGGCCATATTGTCTATGATATCTCTGGCCCTTTGAGCACTAAGTCCCAAGAAATCGCTGCCAGCTGCAGCGTTTAGGGATTTCGTTTCTGCGGCACACACCCCATTATAGAATGTATTAATCAACTTAGGATCAGAAAAACCATGGTGTGGGCATTCCCTCTGATAGCTTTGAAACCTCTCCCAGGTCTCATGCAGGTTCTCTAAGGGTTTCTATGAGTACCTTGTTATCTTGTTTTGGCATTTGATCATCCTTTCTATGGGGAAGAACTTGGCGATAAATGCATTGGATAGATGCTACCAATTGGGAAGGCTTCCATCCTATAGACTTGTATACCACTCCAAGGCTTTGTCTCTTAAGAGAGAAAGGGAAAAATTGGATGTAGATGTGGGATATCAAAACTCTATTGATCTTAAAAGTATTGCAAGTCCTCTTAAACGCTATAAGGTGGTTGTATGGGTTCTCTTCAATAGTGTTCCCACTGAACCGGTTGTTCTGCAGCAACTAGAGGAAAGCTGGCTTCAACTCAAAGTTGGCAACATTGAGTGGTTGCTCCACTACCAGATTCCTCTCTTCGTTTCCCTGACTTGGATAAAAGAGCGCAGCGATCGAGCTTCGGGAGCCTGCTCAGCCATGACTTGTCAGACACAAGGATGGCTCAGAAAGGTGAAGAAGTACCTAGAAAGAAAAGAAAAGTATAAAAGTATTAGTGTGTTGTATAAACTATGTGCAGTAAATAATTATAGTATTATATGCATATGTACAAGGTTTTTGGCAAAGTGCAAGTAAAGATTGAGTTCGTAGAATGGTATTCATTGGCTATCCCCGGTAGTGGTGCCAAAAGGTTGACAAGCCTTAAACATGGGTCCAAGAATGGAGACATGTCCACATTATCAGACTTTAGAAATTTATAATACCAAAATGTTTAAGACTCCTACAACTAGAACATGGTCGAAGTAGTTCAGGGTCACACAAAGGGATAGGTAGAATGGTGCTTCATATGTCAAGTTTTACTTGTCTAAGCACATCAAAAAGTCGAGAGAAAAGGTTTTGATGCAATGACAAAGAATCATAAAGAATTAAACAAAAATCCTATCTCCAAGAGGAGTTACCAGAAGGATTAAGATTTTAGGGATTTAGTAGTTTTTATGGAGGTTTCAAGATAAAGGAAAAGCAAGGGGATAAAACTATTCTCAGCGTATGGCACAAAGGAGGAAAACTTAAACATAATAAGCGACAGCAGCATACATCCTCCACCCTCTTCTCTCAAAGAGGGTGCCACTAACAATGCAGTAAGTTCCTTCTCTCAAGGGTACTAGGCATAGGCTGGAGTAGAAAGATATGTCGGGACAACCCTAATTTTGGGTACTCTTATACACCTAGATTAGACCAAACTCTAGATTTTATGACATCCCTCTCTCAAAGGAGTCAAAACGAGAAACACAATTCAATAGCTAGTCAAAAGCGTGATCCAAACAAAAGAGAGTCGAGCTAAGATTCTATAAAGAAATCATCCAACAAAAAGGAGCCATACACAAAACAACATGAGATAAACTCCATAGAATCCACCAAGCATTAAAGAGATAAAAAGGGTTTAGTTGAAATGTAGTAGTAAATGAAAGAAAAGTGTTGAAAAAGAGAAGATAAGTATCAGCCTCTTTAATATAGGAGGTCGATATACATGGCAACATACCCCTAAGACAATGATAACCTGGTACCGGGTAGGATCCCTATCAGGATATGATCATGTCAGGTTCTTGACCGTGTTGGATTGTGAATCGTGATAGGTAAGGAGTGTATCAGGAAAGGACTCCCTACCCGATATGGTCGTGTCAGGATGTTGGCCCTGTCGAGCTGCAGTCATGACGGGTAGGCCTTGTTGAGTTGGGTATCGTGTCGTGTTAGGACATGTATCGAGTTAGCTTTATCTTAGGTTCTCGGGTTCCTCGTGTTAGGTATAGACGGGCGAGCCGTCTCGGGTTGAAGCCCATCTAGAGACCTAGAATGTTGAAGTAGCCTTGAAGGTCGTGTCGCGCTGCTGCTGCTACTGGGTCGGGTTCTAAGTGAACTCCTCTCGTACCTCTTGGATTGGGGGTGTGCTCACCTAGTATCACCCGACAAGCTATGTAACTCGACACTAGCTCCTTTGTTCTAAGAGTTAGCTCTAGTAGGGTTCTGACCGGTCCCATTGTAGGCCAGTAGCTACTATTTATAGGTAGCATGTTGATGGGAGATGTGGCTCTTGTTGGGCCATGTGTCCTCCGTCTGCTCCATTCGCGTCGCTTCGCAAAGAGGACGACATGTTTTTCGCATAGCACAGCTGGCGGGCTGTCACACTCCGGGTTGTGAGTAAATCACGTTGCCATGTTGGGTTGAGACTCTGGCGGGCTGCTGCACCTAGGGGTGGCCATGTCAGACAATCAACTCCGTCGGCTGACGGACCGTGGAGGGCTAGGCACCCTGTCGGGTAATAGCTTGCAGTCTGTTAGAGCTCCCGCATGACACACCCGTGTCGGGTTGCTGCCATATTGGGCAATGACCTTGATGGGTAAAAAGGGTGTGTCACTTCGCTATTTGATGGGCTGGATGGTTAGCTCATTGTGGATGGGTCGGGATGGGCCCATTAGCATTCTTTTGGTGGAAAAATAAGAGAAACTATGCAAAAGATAGGAAATGTTATTAAGAGCATAGTGGGCATTATTTCTATTCAACAAATAAGATAAAATGGAGAGGAAGTCAGGTTTGGAGGCAGTTTTGATGGTAAAAAAATAAGCTCTAGTAGCCATAAAATGGCTGTTATCAATATCTTTTTCCGGTCTTAAGTAGACCTACCATGAAATCCATGGTGATGTGTTCCCATTTTCATTCTAGGATTTGAAGGGGTTGTAATAGGCAACCTTGTCTCTAGTGCTCTTCCTTGTTTCTCTGGTACATCAGACATCTAGACACAAATTTAGCAATATCACGCTTCACTCCCCTCCAACTAAAAATTCATTGCAGATCTTTGTACATTTTGGTCGTTCCAGGATGAACTGTGTACTTTGACCCATCTGCCTCATTAAGAATCTTTTTCTTCACGTCTAACTGTTCAGGAACCCACATACATTTCTTATATCGAAGACCACAATCGAGACTCACATACAAGTGTGTTTGAGGTTTATCCAAGAGAGAAGAGAGCTCCTCAAGATCAGGACTAGCCTTTTGCGCCTTAAGAAGTTCAGATTGTAGACCAAGAATGATAGATATATCATTGATATGGACCCAATCATGTAGAAACTACATCTTCCAATCCACCAGATCCTCCATGTTCCTCTGCTTGAGAATAGATAAAGATACACACACTACCCTTTTTCTACTAAGGGTATTAGTGACTACATTTG
This sequence comes from Alisma plantago-aquatica, assembly GCA_963693085.1. Classification (NCBI taxonomy): domain Eukaryota; kingdom Viridiplantae; phylum Streptophyta; class Magnoliopsida; order Alismatales; family Alismataceae; genus Alisma; species Alisma plantago-aquatica. The sequence continues at coordinate 1,335,825,871 of OY856412.1, forward strand.
TCTTACCTGGATGGTAGGCAATGGTGAAATCATAGTCCTCTAGATAATCAATCCATCGGCGTTGATGTAGGTTCAGGTCTTTCTAGGACAGGATATACTTCATACTTTTATGGGGAGGTGAAGATATCAAAAGTTGTCCCATAAAGGTAGTGCCTCCATATTTTGAGAGCATGAATTATTGCAGCCAACTCCAGATCATGGGTGGGATAATTAAGTTCATTGGGTTTAAACTATCTAGATGCTAAAGTCACTACCTTCCCATTTTGTTGTAGCACACAACCTAAACCATTTACCGAAGCGTCAGTGAAGATCACAAGCCCTTCATTGCCAGAAGGTAAAACCATAACAAGTGTTGATGTCAATTTCTGCTTTAGCTCCTAGAAACTGGACTCACAAGCAGGGAAACTGGACTCACAAGCAGTTGACCATATGAAATGCTCATCCTTCTGAGTAAGCTTAGTAAGAGGATGAGCAACTCTATAGATATATGGGATGAAGCAGCAATAATATCTGACTAGAAACAAGAAACTTTAGATTTCACAAGGATTCTGAGGATGTTTCCAATCTATAACAACAAATACTTTTGTAGGATCAACAAATATATTACCCCAAAAAATGACATGGCCAAGGAACATGACTTTATCAATCCAGAATTAAAAAGATCTATAAGGGGGGTGAATAGAGCTTTTTGATTATTTAAAGTTAATGAAAACACTCAACCAAAGAAGGAGGAGGAAATAAGGAAGACACTTGTATTTAGAGTGGTTCCAACATTTGAATACAAAGGTTGTCAATCCACTACCCAATTGTTTCCAATTGGGATTTTGAAAGTGATAAATTTTGTTAGCTCTCAAGGATGTTACATAAAATACAATCACCTTCCTTGAAGTAGCCTTCTCCTAGAAGTAGCCTCAATCCTCCTTGTGACAACCTTCTTTGAAGTAACTTCAATCACTTGGAGTAGCCTTCTCCTCCTAGAAGTAACTCCACCATCTTGAGATAGCCTTCCTTTGGAAGTAGCTTTAACCACCCTTGAAGAAACCTTCTGTGAAGTAATATCAAGCTCCTCTAGAAGTAGCCATCTCCATGAAGTAGCTTCACTAGTGTTCCCTCAAGCAGCCTCCACGATCTTGGAGTAGCCAAGGAGCAATTAGAACTTGTACCTGTGAAGGGGGATTGGGAGAAAGGAATACAATAATGAAGCATAACACTTTGATCCTATATCAAGCGTTAGAATCTCCTATCCACTTAAGGTGAACGTGGACATGTGTGGTGTCTAGGAGATAGTAGCTATAGGACACCTTCTAGAGCTCAAAGAGGAAGACAACAAGTGAATCTTAGCTTGATTGCTCTCAATAGTGAATGCTCAAGTGTGGCTTGGGTACTTTAAGTGTCCTAAGGCCTCTCCTATTTATAAGAATGGTTTGCAAGTGTCTAGGGACGTTCTAGGGAGTGTCTAAAGTTTTCTTAGTGCTTAAATGGTTGTTAGGTGTACATTAGTTAGCTAGCAATTGCTAATTTATTTGTGATTAAAAAGAACAATCCAGAATCCTACTCAGTCAACAATTTGGTTGACCAAATTGTGTCCCGATCGAGGTTCTCTTCGTCTGAACCTAGGTTTAAGGAAAAAGTATTGCAACGTCTATTTTCAACTACCAACTACCAACCACCCAGTCTAACGGTCACAATCTTTAGACCGTTTCTTGCTCGGTTGAGGTTATTTTCGACCGAATACTAATTTAGAGAACAATTGTGTAAGTTGTTGAAAATTGCTCACAATTTCAACGGTGGTGGTTCTCGATCGACAAGAACTTTGACCGAGAGTTTCTCAGTTGACAATTTCTTTGACCAAGGGTGTCCTTGTTCTAGACTTCGGAATCACCTACTAAGTGTGTGTTTCAATGTATGTGGGTGACTCTAACTTTGGGGGGAAATCTATCTAAGGGTTACAAGTGGGTTAGGAAGACCTAACACTTTATTTACATGATGTCTAAGTACTTGTAAATTATATTTTTGTACAAGTGTTAACAATTGAGTACAATCATGAGCATTTATACAATTAAGTGCATTTGATCTTCAATTTTCATTTATCTTCTTCTACCCACTTGGTAGGATTTCCTTATTCCTTTGAACCCTGAAATACTCAAGTAGCATGTTAGATCAAAAAGAATGAAATGTTTGTCATCATCAAAACAAAGGGTATATTAATGTTCAATGTAGACAATAATCTCCCCCTTTTGAAGATGACAAACATTTCTAATATATAATCAAAATGATTTGATGAGATGAGTTTCATACATGAGATTTACCTTAGATGAAGAACATATTCTTGTTTTCATAAAATATGTGATAATTGTTCCTAAAGAGATATGGAACATAGTATCCATCTCTTGAGGAATATAGCATCAATTCATGTTGAGCCAAGAGAGCATGAAACTCATCTATTTTGATTTATATTATTTCTCCGCCTTTGTCATTTCAAAAAGATAGCCATATAATCATATTACTCCCCTAAATGAGATACGCCCCCTCAATGTGATATACAATATTCAAATCAAAGTGATAGAGAATGTTCAGTGAAAGACACAAGATGGATTTTACTAAAATGATCAAGTGAACATAAACAAGCTCGATTACATTGATATCAACATAAGATAACATCATAGACCACTAGAAATGATTACATAATTAGTGTTACTCATTACATAGGATATCATCACTTGAAGGATTGCAAGATTACATCAACCTCAGAATCTTTCAAAAGAAATGGAGCATCACCATAGTAATTGACAAGTGTTTGCCAATCAAGTGCACCTATCTTTGTAAGAGCATATGCCTCCAGAAATGTAGGTACCCTATCAAACCTAAAGTGGGAATTAATGTCTTGGAGTTGCATGGGTGAGTATCGAGTATGGGAAATATCATGTGATGCTGGTTGTGGGATTTGGGTGTATTGAATTGAAGGGTTAAAAGGGTAGAGACTCCTGGGATTGAGTGTATATGGGTATGTGTCAGGAACATTGGGAGACAAGGCTTGCATTCTTTGATTAAGATAGGTCATGGCATGATGATTGTAATATAATTGTCTCCCAAGGTGAAAGGTATCCCCCTTGAGATAACACACATCATTGGCTAGATTTTCTATAGAGTAGATAGGAGGAATAGGAGGTGGAGGATTGTCTTTGGTGGATGCCTCTCCTTCGGTCCTAGCCCTCTTGTATCCAAATTCAAGGCCCATCTTATCTACAGTGTGTTTAGTGTATCTTTGAGGATGCATATCACACTTGTAGTTGAGATCCTCTAGGTTTTTGTCAAGGAAAAATTGAATGATTTGACACACAAAGTCCTCATAGGGAGGATTTCCAGAGAATTCAAACATGTTGGATAGGATAATGCAAATGAAATTGACTAGAATACTCTCTAGGATAGCATAGATTAGCTACATCCTAAATTGTGGGATTTCAGTTTTATTTGCTCTAGGGTAGATGTTGTGGGAAATAATGAGGTTTACTATCCTAGCTTCAGGGGTGAGAGATGTAGTATAGTAGGTTCCCCTATTCTCATGACATGAAGTATTAGGAAGGAAAATAGCCCTTTTTACATCTCATAAGATAATGGTGTTATCATTTGTGGAGAGTTTAGATAAATGGTTTCCTGTGGTTAAATCTATGAAACCTCCATATTCCTACTCATCAATATCTAACATTTTGAGGATGTCTTTTCAGAAAAATAAATTCCTAACCCATTAACCATGGAAGTGAAAGAGAAGGGGTTATTGGAGTCCCTAGTAAGATTAGCGTAGAACTCATTTACATCTTGGGTGGACCAGAAATGAAAGGATGGTTCAAGAAAATCCATCATCCTTTACACCTTCAAGAGCTTGGGGAGGTCAAAGAGCATGATGAAGTCATTGGTGTCCACTGAGCGTCGAGGAAGAGGGGTCTTTGAGGTGAGCTTGAGGTAGCATTCTCCAACAGCAACACCATTGAAGGTGATGTCATTGATGATGTTTGAGGTTGGAGTGACCTATCTTCCCTTCATCACTGCTAGTTGCTTCTACCCACCACGTGATGAAGATGAAGCCATCTTGAATAAGTGGAGGTGGAAGAAAAACTAGGGATGGTAGTACAAGATTATTGTTGAAGAATATCTCTAAAGATCACTAGAGAGGAGGTGGAGAATGGAGCAAGTTAATTGTGTATAGAATGGGAGGATTGGGGTCCCTTTTATAGCAAATTAGTGACCTGCTCGGTCCACCTTTTTGTCAACTGAGTGCCCAATGGCTCTCTTCTGACGCTCCTTGTAACGGTTGGTTCGGTCGACCATTACAATTTCAAAAAGTGACTGTTAGTTGGAGGGTTTGGTCAAGAATTTTCTCAAATGAGGGGCCTTTTTGCAAAAAAAAACTGGTTTGCAAATTTTTGAGAGAAAAATATGTTCAATAGTGCCTTGTCGGCCGAGGGTTCCATTGAGTGGAATTCGGTCAACAATTTTTTCGATCGAGAGTCATGTTGGTCCGTAATTATTTTAACTAATCAAAGAAACATTACTAGAATCTTATGCAATAGAAATAACATGAAATTGAAATGGAATTTTGGGCACATATATCACATAATACATCTTCTAAGGGAGTAATAAGTAACTTCTTTCTAATATATTGAAATTGATCAAGAGGAAGATGCTTGGTAAATATATCCGATAATTGTTCTTCATTATCAACATGATGGAGAGATATATTATTTTTATAAATATGATCTCTTAAGAAATGATGTCTAATTTCAATATGTTTGGCACAACTATGTAAAATAGGATTATGGGCCAAGTTTATAGCACTAGTATGATCACAAAAAATTAGTGTAGAAGAGAATGCAAATCCATAGTCATTCAAAACTTGTTGCATATAGAGTACTTGAGAACAACATGATCCAGCAACCACATATTCAGCTTCGATGGTGGATAGGGCAACTGTGTTTTGTTTCTTACTAAACCAAGATACTAAGGCTCTTCCTAGTAAGAAGAAACCACCACTTGTGCTCTTACGATTAAGTCAACAACCAACATAATCGGCATCAGTGTAAGCTTGTAGGTCTAGCAATTGTCCCTTAGGATACCACAAACCATAGTCGATAGTACCAACAAGATATCTTAAAATCCTTTTGATTGCTTGAAAATGAGAATGCATTGGTTTTGATTGAAATCTAGTGCAAAGCCCAATGGAGAACATGATATCTGGTCTAGAAGTAGTTAAATATAGCAAACTACCTATCATGGCCCTATACAAGGAATCATCAATCACTACTACATAAATGACGTATAACGTCACATTTCGAGGCATCAGTTGTATTCCAAAAACTGACGCCTAAACCCTACAAAATCGGCTGAAAACACAAACTGACATGTATATGTGAAGACCGGCCAATTTTCACAAGACACGGGTATCACTTTTTATTTAGCGTCGGTTGCGCAATAAGAAATTGACATCTAAAATCACCCACCAAATCCAATTTTTCCAGTGCAAAAAAATTACCTCCAAAATTTCACATACGACATCAGTTGTTGACCAAGTAACTGACGACTAAAGGTTTTTTGCGAGACAGAAATCGGCCCCATTTTTGTCGTCGGTTTTCTTATAATAACCAAAGTAGATGTGTTTTCGTGCATTGTCTCTGTGAAAATTTTTACCCCCAAATTGCACAATTGGCATCAGTTGTTGATCAAGTAACCAACGACTATGGTCGTAATTCAAGAACATTTTTTTGTCAGCATAAGTAGATAGACGTCAGTTTTTCTAGTTGAAATTGACAACTATAATTGAACATAGGTGTTAGTTTCTGAAACAACCGACGACAATGGTAAATTTAATAGCACCCACGAAACAGACTCTTCCCCATTCTCTGTTTCATCACGATTTCACCAGCGTTAGGTCTGGCGATTCTATTTCCGCTCATTGCACCACCGATCTCCATCCGCTGCTGCATACTACCGTCACGATTTCACTAGCTACTGTGCTTGATCACCTCATGTGCTCAACGTTGCCAGAGCTTTGGAGCTCAGCGCTGCCAGAACTCAGCGGAGTTTGTGCCGCAGCTTCCCCTCTTCCTCGTCGGAGCCTCTTCCGCCACTACCCCTCTTCCTCGCCGAACCCACCTGATCCCGACTGCTACTCCTCCATCTGCTCTACCGACTGCTACTCCGTCAAATACCACAAACCATAGTTGATAGTACCAACAAGATATCTTAAAATCCTTTTGATGGCTTGAAAATGAGAATGCATTGGTTTTGATTGAAATCTAGCACAAAGCCCAATGGACAACATGATATCCAGTCTAGAAGCAGTAAAATATAGCAAACTACCTTCATGGCCCTATACAAGGAATCATCAATCACTACTGCAGAAATGACGTATAACGTCACATTTTGAGGCATCGGTTGTATTCCAAAAACTGACGCCTAAACCCTACAACGTCAGTTGAAAACACAAACTGACATCTATATGTGAAGACCGACTGATTTTCATAACACACGGGTATCACTTTTTATTTAGAGTCGATTGCGCAATAAGAAAAATCACCCGCCAAATCCAATTTTCCAGTGAAAAACAATTACCTCCAAAATTTCACATATGCCGTCGGTTGTTGACCAAGTAAGCGACGACTAAAGGTTTTTCGTGAGACAGAAATCTGCCCCATTTTTGTCGTCAGTTTTCTTACAATAACTGACGTAGATGTATTTTTGCGCGCTATCCCTGCGGAAATTTTTACCCCCAAATTGCCCAATTGGTGTCGGTTGTTGACCAAGTAACTGACAACTATGGTTGTAATTCAAGAACATTTTTTTGTCAGAAAATGTAGATAGACGTCGGTTTTTCTAGTTGAAACTAACGACTATAATTGAACATAGGTATCAGTTTCTGAAACAACCGAAGACGATGGTAAACTTAATAGCACCCACAAAACAGACTCTTCCCCATTCTCTGTTTCATCACAATTTCACCAGCGTGAGGTCTGGAGATTCTGTTGCCGCTCGTCGCATTGCCGATCTCCATCCGCCGCCACCTGCCGCCATCGCAATTTCACCAGCTACTGAGCTTGATCACCACTTGTGCTCAATGCCGCCAGAGATTTGGAGCTTAATGCTGCCAGAGCTTTGGAGATCAACGCCTCCAGAACTCGACGGAGTTTCTGCCGCCACTTCCCCTCTTCCTCACCGGAGCCACCGCCGCTGCTACCCCTCTTCCTTGCCAGACTTGCCTGAGCCTGACTGCTACTCCTCCATCTTCTCTACTAACTGCTGCTCCTCCATCTACTATGTGACTGTTGCTCCTCCAACTGCTCTACCTCCATTACCTTGAAAGGTAGGTAGTAAAGAATTTTGCATGATTAATATATATTATATGAAATGAATGGATGCTTTTATGATTTTTACACTTCTATTGGTACTATATGAAATGAAATAAATGTTTGTGCAAATAAATGTTAGGAACATGAATCCATATTGTATGATGTAGAATGATGATGATAATGGATGAGATAATTTGAAATTTTGAAATCAATTATGAATGATAGGATACCTACATTTATGTTTCATTATGAATCCATATTGTATGATTTAGAATGATGATGATAATGCATGAGCTAGTTTGAAATTTTGAAATCAATTATAAATGATAGGATACCTACATTTTATGTTTAATGATTATCTTGTTGACAACATATGCATGTATATTTGAGATGTTGAAATCAATTATGCTATTGTAAATCAACCTAGGATATGAATGATGAAACTAGGATCATTGGTATAGGAATGACAACACATGTATTTTTTGGCCTAGAAACCCGTCAAAGATTTACTCATTAGGAGTACATTTTGGATAGTCCCCAGTTTGGGACTATTCTTGAACACTTAATCTCACTTAGGATGTAAGTGTATAATGTGCATTGGGTTTTCAAGAAAATTTCGATAGCATTTCCCCATCTGTTCTCTAAGTACATATGTACTTGGAGAACAATATGGATATGTTGTCGAAATTTTCTTGAAAACCCAATACACATTATACACTTACTAGTGAGATTAGGTGTTCAAGAATGGGAAAGGTGGTACACATTTTTTATATATAAGACCTTAAACCCTAAACTTGTAGCCATACCCTAATCTTTTAACCCTAGACCCTAATCTTTTAACCCTAAACCCTAATATATACTTGTTTTCTCTTTGATCATAGAATGGATACATCATGGATGTCCATTCCAAATCACTGCACCCTATAGTTTATTTCTGGTCTTGATCAGTTTATTAGATTTTCTGAGGAACATAGCAAACAACCTCGAGATAGGTTCTACTATCCATGTAGGCATTACGGTAACAACTTGAAAGTCAGCACTGGTGACGGAATCAAAAGTCATGTCATGTGCAATGGGATTGTACAAGAATATACAGAATGGCACTGGCATGGAGAGATTTCAAACCTAAAATTAGTGGATGTCGATAGCAGTGCTTGTGTGGAAGAAGAAATTACCTCCGATGACGTAGATGTGAATGAACCAGTTCCAGTAGACATTGTTGATGCGATGCTAGATAGTTGTGGGGTAGAGAACACTGATCCACCTCCCATGTTTAGAAACATTGTGCATGATGCTGAGATACCGTTACACACAGGTTGTACTATGTTTACGAAGTTTAGTGCTGTGTTGAGATTGTATAAGCTGAAAGCTAACAATAGATGGAGCAACAAAAGCTTCACGTCATTGTTGTCTTTGTTGAAAGAATTTCTTCCTAAAGGAAATGAGCAACCAATCTCAACATACTAGTTAAAGAAATTGTTGTGCCCAATGGGAATGGAGGCCAAGAAGATACACACATGCTCGAATGATTGTGTATTATTTCAAAAGGACTATGTGGATTTGAAAGATTGTCCTAAATGTGGTGTGTCAAGGTATAAATTGACGACTTTGAGGGAGTCCAAAATTGGTTCTCCTGCCAAGGTGATGTGGTATCTACCTATAATATCATAGTTTCAACACTTGTTTGCCAATCTAATAGATGCGAAGAATGTGAGGTGGCATGTAGATGTTAAGAAAAATAATGACGGGATCCTACGACATGCGTCTGATTCCCCAAAGTGGAAGAAGATTGATATATTGTACCCTAAATTTGGTGAAGAAGTCAGGAATCTAAGACTTGGGATTTGTATAGATGTGATGAATCTGTACAGGACATTGAGCAGCCAACATAGCACTTGGCCAGTTATGCTTGTTATATACAATCTTCCTCCCTAGTTGTGTATGAAAAATAAGTACGCTATGTTGTCATTGTTGATATTGGGCCCTAAACAACCTGGAAATGATATCGACGTTTATCTTGAACATCTGATTGATGACTTAAAGAAACTCTGGGGTGAAGGTGTGATGACCTATGATGCTTCACAAAGAGGGACGTTTTGTTTGCACGCTATGTTGTGTTGCACTGTTAATGACTTTCCAGCATATGGGAATTTGTTTGGATATAGTCTCAAAGGATCTAAACCGTTTCCTATATGTGAAGAGAACACTTAATCAATATGACTAAAACATGGTGGCAAGACTGTATATCTTGGTCATCAAAGGTTTCTTCCAAAATTCCATCTCTATCGTAGGTTGCGCAAAGCATTCAATAGAAGGAATGAGGAATAGAGTGCACCTAAACCTATACCAGGGGAGGTTGTTTATGAAAGAGTAAAAGACTTTGCCAATGAATTTGGTAAGAGATCACAATGTACCATGGCCACACGGAGTGACAAGTCTTTATTCAAGAAGAAGTCAATATTTTGGGATCTTCCTTATTAGAGTTCTTTGGCAGTCAGGCATTGTATCGATGTCATGCACGTTGAGAAAAATGTCTGTGATAGTGTCATTGGTACTCTGTTGAATATACCAGGTAAGACTAAAGATGGGATAAAATCCAGAATGGACCTACGTGAAATGGGAATAAGGAAAAAATTAACAGAAGTAGTTAGTAGTGATCGGAGAACATACTTACCTCCCGCTTGTTACACATTGTCTAGAAAGGAGAAGAAAGCTTTTCGTGAATGCTTGGTAAATGTTAAGGTGTCACAGGGTTACTCATCCAACATCTGTAGATTGGTATCACTGAAAGATATGAAGTTGATTGGTCTTAAATCTCATGATTGTCACACTCTAATGCAACAAATATTGCCTGTGGCAATTTGATCTATATTACCGAAGCATGTAAGGTTTGCAATCACCAGACTCTATTTCTTTTTCAACAGTCTGTGGAGCAAAGTTATTGACCCTGATACTCTCGATAAATTGCAAAGAGAACTCGTTGTTACCCTATGTCAGCTTGAGATGTATTTTCCTCCTTCGTTCTTTGATATCATGGTACATCGTGTTGTCTACTTGACTAGGGAAGTGGAAATGTTGGGACCAATTTTCTTGCATTGGTTGTATCCCTTTGAATTATACATGAACATTTTTAAAGGTGATGTTCGAAACCGTCATCGGCCTAAAGGGAGTATTATTGAGGGTTATGTGGTGAGAGAGGTTATGGATTTTTGCAATGACTTTCTGAGTGGTAATGATGCTCATGTTAATGACAAGAATATTGAGGAGTATTCCGGCAAAGGAATTTTGGGATCACGGATGAAAGTAATCAGCCATGAGCACTTGGAACAAGGTCACTTGTATATTTTACACAACATTGACGATGTGAGTGTTTATATCGAGGAACATACCGATTTCATCAAGAGACAATATCCTTGAGCCAATTCAATGTGGCTTACTAGAGAGCATAACAAGACATTTATTAAGTGGTTTGAAGATAAAGTCTTATATCAACTATCTCAAACACCAAATAATCTTACTAAAACTATCAAATGCCTCGCCTTTAAACAAAAATTGATTTTTATGTCTTATGAAGGGTTTGACATAAATGGATTCTCATATTACACAAAGAGTCAAGATGATAAGAGTTTCGTCCAAAACAGTGGGGTCACCCTTCAAGCGTCTTCATTGTTTTTTGCAAGTGCAAAGGATAAGAGTTCACGTGAAGCTAAAATGTCATATTACAGTGTCATTGAAGACATATGGGATTTTGACTACATAGATTTTAGAATTCCTCTCTTTAAATGTAATTGGGTTGATAACACCAAAGGAGCTATAGTGGATAAATTGGGTTCAACATTAGTGAACTTTGAAAAGATTGCGAGAAGGGTGAACCATTCATATTGGCATCACATGCAAAATAAGTATTTTATATCAATGATCCTGCAAATGATAAATGGTTGGTTGTTCTTCATGGTAAAATACAATTCATTGAAGATCCTATAGATGAAGAAGAGTACTATGATAAGTATGATGAGTCCATTCCATTCTCAGTTGGGTTGCCAACACCACTAAATATTGAAGCTAATGATGACTTGTATGTGCACGAAGATCACAATGAAGGATTGTTAATTGATAAAAGATCGCAATATTAGAGGCATGCATGTTTAGATTTTTTTATATGTTTTATTTTTATGAATGTGAACTTTACAATGTTTTATTATCTTCTAGTTATGTCAAATGCTAAATGTTTAATTTTTTAATGACACTTTCAGATGGCTGAGCATGAGCATGATGACCGTGATGATGATTACCATGAGGGTGATGATATCAATGTGACGCCTCACAATGTAAGTTTTAAAAATATATCCTATATGTCTATCTATATGTCTATTTATAGTTATATTATGTAAGTGTGTTTATTTTGTCAAATTTTAGGTTGATGATGTACCCCCTAAAGAACTTGGGGCACTTGATGAGCAGCAAAAAAAATTTGAAAAAGTGAGGGGCATCACTATGATGAACAAGTTACTATAACAAAGGGGCAATGGACCCAAACTGGTTGTGAATTTTGATCATGTAGGAAATCCAGTTGGAGTGAACCGCAACTCATTTATTTCATATCTTGGGATTCTTACTCGTATCCATTGTAGTCTTAATGTAGAATCTTGGCATAAAGTTCATAAGGGTAAGAAAGACTTAGTATGGAAGGAACTATGCATGAGTTATTATTATTTGCAATTATATTTTGTAGATTACTAATTTTTAGGATACTAGTTAATAGAAATTCTATTTTGCAAAGTATATTTGAACTGGATGAAAAGTTGCATCGTAAATGCATGATGCAACACTGTGGGAGGGTCCTAAGGAACTATAGGACAAATCTCACCCGAGATTACATATCAGATGCGGAGAAGAGGAAGAAGCCAGCCACTGAGTAATGGAACTACCTGGACCCCAATGACTGGGAGGAGTTTGTTACCAAAAGAAAAACTGATGAATTCAAGATATTAAGTGCCACTCCCAATTTAATTAATATACATTCTTATATATTCACCTATTCAAGATTAACCTTTAGTGTTACTAACCAAATCAATGTGCTTACTAACAAGGTTGTCAACTATGCTCAAAGAGTAAGGCGTGCACTAAATGTGCATGACCACATGATGGGTCCAAAAGGCTATGCAGGCATTCGCCAAAGACTACAGGCTGAGTCTACTGCTCAGTCTGCTGCTACTCAAGAGACTGTAGAGTCCTCAACTATTACTCCCGCACCTCTGCCTCGCCATGCTATGTGGATAGTTGGGAAGCAAACCAAGAAAGGAGATATAACGAAGCCCGCAACTGCTGAGGCAGCTGCAAAAATGGTAAAATTCAACTCTTAGAGCAATCGATATTGATTATTGTTATGTGTACTTATCAATTTCTATTGATGGCGATTAGCGGGAGCTTCATGAGAAGAGGAAGGAAGGCAAGTTCATCCCTAAGGGCACAAGGGATGAATTGACAGTTTCTCTTGGTAACCCAGAGCATCCTGGACGAGTTAGGGGTGCAGACACTGGTATGGGAATAAAAGAATTCTTTGGGCCATCACAGCGCAAACCTGTCCCAAAAGTGGGATTATCAAATGTTGAGGTAACCTATTCATTTTTTAGAATGTTATTGTGAAAGGGAATTCAATAATCAAAAGCTAGTGTTTCTTTTGTCGATGTATAGGTAGATGAGTTAATTAATAAGAGAATCCAAGAAGCAATGGTGAAGTGGCAGACGTCTCAGGCTGCCACTCAGATAGTACTTGTGGTGTGCCACTCTTCTCCTACTGTAGAGGTTGGGAGTAATCCTATAGACCCACCTATCACGTTCATTATAAGTATTTTTATGATATAGTATCTAGTCTTTTCAAGATGATATGTTTATGTATATAAGTATATAACATTCTTTACGTAAATTTGTAGGGGTTGAAGTCACATGTCATCTAAAAAGTCAAGAATTTATCGTTGTAGAGGATGAGGCTTACCCACCCCTTCCATGGGACATGTTTCATGGGACTCTAGTACCAGATGGTGTGGTTCGTGTGAGCCTGATACATATACTCCCCAATTGGAGGGATCTTCCATTTCCATATGCCCACCCTGATTCTGAAACACTTGGTGAAGAAAAAGGCAGAGTGATATTATGGTCCAAAACAGATATCGTCTATACTAATATTGTATGGTAAATTTACATTACATTAATTTGTTAGTGTTTATATATGAGTCAATTGATATGAAATTATATATACATGTCAAAAGGAAGACACCTGCTACATCTCGACCTCCACCTCCTGAAGTACCTAGTTGGCTTCCAAGGGACCTATACGCCTCGTTAGGTCCTAATTGTAGGGGTATGGCAGTATGGATAGGCGAACATAACCCAAATTGTCATATAAATGTTTCTATTATGGAGGGTGTTGTAGGTGAATCATACGATAACAATCTATTTATACAAGATATTTTGGAGTTGTTTCATTATGATTGATTGAATACATCTATGATATCTATGGATATGGTGAGATCTTGTTTATACATCCATATACATTGTTTTATATAGGATGATCTGGTTTCTTATATATTAATGCATACATAATACATGTTTTGTAGCCACTTACACACGATCTGTAAAGATTTTTCATTTTCCCATGTGGGATTTCTAGTTCCATCTTTGATCAGTCTTATAGATAAAGACCCTTCATCAGTTACCTCATACTGCTCTTCTGCTTTTAAATATTTTGGTAAAAAAAAGAAGATGGTGATAATAGCTGCATTCAATGTTGAGTAAGTTTACTTTGTTGTTAATTTGGACTTAAGAAAATTACATTTTTATTGTGGATTTTGAGTTATTATTTTTTAACTTTCTTACCTCTAGTGGTAGGCATTGGGAGTTACTGGTTATTGTCCCCAAGACGTTCACTGTTTATTATCTAGATCCTACGGGGAAGGAATTGGACACATTATATGGACACCCAATGAAAAGGCCATTATTCACGTGAGAAATATTTCATATTTTTATATCTATTAACATATGTTATTATATTACTATTTAATTATGCAATTTAATGTGTTACATTAACATGTAAGGCTTTAACAGAGTTCAAAAAAGCTGGAGGAAACATCTCCAAGAAAAGAAATGGTTACTAATTTGGGAGAATGTGAAAGTAATTGCCCGACTCCAATATATATATTATTTATGTGAACTTTGCTTGTTTGTATTTTTGAACATTTTGTATGTTTCAATTTATAGTGTGCTAAACAAGACAATGGTTGGACATGTGCATACTATGTGATGCGATATATGGACCTAATTATCAAACATGCTGGAATGGAAATCAATACCATACAATAGGTATTATATATAGTCTCATTAGATAATATGAAATATATCAATCTTATTGTATATTATTAATGATATATATACGTCATTCTCTTTGTAGGTGTTTAAAACCAGTGACTTCACTACAGGTGAAAAGTTATTAGATGTACATACTCCCTATACCAAGGAAGAATTAGATGATGTACGAGAACAATGGGCAAATGCCTTACAAGTAGTGGGAATTTTTTATTATGTTTGGGATATTGATGACAATAATGATGATGATGATAATAATAAATAATGATATTTCTAAACTTTATTCTCATAATTATTTTTGTATTTGATGACATGTGAATGAATTTTTTTGAATTGTCATATGTGTGAATGTGAAGATGATCAATACATGAATGTTTCTACATGTGTCTGAATGTGAAAAGAGATGAAATAAATGGAACTGTAGGTTGCTAAATGTGTGTGAAAATATAGACAATTTGAAATGGAACTATTGGTGTCTACATGTGTGTGATGAAAAATAATATGAATTAAATGTGCTTATACATGTGTGTGAATCACATGATCATAAATTGTTATATATCCTTGTTAATTTTGCCTATTTGCGGCCTATTATTGGCTGAAATCAAAGGGTGCTATAAACATGTAGTTTAGAACTGAACTACAAGTTCTGCATCTTGCTGACCAGTCAGACAGTAGGCTTGCAAACTGATAAGAAAAAAAAATAGAACATAGGCATCGGTTATTAGTATAAAACCGACAACAAAACCTTACTGCGTCGGTTATTAGTATAACATCGACGTCTGTATCCCTTTTCTAGGGGCTGGTTTTTTTCTTTCCTGGTGTCGGTTATTAGTACAAAGTTGACGTCTTTTAGAGGGATATAGTGTCAGTTATCGATAAAAACTGACACCTATTGTGCCCTTGTTGGCACGTTTTATTGGTGGTCGGAAGGGTTATGGTGTCGGTGTTGAAACTGATGTTGAAGGTTTCTACTTTTAGCGGAGCCCACTTGGGTGTCACTTTGGAATCGATGCCAAAAGGCTTAGCTAACCGACACTAAATGTCAGTTCTGTACTAGTGAATGGGTTCACCATCTACATCCTTGTTAATTTTGGCAGAGGTAGTCATGGGAGTGGTAGCATGTTGGCAATTTTCCATGCCAAATCATTTTAGAAGTTCTTTGGTGTATTTCTCTTGGCTTAGAAAAATTCCACTGGGTGTTTGTTTTATTTGAAAACCACGGAAAAATGTTAATTATCCCATGAGACTCATTTCAAACTCTTTTTGCATAATATCACTATTTTGATTACATAAGGAATCATTTGAAGTACCAAAAACAATGTCATCAACATATATTTGAACAAAAAGAAAATCTGATTTGTAAGTTTTGAAAAATAGTGTGGAATCTGATTTTCTAATAAAAAAGCCATTATCAAGTAGATAATTTTTAAGTCTTTCATACCAATTATGTGGTGCTTGTTTAAGACCATATAGAGATTTCTTATGTTTATATACATGATCAATTCTATTAGGGATCTCAAAGCCAGGTGGTTGATAAACATATACCTCATCTTCTATAATCCCATTTAGAAAGGCACTTTTTACATCCATTTAGAATAGTTTGATGTCTTTGGGGGATGCTAGATCTAATAACATTCTAATAGCCTCAAGTCTAGCCACAGGATCATAGGTTTTATTAAAATCTATTCCTTCTTGTTGGTTATATCCTTGAGCTGCCAACCTAGTTTTGTTTCTAACCACATCCCCAACTTCATTAAGTTTGTTACGAAAAACCCACTTAGTTCCACTAATGGTTTTATCTTGTGGTTTAGGAATTAAGTCCCATACATTATTTTTTGTAAATTGATTTATTTCTTCTTACATGGCCATTATCCAATATTCATCCTTTAAGGTTTCATTTACCTTTTTAGGTTCAACGGTTGATATGAATGCCATGTTTGCTACATCTCTAAATGGTGATCGAGTTTTTACTTTATCAAAAGGGTTTCCTATGATTAAGTCTTGAGGATGATCCTTGATTAATCTAGGAATGGGCTGTTGTGTTTCATTTTGTTGCTCATTTTTAGTATTTTGATCATGTTTAGCTTAGATATGGTTAAGTCATCAATTTGATGTTACATCTTTTAAGTTTTCAATTTCATTTTTAGAACTTTGTGTTGTTATTTCTTGAAATGTGATATGAATTGATTCTTCAACCTTTTTAGATATGGTATTATAGATTGTAAATTCCTTGCTATAAGTTGAGTATCCCAAGAAGAATCCTCTATGTGATTTAGGGTCAAATTTATCTTTATAATCCTTTGTATTTAAGATGTAACAGGGTGTACCAAAAGTATGAAAATAATCAACACCAGATTTTTTGGTTGAAAATAAGTTCATAAGGAGTTTTCTTAAGATGGGAGTGAATTTTTACATAATTCAATACATAACATGTTGTATTAACTACTTCAGCCCAAAAAGTTTTAGGTGTATTGTGTTCAAGTAACATAGTTCTAGCCATATCTTGTAAAGATCGATTTTTCCTTTCTACTTCCCCATTTTGTTGTGGAATATGTGGAGCTGAAAAATTATGAGTGTACCCTTGAGATGTATAAAACTCTTTAAAGTTGTGATTTTCAAATTACCCACCATGATCACTCCTAATTGTACATATTTTGTTTTGTAGTTGATTTTCAATTTTAGAGCAAAATTTAACGAATATTCTCATTGTCTCATCTTTAGTTGAGAGGAAATGCACCCAAGTATATCTACTATAATCATCAACAATAACAAAGAAATATTTTTACCACTAATAGATTGAGTCCTCATAGGACCAAATAAATCCATATGAATGAGTTATAATGATCTAGTAGTGCTAAGTAAGGTTTTAGATTTGAAAGAAGTTTTACTTTGCTTACCTAAAGTACATGGTTCACAATTTTTAACTTTGTCAATAGAAAGTTTAGGTTAACCATGAATAAAATCATATTAAATCAACTTTTTGATGACATGTGAACCTGCATGACCTAGTTTTTTTTATTCCATAGTTGTAAAGATTCATCATTTGCAATAAGACATTTTCCAACAATAGATTGCATAGAATTAGGTCTAAGTATATACATATTTCTAATCTTTTTCCTTCATAAACAACATTATTTGTATTTTCTATGAGTAGCTTACACAAGATTTGTTAAAAAGAACATCATAGCCACTATCACATAATTGACTAAAACAAATCAAGTTGTGATGTTATCCATCAACAAGTAGGACATTTTTAATTTGAAGATTTGTACCAACATTACCTATTCCAATAATTTTACCTTTGGCGTTATATCCAAATGTGATCGTACCACTCTTCTTTTCTTTAAAAGTTTGAAAAGCTTTTTTGTTTACACTCATATGTTTGGAGCAACCATTATCAACCACCCAATCATGCAAAATAGATAGGTTTTGGTACCCATGTGATGGTCATTTTGGTTAGGGGTGTTTATTAAAGCATTTTTATTTTAGAATAACTCATTTGAAAGAGTTGTTGGATATTTTTAGCAACAAGATTGAATATAGTAACAAGTTGATTGATTCAGTAATAAAATCTTTATAGAATACTATTCGGTTGACGATTTATTTGATTGAAAGATTTCCCGATCGAGGTATTTGTCAGCCAGAATAATTTGCCCGCAGATACAATTTTGAACGGAACAATCTTTGGTTGACAGTTTCTTCGATTAGAGAGATCCTCGGTCGAGTATTTTGTCGATCGGGACTGGTTCTGTGTGCATTTATCAATTTCAAGCAAATCACCTTGTTATTTCTAATCAAATCATGGAAAATATGCAAGTTAAATCTATGTTTAGTTGAGATAAGACAATCAAATTTTCAATTTTAGTTTTAGGTCAAATCTCAACTAGGTATCCTCATATTTCTAGGCTTGTGGTTTTGGAACCCAAGCTAGATCATTTTCTTTCTTTCTCTTGTAAGGGCATGAAAAGAATAATGACCAAGACATAGACAATAATGACAATAGATAAAATCAATTTCATTTCTCTTTTTACAATTGTGGTCATGAGCTGAAGTAATTTTTGGTACATACATGACCTTTGTCTTGGGTACTTGTGCCTTTTTAGTTCAAGGTTTTTGATAGGATTTTTCTTTGGGTATATAACCTAGAACTATCATCCTGATTTGTCCTGAAGAGTCCTTTAGGATTTTATCAAGGATATCTTTATTTTTCAAGCTACTAATATCTTTTTGCAACTTACCAATTTCATTTATTTTTCTTTTAATATCTAATTTTTCTTGATCTAGATTTGATATCAAAGTGTCTCTTTCTTTGACAATAGCATCATAATCCAAATGAGTGCATAAAATAAGTTGAGTTTGAAGATCGTTTATTTTAGCAAGCAATTCAACCTTTTATTGGCAAAGAAAGTTATAGTTTGTTTCTACATCAAAAATTGATATTATGCTCATTAATTGAATATTTTAAGGTATCTCTTTCATATATAAGACGTTCATTTTCATAAGAAAGAGTGTATAGCTTAGCATGTAAATCATCATTAGTTTTTGTAAACTTCTTTAATTTCTTTTTATAGTCAATATATTTTTCATGTATATCTTGGAGACTAATGACTAGTTCTTCTTTACATAGTTCAAGAAGGGTTATCTCACTTGAGTCCTCATTTTCATCTTCTTTAGCCATAAGACATTCAACTTCCTCCCCCCTACTTCCACTTTCATCACTCCATTCGTCCCAAGCAGCTTTGTAAGCTTCATCTCCTTTGTCCTTTTCCTTGAAAGAAGACTTCTTTACTTTCTTGATTTTAGGACATTGATTCTTCACATGTCCTTTCTTCCCAGATTCAAAACACCTAAGGGAAGAAGAGGAAGAAGCACTAGAATTCTTATTAGATTTATACCTTCTATATTTCTTATCATTCACAACGAGTGCATCTTCTTCATCATATCCTTCACTTGTTTCATCAATTTCTTGAGTGATGACTTTTGATTGAGTCTTTGTTGTAGCTTTCATGGCTATGCCCTTCCTTTTTCCCTTTTTAAGATTATCCTCCACTCTTTCTTCTTCTTCAATGGTGACCTCATGAGTTTCTAGGTTTCCAATGAGCTTCTCCATCCTCATTGTGGTGAGATCATTTGCTTCTCCAATAGTCGTCACCTTTGGTTTGTATTTTGGAGAAAAAGACCTGACAATTTTGGACACTTGATCTTATTCACTTAAATATTTTCCTATTGCACTTAAGTTTTTTATAATGGAAGAAAATTTTGCATACATTTCACTAATAAATTCATTGGGTTGCATACAAAATTGTTCAAACTTTTGCTTAAGCATATTAATTTTAGTATTTTTGACTTAGGTAGTTCCTTCATGTGTTATGGAGAGTTTATTCCATATGTCATAAGCTGTATCACATGAGTATATTCTATTGAATTCACTTATTCAAATAGAATAATATAATATGCTTACCGCTTTGGCATTTAATTGAATTTTTTTTACCGTGTTGGGATCCCACGTTGCATATTCGGTTGTGGGAAGCACATAGGGAGTAAACACCATCCTCCATAGTTCCAAGATAAGTCCTTGGAATTATAAATGCATTCTTCATTTCTAGTAGGTGTAGTTTCTTCCATCAAAAGAATGTGGTTGAGTTACGTGAGTTCCTTCAAGGTTGAGGTTGCTCAACATGTTGTCCCCCATTCTTTAAGACATGTTATGGATCCTTGAAGGCCTACTCTTATACCAATTGAAAGATCTATCGGGGGTGAATAGAGGTTTTTGATGATTTAAAGTTAATTAAAACACTCAACCAAAGGAAGAGGAGGAAACAAGGAAGACACTTGTATTTAGAGTGGTTCCAACCTTTGAATACAAAGGTTGTCAGTCCACTACCCAATTGTTTCCAATTAGAATTTTGAAAGTGATTAATTTTATTACCTCTCAAGGATGTTACATAAAATACAATCACATTCGTTGAAGTATCCTTCTCCTAGAAGTATCCTCAATCCTCCTTGTGGCATCCTTCTTTGAAGCAACTTCAATCACTTAGAGTAGTCTTCTCCTCCTAGAAGTAACTCTACCACCTTGAATTAGCCTTCCTTTAGAAGTAGCTCCAACCACCCTGGAAGCAGCCTTCCTTGAAGTAATCTCAAGCTCCTCGAGAAGCAGCCTTCTACATTAAGTAGCTTCACTAATGCTCCCTCAAGCAGCCTCCACGATCTTGGAGTTGCCAAGGAGCAATTACAGCTTGTACTTGTGAAGGGGGGATTGGGAAAAAGGAATACAACAATGAAGCACAATACTTTGATCCTATATCAAGTGTAAGAATCTCCTATCCACTTAAGATGAATGTGTCCATGTGTGGTGGCTAGGAGATAATATCTATAGGACACCTTCTAGAGATCAAGGAGGAAGACAACAAGTGAATCTTAGCTTGATTGCTCTCAATAGTGAATGCTCAAGTGTAGCTTGGGTACTTTAAGTGTCCTAAGGCCTATCCTATTTATAGGAATGGTTTGTAAGTGTCTAGGGATGTTCTAAGGAGTGTCTAGAGTGTTCTTAGTGCTTAACTATCCATTATATGTACATTAGTTGGTTAGCAATTGCTACTTTTGTTTGTGCTTGAAAAGAAGAATCCAGAACCCTGCTCGGTCGACCTATTTGATCGACCGAAATGTGTCTCAATTGAGGTTCTCTTCGATTGAGCCTGGGTTTAAGGAAAAATTATTGCAATGTCTATTTCCAACTCCAAACTACCAACCACCCAGTCTAATGGTCTCAAACTTTAGACCATTGCTTACTCGGTCGAGGTTATTTTCGATCGAATACTAATTTAGAGCACAATTATGTAAGTTGTCAAACAGTTCTCACAATTTCGACTGAGGTGGTTCTCAATCGGCAAGAACTTTGACCGATAGTTTCTCGGTCGAAATTTCTTCGACCAAGGGTGTCCCTATTCTAGACTTTTGGATCACCTATTGAGTGTGTGTTTCAATGTGTGTGGGTGACTCTAACTTTGAGGGGAGATCTATCTAAGGGTTATAAGAAGGTAAGGAAGATCTAATTCTTGATTTACATGATGTCTAAGTACTTGTACATTATATTTTTGTACAAATGTTTACATTTGAGTACAATCATGACCATTTATACAATAAAGTGCATGTGATCTTCAATTTGCATTTATCTTCATCTTCTTACTTCATAGGATTTCCTTATTTCTTTGAACCCTAAAATACTCAAATAGCACATTAGATCCACTAGAATGAAATGTTTGTCATCATCAAAACAAAGGGTATATTAATGTCCAATTTAGCCAACAAAATTCACATTTAGAAAGTTTCTTATTGAACTTCTGGGATCAAAGGACTTCAAGGACTTCCTTCAAGTGCTAACGATGCTTCTCCATAGAATCAAAATCGATTAGAATATCATCAATGAAGACAACCACAATCTCATCAAGATAGGGTTGTGAGACCGTATTCATCAAATTCATGAATACGCCAACTGTGTTGGTTAACCCGAATGACATCACTAGAAAGTCATAATGCCCATAATGAGTTCTGAAGGCAATTTTAGAAATACTAGAATCTTTGACTTTGAGATGATGATAGCCAAAACTAAGGTCAATTTTGGAGAAAACTTTAGCAATGCAAAGATGATCAAAGAGCACACCAATGTTGGGAAGAGAGTACCTATTTTTAATAGTGGCTTGGTTCAACATGTGGTAGTCGATACACATGTCATCTTTCTTCTTTACATAGAGAATAGGCGCACCCCAAGGGGAAACACTAGGACGCATCAAGAATTTATCAAGAAGTTCTTGGTGACTATTTATTTAGCTCCAAAAGCTCAGCATGAGCCATCCTATATGGGGCCCTAGAAATCAGAGTGGTTCCAAGAAGAAAATCTATAGAGAACTCAATGTCTTAGTCTAGAGGCATTCGAGGAAGCTCCTCTAAGAATATGTTAAGAAAATCACTTACCACCTCCAGTATTTCTATGAGTCTGGTACTCAGACTGGTCTCTGAGTCTAATGTGAGGAAGACTTTACAACCTTTAGAAATGAGTTTTTTAGCTTTAAGAGAGGAGATTATAATATTATTATAAAATTCACTTCCCCTAGGGATCACTACAAGATTAGAATGAGGTTGAGAGAGAACTACCATCTTCTCCCTATAGTCAATTTGTGCATGATACTTGTATAGACAATCCATAACAAGTATAATATCAAAATCTTCCATCATCAAGAGAATGATTTCGAAGGGCATATCATGTTTTCAAAATTTATGGGCAGGATATCAGTTTTCTGTAATGTAGCGAGTATTTTGCCACTAGGTGTTGACACATCAAGAGTATATCCCAGATCTCTTATGTGTAAATGTAACATAGATACCAGGTTTTGAGATAGGAATGTATTTGTACATCCATAATCAATTAAATGTTTAATAAGATTATCATTGAGAAATACAATGCCTACACAGAATAATTGTTTTCCTACATATTTGAAGGCATTGAACTAGATATTAGATAAATGAAGGGAATTAAGGTTACCTTCAACAAGCTAATTTGGTTTTGCCTTAGCCTTTTTAGCAGTCAATGCAATCACTCAGACACTACGGTGTCCCTGAGGAGGTGGAGCACCCACTAGAGGGTTACCCAAGATAGAAAAAGTATGGCACTTGGTAATGAAATGGCCCTCCTTCTTGTAGTTGTAGCACATAGGATTGGCATAGCGATAAGGTCCATCATGTCCTCATCCACAAGTCTTACATTTTCTTTGATAAGTCTTCAATTGAATCTTGTTGTTTCTCTGACCTCCTTTACCTAAACCTCCTTTTCCTAATCCCTTGTATGGCCATGGTGAAACTTCCTAGACTTATCCTCACCAGTGGTGGTTAACCCTCAATATCCCATGCTTAAAGGCTTTTTCATACCTTTCTCCCTTTCTAGCTTAAGGGACATATCTAGGGCTTCATCGATGTTCTTGGTATGGAAGGTGATGACTAGGGTTTTCAGGTTTTGAGGTTGGAAACTAAGCAGTCAATATAGTGCTCCAGGAGGTGATCATCAGTCTTAATGGGTACATAATCTTCCAAAAGTCCAAATTTCTAAGTGTAGTCAACCACCAAGAGATTTCCCTATTAAAATTAGTGTACATCCTCCCCTTCCTCTTCCTCTCTGCCATGGGCATAAAACGGTCAGTGAAAAGGATTTTGAAGGCTTTCCACTCCATGGTACCAACATCTTCTTCCTTACTCCCACTACAAATTTCCCATTAGACTTTTGCTCCTCCCTTAAGTAGGTGTGTGGAAAACATGACCTTCTTCCCATGGGTACCTCTAGGGTATGAAAGGTATTTCTACTAATAGGTACTAGGCTTGGGCTTTGTCCATCACTTCAGGTTGGTCTTCCCCGTAAAAGGTGTCTGGATTCAATTTAACAAAGTCAAGCACTGTCACATCCTTCTTAGAAGAGCTAGGTTCAGAGTTTCCTTTTAGGGTAATAGTCACCATGAAGTCTAATAGGATTTTCTTCTGTTCTTCCCACCTATCCTTGGCCATAGTCTCAAGACCAAGTTCATCAGGAGTTTCAGGTTCTTTTCTCTTTTTGGAGGATGACACTAAAAAAGACCTTGGAACCATGTGTTTTTGGAGGTATCCTGAAAATTAGGTGAAGTATATTAGATATTTTATTCTCCCCTTTTTTAATATATTTCATAATTTCTCTGTATTGATTATTCAGGACCTTAGTGTTATGATTTGTGGAGGATACCCTAATATTCCTTATTCAAGAATCTGTCAATCCTTAGGACTCTAAATAGAGTGACTCATTCCTAACCTATAAAATAGAGAGAGATGAGAGGGAATGTCTATAAAATAGAGAGAGATGAGAGGACATATCTACACATGAGAAGGGTCCTCAATTAAGGTACGCCCAAGAAGTAGGGTACACTTAGGGTTTTGGAGGTAGACTTATACTACCATAAAGGTAGCCTCATATGCTAAGCAAAGTAGCTTGGATACTTTAGCCAGACCCATGGCAGATGCTATCCTAGACACCTCCACTACTTATATCCCTAACTCAAGGACTACCCTAGACTCAAAATAGGGTTAATGAGGTTTCATGTAGCTATGACATGTGAACTCTATCTCTAATGCCAAATGTGATGGCCCCAATTCCTATATACTTTCCATGTTGACATTCCATTATTATGCGTGCACTCATACGAATAAGATGTCAAGAGCAAAAATCCAAGGAATTGTGTTTATCATCTTAAATATGCAGAATATGGATCATGTTCAAAACATCACATAGATTTCCACAAGAAACCACCTTTCATAACAAGAAGATAAACATTCATGGTTACATTTATTTGCATGGAAGAAAGACTTACTAGGGGAAATGGAGAGTGCATAGGACATAAACCATCATATACATCAATTAAGGAAAAAGGAAAAGAAATGAAAACTAGCTATAAGAAATGGAAAGCAACATCCATCTATGCTAACATCCTCCAATGAGTTTTATTACATGCTTTCTTGTACTTAGAGTGCATTTATTGGTTCTTTGCACCTAGAAAATATGTGAAACAGTCGAATCAACATAATGTTGTGTGCGTGGGTGAAAATAGGTACATATTAACTTGCATATTTGAAAGATTTAATGAAAGAAGAAATAAAAGGAAACATTATTTAGAGCGAGAATCAGGTAAACCATTCTTTTAGGCATTTCTTTGATGCAGTTGTACTACTAAGTGTGTCAACAACTGCAATACTTATATGTTGGGCCCTCCCTGCCCCTTAGGCTATAGGTAATCCCTGCCCCTAGGGCTATGGGGATGTGCTAACCTTAGATTTTAGAAGAGGGAGAAAATACATCTCTCACTTTGTAGCTACCACCCATCTCTTTATTTATGTTCTTAATGTTATGGTGAGGCATAAGAGAAAATACATATCTCACTTAATAGCTACAACCCATTTTTATTTATGTTCTTAATGTTAAGGCGAGTCATGATACAACTAATATGCATCCAAGAACTATACACAAATAAAGCATCCAATATTTCATACTTTATGCATCCAAGAAAACTAGCCATATACTTATAATCCCACGTACATGATCTACTCAGATCTTCATTCCCAAAAAGATTTTAGAGATGATGTGATTGGATCACCCTAAAAAGAAATTAAAGGCTTAATGTTATTATGTGCCCATAGGATTTTAGTTTTAGGGTTTTAGTCTTAATCATGTTGTTATCATCATCTTGAAATTATATCAGGAATTATTTGTCGAGTACACCTTATTTTGGGGTCATAAGATCAAATCTAAGATTGGGGTTACCCTTGGTTCATATTTAGAGAGGGGTATTTAAGATTAGGGTTTCCATAAGGTATAGGTTATCATTAAGGTACATACGATTTATCTGAAACAAAGGTAGATCTAGAGTTCGAAGGTTACTTATATCAGGCCATACACACCATTTTCCAAAACCTTATTTAAGAAAAGGAAATAATAATTTCAATAATGCTTTAGACTACTATCTTCAAAAAAGAAGTCAAATTTGGTTCAAGATAGTATTTTGAGCTTGCATTTTTTTAATGAAAATGGTATATAATTTTGCTATCATTTGATATTCCTAGCATTTAATATGACTTTTCTAATATAAATAGGTTTCTTATATTAATTAGATAAAAAAAGATAGGACTACCTTATCAATGGCCCGATTCAAATGGATCAATGGCCCAAATTGATCCCAACTGACCCTATCTTTGTCCTTCTCATTGAGTTTTCGACTCCTGATAGGTCCACCTCAGATCCAGTTATTGACCCTAACTCTATTTCCAATTCAGCTACAATGATGAGTTGGCAACTCTATGATTGGTCCACCTTAGTTCACCTGGCACCATGTCCTCCCTTCCCTCTCCTCTGTGGTTGTTTTTCTCTAGCAGCCAAGAGCACACTCTGGTGAGGGTCCTTCTCACAGGTATTTATTTGGCAATAAGATGAAGGTGTAAGCACTTTCTATAGCTTGTGCCACACCCAGGCGTCTAGGTCCCACACCACAGCTCCCTTTGGTTCTCCTTTCCACCACGAGGGTGGGGAAGTTCACCAGTGAAATAGGGTTATGGGAATAGGAAGGGTTCAGAGCTCACAGGGTATGACATAAAGGACCTCCATTTTCGGTATGGCTAAAGGGGAAGGTGCCTTTGCACAAGGAGGGCTACAATTTGGGTGTGTCAAGTTGAAATGGAAGGTTGAAGATGATGATGTGTCTGGATATTTAGAGTAGAATCACAAGGATTTGAAGTTAGAGAATGACTAAAGGTGGTTGGGTAGAGCTAATGGTGGCTTTAAATAGCCATGGGGTTGCGTCGGTGACGAAGCCCTAATTTGGAGTATGCCATTGGTGAGTGGCACGAATTTGTGAGATTGTTCTCCCCAATCTGAGGGCGAGGGGATCGAGATTTGATTCACTGAGATCATTTTGACGAGGGGAATCTCTCCTCCAGGTGACAAGGCCCGACTTGGTCTATGTTGTTAGGATGAGGGGGAGAAAGATCTCGGCTTTGGGTGGATGGTAACCTTCTGCTGTTATTGAAGGTTGAAGATGACTTGTCAATCATCAGATCTATCTTGAATGGCCTTGATCTAGTGGCCCAATCAAAGGCCTCTGCTCCCCCTTTAGTGTGACATTTAAATGTCACGTCTAGATATTTGATTGACAACTTAGGTCTAGGACCTTAAATGAATCCAATATATGCTTGTAAATTAACATATTTTTGTATGCCCGTTGGTAAATCCAATTGTAACGAAATATTTGGTGAAGCTCTATGATGAGGTTATCTAGCTATGGTATGGAATTTAGATTGAAATTCAAATGTTGATCAATGTTATTATCTAGGTACATTAATACAGATAGTTTAATCTAATGTTCATTTAGGGTTTGCATTATTTCAAATTTTGTGTATCCATATGATCTGAATAATAGAGGGAGGTGATTGGGGATACTTTAGGAAATAAAATCTAAATGATTATCAATGTAATTACATTTACAATAGAGAGAAAATAATAATACAAAACTCACTTTATCACATTTTGGTATTAGATTGTCACCCTTTCTTTATGCAATGGGATACCAAAATTAGAAGTTGTAATAGAATTCATAATATAACTATTGTCTTGAGGTGGATCATTAGTCTTAGAAAATTCTAAAGCAAGGGATACTTCAGGTGAAGATGCATAAATAGTGGAGTTAGGGATGGGCATAGTTGAAAGTGGCACTTGGTTAATAGGCTCATAAAAGAGAGATGTATATTAAAAAATGTGACATCCGCACTAACATACGAATGATTTACAACATGATCAAAACATTTATATCCCTTTTGTGTATAAGAGTATCCAAAACAAAAATGGAAACCATGAGGTGATAGTTTATTACTCCCAGGTTGGTGATCATGAACAAAACATAGGCAACCAAAAAAATTTGGTGTTAAAGGATAGGTTGTTTCATGGGGATAAAGAAGGTTATGAGGACTCTTATTTTGGAGAACATAACAAGACATCCAATTTATGCAATAAATGTCTAAAAGGATGGAATCCACCTAATCAAACTTAGGGACTTTAGGAGAGTATGAGTTACATTAAGTAGATGCCTATTCTTCCTTTCAACAACCCCATTTTGTTGTGGGCTATATGGACAAGAAGTTTGGTGAATAATCCCTTGGCGATACTAATGTTTTGAAAACCATGTTGCACATTTTCAAAATCATTATCAGTGCAGCAAAATTTAGGGGTAGTAGGAATTTGGAAAAAATATCGAAACCTTCAGAAAAATCTTTTAACAAATAGATCCAAGTAGTACAAGACCAGTCATCAATAAAGGTTACAAAGTATTGTACACCAATATAATTAGAAATATGACACGGTCTCCAAACATCAGAGTGAACTAAGTAAAATAAACTTGGACTCGTGTTGTGAAGATGAGAAAAAACTATCTAATAGAGTTTTCCAAGGTGATAAGACTAACATGAAAAATTCCAAGTAGACATGTTGGAAATAAAGACTTCAATTTGGAAGTAGAAGTATGACTGAGTTCTAGGTGCCATTGATTAATGGACATAGATTGGGCCATGGAGCAGCAACATAGGGTTTCACAAGGTATATAGGTAGTGGATACCATCTCCACCTTCATATTCCCCACTAATCATCTTTTTTGTCATGAGATCCTACATAGAGATAATGTAAGGAAAGAATGTTACACTATAGTTTAAGGTTTTGGTAATTTTACTAATAGACATCAAGTTTAATGGGAATTTTAGCACAAATAGAATAGATTTTAAAAGATCATTATTCCCATCTAATCTCCCAATACTAGAGAGGTGGATCCATCTTCTAGATGCATATGGGGATAACAAGTAGATTTCTTCAAGTAAGTAAATAGTTTCTTATTGTTGGTCATTTGAGTTGTAGCACTGAAAATAATAACCCAATCATCTTTGGATGAAGTGGAAGAGTCTTGAAGACATGAGGGGTCACTTGAATGTTGCATAATATTTATTTCACGTGTCATAGTAGTAGCAGAAGCAACCTTGATAAGTTTGTCAAGGTTATAAGAGCTCAGTGTTATCATATGAGGATTGGTACCACGAGGAACAAAAGTAGAATCTCCACCATCATCAATAGTTGACACTTCATTGGCCCATTTTGATTTCACATTCTTTACCAAGCATTTATCTACATTGTTTACATAAATTGCAGAATCTAAATCGAGACAAGGATGATTGGGACAAGGTAGAAGATGATCCTCTCCCACTATTGTTGAGATTCTTTTCCCGACCATGACTAGTATTACCACACCCTCATTCAACAATAAAAAGGGCATCAGGCTCCTAGATATAAGTAATAGAAGACAGAAAACATGATAGTCAAAGATAAAAATCATCAAACATTGAAAAGGGTTCATATGCAAGAACTCATTTGCAGACAACTTCACAACTAGAAGATAGAGATGCCAAAAATTGATATAATTCTATTTCCTCTTGTTGCTTTTGCATTTTGGAAAGATCAGATGATAATGGGTAATGAAGCTTGAGCTCACCCCAAATCTCGTTAAAAGTGTCAAAATGTGAACCAAAGGCCGATTTATCTTAAAGTTTTAATGAACGAAAATGTTTGTATAGATAAAATACTTGGGATATGTTTCCTTTACTCGAGCACACTTGGGTAAGGTGATCCTATGCCTCTTCAGTTCTATCAGTGAAAAATAGATTAGCGTAGATATGTGATTCACAACTATTCAAAATCTAGGAGAGAACTAAAGGGGCATGTTCATCTCCCTTTTTCAGAGCCACCTTTCTTGCTTCTTTGGTAGATTTCTTTTCACCAGATATCTCTTCTTGTGGTGGAGGTAGATCTATGAGATGTACTACTTTTCCCAAAGAGTGTGCATAGATCTGAAAGGAATGTGCCCGTAGGACATAGTTAGAGTCATTAAACTTCACAAAGGTTACACACTTAGGGTGTGCATCGGTAATCTCGACGTGCGAAGAAGATAAACCCATAATATACCAACACAAGGTATAACGGAATAACATATTTAGAACAGAAACTGGGTCCAAAAGACAATGACATGACGTTTCAGGAAGTTGATACGCTCTGTCTAGTGTAACGGAAGCACAATAGAAGATTTGTGAAGATAACACAACGTGTTAAGCCACAAACACACTATGTAGGCGATGAAACATGACATCTAAATCTAGAAAAAAAATTAGAATAGGTAGTAAACCTTATGGATCTCCAAGAAAATAGAAGTATGTTGGAAATATTTAATCATTTTAAATAATAAGTGAAAAAATCCTTATAGAATATGATCATAGACGACGAAAAAAAGGAATTCATACAACTTTTTGAACAATAAGTCTTCAGGGAATAAGACCAATGAAAAATCTATAGTTAGTTCTCCTAGGTCCTTTTGTTTGGAAGATGATATGACTAGAAGGAAGAATAGATCTCCCTTGGTGTGATCAATAGTGGTGGAGAAGAAAGTGTATGATGAGTGTGGATGGGAGGGGAGATGGCGATGATATTGGCTTGGAAAGGTGGGCTCTTCATGTGTCTATCTTTCCTGCTATGATAACATGTTGAAAGTAGTCATTTTTTTATATCTTAAAAAGTGTAAAATCCTCCTCCTATAAATAAGAGAACAAAAAGGAAGAAAACAACAAACCCTAATGGAGCTATTATACTTGGGCTCATATTGTATAAGAGTTAAATAAAAGGAAAATATAAATAAAAAATATAATCTACTAAATATAAATATATATCAAGTCATTCAATAGCGAACTACACATGCTTCACTAGTGGGGCATTTAATAAAAAAATATTCTATGTCAATTTTCATGTAACAATTTCACGCTTAATTGTGTATAATTCCACCTTTTTAGGAAGTTATATTGGAACCAAAATAAACTACTTGTCAGAAAAATACACACAAACAATCTATTTATATGTAGCAATTCATCTTCCTTATGGTTTTACAAAAGTAGGAGTGCATACACTATAAATAATTGACTAAGACTCATATTAATTGATTATATTATCAAAATTATAAAAACTATAATATCTATATTTATTACCAATTGATCACTAACAAAGCAATCTAAAGTGTAAGATATTTAAAGTGGTTTACAATTTCAGAGAAAGAAATAAAAGTACATTATTCTCTTATTTAAATTACCAAATGCATTTTATTTTTGAGTAATACAAGGATATTAGGAGATGAAATGATGGTCGGCGTCTTTTTTATGTAAATTATGAATATCTGAGTATAAAACTTATTTATATCCAGATTAAAAATTTGATCCATAGCCTAATGACTTTCTATAGTTGTAATATGTAAGCTAGACAAACATGAGAACACAAGGAATTCATTAGTAAAGGCATAAATATTTTTATCTTTTAAGTTTAGAAGGATTGGCTTCGCCATCCAAAGGCGTTGACAGTGCAACATGTTGTCCGCTGCCTTCTACTTCATTGTAACTGTTTTAAATATTTTTATAGTAAAACATGTCATTTAGAAAAAAGATGAATATAATTATTCCATTCAAATTGCTTGAAAGTAGTGCTTAATAAATGCCAAGTGTATTATGATATAGTCGGATTTTGTATTTGTGATTCTCCATATAGATTTATTTTTCACTTCCTACTTCTAGGCACTCCGTCATTTGTCATTTTCAAATTTCAGCTTTGTTGCCTCGACTCTAAGCTATACGCTAAACGCATTATATCATACCTAAGTCCAATTATATTAGCCCCTTATGATAAACACTATATAATTCATGTCTCCACCAAGTCATTGTTTGCACCGATTACTACAACCTTTAGCACACCAGTTCCGACCTTGAATACACGAGGACTATCTCACACACTTTCTTCCCGTTTATCTTTGTCCCCGCAAAATTTTCTTGCACTGCATCTCAGATAATATAGGATATGATTTTGTCCTGAAAAACTATCATCACGCCCTCCTACTTGCCAAGAATCAATGCTTTTCAAACACTCTCTTGACATTGCCAAAAAAATTGAAGCTTTTATCAGAAAAAGAATTTAAAGCTATCTACATGCATAGCCTTCTTCACCGGCATCAATTCTCTTTTCGTGTGTTTCATTTAGGTCGTGTTTGGTGCATATTGAAAATAGAAAGAAAGGAAAAACTATTATATACTGAAACCCGACTAACAGTTTAGGTCGTCTTTGTATATATTGAAAATAGAAGGAAAGGAAAAACTATTGTATACAGAAATTCGACTAACAGTCTAATAACTGTCAGTAATGCTTTATATTTTTCTACACTCGTATGTAGTGTGTTGTGTACTGTTTATACATACTTTTTGTATGATCTTTGTATAATTTAATATTTTAAAAATACATATAATTTAATCAGTATGAGTTATTGTTCAAATGCAACGCAACGATCTGCATGACTCTTACTCTTTTGTGTGTTTTAGTGGACACTGTGTATATACTTTCTTTCTATATTATATATTTTGATAAATATGATAATTCAACTGATATGAGCTAACAATTTTATTACAACACAACAACGATTTCTAACGGTCAATTCTTCTGTCTATTTTAATGGGCACTACATGTATTATCAATGTAACTTTGTATATATTTCGTTATATATCGTATACATTTAAACGTATATAAAACTCAAGCGCTTAGGAAAGAAATATTCAATTATAATAAATGGACGGTCCGTAAAGTTTACGTGCACACCAGATACTTTATGTAATATCCATCTATACTTTATACACAATAATTTGTATATTCTAAACTTTCAGTTTTTAAATTTTTTTAGTTTAACAATAACACTACGATGCATACTATGTAACATTTTCCTTAATTTAATCAGTAACACCAGTTTCGCAAGCTCGATATGTTAGATGTATATGGTGGTTAGTCATTTGTTTAACTTGGGTTAAGCTTAACGTAGTTCAACTAGTACATAGAAAAAATGTAGTTTTGTGTCTTGTGTAAATGAGAAGAGTTTTAGTGTTACATTGCTCACTCCTGGAACTTTTGTAGTCCTTACTTATAGGATCACATGTGACACTAGTTCCCAAAAGATCTAGGAGAGAGTACCACCTCCTTGGTTGGTATATATGGTGACCACAACATACACGGGTGCGCGTGCACACAGGTGCGCGAGCGCACTGGCCTAGCCAAGGATGCATTTACCTAATTAATTATTAATTTAATTTTTTGTTTCTTTTCGAACTAAATATATTAATCATGATTAGAAAGTGTTTGCCTCACAGGTTTTTCACAATGTGTACAAGAACGATTGTATTTTGATCGCGTCTTAATGAGAATAGGATTTGAGGGTGATTGTACTTTGATCGCGTCTTAATAAGAATAGGATTTGAGGGCGTGGAAGACTATAAATAAGTCTACCGTTATTAGGGTTAATCATATTTTTCAAACAATCAGACATCAGTCGTTCGTTCATGTGATTTGCAAACCCTAACGAGAGATTTCTCTGCCACCTTATTCTAGAGATTCTTCTTCGTGATTGGGTCGATTAAAAGAACGATGTTCATCCTTTCAGACTGTGAGCCGCTGAATTCTTTTAGTATCACATTCGGTTTTCAACGAATGATATAGCCTCAGTACCTAACTTTTATTTTAATTCTCCTGCATTGCTTAATTCTATGTGTTTTTTATATAGATCTGCCTAAACCGTTAATCAATTTACATTTGTTGCTGTTGCATGTAATGACATCTAAATATAAAATTTTGTGTCACAATATTTACCGAAAGACATGATGTGAATAACAATATATTTTTAGAACACTGGATGTGAATAACATCAATATATTTTCTGAAGATAGAAAATAGTGACTAGATACATTTCGTGTCTTATTTTCTCTTTCTTATTCAAACATAACATTTTCAATATTTCACATACCATTCTTGTTTCCTTTTCTCTATCCTCTATCATACTATCGTGCCCACCTATCTTCGCAACATTTTGATTTTGGTGATAACTTATTTCTGGTCCAGACTCTACTAGGTATCCAACGACGATCCTCTTTCGGTTCTCTCTACTCTCTATGAAAGAACCGCAGCCTTCAGCCGTAACAAGTTGAGCCATACCCAGCTAAGGCAACTACCATTCTAGGGTTTCCTTCATGCACCATCGGGAGTGTTTCCACGCTCGCACTGCTGTGCTGTCATATACCTGCCGTGAACCTCGACTAGGAGAACTG
Source organism: Alisma plantago-aquatica (assembly GCA_963693085.1). Taxonomy (NCBI): domain Eukaryota; kingdom Viridiplantae; phylum Streptophyta; class Magnoliopsida; order Alismatales; family Alismataceae; genus Alisma; species Alisma plantago-aquatica. The sequence continues at coordinate 1,335,860,337 of OY856412.1, forward strand.
CGGCTGCCATCACAAGCAGGCGCCGCATAGTACTCTGCCTTCGACTTTTTAGAGATTAGCCTTGAATATATCATTGTCTTGACTTATTATAGAACAGAATTGGATGCAGGATCCCTAGACGGTTTTGTCGAGAAAAGAACTCTGTTGTAACTTTTCATCAACAATCATTGGTTGCAAGCGCACAGCTAGAAGGCACAAATTGGATATATAAGATTGCCACACCTTTTCGCATAGCAGCATCTTGGTGTTAAGTTGCTGTCCGGTCAAGGCATGTGCAATGCAAATAAGTAGGTCTAACAAGTAATGCTTCCTCATGTAATAACTAAATTATACGACCCTCCTTAGGATTCTTCACCAGAACCAGTCCAACACTAATCAAGTGTTAGTTTCCCTTATAAAATTTATGGTATATAACGAGGAAATAAAGATAACCGGTTTTAATAATCGTACTGCGATTTGCTAAAAAAGAAACCATAAGACCATTCCAACTGGACTGCTAACAACAGGGGAAGTCAGCTAGTGGTGTTGGATGACCAGTAGCGTGCTGAGTTTTGGTATCGACCAAAACCACGTTTCCTGCCAAGTATATGATTTTGTTTTGCAAGGCGTAAATGTCCACGAGACACGTCTAGATGTGTACTACAGCCAAGCAACGTGAAGGGCAGCAAATGACCGATTTCGCAGAAAAAAATGCACCACCATATGTTTCTTCGATGTATGACCACGTTTACATTGTTGGGATGGTATAGCGGAAAAACACCAAATAATCCGTACGCAATAACAAGAACACCAATTCACACAATTATGGACTTGAGATTTATGTAGTTTGATCTAGATATCCTATTTCATAGAAGAAGCAGCAAACTTCCACTATAACAATAGGAATACATTGAATAGATGCTCTCAAAGAGGGACCAAAAATAAACCTTGAGAAGGTTACACTCAAAAAAGAAAAGGGACTCTTTGGTACACTATCTTCGGTATAAGGAAGCTTCAATTTTCAAGTATCCCATATATAGGCTCCAAGCCAAAAGGCTACCATGAGGAATAGCCAATCATAATAAAAGTTCAAAAATTGAGCCAAATTACTTATAGAGTGACATCTCCAAGGCAATTACATTCAACTCCAATATGGATTGGAAATCCAGTCCAAGTACAAAAAATGTGTTGGACTCAAACCAAGGCAAAACCTACAATAGGACTGTCTATTATGTAGGATTGTGAGTCTTTGAGGAATAAGATATCTTCATCTTGACTTAAAGTCTTCATCCTTCAGAAACAAATAGAAAATTTCTTCTTTACCAGTCCCTAAGAGCATCACCATCAGACGTGAAACTCAATGAAGGCCATTCAAATCCTAAACTTCTAACCTAGTAATGTCTTTTTCATCATATCATCATGGTCATCTTTGATGGTGATCCCCTATGTGATCAGTTCTCTGATGAAGTGGTGTTTGATGTCAATGTGCATGGATCTTTCATAGAACATTTGATTAAACTTTGATCGTCACAATATATATGATATCATTATTTCGATTAACAACTTACAAGTTGTGTAGACACTCTAATGGATTAATTGAATGTTATGTATTCAAATTTCCTTCATATGACGATCCAATTCCATTTGAAAATTTTTGTGAGGCTTGGCAAGCTCCCAAGGGATAAGATCCAATTTTGTAGATGTTTTATGCTTTATTTTCCTAAGAATCATTATTATTTACAAAAACAATACTTATAGAATTATCCTTTTGATAAATATTTTCCAAATACCCTTCTAATTAACTAAAACTTTAGGAAATTAAATTATATTGGAGTTAGCTTAATCAACATCAATTGAGCTTCGATAATCAATCATCATGGCAATTGAAATTCAATAAGAAACCAACATCAATCATGTTTTGATGATCAAGTTCTATGGTGATCTATGTCAAGAAATCAACGTCTATTAAGTATTCAAATCCAATTATCATGTTAGAGTAAGGTTATCAAACATCAACATTGATATGATCAGCCACTTGGGCACTTGAGTGATAACCAAAAATCAAGCATGAGGATGATGGATCGACCAATCAACCCAATAGTGATAGAAATACTAATTGACTTTCCATCATGAGAGACATCAAGCAAAGTCCCAAACACATTTACAACTGCTCATGTCACCAATCGATCCTCAAGTCAATGATTAACAACTGTCGAAGAAGATTATTGAGCAACAACGTTAATGATTCACTACCATGTGGATCAATTAGTAGTATATATACTCTATGTTGTACTTATAAAGAGGACCTCATGGTATTAGTTTTGAGGCATCTTGACTTTAGTCAGCAAGAGGAAACACCATTCTTCTATGCCAAAGACCCAGAGCAACCTTGATCAATTTATAAATCGGTTGATGAATCACTCTTCCACTCAACCCCTCACTGGCAACTGATAAGTCAACTATGTGCAGGGAGGAGCTTCTATGAAGACTCAATCTTCACCACAACAAGAGGGATCGATGATAGCCATCAATCAACCGTCTTGATCAACCTGGGATCTCAATTAATCAAAGGAGAGGAGAAGATTCTAATCTAGAAGGTGGATATATGAGAGGATCTACCATGTAATCGATCTTTATTTGCAACATTGTTATTTTATTATTTATATTCGAAGACAATGGCCATATCAAGTTTAAATTTGATAATGTACACTTGTAACATGAGTAGTTAAACATCTTAACTTGGGTTGGGAGTAGCCTTCAGGACCTTTGGACCATGTGCTGGTTCTTTTTTCATTTAATACATATTTGTGCAAGTTTTGTTTCTTGAATCATGTTTTAATACATTGCTCACACGATTATCTACCTTCTTGCATTTTTGATATGAATGACATCAAAGCAAGTTTGGGAAGTCTAGAGTTTGTAATAGTGAGAATTCATGAGAGTGAGGGATCACAAAAACAACTGTCATATGTTTATTTTCATAATCATTTTGCAACTACCTAGGGATAGAGGCATCCTTTGAGATAAACTACCCTAGTCTCTCTTGCGAGATGAGTTAGATATTGTTGATTTATTTTAAGATATGAAGTAGAAGGAAATATTGCATGGTTGGAGAGAGAGAGTGATTCACCAAACCCAATCTGAATTTCTACTTATCATACTATTTATCATCTCTTTTAGATTTGTAACTTATAATTTCTTTCTTGTTAAATACAGCGTTCCTAGTCAGAATACTTGTTTAAAAAAAAATACTTAAATAAGGTTAGATCTTTAGTTTATTATGTAATTCTGCCCTTATCTCTATGTTCAGCCCTATTTACAGCAATAGACCACATATTTCATTGTGGACATCTCTAAGAATCAGGTACAAACTTAAAGTTTGATCCATTTAGACTAGGCAATAGTGCTTGCTCTTTTGACCCACATTTTAAGCCCAAACCAATTTTATTCTTTTGAGTATAGCCATCTCTTAAATTATAGAAACAACCCACATAGAAAAAATTTGATAAGCCATAGATGTAATATAAGTAGATGGCTTACAACTGTTTGTCTCCTTGGTAGTGGCTAAAGAGCAAAAAAACAATGTAATCAAATTGTCTTGTTAGTGGCCTAGTCTGACTTATTTCCCTTCCATGAGAAATATTGTAAGGTTGCACATATTCTTTGACATTATCTAAGGCATCTTGATGATTTCCAATAGGAGGTATCCAATGATCATTTGATAATGATAGCACATTATCAACCTCTAGATATGCCAATTTTGTGGCACTAGGGGAAGGACCCACATCAAGTTAAGTAACAAAATATTTTTCTAGGGAGATCATGGAAGACTCAACAAATGTAATATTTATTTAAATTAGAATCTTGGAGAGTTAACACCAAGAAAGCATAATCCACTAGTAAAAAATGTTTTTAACAATGAAAAAACACAACAGTTTTATTGGTTCTATTGTAGTTTGCATATTTATTACAACAAGTCTATTTGTTTGTTGTTTATTATATATTTTATACAACACAATTTATATACAACAGGCCAAACTCGTTGTTGTATAAGTGATACTACAATAGGTGAAAAACTGTTGTAATAGCCTATAATATCACAACATACTCAAACACATTGTAAAAGACCAAAATCACACAACATGCTCTAACCAATTGTAATAGTCATGTTTGATAACCCATTCGAATAGACCATGATTACATGATATACTCTAACCTATTGAAATATACCATAATCACACAATAGGCTTTCACCTATTATACGAGTAATGTGTTGTAAAAGACTACAACCATATAGCATGTTGAAATCTGTTGTTATATACCAAGATCACACTACAGATTCCATACCAGGGGTGGAGTCGGGGGTGGGGGCAAGGAGAGGGATTGTTCCCCTCAAAATGGAAATATATATATATATGTGTGTGTGTGTGTGTTTATATGTAAATGTTTTAATATATATGTTGTATAATTGATACATGATAGAAGTTGCTTGTGTCACAACGGCACGTAGCTGTTAACTATACTTGTAGGTAGGCCGTTCGATCTTGTCATCTTGTTGTATTTTCCTTTTTTTCTCAATATGTGTAGATTAAATTCACTATTTATGTACAACAAAGAATGCATGTAGTACATAAAATGAAATTGGTTCACTGGTTTGAGTTATGCTTTACTTTAATGTCGTCTATGGTTTAAAACATGTGTCGGTGCATTTTACTTTTTATATCAATATGTTGTATAAAAACCCCTATTACAACAGGTGTGTTTAATGAACTACAACATGCATTAATTGTTGTATAAAACACATATATTACAACATGTGCAACACATGTTGTATAAAGAATCCCCCATAAGGCCACACGATCTAATGCAACGGTTGACACTTGTTGTAAGATGGGAAAATGAACTGTTGTAAAAGTTATTTTCTATAGTAATGATCTACACCATTTTACTCCTTCAGCATAACTAGAAAAATCCATTTTTTGGTCCTAGGGTCAAGATTTCCATCTTTAGAATAAACATAATATGGACAACCAAAAGCATGGATATTATTGTAGTTTGTGGGATGATCAAACCAAACCTCATTAGTAATTATGAAAATAGATTTGAGTAGAAAGTGAGTGTAAGAAACAATACTAATAGCTTTATCCTAGAAATCTCTCTATATATCTATAAGAATCAACATGCATGTCACTAGATGCAAGAGTGCTTTATTTTTCATCTCTAAATATCATGTTTTTTTGTGTATATCTAATTATGTGATGTAGGGGAATGACTTTTAAGGGACTGTAAAAACTATGAACTCAAATTTAAAAAATATAAACCTTTGTATGTCATGCATGTTATGAAAATCTTTTAAGTTTGCATTTCAATCAGAGTCTTCTACTTCTTTAAACCTCTCATCAATAAAAGTGACCATGTATATAGACCACCCTTGGACGAAAATTGAGAGGGACATCAAATATCAAAAGGACTTTAGTTAACAATACCCTTTTCAATGTGGGACCACCCCCCAAAGTCGGGCCACAATTACGACCCCCCCAACAGTATAAACTTCCATCTCCCCCAACTACCCGCACATTGGGGGCCATAAGGTAAAATCACATATAGGTCGAGTTACATGACTGGATCAAGGATTGCTGAAATTGCATAATTGATGATTCGAACCAGGGTCCCTACTCTGGGGATCTCGTGCCTTCTCCATAGAGCTACAACTTTTGTGGCGGTAGAAACCATTTTGTAGAAGCTAACTTTCTTTTGATTTTGAGTTACAATTAAAGTATTTGCAAAAATCTAAATTCCCAATAGTAATGTCATTTAAAAGTTCTCTCTTTCTTGGTATGTAAAGACCATTCTCTCTCATGTAACCAATTCTCATATTCTAGATGTTGACACTCCATTTTTACTCACTCGAAAAAAATCATGCTTAATGCTAATTCTCCTGGCTAATGATAGAGCTCATCCCATTTTCCACATTTTATCACTTTTTCCACATTTTCACACATTTTTCTGCCTATTTCATACATCCATTTTCATCCACTTCTAACCCATTTCAGGGCTTTATGCAAACAATCTTCTTTCAGACAAGAAGTGCAATTTGTCCTTCAATTCTGCCTTAATAAGCTATTTTCACAGATTACGTAGTCGAATTATCTGGAAATAAATATTTCCTTTCCTACTACCTTTTTTTTGGAAAATCTGAGAGAGAACTCCGACTTTTCTTTCTATGTGCAATTGTCTTAAGTAGGTTGTTCTTCGCAAATTTTCCAGTTAAATTGTCTTAAAAAGAATATTGATTTTTTTCAACTACTTTTCCAGGAAACCTAAGAAATAATTCTTACTTGTTTTTTTGTTTGCCAAGTTTTCCTTAGTTTCTAATAATGTTCCTAATGGGAGACTACCTTTTCCCACCCAGGGACATCGGGTGGATCACAATCATCTGCTATGTGATACATTGCAAATTGTTTCGATCAGTGAACCCTTTTGTAGAGTGCATCGTGGTGATCTGTCATAACTTCCAGATCTTCTGTCCAGAATATAGAACTTTAAAATCTAGATATAAATAAACCCCAATACCCAACTTATTTCAGTCACCTCTTGTATGTTTTTAGCCAGAGAAACAACTACTTCTCTCTTTTATTTTATGCTTGTGATCAAAGGATCATCCCTCTAACACAAATTGCTTCTGCTAATTCATGTAGGTTGTGCAACAATAACTATTGCTTTTTCTATTAATACATATAAGTATTTTTTTCTCTATGGTCTGTTCATATTTGGATGCTCTTTCTCAAATATATGATCTTTCTCTACTGAATCTCTCTCTCTCTCATCTCTCTCTCTTCTTAAGCATCAATCTCACCCTCTGGTGATGGATCTCTGTCGTGTGAGGTTGCGAGGCTATTAGGACCACAACACACCTAAAATAGGGACCTTTAGGGATATGATGGGAAAGCCATGGTCATCTCCATCCTCATATGTATGTCAACATAAAAAATGCTTTTTATCATTTTTTCATCATTTTCATTAACAACAACATCAAGGACTACTATTTTCTATCCAAGATAACTAAAATTTTCACAACACCATTCATCATGTGAGATAGGGGTGCTAATCCTATCAACAGGATCACCAAATTCAATCTTTGAATAATGCATACCTTTCTTATCTGTCTTCGAGTAGAGTCAAGATCAGACATTTTGCATTTTTTCACTGGTTTAAAAGCCTCTCTATGTTTTTCCTTATTTTACGTATAAAATCGGGTGGCTATTCCGAGCTTTGTCGATTTATCATTTTCTCCTTTTTTATTATTTTCTTGATAGTAGGATCCATTGAATTTTAAGGGTTGGGTATAACATATAAGGGACTCTGATGGGGAGTTTCCTGGCGATCGTAGGTTCCATTGAATTTTCCTTTTGATCACCTCATGTTTTGTCGATCGATCTAGGTTTCTATTTTTCATTTATTTTTCTTTTGTTCCTTATGGTTTTTTTCAAAACCAAAGTTTTTCAGAATAAAATTAACATGTGGATCAGTGCAATCCTCCCCAAAAAAATTTAGAAAAAAATTACTAGAAAAAATATTCTTACCCTACAAAAATTGGTAAAATGCTTTGTTCCTCCAGCCAAAAGAACTCTTTTTTCTTACTCGTCGTATTTTTTTTGGATCTTAATAAATCTGGTAGAATCATTTGTTACACCAGTAGAAGAAAAAAATCATTTCTTTTGCATGACATCCATTTTTGACACCATGACAACTGCCATATTTACTATCAACATTGTTTTTTAGGTTAGCCTCTGCTTCCTTTCAAGGTTTGCCACCTCTTACCTTTTAGGGTTAAACCCCACTTCCCTTCTTTTTTCCCTTTTTTGCCTTTTTTGTTTTTATTAAAAAATAACATAAACATAAAGGAAATAGACAAAAGGATGAGAGAAATCTTCATTATGAGCAAAATCTTCTCTTTCTAAATAATTGCATGATTATTTTCTTATATACCTATCATTTATCTTGAATGCTTTATTATTGAGGAATTGTAGTAGAAGATGTTAAAATCTTGCACTTTCACAATGCAAATCTACCAACCCATGCATCATGAAAGGAGTGCCAGCATTCACATTGGATCCCTAAAAGTGGCATGGGGATGTTAGTAAAGGCATTGGAGCAACATTAAGTTGGAAGTCCAAAAGCCTTGAGGACACCCCCTCCTTAGCACTCACAATGTGAAAACATGTCATGCTAAATGACATTACTCAAAACAAAACACACAATCAACTAATAATTAACCACATTAAATGAAGATCGGTTAAACAAAAACCAATTTAAACATTACCAACATCTACAGAAAATACATAAAGGTCTGACAACCTATATCACATTACATATCGTATCAGGTATTTACATCTTTGTCAGGGGGCATTAGCCACGACTTGTATACAAAAGAGAAGTTCCACATATACACATCATATACAAGACATAGGTATACTACCAAAAACTTGAGTCTTTATACATCTCATCTACAAAACATCCCTAGCCCAAACCTGAGGGTACATGGATGACTCTAGGACTCTACTAACAACTATCCAACCTCCTACTTCTACTACTCTCCAATCTTCTCTTCCTTAGCACCATGATCATAACCAAACTGCTGACATCCACCAAAAAGGATGTGGTGACCCACGGTGTGAGACCCATATCCCAACGAGAGATAATAACTCTCACTCGATAGTTATTATTTATAGTAAGTATTATTAATAAATAGGATAGGCAGGTTAAACATATTAAACTAACTAAGCACGTTAAGCATATTGAACATATCAAACATACTAAGCTAATTAATCAGTTAGGAATAGAAATAGGTAAAACTAGCAGGCATATGAATGGATAGGTAAGACTATTATCTACAAAATAGTCAATTTCTCTTATCGCATTATATAACAATTAAGCAGTATAAGAAACAAGGCATGGGTTAACTTCCAATGTGAAGTGTGTTTAACCTTAAATGATATACTACATGGTTGGATTACATCTTTTATTAAGCCCTGAGGAGATTGAGGTATACCACTCAGACTACAACTGGCTACTACTAAGTCAAAATCAGTTTCATACAAGATCTCGGAGAGCCAGACTACTAAAGATCTCATCCTCCTTGGTCATTACGAGTCATCCGCATTGACATATATAGTCAAACTACAAAACAACATAGTCCTCCCTTGGTATATTGGTAATGACACTAGTGGCCAGGGTATACAAGAACCTATCATCTGAGGTACAACCCCATCTTCCCTCAATCTCACCATATGTACAAACCTAAGATAAGACCGCAGTCTCTCTCCTATCAAGGCATGACCGTATCTATACTCAAAACCTTGGGATTAAGATGTCAAGGAAACATAGTCACTTGCACCCCATGTACACAATAGTATGCTCTTTGAGTTTCCCTTAGGAATACTCATTTCACCATCTAGGAAGTTTTGACACTGGAATAGATCTATGGCACAAGGCACCTACATGATTAGGGTTTCACTTTATTAGTTAATGGAAATTAAGTATATTTTAACTGCAACAATCAAGTTACATACAAATCGTAAAAGAGTTATACAAAAATAAGCGTAGATTGCAACCTCAAAAGATATAAAAAATATAAAGTTTAAAGTTTATCACATCATCACATGGTACTATTTCACTTCCATACATGTAGCTGACGTGGAATATTATCACACTACAAACTGACTCGGGGTTGAAATCCCTGAGCTTTTACCAAAACCTTGTGCAATAATACCACCTGCAAGCGGACGGGTCTTATCACAGTATAGTTAAGGATCGAATCCCAAAGGACAACGTTTTTAAGAATCTTTGTTAGTCGAATCTAGCAGAAGTAAGACTAATATTTAGAACGATTGATTGGGTTGTGGTTGATTAAACTAATTGCAAGAAAGTAAAAGAGCAGAATTAAAGTTTGTTCTGGATTAATGATATGGAATCACTGGGATGGTCTCAGGTTTCACCACCACTACACATGCAAACACATCCAAACATCAAACATCCAGGCAAGAATCTAACTATCCAAATGGAACTACTGCAAACCCTCCCTAAGGGATTCTTAGGCCCATGTAAGCATCCCCTTAGGTATTATATTTCTCATCGCCATCTAAATCATGCATTCACAGTTCCGAAGATACAACATCCAACTGAGGCTGAGGTCCTCCCTAAGGGATGTTTAGACCACAGAAGTGTCACCACCGGCTAGATGGCTCATCCCCTTACGGATCATACACTTACAACCTCAAGGAATCCCATTCTATTTCTATTCTGGGAGTCAACCACGCTAATCGACAAGAGAGTAGGTGATTAATCTACAAGAAAATATCGGCGATTAATGAAGAAGATACAAAATCCAACTAAGGCTTTGTCCCTCTCTAAGGGATGTTTAGGCCACAGAAGCATCACCACAGGCTAGATGGCTCGTCCCCTCACAGATCATACACTTATGACCTCAAGGAATCTCATTCTATTTCTAGTTTGAGAGTCTACCTCATTAATCGACATTCCACCCTACATACAGAAGTTCTCATAACATAGGGAAGAACAAGATGAAAGTAAGTAGGTAATCAATATACAAACATTATCAATTAACAACGAAATGGAAAGTTATATGCATTGCCTTGGAATGTTAAATGAAAAGACATGAAAGCATGGGCAGTGGGGCTAGTCCCCGCATCCCAGTGAAAAGTGACTACTCGCTCATGATGCGAGAAATAAGAATAATAAAAGAGAAGGAAGGTTACGCCGTGAGCATGATGCAGAAGCTGGTCGCAGCACGGTGAAGATGATGCGGTCTTTTACGTCATGTCGGTACAGATCTAGACGAGGAGGAAGAACCACCAAGGCAGGCTAGGCATACCTTCTTCTCCACCTTCTTTCTCTTCTCGACCTCCTTGCTTGCACCAAGAGGATGTATGGGTGACGTGGCAATGGCTGAAGATGGTGGAGTGGCGACGGTGTGGAAGGGAGACCGATCCTTTGCTCAAGCATCCTTACGACGTCCTAGAATCGATGCCTAAATGAGGACCATTGTTGTTCTATTTATAGGCAATGGTCAGGTCCTCACGTTTTTGTTGTGTGTTTGCTCCTAACGGTTTGGAGCAAACGGTCTTGGAGATCGTTTGACATCCAAACATTCTTGGCTTTAACGGTCTCTACCTATGATCAGTCTTGCAAATCTATGACCATGCAGTCTTGAAGACCGTACAAATCCAAATGGTCTTGGGGTTCTGCCTTCATACGATCTTCACGTGATCAATCCAAACGGTTTCGAGACATCAGTGACCATACGGTCTTGGGAGGGGACTTCCCATACGATCCTGGAACTTTGTCTCCAAACGGTCTTGAGACCGTATGGCTCGATCGGTCTTCATTGTCAAAATGATCTTGAGGACCGATGACCTACAAATGGTCTTCAACATTCAATCGGTCCTTGGTCTAAATGGTTTTGAACCCGTTAAGTGTCATACAGTCTCGAGACTATTTGGTCTCAATCAGTCTTGAGACCGTATGGGATGAAGTGGTCTTGAGACCATATGGGCTCAAACGATCCTGAGACTGATTAGGTAGAGCAGTGAGTGGAGGACCGTGTAGGTGAATTTCTGAGACCGAGAGGTCAAAACCGCATGGGTAGACTGTTAGGGAAAACCATTTGGTCAAGACCAAAGTTGAAAGGATCTTGAGCAAATTCCATTCGATGGTTGAACCTAATCAAGACCTGTAAAAAATCAATATAAATCTGGTTAATAATCTTGATAATTTAATTAGTTAAGATATCTTGCATTTTGTGAGATTAAGGAGATGAAATCAAAAGTATTGAATCAAATTAATCCGAAAAAGGTGACTAAAAATCATGATGAATATGCATTCATCAGTATCCATACTCATCATCATACCATCACATGATATAGGTCCTTGTTACATCATACATAGGATAACACCTCAGTTAGGGAACAAATCCATGTCCAAGGTCATAAGACCATTCACATTGTTCCCTAGAAGAACATCATCATCTTTCCATGCCTCATCAAGGCTCATCATTCCATCACCATACATGTGACACATAAGTTAATAAAACATTACTTTTAAGAGCCATGATGTTTATAAGATAGAAAATTAGGGTTACAACAATACTAGGAGAGAGAGAGAGCATTCTATCACCTGACAAGTCACACAAGGAATTATGTTACATCATCACTTACTTGTATTGGGGTTAGGTTCAACAAGGTAAGTAAATTACGGTTTCAAACAACAATTATAGATAAACACTAATCCTTATCATTTTCTTCACACATGAATGCAACTAGGTCAACCATTACCATCATAGGGTCAACAAAACATGATGACCATATAGGTCAGAAATCTTCATCGGTGACTTGGGTCAGAGGTATCATCGACCGTCAAGAAACATGGAGTTTGGCAACCACATAAGATCAAAGAAGTTGGTGACTGCTAAAACTAGGGTTCAACATCTTGGCAACCGATGAGGTTAGCCACTTCAGTGACCACTATGGTCACCAATCCTCAAGCACCATCAAAGATCAGAAACATCAACGACTGCTAGGGTTAGATCATATTGGCAACCGATGACAACATCAAACATTGGTGACCAAAGAGAACATAAAGCATAGGCGACTGATTGAAATCACCACTCTTAGCAACCACTAAGAGTCTAAAACATCAACGACCACACGTGTGAAATTTTGGTGACCAAAGAGGATGAAAAACTCATCGACCACTTCAAAACAAAACTCTTGGTGATCATGCAAGATTAAAATCCTTGATCAATAATAATGGTTAAAAAATCTTTGACCGCATAAGTACTAAAACCCTGGCGACCATTAAGAGACAAAAATAGGTTGGTAACTACTAAGAATATGAAGGGTAATCAAGTTGCATCTCAAGGAGAGAGAGATTACTTCAAAACCCTAATTAGAAACCATCATTTGAGAGAGAAAAACATTCTTTTCCACTAGCATGCAAGGACCAAAACTTTCATCATCAAGGGGAGGATTAGTACACAAGGGTTTAGGGTTTATCCAATAAAATTTATCTATTCAAGATCATCATGTGAACACAACCTTCGGTAAAAGATATTATCTTTCTACTTATAACCACATTTTAGGGTAAGATTATGCACATGCAAGGTGAGTGTAAGCCATAATTGTAGAGAAAGGGATATAAATCGCCTTAGAGTTAATGTAGAAACACCAAACAATAAGGTAGCTTGAAGAAGAAGGGTAGAAACCCTAGCTTGAGAACTCCTCACGGCAAAGATAGCTCCACCTCCAAGAAGGAAGATAACCCTAGGTCAAGGAAGCAAGAAAGAGATGATCTTCAATCTCTACCTCAAGCACCACCATGAAATACCATGGGTTTGTCCAAGAAGAGAAAAATGCCAAGGAAAACGAAGATGAAGAGGGATATCTCACTTACTAAGACCAAGGAGAGAGAAAAAAAGTGCCAAACAATCACAAGAAGGGTAGATCCAAACCCTATATCAACATGCAAGGTAGATTGGCCCACCTTCTTCAATCTTGAGATCCTCCTTCACCACCAAGCAAGAGGGGACGAGATCCAAGATAAACCTAGGGATAAGAGAGAGGAAATGAGGTGTGTAAAGAGGTTATGTGCATGTAAAGAGATGGGTTTATATATCTTAGGGTTGGAGAGAGAGAAGCATGATTAGGTGTCAAGATAAACATGCCATGTGTCCAAAGCCAACACAAATCAAGCATGCAAGTACCACACTCATGGAAATAGGGAGACAAAAATAAGAAAATTAAATGACCAAATTGGTCCAAAAAAAGCAAATGACTGCCAAGAAAATTGGCGACCATCTTGATCAAAAAACTCAAACGGTTGCCAACTGTAGGGATTCTTTGTGACCTATAGGAGTCATGAGCCTCATTGACCACCAAGATTACAGGTCACACATAAAAATTCATCGAATGCCAAAAACGTAGGATCACAAGAACCTTGGGGATCACCAAAAAAAGGGTTCATCGATCAATACACTTTAAGGTCAACCATCAACTTAGGTCATCAATGCAAACCCTAATCTCAGCATGAGATGTCACCACATCAACCCAAAGTGTGACAAGGTGCCCCAAAGCACAACCATATCCAACACAGTCTCAAAATAGTGAGGCACAAAAAGCATGTGAAAAATTGTGACAAAAACCCTAGAAGTATGTAATTGCAATTAGATCCAAAACAACCACATATATGCATAACTAGTTCAAATAGTGTTCGAACTGGACCAAACTTGAAGCATAATCTTGCCACATGATTTCAAAGCATATCACAAGGTTTGATTAAGGTTCTACATCTAATTATGCCAAGAAAGTAGGTCCAAACAAAAATTAAGGTCAAGGGTTTCACAACCATTAACCCCAAATAAGGATTTCACCTCCGAAATCCTATGTGAACAAGGATGGGTACTTCCTACGCATCTCATCCTCTAACTCCCATGTGGCTTCCTCCACGCCACAGTGATGCCACAAAACCTTAACTAAGACTATATCATTCTTCTTCAACTTCTTCACCCTCCTATACAGGATCAACACAGGACCCTCGACATATGACACATCCTCCTCCAACTCAACCTCCACTGACTTCAATGTCAGCTTTGTATCAGGGTGACACTTCCTCAACATGGAGACATGAAAGACATTATGCAACCTATGCAAATCTGGTGGTAACTCTGACTTGTATGCCACCTTCCCAACATGTTCCAAGTTAGGGTATGGTTCCACAAGCCTAGAAGACAACTTACCCTTCTTACTAATCCTCAACACACCCTTCCGAGGAGAGACCATAAGATACACTCAGTCTCCAACTCGAAAGTCAAGTGGCCTACAACGGTTATCAACGTATGACTTATGTTCATCTTGGGCTACCTTCTGTATCACCTTGATATTCTATGTAGTCTTTTGTACTAACTCAGGGCCCAAAAGCTGATACTCATTTGTCTTATACCAACAAAGCGGGGGCTGACAACATCTCCCGTATAAAACTTCATAAGGTTCCGTATCTATGCTTCATTGATAATTGTGTTTTAGCCAAACTCTATCAAACTTAGATGCATATCCCAACTACCAAGAAACTGCAAGACACAAGATCTCAACATATCTTCTAACGTCTAAATGATCCTTTCTGACTGGCCATTTGTCTGTTGATGAAAGGTTGTGCTAAACTTGATCTGTGTCCCATAGCTACATGCATACCTTCCCAAAAATTACTCATAAACTATGGACCACTGTCAGATACTATGGTAACTGGAATACCATGTAACTAAACTATCTCATCAACATATATATGTGCCAACTTTTCTTCTATATATGTCATCTTGACTGGAAAGAAGTGAGATGACTTGGTCAACTTATCAACTATAATCTAGATGGAATCATGACCTTTGTTTGTCCTAGGAAGACCTACCAAAAATTCCATGGTGATATGATCCCATTTCTACTATGGTATCGCAAAAGGTTGTAACATTCATGTAGGCTTATGATGTTCTGCCTTGACCTGTTGAAAGTCTGGACATCTAGAAATGAACTATGCCACATCACACTTCATACCTAGACAACTGTGCAAATCCTTCATATTATGGTACATTTAGTACTTCCAGGATGCATCACGTACATCGAGGAATGAGCTTCCTCAAGCACCAGCTTCATCAGACCATTAGTGTCTGGAGTTGACGTCCTGACGTGAAAGCAAACAATCTTATGCTCTGACTCATGGAAGCCATCATACTTCTTGTTTCCAAACTCTGCCCAGATGTCATGTATCATGGTATCATTATGTTGTGCATATTTGATCTATTGCATCAACATAGGCTTCACCTGTAACTATGCTAACAAGCCTGCTAACAAAGAAACCTCCAGTTGTACATGCATCTGGCAAAGTAAAACCAACATCTCTCGCTTGTGGTACCCCAAAGCATGTAATTGTGCCTTGTCTGCAAACAATGATGAAGATGACTTCCTACTCAATGCATCAACCACCATGTTCACTTTCCTTGGATGGGATTCTATCATGCAATCGTAGTCTTTAATTAACTCCATCCTTCTCCCTTGTCTTATATTCAACTCTTGCTTCGAGAAGATATGATGAAGGTTCTTATGGTCGGTGAAGATCTGACACTTCTCCCCATATAGGTAGTGTCTCCATATTTTCAAGGCATGGATTACAACTACAATCTCTAGATCATGTGTTGGGTAGTTCTCCTCATGTTTCTTACGCTGTCTGGAAGCAAAAAAATCACATTCTTGTCCTACATTAGCACACATCCCAAGCCGTTCTTTGACTCATCACAGAAGATAATGTAACCTTTCCCTTGATCTAGCAGAACTAAGACTGGAGCACTGGTCAACTTCTCCTTTAAAAAATAAAAAGAACACTAACACTTGTCATGCCAGATAAAAGGTACATCTTTCCTTGTCAACTTGGTTAGAGGTAATTCTACAACACTAAAATTCTTGATGAACCTCATTTAGTAACATGTCAAGCCTGGGAAAGTCCAAACCTCAGTCGGTATCTTAGGGTGTTCCCATTCCATCACTGACTGTACCTTCTTAGGGTCCACACAAACACCCTTAGCATATTTGATGTGCCCCATAAAAGATACTTTTGTCTACCAGAAGTCACACTTACTGAACTTGGCATACAACCAGTGTTGTCTCAACAACATCAACACTTGGAGAAGGTGTTGCTCATGCTACTGACTACCTCTAGAGTATATCAAGATATCAATGATAAACACTAACACAAACTGATCCAGGTACGACCTGAACACTCTATTCGTCAGATCCATGAAAGTTTTTGGTGTGTTGGTCGACCCAAACGACATAACTACAAACTCGTAGTGACCATACCTAGTCCCAAAAGTAGTCTTAGGTATTTCATCAGCTATGATCCTTAACTAGTGATCTCCTGAACTCATATCTATCTTTGAGAACATTGTGGCACCTCTCAACTATCAAATACACTACTACAGAAATAGCATTCAGTGTCGCTTTTCTGGGCGTCGGTTATAAAGGAAAACCGACGCCTAACATATCAGGTGTCGGTTGTTTAATAAAACCGACGTCTATATTCGAAGACCAGCCAGACACGGGTACCGCTTTGTATTAAGCGTCGGTTGTTTATAAACAACCGACGCTTAAAGTCGCCCGCGAAATCCATTTTTCGATAAAAAAAATAGTGTCATTTTCAGCGTCAGTTATCCCTCTCTAACCGACGCTGAAGGTGGTTCCCGCCAAAAATTTCCATGAAAATATCGTCCAATTGGACGTCGGTTGTTTCAACCAACTGACGCTAAAGATTTTTAGGCGTCGGTTGTTGTAAACAACCGACGCTATTTGGGAACTTATAACCTCCCGCGATCGCCCGACTCTTCCCCTTTCTTCTGTTTCATTGCTACCCTATTGCGGAAATTTTCCCTGTTGCGGTGACTTTCCGGCGCTTCTCTGCTGCTGCTGCTCTCCGGCGCTTCTCTCCGGCGCCCCATCTCCGGCGTCCTTCTTCTCCGGCGCCCTTCTTCTCCGCCGCCCCTGCTACTGCTGCTGTCCGCTCGTCGCCGCCGGTCGTTGCCCACCGCCCCTGCTCTCCTCTAGTCGTCGCCGCCAGTAGAAGCAGCTACGGTGCTGTCGTCGTCACCTCCGCCCCCGCCGGTAGAAGCAGCTTTACTCGTGCTGTCCTCGTGCAAGGTAACCCACAAACCTTCACCACCTTTTTTGTCCTCTGCCTTGCTTTTCTCTGCCGCCGCCAACCTAGAACTCACGCAGGCAGCGCCTAAGTAGGTGCCAGGGCACGCCTAGGGTCCCAAGCCCAGGTGCCCTGCCTAGATAGGACTCTGGGCAGATGCTTGGGCGGCGCCAGGGCACGTCTAGGCTGCACGTCTAGTGGATTTTTTGCTAAAAGTTATTTACTGATTGTGTTTATTTAATAATGTACTGATACATATGTGATATACCAATGTGATGAACTTTTCCCTAAATTGCCAATCATGCTTTTAAAGACATCAATAATCACCCTAATTTGAAGAACTAGGATTTTAGGTATAAGAATGACAACACATTATTTGTTGGCCTAGAAACCCGTCCAAGATTTACTCATTAGGAGTAAATCTTGGATAGTCCCCGGTTTGGGACTGTTCTTGAACACCTAATCTCACTTAGGATGTAAGTGTATAATGTGTATTGAGTTTTCGAGAAAATTTTGGTAGCATTTCCCCGTTTGTTCTCTAAGTACATATGTACTTAGAGAACAGCGGGGAAATGCTGCCGAAATTTTCTTGAAAACCCAATACACATTATACACTTACTAGTGAGATTAGGTGTTCAAGGATGGGATAGGTGGTACACATTTATTATATATAAGAATGACATCACATGTGTTTGTTGGCCTAGAATGTGAACAATCATTGTTTTTTATATTACTTGTACATTGATATAAATTAGAATGAACAATCACTAAATTATATACTGTTTGTATGGAGTCCGGCTTCATTGTAGATATCTATTATTGTGTTTGTTGGCCTAGAAACCCGTCCAAGATTTACTCATTAGGAGTAAATCTTGGATAGTCCCCGGTTTGGGACTGTTCTTGAACACCTAATCTCACTTAGGATGTAAGTGTATAATGTGTATTGAGTTTTCGAGAAAATTTTGGTAGCATTTCCCCGTTTGTTCTCTAAGTACATATGTACTTAGAGAACAGCGGGGAAATGCTGCCGAAATTTTCTTGAAAACCCAATACACATTATACACTTACTAGTGAGATTAGGTGTTCAAGGATGGGATAGGTGGTACACATTTATTATATATAAGAATGACATCACATGTGTTTGTTGGCCTAGAATGTGAACAATCATTGTTTTTTATATTACTTGTACATTGAAGGATTGCTAATTGATAAAAGATCACAATTTTAGAGACATGTATGTTTATACAAATGCTAAATGTTTTCCTTATTCTAGTTGATACAAATGCTAAATGTTTTCCTTTTTAATGAAATTTTCAGATGGCTCACCATGATGAGAATGATGTCCATGATGAGCATGAAGTCCATGATGAGCATGCTGTCCATGACGAGCATGGCGAGGATACCAACGTAAGTTCTAAAAACATATCCCGTATTTCTATAAAATTCATTATCTTCTAGTTATGTCATATATCCTGTATTTCTATATTGGCTTAATTCAGTGTGTTTATTTTTGTCAAATTTTAGGTTGATGATGCACAGCTACCCACTGAAGCAATTGAGCAACTTGATGCGCAGCAACAAAAACTTAACAAGAAAAGGGGTATCACTCTGTTGAAAAAGTTACTTGCGCTGAGTGGCAGTGGATCCAAATTGGTTGTGGAGTTTGATAATGGAGGGAATGCAATTGGAGTGAACCGCAATAATTTTATAAACTATCTTGGGGTTGTCACTCGAAGCCATTGTGGTGTTAAGTATGATAATTGGCATAAAGTTCCTCAGGCGAAGAAAGACTTGATATGGAAAGATTTATGCGTGAGTTATTATTATTTGCAATTCTATTTTGTAGATTACAAATTCTATTATTTGCAATTATATTTTTGGTACTAGTTAATAACATTTCTATTTTATAGAATCTGTTTGCATTGGATGAGATGTTGCATCGTAAAAGTGTGATGCAACGCGCTGGAAAGATGCTTAGGAATTACAGGACAAATCTGAACAGAGAATACATAAGACAGGGTGATAAGAAGAAGAAGTCAGCCCTTGAACAATGGAACTTCTTGGACAAAGAAGATTGGGACAATTTTGTTGCTTCAAGAAAATCTGAAGAATTCAAGGTATTAGGCGTCACTCCCATTTTAATTAATATACATTGTATTCACCTATTCAAGATTAACATTTAGTGCTACTAACCTAATTATAAATGTGCATACTAACTAGGCCCTCAGTGACGCACAAAAAGCAAGGCGTGCACTGAATGTACATGACCATACTATGGGTCCAAAAGGCTATGCAAGCGTTCGCCAAAGACTACAGGCGGAGTCTGCGGCTACTCAGGAGTCTGCGACTACTCAGGAGTCTGCGGCCACACCCTTCCCTCGCCATGATATCTGGATAGCTGGCAGGAAAAACAAGAAGGGTGAAATAAAGAAGCCCGAAACTGCTGAGGCGGCTGCAAAAATGGTAAAATACAACTCTTAGAGCAATCATTTGAATATTGATTATTTGTGGTGTTAACTTACCAATTTTTGTTTATGGTGATTAGTGGGAGCTGCACGAGCAGAGGAAACAAGGCACGTTCATCCCTCAGGGCACAAGGGATGAATTGACAGTTTCTCTGGGTAACCCAGAGCATCCTGGACGTGTTAGAGGTGTCGGCGCTGGTTTGGGCATCAAAGCATTCTTTGGGCCATCCCAGCGCAAACCCAGAGCGGGACTTTCTCAAGAAGAGGTAACATATTCTATTTTTATAATGTTACTGCAAAAGGAAATTCATTAATAAAAAGCTAATATTTGTTTTATCCATGTATAGGAGAATAAGAGAGTCGAGGATATAGTTGCTAAGAAGCTCAACGATGTGGTTGCTGAGAAGGTCAAGGAAGAATTGCTGCGGTGGCAAGCATCTCAGGCTTCCAATCAGCCTATGCCGACCCACTCTTCTCCTGGTGCACAGACTGCAAGTAATCCTGGAGACCCATCGCCTAACACGTCTGCTGTAAGTATTGTTTATGACATTGTAGCTAGTCTTTTCAAGATGATATGTTTTCAAGATGATATGTATATATGTATAACATTCTTTACGTAAATTTGTAGGCATTGAAGCCATGCCGCTTAAGAATGGAAAACTATGTTGTTGCAGAGGCGCAAGCTTACCAGTCCCTTCCTGGGGCAACATTTCATGGGACTCCAATGCTGCAGGGCTACATTCGTGTGAGCCCGATACATGTATTACCCGATTGGAGGGAAGTTGAGTTGCCATATGCCCACCCAGATATTGATACACTTGGTGAGGCAGAAAGCAGGGTCATATTGTGGCCCAAAGCAGATGTCCTCTACACGACTGAAATTGTAAGATAAATTTACATTGATTTAGACTGTTAATGTGTATATATGATGTCAACTGATCTAGAAATTATATATACAGGTTAAAAAGAAGACACCAGGAGCACCTAG
Organism: Alisma plantago-aquatica; assembly: GCA_963693085.1. NCBI lineage: Eukaryota > Viridiplantae > Streptophyta > Magnoliopsida > Alismatales > Alismataceae > Alisma > Alisma plantago-aquatica. The sequence continues at coordinate 1,335,881,517 of OY856412.1, forward strand.
GCCTCCACCTCCAATTCTCGCATTACCAACTTGGGTTCCAACTGACCTACAATACCTGTTAGGTCCTGCTTGTAGGGGAATGGCATGTTGGCTACGGGCACATAATATACTTTGCCCTATAATTGTTTCTTTAGATGCAGATTATGCAGGTCAATCATACGACAGCTCTTTATTTATACAAGATATTATTGAGCTGTTTATGTATGATTGGTTGAATACATCAATGATAGAGACATGGATAAGGTGAGATCTTGTTTATACATCCATATACCTTGTGTAAGATCCGGTGATCTAGTTTCTTATATATTAATGCATACGTCTATATGTTTTGCAGCTACTTAATCGAAGATCATTGCAAACAATTTGCATATGATCATGTGGGATTTTTGATTCCATCATTGATTAGTATGGTAGCTAAAGACCCTGATAGTGTTCAACAATACTGTATAGATGCTTTTACAATTTTTGGTCATCAAATGAAGACGATAATAATAGCTCCATTCAATGTCAAGTAAGTTTGCTTTATTTATAATTTGGACTTAAGAAAATTCCATTATTATTTTGCATTTTGAGTTATTAATTGTTAACTTTTTACCTCTAGTGGTAGACATTGGGAGTTACTAGTTATTGTCCCCGGGACGTTCACTGTTTATTATCTAGATCCCGCAGGAAGTACATTAAACACTAAAATTGGATACGTAATGAGAATGGCATTATTCTGGTGAGAAATATTTCATTTTTTATATCCGTTAACATCTTTTATTACATTACTATTTACTTATGCAACTTAGTGTGTTATATTAACATGTAGGGGTTTAGATGCATTCAAAAATGCTGGAGGAAAGGTCCCAAGGAAAAAGAACCAGCCATTGTCTTGGGAGAACGTAAAAGTAAGTTCCCGACTCCCCGACTCCAATGTATATATTATTGATGTGAATTGTGCTTAGTTGTATTATTTTGTATGTTTCAATTTATAGTGCGCTACACAAGACAATGGCTGGGCATGCGCATACTATGTGATGCGATTTATGCAGATGATTATCAAACATGCCGCATTGGACATCGATACCATACATGAGGTATTATATATAGTCTCATTAGTTAGTATGAAATATATCAATCTTATTTTTATATTATTACTTATATATATACATCATTCTCTTTGCAGGTGTTTAAAACTGACCACACTATAGGCAAACGCTTAAAAAATGTACATGCTCCATATACGAGGGAAGCATTAAATGAAGTAAGAGAAGAATGGGCAATAGCTGTACAAACAGTGGCAACTGTAAGATATAATTGGGATGTTGATAGTGATGATGAATGATACTTTGTAAATGAATGTTTCTGAATGTTAAAACATGTATTTGAATGATTCTATATGTGTGAACGTGACAATTGAATTGATGTCTGAATGTATCTACTTGTGTGAATCTTTTTATGTTAATTTTGCAGGTTTGTGGCCTGTTTGTAGGCTGATATCAATGGATGTCGTAAACCTACAGTTCAGAAAACTGAACTGCAGGTTCTCATCCTGCTGACCAGCCACAGCAGGCCTGCAAACAGATTTATAAAAAAAAAATAGATATAGGCGTCGGTTATTTACCGATAACCGTCAGCACAGACTTACAGCGTCGGTTTTTTGTTGAACACCGACGCCAAAAGTGTTCACGCTACAGGAAATGGGAGTCATCTAGGACACTTTTCTGCGTCGGTTTTTTAGTATATAACCGACGCAGAAAGCGTCCTAGATGACGCTGTTTTCTGTGGCGCGAACCCTTTTGGCGTCGATGTTTTATAATAAACCGACGCCTTTATGTTAAATAGGCGTCGGTTTTTTAACCGACGCTGAAGTGTCCAACCTTTTAGCGGCGCCCACATAGGCGTCGTTTAGAAACCGACGCCAAAGGGGGTTAAACAACCGACACTAAAAGGCACTTCTGTAGTAGTGATAGGTCATCAATCATCGGAAATAAGTATTTGTTCTTTATCATGACCTTGTTCAACTATCACTAGTCTATACATAGCCTCATAGAACCATCCTTCTTCTTTACAAACAACATGGGTGCACCCCAAGGGGAAGTGATTGGTCTAACAAAACCCTTCTTCATCAACACCTACAATTGTTTCTTCAACTCCAACTTCTCTATCGGTGCCATCCTATACGGTGACTGCATTTTGAGTTATGTTTCAAGAACAAGATTAATTTCAAAATCAATGTCCCTAGGAGGGGGAACACCATGAAAATTTTCAAGAAAGACATCCTCAAATTGTCTCACTACATGTACCTCCTGGATACTAGGACTACTCCCCTTAGCATCCACAACATGAGGCAAAAAGGTCATGCATCCCTATTCCATCAACCTCTCTGTTGTTATAGCCAACACCAAACATATAGGGAGAACCTTCCTACCTCCTTGGAAGATCCATGAAGCATCTCCATCACCAAATGTTGCCATCTTGGAACCACAGTCCAAAACAACATTGTACTTTTCTAAGGTATATGTCCCTAGGATTACATTGAATGAATGCATATCAAGTGGAAAAAGGTCCACTTCAATGTTGCATCCCAAGAAAGAACAAACACAAAATGGACACACCTCCCGCAACTCTATGGAACCAACTAAAGGGGTTTCTAGCCAAAGATTATCAGATCTACTACAGATAGGCAAATAACAACTACTTATCACTTCCCTAGTGATAAAAGACTGTGTCACACTTGGGTAACTAGAACAAATATGAAAGAAGAAGCAAATAAGTCAGACTAAAAAAGTTTCATCTGACATGTCACAACTCATGGATTGACCACTCTCTCTAATTGACTCATGTCATAAATTCTAGCTATCTCATGTTGTTTTCCTTGTCCTCTTCTAGATGGTCCTAAAGACCCTACCTAAAACACATGAAAGCATCCTCTACCACAACCACTACTAAACTATTGTTTCTAAGAACCTCACTAACTCTGCCTTAAATTGTCGTTTCACTTCTTCATCCTTCATAGGGCATGCCCACCTGATATGCCCTACTTGACCACACTTGTGACAAGTCCTCAAATCATATTGTGGCCTAGACATCCCTCTCATTGGCACAAATGTTGCACTATGTGTTCCTGTTGGAAAAAAACTACTACCTATGCCCTCATTCGGGGACCATTGTGACATAACTCCTGATCTCAGCTTAGAAAAAGTTGAATAATAATTTGATTGTAGAGATAAAAACCTTGGCTTCTTAAATACACTCGACAATTGTCGTTGAAACATAGTTGGCCTCTTCTTAGAATTGGTTTCACACTTCTCGATATAAGACCTCTCAATCCTCCTCACCGACTCCAAAAAGGTAGATCAACATGTGCAAAATACATTACATAAAGGTCTGAGAACCTGCATCACATCACATTCATATCAGGTACTTACATGCTTGTCTAGTGGCATTAGCCACAATCTATATACAAAAGATATATTCCACAAATACATGCCATATACAAGACATAGGTATACTACCAAAAACTCGAGTCATTATACATCTCTTCTACAAAACATCCCATGTCAGACCTCAGAGAACACAGATGACTCTAGGACTCTACTAATGACTATCCAACCTTCTGCTTCTACTACTCTCCAAGATGCTCTTTCTTAGCACCATAATATTGACCATGCCGCGGACGTCCACCTAAAAGGATGTAGCGACCCATGAGGTGAAACTCATATCCCAACGAGAGATATAACTCCCAAACAATGGTTATAGGTTATAATAAGTATCATTGTTAAACAAGATAAGCATATTACACAAATTAAGAAGATTGAACTAAGCATGTTGACTAGATTGAGCATATTAAACATACTAAGCTAGTTAATGAGATAAGCATAACAATAGGTAAACTAGCAAGCATATGAATGGGTAGGTAAGACTATTATCTACTAAACAATTAATTTCTCTCACCACATTACATAATGATTAAGCAGTATAAGAAACAAAGCATGGGTTAACATTCAATGTGAAGCATGTTTAACCTAAACAATATACTACGTGGCTGAATTACATGTTTTATAAAGCCTTGAGGAGTTTGAGCTAGGAATACCACTCAGACTCCAACTAACCACTGCTAAGTTGAAATCAGTTCCATACAAGATCTGGGAGAGACAGACTACTAAGATCTCATCTGCCCACAGTCTGTATGAGTGGGCCACAGTGACATATATAGTCAAACTACAAAATAGCCTAGTCCTCCCTTGGTATATGTGTCATGACATTAGTAACTAGGGCATAACAAGACCCTATCATCTGAGGTACAACCGCAGCTTCCCTCAATGTCATCATGTGCACTAACCTAAGATACAGACACAACCGTTCTCCTACCAAGGCATGACCACATTCATCCTCAAAACCTTGGGATCAGGATGTCAAGGATATACTTTCACTTGCACCCCACATACTCAATAGTATGCACTCTGAGTTTCCCATAGGAATACTCATTTCACCATCCAACAAGTTATGACACTAGAATGGGTCTATGGCACAGAGCACATACATGATTAGGGTTTCACTTGATTAGTTAATGCATATTGGGTATATTTTAATTGCATGAATCAAGTTACATACAAACCCTAAAAGAGTTCTAGAAAAACATACGTAGATTGCAACCTCAGACAATGTAAAAAGTATGTGGTATAAAGTTTATCACATCATCACATGGTATTGTTTCACTTCCTACACGTAGCCATACTCATCATCCCATCACAGACTACAAGCCCTTGCTACATCATATAGAGGATAACACCTCAATTCGGGCATAAAGCCATGTCCAAGATCATAAGATCATTCACATTGTTCCCTACAAGAATATCATCATCTTTCCATTACTCATCAAGATTCATCATTCCATCACCATTCATGTGACACCTAAGTTAATACAACATTATTTTCAAGAGACATGATGCTCATAAGATAGAAAATTAGGGTTACAACAACACTAGGAGAGAGAGCATTCTATCATCTTACTAGTCATAGAAGGAATTATGTAACATCACCACTTACTTGTATTGGGGTTAGGTTCAACCAGGTAAGTATATTTGGGTTTCAAAAAGCAATCAAAGTTAAAAACAAACTCATATGATCTTCATCGCAAATGAATGCAACTTGGTCAACCATTACCGTCACAAGGTCAACAAAACATGATGACCATATAGGTCAGAAATCCCCATGAGTCACTTGGGTCAGAGGTGCATCGATCATCAAGAAACATGGAGGTTGGCAACCACATATGATTAGTGAAGTTCGAAACTGCTAAAACTAGGGTTCACCATCTTGGCCACCGCATAGGTTAGCCACTTCAGTGAACATTATGGTTACATATCCTCAAGGACCATCAAATATCATAAACATCAATGACCATTAGGGTTAGATCATATTGGCGACTGATGAGGACATCAAACATTGGAAATCGAAGAGAACATAAAGCAATAGCGATCAATTGAAATCACCACTCTTAACGACCACTAAGAGTCCAAAACCTCGATGACCACATAGGTGAAATCCTGGAGGCCAAATAGGATGAAAATATCATGGACCACTTCGAAACAAAACTCTTGGAGACCATGCAAGATTAAAATCCTTAACCACCAATCATGGTTCAAAACTCGTTGACCTCATAAGTAAGAAAACCCTGGCGACCAAAACAACGAAGACCATCAAGAGAGTGAAACAGGTTGGTAACTACTAAGAATCTGAAGGGTCTTCAAGTTGCATCTCAAGAAGAGGAGATTAGTTCAAAACCCTAATTAGAAACAATAATTTTTGAGAGAAAAATCATCATTTCCACTAGAAAGCAAGTACTAAACGTTCATCATCAAGAGGGGGATTAGTATACAAGGGTTTTGGGTTCATCCCAGAAGAGTTTTCTACTCAATATCATCATGGAAACACAACCTTAGGTAAAGTATATTATCTGTCTACTTATAACCACATTTTTAGGTTAATATTGTGCACATGCAATGTGAGTGTAAGCAATAATCATGGAGAAAGCTATATAACTCACCTTAGAGTTGATGTAGAAACTCCAAACATCAAGGTAGCTATAAGAAGAAAGGTAGAAATCCTAGTTTGAGCACTCATCTTGGCCAAGCTAGCTCCACCTCCAAGAAGGAAGCAAACCCTAGGTCAAGGAATCAAGAAAGAGATGATCTTCAAGCTCTAACTCAAGCACTACGATGGAGTACCATGGGTTTGGCCAAGAAGAGACAGAAGAAGAGAAGAATAGAAAGAAAAACAAAGAAGAAGAGGGATATCTCACTTGCCAAGACCAAGGAGATGAGCAAAAAAGTGTCAAATGATCACAAGAAGGGTAGATCCAAACCCTAGATCTACATGCAAGGTAGATTTACCCACCTTCTTCAATCTTGAGCTCCTCCTTCACCACCAAGAAGAGGGGACAAGCTCGAGAAACCAAGGGAGAAGAGAGAGGTAACTAGGTGTGTAAAGAGGTTATGTGCATGCAAAGAGAGGGGTTTATATATCTTAGGGTTTGGAGAGAGAGAGAGAAAGAGGGTTAGGTGTCAAGCTAAACATGTCATGTATCCAAAGACAACACACCTCAACCATGAAAGCACCACACTCATGAAACTAGGGAAACCAAAAAGAAAACAAAATGACCAATTTGGTCCAGAAAAAGAAAATGACCGCCAAGAAAATTGGCGACCAACTTGATCATAAAACGCAAACAATCACCAACTCTAGGGATTTGTGGCAACCTAGAGGACTCATGAGCCTCATTGACCGCCAATACTAGAGGGCACACAAAAAATTTCATCAGCCACAAAAAACTTAGGAACACCATAATCTAGGTGATTGCCAAAACAAGGGCTCATCGGTTAACACATTTCAAGGTCAACCATTAACTTAGGTCATCCATGCAAACCCTATTATTAACATGAGATGTCACCACATCAAACCAAAGTGTGACAAGGTTCCCCAAAGCTCAACCATATAAAACATGATGTCAAGACATGTGAGGCACAACAAGCATGTGAGAAATTGTGAGAAAAATCCTAGAAGTGGGTAAATAGCAATTATGTCCAAAACAAGCACACATATGAATAACTATCTCAAACAGTGTTCAAAATGGACTAAAATTGAAACATAAGTTTGTCACATACTATCAAATCATGTAACAAGGTTTGATTAAGGTTCTAAGAATCTAATTATATTAAGAAAGAATGTCTACTCAAGATAATCAAGGTCAAGGGTCTTACCCACGACTAATTATGGTCGTCGTAGTCACAAGGTGTATCAGGAGTAGTTCCCATATCTATTGATCATGGGTTATCCCCATAATGGGAATCATATGAAATATAGGAGGTCAGGGCCAACCCGTCCTATAAAACTCATGCTTAAGTAAGGATGTAAAATTACATCTAAACTCATGGGCTAAATGGGGCTTATCTTCTGCATATGCATCTTGTGGTTTCTTTTTTTACAACTACTAAGATTGCTCTGTGCTTTTATAAATTTCAGATTGTTCAAAGATTTGTGCTTTAAAATTGTAATTTTCATGATGGATTGTTGATCATTTGGTAACATCCTCATGTTTAAAACAATCTTATCAAAACAACAATCTGATGATCTCACATTATTTCAACCCATCTCATAACAACAATATCCAATGATGTCAATGGATCCATAAATAATTTCCAATGATCTCAACCATCCTACAATCTTTGATCCATGATCTTTCCAAACATGAAAACTTTTCAATGGTCTCCTACAATCTCAAATGATATCTCTCATTCAACAATCTTCATTGAACAATCTTTCCAAAAAAAGACTTTATTTTTCTTTCATTTTCTAAGTCAATGCATTACCATATATTACTCATCTTCAAATGATACATTGACAAGTTCAAAAGAAAAATCCCCCACCCATATAAGACCTTTTACCCCTCCCAAGACTTGCTTTGCCAAATTGTTGGCAAGGTTGCTCCATTTTCTTCCTATGAAGGAGAAGAAAAAGGAAGAAAAAGAATTTGATAAGTGGTCATTTTCAAAAAAGATATTCATTGTATGACTGGACCCCCTCTGTATTGAACAAATAGTTTCATAGACTTCTTTTGGCATCTATATCAACATAAATGTGCTCCAGCCTCAATGTTAAGGCCACCTACAAACTATGTTGTACCTCATAGCCTCAACTGTGAATGAATCTCAATATCCATTCATAATATGCATTCCCATAGTCATCTGATTCCCATCATGGCTTCTAAAAATGGCTCCCATGTTGATTTTTCCACTTCCCACTCAACGTATGTTAGTGTTAATCTTAATCGTGCTCTCATTTTGACCTTGGCTTTGTCCCATCTTGCTATCTCCTCACCTACGGAACTATTGGCATTGCTTTTGCTCTGAGACGTTAATTCATGTGTCCATTTCCATAGGTTTTAGCTCCTAATGGAAGGGGATGTGATGATGTTTTTGAAGATCAATTGGTTTCTATAAAGTCAGGAAGAGAGATAGGTGGGTGTAAAGGTAAAAGTCTCCTCCTTAGTACATTTATGAAGGAGCCAGCTATGTTTATTGCACATTGATCCATTAGGAGAAGCTCTTCTCAAGTCTTGTTTGGTTGGATAATCCTAGAGAGGTTCACGAGTGAAGCATTTCATGAGAACATGGACAGGAGTTTTGATTTCAATCTAACATTGATCAGGAAGATCATTCTCCCATGCATGTTTGACCTTAATATTACTATTTTTGGGGAGATAATTGGTACAACACTTCCATATGAAGAATTTGATCTTTGGTGGTAGGTTGGTCACCTAGATTTTTCCCCACACCAGAATCTAGTCATGGTCATTCCTAAGTTCCCATTCCTCAAAGTGCCCCTTCACTCCCATCTAGTAAGTTGCTCTGACCTTGAAGTTTCCATCCATCAAAGGATATCAGTACCATTTCAAATATTCTCCTTTAGTGATAGGTATGGACATTATCGTTTGACTATCCTTCTCATTAAAAAGTCCCCTTATAGAATAAATATGAAACGACCGTCATCAAACCGATAACCAAATCGTTACTAATTATGCAGAATTACCATAAACAACGGATTAACAAAAATCACAAAAATTTAAAACTATTTTGCAACGAGATCCTTGATCAGAAAACTTTTACTGGAAGATCCAAAACTCATACATATATCATGATTTACATTGTACAACACTATTTCATTTCATCTTGAGGATAATCATATAACATTTTCTCTATCAAAACATGTTTTGTCGCAACATTAAACCTCGAGGCTTACAAGCCAAAACCTCATATTGTTCATGAAATCATTATGAACCGACTCTGAGGACCTGAGAGTATAGAGACAACACATAGGACTTATATCTACATGACACGACAGATAGTACACTCAACCTGAGCTGTTACTTCTACCTCAATTGTTGCTTCTCCTCTACAGAAAGGTCTCCACCACCTCGTGCACATCCAACTAAAACTTGTGGATCCCACGAAGTGAGACAATTGTCCCAGTGAGAGATATAACTCTCCGCCAACCATATTATTATTGTAGTTAAACATTATTAAGACTAAGCAGGGGTTTCTTTTATATTAACATGCATGATTAATCATTGTATGAACAGAATAAGATAATCCCCTTTCTTAAGGAGAACATTGCATCTACCCATGGTAGAGTTATAAATCATTTATCTACTTTGCAAGGAATGTAAAGGAACATAAATAACATCTAATAACTAAGATGTATAACTGAATTGTGCATCAAACATTTTTTTTCTATAATTGATCCCTAAGAAAATATGCTATGTCACTTATGCTCTGAGGAGATGAAGCATACCCCGCTCATCTCTAACTGACCACAAACTTCTCACAAGTCGGTACCCTACAAGGTCAATGGAAGAGTCTGTTGCCATGACCTCCCTTGTCTCAGTCAGTGTGAGACCACTTAGGCTTAGCAGGACATCTTGTGTCAGATGCAATATAGCTGTGTAAGGGTACAAAGGCATCCTCGTTAGAACTACAACATCAACTGTTCTCTCTTAGGGGAACATCTACAACAATCGTCCCCAGTTATGAAATTACTGAGTCATGGTCACTTAGGAACCATACTCTGAGTCATGGTCACATAGGCACCATACTTTGAGCCACAGGTCAGTTCACCATGCTCTATTGAGACATTCTTATGAAATTACTAAGTCATGGTCACTTAGGCACCACACCCCCACATATTCAAAAATATGCATTCTGGGTTATGTTGTGGGGAACCTGTGTCACTATTCAACAAATTCTGACGCTGATGGATCTATGGTCAGGGCAATGTTTTATGGTTTCTAGTGATGTATTACGTGCATTACAACATTCTTTTAGCATCAAACAAGTTATCATTATTAATCACAACAAATGTTACAAAGAAAGTGTAATACATCTATCATGTACTTTTCAAGTCTTTAAAACACATTTATATACTTGGTACTTGGGATCTCAATCCCTTATCACATTATTGGAAATTTTCATCCCTTCTCATCATTGTCATCATGATTACCGGATCTGGGTATTCAAACCCCTAGACCATCACATAGCATTGTTAACTCTGTAATAGGTAACTTTTACCTCTTGGTTCTCAGACCAAGGTATTCATTTTGATTAACTATCTTGTCACCTCTCACTAGGCAAATTCTCAAAGGTTATTGAACATCTTGTCACCTCTCACTAGGCAACAACTATTCACATGGCTCACACGGACATTAAGTATCTTGTAACCTATCACTAGGCAACAACTATTCACATGGCTCACAAGGCCATTGAACATCTTACTTATCATATAAGTATTTGACATGCCTCACAAGGCTTATGCAATAAGAGAAATACAACCTTCCCATTATTAGGGTTAAGGTTTCCTTTTATAGACGAATAGGGTTTCGAGTTCATATTATCAGTCCAAACCCTAATTAATTGCTCCGCTCATCTAGGAGCATATATTCATATCATAAGTATGCAATCATACTTATCTATTCTCATTATATATCATTAAATGTTTATCAACACAAAGTGTGAGTTTCTCTCTCATCCTTACTAGGATATTTTTTACATCATACTTTTGGTTCAATCCTCCTCTTTGAGGAATCTTAGTTCATCATTAGCATTTCCCATCATCTTTTAATTAACACCAATTCACCATGTTTCACTCAATCAATAACATATGATTGAACTATCTCTACCATATTGGGTGTCAAGATATGGGTATTTAACATGTATTTCTTTAAGATACGTTCTTATATCACATAGTGTATCCATATCGGGCAGGCATTATAACCACATCCCCATGTTTTAGGGTGTATCCCCTAATCAACATATCATGTACCCATATCAGATGGACTATCACTTAGATCTTATCATTTCAATTAACTTTGCATCGAGTATGATCTAGGTGTTTGACCCTATATCAGGTATAAGATATGTGCTTGGTGCCATATTGTGCACAAGATGTGCCCCATATCAGGCATGTATATCGGCCATATGTATTGGGCATCATATCGGGCATATGTATTGGACATCAAACATATTTCTCATTATATATCGTTTGAGTGATATACAAGATACTATATCGGTCTACCTTTAGGATTATTATATCGGGTATCCATGTCGGGTAACATATCTGGTTACCATCTTAGGTAAACCCTAAAACTCATAATCCCTTCATTCCTTCCAGGATCAACCTTATCATATAATTACTTGAAAAGCTAGTTATCTTATTAAATTCTTATACCACAATTCATTGCACAAAGGGGTAGGGTATATCAGGTTTCAATCCCTCATCTAGGGTTTTCCATTAGTTTGGGTAAATTATACCTTATCGTGCATGAAGTATAAATTTTACCTCATATCGTACACAAGGTAGGAGTAAGTGCTATTCCTAGCATCTAAGGGATATCATTCCTATCATCAATGTGGTATCACTCACCACTTGTATCGACTTACCCATCACCTAGGGTTTCCAACTCTATTTGTTTAGAGTACTAATTATCTCTATATCGTTCAAAAAGTATAATCTTAGACTTGTATCATGCATAAGGGGTAAATGGGTATCTCCCATGTCGTGCAAGTACACAACCCATATCGTGTATGAGCTATCATCTATTTGCATATCGGTTTAACCCCATCTCGGGTTTCATATCGGGTTGAGGTGTTCCAACCATATCGGGTTACACCTTATATTTTAATCCATATCTTATTTTGTGCATAAATGTATACTCAATCCATCATGTCATGCATCAGATATATGCTTCAAGATATCATGTACAAGTGTATATTACATGATCATATCATGCAAGAGGTACTTGCTAACTTACTCATATCGGGTTACCCAAACTAGGGTTTCATATCAATCTTACAAGTATACATTAAACCTTGTATCGTGTATGGAGTCTATACTTGACTTCCTATCGTGCAAGAGGTTTATGGATAACACCATATCGTGTTCCAAGATATGAACTTCACCTTCATATCATGCAAGGAAATGAAATCTTCAATTCATAACGTGCAAGTGATATTTGTGCATACCCATATCGGGTTAGAGCTACTAGTGTGTATGCTTGAACCCGATATCACTTTATAAAGTGATATCATCTTCTTCAAGCTCTAAAACTTCATTCTAACTGTTTTAGTTCATGGAAACAGGTCTAAAAAACTACTAGATCTCATAATTTCATCAATTTATTTCAGAATATTTCGGAATTAAAAGTAGTTCATTAAGTATAACAATTTAGGTGATGAATAATAACATGATAGAGTTTAAGTTATATAACCCACCTTGTGAACAGCTTCAAAGCTCCAAGCTCCAAAGCTTCACATCCTAAGGTTGAAGAAGAACTTCTCCAAGGTCTAGGGCTTGTTCACAACTCCTCCATGGACAAGAGATCACCATAGTTAAGTACTTGGTGAAGAAGGAAAGAAAAGAATATCCATAACCCGATATCTTACTTCAACTAAGGTTGAAGGTGACCAAAGCCTTACCTAAAGTATGGTGCTCGAGCTTTCCTAGATCCTTGAGCTTCTTTGAAAGATACCTAATGTCTTTGCATGATATCTATAAGGGGAATGGTTATGATGATCGTAAACTTTCATAAGTTGGTGAAAGGTGAAGTATATATACTTGATTTCATGAGATAAAGCATATATGAGGTGTCTTCCCCTCATGCTACTAGATGACATGTGGCCATGCATGTTTGACACGTGGCCATGCATGCACACATGTATATCTTGTCATGTAAGAGTCTTGGGGATAACCTAGAGACAATATCTCTTCCCTTACTTATCTTGTTGGGAAAGTTATCTCATCTTTATCTCATTAAATAAGCAACTCGATACACTTTTTTGTAAGGAACTTTGCAACTCCTCATGGGCCACCTCATTAAGGTTATCTTCCCATCATGGCCTTTTCCAAGGCTCAAAAAACCGATGGGAGGCTCCTACTTTGACTCCTTGGCCAATAGGGCTCCTTATATCAAGTCTACAACTCGATACAACACATATAAGGCTCTTGCCTTCAACTCATTCTTGGTCCTTCATTACCAAGAGTATCACCACTCAAAGGTGATTCAAACATAGTGTCTCATTCTGTCTCTTTCCTCTAAAAGATACATATAGGGGGTAGGGACACTCTAGAGATGGTAATTTGCATTCCTACCTCACATATTGGGTGAATTACAAATTGTACCAAAATTGGTGCACAAAATACTAGCATTGTTCAAACAAGTTATGACTTGGGATTTAGGCTTTCCACAAGCCTTCACTTAGCATCATTCTCTTTCTTATGATACCAAAACACTTATAACACATTCCACATGTGTCATTTGCAATGTAACCCCTCATCTTAGGTAAATTGCACTTTTTACTCACACTTTCATATAATGCACACATAGTTTGTAATTAAGCTCAAACTTGAAAATAGACTTCACTAAAAGCCTTAATTTCATTTCAAAAGATTAGAATCAGTTTGTAAGTATCTTACTTAAGCAAAACTTCTAGGGTTAAGTAATAACCTAGGTCAGGGTGTTACAAAATCATCCATGAATTCCCTTTGGTGTCCAACAGTTCATCCAAAAACTGTGGGAACCTATTGGGTATCCACCTATCCTCCCATATTTTTACTCTAATGGTGCCTTTGACGTTCTTCCTTAGTCCCTCAAAAAGCAATTATTTTGCACCCCATATCAATTTCCATGTGTATCTTAGATCAAAACCTATTCTTGAGTCTAGGAAACACTGGCATCTAAAATACATGGCCTCTAGCACCCTTACAGTTGAAGAACTTGTCTTGTTGAGGAGTTTCCATGTTTTCTTCACCAACAGAACTTGATTGAAAATGATCAGGTCTCTAAGCCCCATTCCCCCTTTGCACTTTGGTTGACAAAGCATATCCCATGATGCCCAATGTAATTTCCTCTTCCCATCTTTCTCGCCCCACTAGAAACTTGTGATCATCTTTGTTATGTCTTTGATAATAGTTTAAGGAATACAAATAATACTCATCATATATGTTGGGATTATATTGTATGACTGATTTAATGATGATTTCTTTTCCCTGGTTGGCTCAGGAGCTTCTCCTTCCACCATCTTAGTGTTTTCCCAATCTTGTCCTTCAATTCTCCAAACACTTGTCTTTTAGATCCTCCTATGATAGTAGGGAGACCAAGGTATTCCATATGTTGAACATCAAGCTCCTTCATGATGATTTCTTTGTTTGTCGCACACATTTTTTGGCTAAAGGAAATCTTTATCTTGTTGAGTTTGATCATCTTCCCTCAATCCCCCTCGTAATAGCATAGTATCTCAACTACTTTTTTGGCTTCTTAGAGATTTGCCTTGGCAGACAGTATGTTGCAATTAGTAAAAGAAGAGGTGTGTGATCCGTGGGCCATTCCTACAAGCCCTAGCCGCATTTATTTTACCATCAATGGCCTCCTTGTTGAGAAAGGATGAGAAGGCATCTACACAAAAGAGGAGCAAGTAATTGGAAATGGGGTCTTCCTGATGAAGACCCCTTTGTGGGAAAACAAGTCCCTTTTTACATGAATTAATAACAAAAGAAAAAGAAACCATAATAATACATATTTTATTCTTTTGCACCATGAACTTTTGAACCCCATATTCTTCATGACTTGGTCAATAAACTTGCATTTTGCTCCATTGTAGGCTTTGCTCATATCAAGTTTGATGGTCATCTCTAATTTCATTCTTGTAGTATTCCTCTTCAAGGTGTGGGGGATGAAAGTGCTCTGGTTGGGTGATATAATGTCATTTAAGAATAGTATGACTCTTGATGCTAGTAATTTGGAGGTGATCATATACACAATATTGCACAAGATAATCGACCTAAAATCATTCATGCATTTAGGATCTTTAACTTTTGGAATGAGGATAATATTGGTAGCATTTATATACTTGATTCCATGTTCTCCCTTCCACCATCCTTTAATCCAAGCTGAGATGTACTCCCTAACTATGCTCCATAGATTTTGGAAGAAGATAGCATGGAACCCTTAGGGCCTGGGCTTTGTTGGGATGCATGGTAAAAACTAATTCCCCAATTTCCTCCATAGTGGACCCACCATCCGGATAGTTATTCATGTTGTCAGTCACTACTTTGTCAATGCCCCTCAGAACAACATCGATATATCAGACTCCATCTGGTCTAAAAAGGCTAGTATAATAGTTGAGAATAATATTTTCAATGTCATTTGGTTTATATCTCTAGTTTCCTTCTCTATCCTCAAGATTGTATATGTTGTTCCTCCTCCTCCTTTGTGATTCTTTATTATGAAAGTATGAAGTGTTTTGATCGCCATCCCATATTTTTTTTACTTTTGCCCTAGTGAACCAATAGGTCTCCTTCTGTTCTTGTAACTTAGTGAATTCTTCACAATGAGACTTGCATTTGAGAATGTTATCAGCATTCATCTCCTCACATTGGCAGTACCCTAGATCCTTTTAGCCTTGTTGAGGTTTTTGCCAATCTCTTCAAACATCTATTTTGCCAAATCACCAAGTATTTATGCACATTCATCAATTCCTCTTTGATGTTGTGGTTCAATGAAGCTATCTAGCTATTAGAATAGATCTATTTACAATGTAGATCCAACATCTAGAAATATTCCATTCTAAAATAATTGCATTTAATGTGATTGTTGCTGTCATGTCGACACTTAAGGAGAATCAGAGCATGGTCAGGCTCAATCATTACCATATGAACCATTTTGGCATATTTTCGGCTCCATTCTGGGGACACTAGAGCATTGTACAACCTGTACATAATGATCATTTCCACTTTCTATCCTTTCACCCACATAAAGATGCTACCATTTTTGGGTATTTTGATAATGTTAAAATTTTTGATTCACCCATTGAAATTGTTAATATACATCTCTTCTCTAATTTCACCTTATTTACTCTCCTCATGACTAGTGATCTCATTTATGTCCCCAAAAAATATAGTGGGAATAATACTAGGCCTATTAAGTTCCTCCATGAGTTCCAAAATCTTATATTTTAAGTATGTTTCTGACCAACCATGGATCCCTACAAACCTCCAACTCTCCTCTCCTCATTACCTTTTATAGTTTCTACAAAATGGTGTTCAGAATATGAAATGATAATCACCTCCTCATCATGCCACCAGAATCCCATACAACCCGCCCTACCCAAACTGATAAGACAAACACCATTATCGTAGCCACATTTTCACATCATCTCCTCCATCTCCCTTTCTTGTATTTTGGTTTCCAAAAGAATAATAAAATGTGGGCATTCCCTCCAACACATCTATCAGAGTTTCCTAAATGTACCAAGGTTTCCCACTCCTTGGCAATTCCAACTTAACATTTTCATTGCTCTTCACATGCCTGATTGTCATTAGGACTAGCTTCTTTGTTTGGGTAGTACTCCCATACCATTTTGTTCACTCCTTCTCTAGTCAGTTTTATGTTCCGCTCTGTTGATCTTTCATTATTTTGTTTGCTCTATTTCGATCATAGTCATCTTTTCTTCCCTCTATTTTCCCCATCCTCCCCTCCTTGGCTCCTCATCTTTTCCCCCTTGTTTGCATATCTGAATTTGATGCCTTCATTTTTCTAGCTATTTCTCAACGTCCTTTTATCGAACATCGTATCTACATTTGTATTACCCGCTTCCAGGGTAGATTCACTATTTGTGTTCCTATAGCTCCATTGTCTTTACTTACTTAATTTCTCCTACTTTAGTCCCTTGGTGCACCTCATTTTGTTGTCTTCTCTTAACTTCCCCCATCTTTACTCCATTACCCTTAAAAATATTTGGCCCCTCTTTACTACCTTTGGTGAAAACAACTTGACTTGTGATATTCATTGTTTCCTTTTGAGCTTGTTACTCTATCGCTCGAGATTTCTCATCGATCTTGGTGCTCTTTGTCCCCCAGGTGACTTTCTTTATGTTGGATGTTTCTTTCTTTGTGGTCCCTTCTCTACTTGGCTCATTTGCACATCCTTTTTTTCTTTGTAAGAGTGGATTAAAATTGTCTAGTGTTGTGCTTTCTCTGTTGGTGATTTGTTTCTAAAGAGATCATATCTTCTAGTGCATTCATAAGCTTGGTTCTTAAATTATCTTCAAGGTTTCCTGAGTGAGGATCTAACACAAGATCCCCATTCTTCCAGCTGTCCATCTGCCTAACTTGTGTAGTCTCTATGAACATGTCCTAGTATCCCACATCCATAGAAAATGGTCAGTATCCTCTCATACCTCATTTCTATGTTGAAACGGTTGCCTTTTGGATCTTTCATTACTTGTTTCATATTGAGAGGCTTGTCTACATCGATCAAAACATTCACCCTTCTTGCCCTCTCCCACATTGTATCGGAGGAGTTCAGGTCCAAGATTTTCCCAACCTTCCCTAATATCAACCTTCATGCTTTATCCAATCTATATTCTAGCCATAAATTTTAGAATCTAATCCATAATAGAGATTCATTTATTACTAGATTAGAAGGTCGATCGCCTACTTCTATTTCTTTCAGTATCAATGGTAGTTGTTAAATGTCCATTGAGTACCTTCCTATACTTTGTTCTTGTCCCTCATTGACCTGAACTAGAATATTAACACTTCATTTTCTATTTTATTGATCATAGGTCTTCTCTGTCTGATTCCAGATCAGGGATATTGTACTTTGCAGTGTGTTGAAGTTGTAGAGTCTCTACGTTAGAAGTATTGCTGCCAGAGATAGTTGGATGTCTTCATTTTATATTCCCTTTTCTTCGACAAAAAGAACTACTATTTATTTCTTCTTCCATTTGATTATGTTGACCCATGCCAATCCTCCACCCCTCTTCTCGTAGACTAGAACTGAAAATCTCAGCCATACTAGCCAGTGAGGACCACCCCACCTTATTCACAATTGTTGTCGCGGGATCAAGGTATACATAAGGGAACTTCTATATTTCCGTTATATAGAAAAGAATAACTTTCTAAAAAGATTAGCAATCCCAAAACAAACCAAAACAAAAAAATCAACATTAAAACCATTTAAAAAAAACAAAAACATTATCTTCAAAAGAAATGTATTTTCAAAAACAAAACTTTTTTCAAAAAAAACTTTTCAAAACACAAAAAGAAAAGTCTTATAAAAAAATCTTTCAAAGCAAAAATCATTTCAAAACTAAAATGTTATCAAAAAACACAAACAAAGAAAAGTCTTTTCATAAAACAAAAAGTTCTTTACAAAAACAAGTTCTTTCCAAAAGAAAAATCTTTCCAAAAACAATTCTTTTTGAAACAAAAAAGTAAGACCATTAAAAGAAAAATGAGAACAAACTTTTCCAAAAAGAACAATCTTTTCAAAGAATATTCCCTTCAAAATAATAGTCTTATAGAAAAAGAACAATTTTATATCTTTTCAAAGAAAATCAACAAAAGTTGAACCATATTTCAAAACTAAACAAAATTGAGGAAAAAAAGTTTTCAAAAAACTCAAGAAAGTTACAATTTTCAAAAATAGATATGAAAAATAAGTTGAACCATCTTTCAAAACTCTATTATCTTTTCAAAATAGACAAAGTTAACCTTTTTTTGAAGAAGTCAGAAAATGTTCTCAAGACTCGAACAAAAGAAATGAAAATCTTTTCAAACTTTGAAATCCTTTTAAAAAATCTTCTAGCTTTCTCCAAGATGAAAGTCTTCCCAATTGTAGTTTCTTCTTATGAGATACCACTCATGCCTGAAACATTTGATATCCATCGAAAGGATACTCAATCCTCAAATCTTGGATATAACTACTAGATCTTGACTAAGAAAACTACTTGTGCCCCAAGAATACCAACTACATTTGATTCCAAGTATTTTTCCCAGTTGACTAAGATGTCACCTTATAGTAATTTCTATGTGCATCTTTACCTACCCAATCTATGATCTTGGACCAAGATCTTAAAATGGGTCATCACCTTGCTTCCACGCTCACATCAATGTGGTCCTGGACCATGACCTAAAAAAGGACCATCAATGCACCTTTAATTTCAAATCCATATGGTCCTAGACCACAACCTTAAATTGAGCCATCACCCTAGGTTTCATGCTCATCCTCAAATGATCTCAGACCATGACCTTAAAATGGGCCAGCACCGCTTGTTCACCTTTGCATCCATATGGTCCCAAACCATGACTTGAAATTGGGGCATCACCCTAGCTTTGATTCTCATATACAATCATCCATTGACCATGACCTAAAATTGGGCCATTAACTCATTCTCTCATACTCACGTCTATATGGTCCTGAACCATGACCTAAAATTGGGTCATCACCGAGCCTTCCCACCTATATCCAGCCACATCCTATGGTCTCGAGTGGGTCATGATTGTTTATCTTGTAAAACCTCACTTGAGGAGAGAAAAACATCACACCTTATCCTTGTCCACTATCTTTGGCCCCAAGTGGGTCATCTTGTCCCTGGATATAATGCTAACTTACCCTAGTGAACAAACAACCATTATCCACATGCTTTATCATAGTATTATTGGACATACCTCATCATAAGACTAGAAATATCATTCCATATCACTCAATCTAGGGGCATGTTCCTCTCCTCATACCATTTGATCTGAGAATCTGCACTGATACATGAAAAATCCCTTTCCATGCAACATGTGAACTTCAATATTTTTGGCATAATATTTGTCTCCTTCTCTATGAAAGTGGCATGTTACCTTTGTTAATTGTGTTTCTTTGGAATCCTCTTCTGCACAAAGGGAAGTTTATGGTGAATCCTACTAAGAATGTTGGGATACAAAAACATGAATGCCATATGTTGAATTCTCTTTCTTAACACAAGGGGCAATTTGTTTACGACCATTTTTCTTCCCTTTTCAACTTCTTGCTACACAAGGGAAGATTCTCCATTGGTCTCTCGATATTAGTGAACAATCATTCCACCTTAGCATAGAGTAGGAAATCACATCTGTCTCAGGAAACAAACACTTACTAATAGTTTCAGAAAGAGATTCTTGATATGACAAGCACCAATGAACAGACCAACACTAGTGAGGTGATGAAGATACTAGTTGTAGACTCTCATGATGAACTAAAGACTCTGGTCAACATAGGATCCACTAACAATCATGACAGGTTGATGAACCACAAGATACAGAGGCACTTGAGTTCAGTGGCAAGTAGACAGTCCAAGTTGACATGGGCCAACCAAAGCCACATGTGTTCCCCTCTGTAGGCCATGCACAAGTATCATCACCATACAACCTGTAGGGTGAACAACTACATCATCTTAGATGATACCCGCCAAAGGTATACCAACACAGGAACATCACATATGAGCATCTACATAGAAAACATCTGTGACACGTGCAGTCACTCCATAGAACAACCAAGCAGATTATTATACAAACGAGTCTAAAAAACAATGAGAAGTCATAGTTTTTCAAGAAGAATGCCAAAACCTAAAAAAGGTTAGAAGACTACAATTCTAGCACAAAATAATAGGCCTTATGTAATCAATCACACAACGTACCCTCCACATCCATCTTGGAACTATCCTCAAGTTCTAGGACCATAGAGTTACCCACCTCATCCAGGTTTGGTCATAGCATTGACGTCCACAGTCTGCTTAGAGATATGACACGTCGTTGATCACAATATGACAAAAATCAGGCAGAAATTGGGAGATCTAGAGGTCAAGATAGCAAAAATCGAAACCTTCAAGGGTCACCACCAGAAGATTACAAAGCTTGATTTTTCAAAGCATGATGACGGGAGATATATTTTCCAAATAGACAATTTCTCCCCCCTTTGTCAAACAAGAGATACCGATGCAGAAACCAAATAGTATGTTCTCACACTTAGGGGTCTCTCTCAGTAAAGCTCTCCCATTAGTCAAGTATCTTGTGAACTTTCCATCCATAAAGGAGCTTTGTAATATTCTATTAAAGAGATACAATCTCAATGTTCATTGTGACTATCACCACATCCCAAGGCACAACATAGACACATGTATAGCCCTTAGGCACAACAGTTAGGACCTAATTGATGCCAATTTTGTCCAAGTAGATGCCCTAATAGGTGTAGGAACGCTAGAGCATGTCGTCAAAGAGCCAGGATCAGTCACATAATTGATTGAATCCTAACTCAAGCCAGAGTACAACAAGAATATACCAGTCGATGCCGTCAAAGTTGATTAAGCATCACCTTGAACCAAAGCCCTACCGGAGAGCATCTAGACACACAACTGTCACAAGCCCAAAACCATTCGGGGATCATGAAGGGATCTATCTAACCATTTTTCTTGAAAAATCATCAAAATGAAAAAAAAATTCAAATTTAAAAAAGTAAAAAATTTCAAAATAAAAAATGAAAATGATAAAAAAATTGAAAACTTCCAAAATAATTTTTTTTATCAAAATCAATCAAAAATCCACTTAATCTACTTATTGGACGAGTTCCCCCATGCATCTTGAAGAAGAAGGGTCAAAAGAACTATAAGGCAGAGGATGGAAGGAGCATGAGCATTATTTATAGGCCCCAATGGTTTTTAGATTTAATATCACCAATAAAAATCACTCAATCAATAAAATCATCTAAAGCTACAATTGCAGGATGACAAAACACCTCAAAATTAACATATGTCCTCTTCTAGGTCTTCTTAAACTAAGTACCCCAAAGGCGAGTTGGAATAGACCCACCAATTCTGGAAATCCTAAAAAGAAATTTAGGGGTCTCTCCCTACATGAACTTCAATGTGGTAAACTTGACATCAACCCTAATCACAGGGCACGACAAAGATAGGTGGACTAGATGATAAGTAGATTCGGAACCTACAAAATTATCCATGTATCACCATTTTCCATTATGATATATTATGGGGACAAAAAATGAGGATCCTTTGATAAGAAACTCCCATTAATCAGAAATTTAAGTTCCAATGCTAAGGATTTGAGCATCAATGTCTAAAACACTAAAGGATTAATCAAACATACATCAATTGTGAATCCCAAAGGGCACCCAAAATTGCACATATGTTTGTGATGAATTTCTTAATAAGCATGACATCCAGAACCACTGGAGTCTAAACTCCCATCCAAAGGTTCTACGCATCAATGCTCATGGAATTCTATGCAAAAGGACTGAATATAAACAACTAAGTCCAAAGGACACCTAAAAATGTGGATACATTTTGGTGACACACTACATACACCAAGGAGTGTAGAGAATAGAGCTCATAGGGGAGTCTTTGACACCTGGATCCTTAACCCAACTGGGTAGAAAATTGCCTCTCAAATGCTTGCTACATAACACAAACTGAGTCATACAAGCATGAAATCAAGAGCCAGTCAATCATCAAATCCACCTAAATAAAACTTCCCCTAGTGGTGCATCTAGTTATGATCATTGTAAGGTAAGAACCAAACAATTAATAGAAGACTCTGGGCAAGCTTAAATATTCTTGGGGTCTCATACCACGTTAAATTCTAGTATTGAAAAGTGGAAAGTAGGGTGAGCAGGGTAGTTGTAATTTGCCATCATATGAGCTACAACAATTACATGACCATCACACACATCTCTTGACAGGCCTCCTAACTAACATGGGTTGTCATGACTAACATGATCATATTAACGTCAAAGGAAGAATTCAAAATCATTGAAACAAAACAATGGGGCAAAATGAAACCACCATAATTCAATTCATTATAATCATGTGACTCGACAAAAACTGATGAAGAAGAGAATTCTCTAATAGAAGTGGCTCACACTATGTCAGCATCATAGATCATTTCAACACCAAGAAGGCCTCCTTACTCTTCCAAAAAATGATCTTTAATTACAAAAAATATAGAAAAAAAACCTCGTATATTATAGTTAAAGGATTCAGCTACATTTTTATTGACATATAAAAATTATAGTATATGTACATGTACATAATTTCTTTAGCTACATTTTACAAATATGTAGTTAAACAACCCATTCACTACAAATACATACCTAGATGTAATGTAGCTAGATATTGGATTTATATATTTAAATGTAATTATAATTGTAGCTAAATTTATAACTACAATTGCATATGTAGTCAATATGTAGAAAAAAGATGCATTTACTACATATTATGTGTAGTTAATGTGGAGGGAGAAGAAGTTTTTACTAGACATTGTTATACATGTAGTTAGATTATGCATTTCGATACATATGCAATGATGTTTACTACACATACATATGTATTTAGATTATGCATATATATACTAAGTAGTTTTTCTGTACACGAGCATTTCAAAAGTGATAATAATTAGATCAAATTATGTTGATAACATCAACAATTATACATTTATTTATATTAAAATAATGAATGTACATGGGGAGGACGTATATACATTGCCATATTACATGATGCACATGGAAACATATATAGATATATGAATTATTCAGTGAGTTCATTACAAACATCTTGGAAAAAGTGTATGCATCTTTCTCAACCAAATTTTTCTTCTTTGCATCTTCCTTGACCAATTTCACATCTTTTTCATCTTCTCCTTCAGTTCTAGGAGTTTTTGACTTCCTAGGGTTCTTGTAATTGTTGAAAATATGAGTAAGAGAACAACGTCTTCTTCAACCTACTATTTTGAAAGGTGGTGAATGAAAGGATGACTTCATCGAGGCTACATACAAGCACTAGAGCTCTAACTTCCCCTCTATATATATTTATCCCTCAAGAACTGCTTATCACCAATAATAACATCAAGATTGGATTTGGAATTTCAAGATTCTATTTTAGTAGGGTAGATGCCTGCATACAAATTAGATCAGTACCCTAACTGGAACACCACATGTTTTACTCATAGTGTGAATAGAAGGGAATCTAAGAACTACTCTTTCGATAAGAATATTTAAGAATGGCATTGGCTCCAAGCCACACACATATAGATATCTTCTTCTACAAGGCCCTGGAAATTTATGTTCTTCTAGTTCAAAATCAACAAATATTTCTTACATATAAGAAACTTAAATTATTCATTAGTCAAGTCAATGAAATAACTAAAAAAATAAAGAAATTCAATGAATAGATCTAAATAATATAATCAATTACTTATAATATAGAAGAAAATATCTATCCAGTCAAAGGTCTTCATAATAGATTTTAGTACAAGTTAAAAAAGGAATTACATGTACCCCTTCTTTATAGATGAAAGTCATCTCTACCTACCACAATGTCAACAATTTTCATAGAGTCATTACAATGATTATCAAACCAACAAAACAAAGTTCGCATAGGCATGTTTATAGACTCCTCGTCTTCCATGATTCTATCTACAACATTCTTATTGACAACTAAGAAAACTATATTGGTAGCCTATACTCTAACTGGGATCTATTGGCTCCAAAGAAAATCATGGACCCCAAAACCACAAAGTATTGTTTTAGAATCTCTACTTAACTAATCTATAATAAAATAATAGGGAGATAGTTCTATTCAACTACAAATACAAGCATGAGAAACATAGCTAGGGAAATACTTCTTACCTCCCTTCATCTTTCACTAGCTGAGGGAAAACTTTACATATAGAGAATTCAGTGAGATCGTCAACATTTGGCTCATACATCCTTGATTTTTTAGGCTATGCTCTGTAGCTCCAAGCCATAGAATTTTTGGACTTGTGGTGCTAACTGTGCAATTTGATTATTGTGGTTTGTATCATTTTCAACACAACCCGATGCTTCTTGGAGTTGCAGGGCATACTCAATGTTCCACAATACATCTCCCATTTAAGTCCAATGAACACCAAAGTCTGCCAAAATATAGTTGGAACTCCCATGTTAGGTTGAAATTTTGATTAGGGACATTTGAAGAAAACATCTCAGTGGCAGTGCTAGAAACCAGATTAGAGTTATCATCTTTATTAGAACCTCCCTAGATGTAATTCATTTTTATCAGTAGTACAAACAATCTAACAAAATACTAAATTTCAGGTGCTCTTCTAGTAGACAGATGTGAGGGAATCCACCATTCCCTAGATGGTGTCATGAAGCCATACATATAACACATATTGTAGTTTTTGTGATACTATGAGAAACATGTATCACTATCTACAATTCAAAATTATACACACTTAGTTGTTAGTTTTTGCAAAATAAAAAAAGAGAATCAGAATGCCAAATATTTCTTTCAGCATAATGAAATGCACAATCGCAAATGATGACACATGCTACATATATATAATCTAGATTTTTAAGTAGGAAGAAACAAATAATAGTATTCCTATCCCTATTGCAGATCCTTCCTTGACCAATGAATCCTTCCTAACCCATTTCGTAAGAAACATATGGCAACACGAGAAGTTATTTTTTGGAACTATGCTCCTCTGTTTCATGGAAATATAGAAATATTTTTTATGGGACATATTTTTATCATGATTGAAAGACTAACAAATTGAAATTAAGATTGATATTCAACAAAAGAATTCAATTACAATGACCTTCATTCAAATCCCCATAAAAAGTACTAAACTTCTATAAAAAAGAAAAGGGAAATATGATATCCATGGTACCATGTTATTAATACAATTGTCTTATAGAATGTATCATCTAATAATTTCCCAAATTTGATAAAAGATCAATGGATATCCAACTCAAAATATTAATCTAAAATGAGGGAAATCCTTATTGCATATCAATGCACCATTTAAATTTCACCTATATACTAGAAAGTATCTACAAAACCCAATCCTGGGTAGATCTCTCTCCTAGTATCCCCTCCTTTATACCCAAAAATTCATGCATTTAGTATAAATCGGTCTTGGACCAAATCCCCTGTGTTTTTTAATAGGAACAATTCAAAGAAAAAAAATCATATTTAAGCACTAACATTGTTTGGTATAACCCTCTTACACTCACTTTACCTGGAAAAGTGTAGCCTCTTACAAAATAGGGATGACGCAAAAGAGTTTACTAGTATAAAAAAATCATAAATATAGATTGACACTAAGATGTAGTGATTTGATCTTTTTGAGGAGGAGTAACATACCGAATCTTGGACATATTCTCTTTTTGGCCCTTTTTCTAAGATTTTCCTTTCATTTCTATCCTTTTTGGCTTTGATGTTCAATTTGTGGAAATAATAGTGGTTTGGTGAACATTTGTTCATTATTATTGCCAGCATATGGGTTTATGCACAAATACCTCAGTAAATATTTTTAATAAGGGTCTAATATGCAAATTTACTCCATATGTGAGATATTGATAAAATAATTCGTTCTAGATCATTTCTTAGCCTTTTGGAGCAAGGAGGATAAAAAGGAATGAATAATGATGCTTTAAACATGTTAATGTGATGTTGAATTAATTAATATGGAAAATAGTAGTAATATTGGATAATGGATTAAAACTCATAAAAGGAAAAATAATTGAATAAAGATAAGCTAAGATTTTCTTTCCTTGGGTTTGGTTTGGCTTGCAGGACAAGTTTCATGATTTTGGAATGATAATAACTATATCTCTTTTATTTTGAAAATAAAATCTGTGTTTTCCTCAAAATATCTCCAAAAGTGGGAAATAATCATAGATTCGTGATCTACACATTAAAAAGAGCCTTTGGGTGAATTTTCGTGTAATTTGGATAATCTTTAATATGCATGTGAAGTTAGGAGAGAGAAAGTGTGTAGAACCTTCAAAATATTAAATAAATATACAAATAACTCCAACATGTAAAATTGATTGCAAATTCGTATCCAAGGCACTTAATGTGACTTATGGGTGAAGTTTCATCAAATTTTAATAATCTTATAACCACTAATGAAGGAGGAAAGAGAAAATAAGAATTGATTTATTCAACACATTAAAAGTTCTCAAAAGGCAAATCTAATTGCATATTCAGATTCCTCATACTATGTGTCAATTTTCATTAATTTTGGGATTCGTTTGAACCCTCAAATGAAGAGAGAGAGAAAGGGAAATAGTTTAAATAGAACTTTATTCGAATCGAAATAGGAATGGAAAATAGTGTCACGTGGATGATTTATTTTTCTAAAATATCACATGCTATCTCAGATGTTGGATGGTGTATCGAACGACTCCCATTCGTCTTCAACCTTGAGTCAGATCGGGAAACAATACTGTGATTTTTAGATCCATTTTTCTCTCTCTTCTTTCATCCAAATCCAAAAATTTCTTCGTCGATGGTTTCCATTTTTTATTGTGATTCTTTTGAGCCAATACTCATGCTGAATAATCGAGAATTTTGTAAAACCCCAATTCTTGCCTCCCAAGGCATCTCGGCCAAGTTAGAAAACCCTAATGTCCTACCACCCATCTATAAATACATATGCCCAATGCTTCCCTAGCTCCTTTGCAACTTTCCTATCTTCCCAATTTGATCGTTGATTGCGTTTTTGACCCCAATGTGCGAGGTTTGCCTCTGAGCTTGTGGCACTTGCTACTCTCTCTCCTCACCACCTACGACTATATTATAGGTATGGTTGAGTTTGATTTCAACATGGCTTTCTTTCGGTACCCTCAGTTTTGAGTTTGGTCATGATTTATGAAATCACCTAATTTGGAGCTAAGCTCCTCATTGCCATGGTTGCAACTAAACTAGGGGACAATCCCCTTGGTGCTTTTATCAGTTTGCCCTCACCCTCTCCCTTCTCCTTCTTTTCTCTTTGTCTACATGGAGGGGCATTTTAGTCATTAGATCTTTTGTTTTGCACTCCCAACTAAAGTTACACGGGCTTGACGAGGTGATGAATTGGTGAATTGGCTGCCTCCTAGTAGGACAAGTCACCATTAACCCCCTCTCCCTCTTTCTCTTTGCTTATTTCAATCAGGTTGATGATGTAGCAATTTCCTACTGGTCTGAATTTGAAAAATCATAACTATTTATTCCTTTGTCCAAAAAATAAAAAGAAAATATGTTCTAGACTCAGAAAAATGTTCTATTTCTATAAAATATTTTGAAGTATTTTTTTTAGTTTTGTCGAAAAGAATTTTTAGAAAATGAATTAAATACTTAAAAATCATCAAAAATACACTTAAACCTTCATAACTCCAAAATAGATAAAATTATATGTTTTATTAATCAAGAGAACCTAATAAGATCAATGGTGATGTTTCCAGAGTCTAAATCAAAGTTTTGTGCAAAAAGTCCAAAACTAGGGTTTTCTTACCTTTATACATATGTATTGTGATCCAGCGCCAACCTCCCCTCAGTCACAGAGGCGAAATCCTCTCTTACTCTTGCAGGTACCCTCCTCCTCCATAGAGGACGATCTGGTGAAACGGTATGCGGCACTCAAGGTCAGGGAAGAGGAAGAAACTAATGTACTCGACTTCATAGCAGCGACGATCATGACGGGTGGCGATCATCTGGAGCTAGCCCTCATGGACATGCTAGCAACACAAAGACCATACAACTTCCTAGTGCTCAAACAAACCCTAATCAACACCTGGGCACTGAGGAAGGAGGTGAGCTTCAGGAAAATCTTGAGCAACCTGTTCATTGTTCAATTCTTGCATTGGCGGGATAAGGAGAAGGTGCTACAAGAGGGACCGTGGAACTTGGACAATCACCTCATTGTCATGAGGAGTATTCAAGCGGAGGACACACCAAAGGCCCTAGAATTGAATCTATGCACCTTCTGGATCAAGTTATACAAAATGCCTCTCGGCTATCAGACGTAGGATGCTATCAGGGCGGTAGCGACGAAGATCGGCACGATGGTGGTTGTCGATCGCAAAGACCTAGGGTGGGACACATCTTGCAGAGTCCGGGTCACCTTGGACATCAGACAACCCCTAAGACAGAAGCATAAGAACAGGGATGCTAGAGGAAACATCGTCTCAATCGAGATCTGTTACGAGCGGTTGCCAAACTTCGGTTATAGATGTGGTATCATTGGCCATCTAGAGAAGGAATGTGTGGACACAATGGAGGAGGAAGAAGAAAATCAAAAACACCTATGGGGGCCTTGGTTCAAGGCCTCACCGGTAAATAGGTGGGTGATCCTGATTAAGGAGGAGATGTTCGGGTGAGGAAGCGAGAAGATAAACCTAGACTTCACCGGGAAGCCAAGGGGGAAGGGGCAGCGGGAGGATGAGGGGGACTATCACATCTCCAGTAATGGTTCTAGAGGAACCATGTACAAGAAACAATCATACAAGGAGACGGGGGAGGAGGAATAGACGACCTCGAGGGTTCATGTCTTGCGAATAGACCTGGATACGATCTTTCTGGTGGTGAAGAAGGAGAGGAGGGCTGGGAAGGTGGGAATGACAGATACTACTTGAATGGAGGGGTGCACTCAACCGACAGTCATCTCCAAGGTAGTAAATCTGAGTCTGGCACAGATAGCTGAGGAATGTGAGGGACAGTAGCAGAGGGTGACACTGATAGCAAGCACCAGAGGGGGGATGACAGTAGGTCACTGGACAGATTGGTGGAACCAACTGCACAATGTGATCAATCTGGCACAAGGAATGAGAAGGGTGATGTTGTGGGCAGGGAAAGAACTGAGCAATTTATAGGTGGAGGATGAGCACTGAGTATCTGCATGGAGAATGTCCTTGATAGAGGAGTTACTAATAATGAGCGACATGATGATAAATTGGTTGAGGAGGAAAAGTCAATGGCCAAGGTAGGTGGAAAAGGGAGAGTGTAGAGGTTTACTCGAAGGGATGACAGGTTGGGTGGTCCTAGAGTGAAGATGCGCACAACTGAGGGACAATTAAGTTTGAAACGAGGGCGAGGATGGGAGGACGAATGTGCACCAGAGTTAGAGGAGTCTGAGCAAAGCATGGGAAAAAGATATCGTAAATCAGAGGACATGGCAACTGCATCTCGCAAGCAAGTAGTGGGTTTTGGGATGGTCCAGACCCATGAACAACAATGAAAATCCTGGCATGGAACGTCCAGGGTCTGGGCCGCCCTCGAACGCTAAACTCTCTCAAAAAGAGATGCTAGAGAGAGATGCCCGACATAGTTTTTTTTTATGGAAACTATGTGCAAGAGCACAGAGCAAGATAGAGTCAGAAGATCATGTGGTTATGACAGTGGGTTTGGGGTGGATAGTAGGGGCAAATCTAGTGGTATGGGGTTGTGGTTGAGAGGTGATATGGTGACGATCAAATCTTTCTCTGATCATCATATTTGTGCAGACATTGATTAGAACAATCCAGAGTATAATTATTGCTTTGTTGGGGTATATGGTTGGGTGAGAGTACAACACATGACTCGAACTTGGGCTCTGATGGGAGATATGTATAGGGCCTCTCATAGGCCTATGGTGTTTGGTGGGGATTTTAATGAGATCATTGCACTGCACGAGAAACAAGGGGGTCAGTCGCGTAATGAATGGTAGATGAGGGACTTCAAGGAGGCTATTGATAGTTATCAACTCATTGATCTAGGGCACACAGGGTGCAGATTCACTTGGCAGAGAGGCTTACATGTTGACAATCTCATCATTGAAAGATTGGATAGGTTTCTGGCAGACAGGGAGTGGTGTGACATCTTTAACGTGAGGAGGGTAAAGAATTTTCCTATTAGCAACTTAGACCACAGGCAAATATATCTAGGGGCAGAGAAATCAAGACAGATGGAGGACAGGGGGAAGAGCTTCAGATTTGAGACTCTCTGGCTATCGTCTCTAAAATGTAGGAGGGTGGTGGAACAAGCATGGGAGGAAAATCCATATGGTGGCCTAATGTCATAGACAAGGGGGTGTGTTGAAAGACTGAGCTATTGGGCTAAGGATAAATTTGGGAATATTAAGAAGAGGTTCTGAAGGACGGAGAAAGATTTGGCACGGGCACAAAATGGGTTACCTTCTCATGATATGATTCAGGAGTGCACTCAGTTGGAGAAAGAACTGGAGGAATTACATCGATGGGAGGAGAGCTTCTGGCATGCTAGAGCACGTACAAGTGAGATGAGGGATGGCGACAAAAATAAAAAGTATTTTCACCATAAAGCTAGCCAGAGGAAAAGAAGGAATACCATCGACGACATCTTCAAGGAGGACAGTAGCTGGTAGACAGATCCTGAGGAGATTGAGGGGGTGATCACTTTCTTTTTCACCTCTCTCTTTTCGACATCACATCTGGATGGCATGTAGGAGTTTCTAGAAGGCATGCATGCAGTTCTACAAGATGAGGATGTCACACGGATGGAGCAGACCCCTTTAGAAAGATAGATATGGCAAGCCCTTTAGCAAATGCACCCCAATAAAGCTCCTGGACCCGATGGTATGAAGGCAATTTTCTACCAAAAACTCTGGGGTACGATGAAGAAGAGTGTGGTTGATTTTATAGGGGGATGGTGGAGAGGAGAGCGTTTCCTGGAAGAGATTAATGAGACAAATATTGTGCTTATTCCGAAGATAGAGGCGTCGGTCCACATTTCTAAGTATTTTCCTATTAGCCTATGTAATGTCTCTTATAAAATTATCATGAAAGTCTTAGCTAATAGAGTTAAGTTGTTGCTGAATAATATTATTTCTTAAAAGCAAAGAACTTTCATTGGAGGCAAGTTTATTACTGACAATGCTTTGGTGGCATATGAATTATTCCATACCATGAAGCATAGGAAGAGGGGAAAGGAGGGACTGTTGGCACTCAAGCTTGAGATGAGTAAAGCTTATGACAGAGTGGAGTGGTCTTTTCTAGGGAGGGTGATGTAGAGGATGGGTTTTCCTATTAGGTGGAGGTCTAAGGTGCACGAGTGTATGGCTAGCGTTTCATACAGATTTGTCATCAATGGCAAAAGGAGGGGATCTACAAGACCGACCCGAGGACTATGCCAAGGTGACCCTATCTCTCCCTATCTCTTTATTTTTTGCACTGAAGCTCTCTCTTTATATCTCTTAAAAGCATCTCAGGAGAAGAGGATTCATAGTATCAAGGCATGTAGGATAGTGCCGCGTGTGTCTCACCTATTCTTTGCTGGTGATAGCATCGTGTTTACTAGATCTACCTCACAAGAATGCTCCACTTTATCTAAGATTTTCAACCAATACGAGAGGGCATCTTGGCAAAAAATTAATTATGAGAAGATTGAGGTTTCTTTTAGTGGCAATGTGGAGGCGGAAAGGAGGGACACCATAAACAATATGTTGGGGGTGAGAGAGGTGGATCGACATGAGAAATACTTGGGATTACCTACAGCTATGGGGCGGTCCAAGAAGGTGGTCTTTGTTGTGATAAAGGATAGGGTATGGACTAATTGCAGGGATGGAAGGAACATCAGTTGTCTAAGCCAGGGAAGGAGGTTCTTATTAAAGCAGTGATCTAGGCTATTCCTACTTACTTGATGAGCATATTCAAACTCCTTGAAGGACTTATAGATGAGATACATTCCATGATAGCATGGTTTTGGTGGGGAGCTAAGGAGGGTGAGAGGAAAATTCATTGGCTCAACTGGGCGAGACTATGCAGACTAAAGGAGTATGGAAGGATGGGATTCCGAGACCTATCATCTTTCAATAGTGTGTTACTGGAAAAATAGGGATGGCATCTTGCTACTAAGGAGGGATCATTGGTCAGCCGCATACTGAAGGAGAAATATTATCAGCATTACTCCGGTCATTCACTCGGCGAGGGGAGAAATATTATCAGCTCCATATGGGCATGGATTTTAGGGAGTTTACTAGGGAGCTATTGTGTGAGGATGATTTGAGGATAAGGGAAGAAGGAGTGACACTGCTATGGATAGCTTGGACAGCCTGAAATAAGCATATTTTTGAATCCCAACAGCCATATATTCCAGCACTTACAGCTAGATTTCTTTTACTGATGGAAGAGTACGGGTGGCATTCATCGGCGTCACGCATAGAGGCCAATCAAGGGGATGGTATGGATTTTTCAGCTTGGAACCCTCCACCACAGGGGTGTTTCAAGATGAATGCAGATGCCGATGTCCACAACGATGGCAGTGCGGGTATTGGAGTTGTCTTCAAGGACCACCTAGGGGTTATCAAGGCTATGTACCAATCCCATCTGGACCATGCGTTCTCAGTGCTTAGTGCGGAGGGAATGGCATTCGTACATGGGATTTAGTTAGCCTTTAACCTAGGCCTGAAGGATCTGATCGTTGAGATTGATAGAGCTATGTTGGTTCACGCAGTGAAGGCCGACGGATGGAGACGGGGATACGAGGACAACATCGTCACAGAGATTTGTCGTTTGTCTTTACGTTTATCTTCTTTTCACTGTTGTTTTATTCGCCGACAAGGTAATGGGGTTTCCCATGCCTTAGTGGATCATGTCTGTCGCTTAGAAATTCCTCAGATTGTGCCTGAGGACTTCGACGAGAACATTGTAGCTATTTCTCTTGCTGATATGAATAAATAGAAAGAGACATGCATCCTTTATCAAAAAAAAAACCTAATACATGGTTATTTATTAAAAATAGGAAAAGTGGGCTTTGGAATAGATTAAAGTAGTAAAAGTTGATAATTGAACTTAATATGAAAGGTATGTGCATTCTTACACCCTAAGTTGGAAAATTTGTGATCCAAATCCTAAATTCCTTAATGAGGCATTGATTTGAACCCTAACTCTCCTATTATTGTTTCTTTTGCTATATTTGCCTCAAAATTAGTTTTGTTATTTATTTCTTGGGTCTTGTACCCCACTGTCATATTTCTATTATTTGATGATTATACTTGCCATATTTCTTTAGCATGTTGATTTTATTAGACTATTTAACTAGGGTAGTGGTACTTTTATACAACCACCCATAGATAGGGCATGTGTAAATTCACCCAGGGGAATGTGCTACTCTCCCCAATATAAAATATTTAATAGGTGATTGGAATGTGTTACTTTCCCTCGCCTATATGGTTGAGGTTAGGTAGGTGCCTCAACCCTACATAGTTTAGGTAGTCAATATTAATCATGCATGCAATCTTTTTACTACTTTTGTTTGGCAAGCATCTATTTGATTATGCCTCATACTTTTGACAATCTTCATCTTATGATGAAATCTTAGCCTTACTTTTCGTGTTATTTCTTATCTTTTGTCCTTGTTCATTATCTTTGATACATACCATTCTTCTTTCTTTTGTTGGGTGCTTTCCCAACCACCTAGGGTTTGATCATGGAATTGAAGAAGGCCTGAGATCAGAGTGTGCAACATGAGCATGGAGGACCATCCTAGGAATAGGATAAGGAGTACATGGCTTCAAGCATGGACCTATCTCATGAAGTTGTTGCTTGGAGACAAAGTTGGTGTAGTTTAGATTTCCATCTATCTAGATCATTTTGTTGTTGTAAATCCTATATGGGAGAATGATGATGTACACTTTTATAAATTTATTATAGTCATGGAATTATATTCCACTGCATACTCTTTGGTCTTTTGTATACCATATATATAAATATTTGAAAATTTTACACCAATTTCGGAACACCTTTTAAGTATGTTTGGGATAGATGTTTTATTTTTCAATTTTTTCATATAGGGGAGATTTCACTCTTTTTTACATCGAACATTTGTAATATATGAAATGATATCAAATTATATATGTACATATATATATATATATATATATATATATATATATATATATATCGATTTGATTTTGGGTCATTGAGATTAAGGGATAATTAAGGGTAAGATCTAATGATCATGATATAAATAAAAAATACTTAGAAGTACTAAGAAGATTCTAGAAATTGTAGGAACAAGGTTCAAATCTCTCGGTCTATATATATATATATACATATATATACATATATATATATATATATATATATATATATATATATATATATATATATATATATATATATATATACGAAGTGTGTATCGGCCGGTACATGCAACTTATGTCTACCGACCATGAAAATGACATATCTAAAATACATTTCTTCAATCCAACCTTATGGATGGAATCATAATTCAATAGATTAGATGTATTCAAAAAATCACAACCATACTTGATGTATATCATGAGATATAACAATATATCATTCAATGGTTTTAGTAATTTTTGCAACTTACCATTGATTAGAAAATATGTATATTCTTTCATTTGATGATCTGGAAACATCGGTTTGAAGTAATTTTTTATACACATGTTATCTAAGGGATATGCATCACATCCATAAGGTTGGATTGCTTTTTTTTATATAAAGGGCGCCTGCCATTTTATTAAGTGATCAAATCGTTTGCAACTAGTACAAGGATTTGATCCTCGAAGCCCTCCCTAATACAGTGAGGGTTAACAAAATGACAGGCTAAAGAGGCCAAGGCATGTGCTACTTTATTGCCTTGCCTCCTAACAAAACAAAAATTAAAAGAAAGGAAACTAAGAGAGAGATCTATGATGTCGCAGATGACGAGCTCCTCATAGCGGCGTTCACCCTTCCCCTTCTTTACCGCCTCCACCAAGAGCAAACAATCTGTCTCCACCACTACATCCATGTAGCCTTCCCTGAGAGCAAGTCGCATGCCGTGCAAAACAGCCATACCCTCCGTACTAAGAACTGTGTACGACTGTTCCATCTGACACTGGAAGGTCCACAAAAGCTGTCTATGCTCATCCCTAATGACTATGCCACAACCATTGTCCTCCTCCATGGTGAGAGATGCTTCTATATTGATCTTCACGCTGCCTGGTGGAGGCCTCTGCCATGTAACTAGTCCATGCGCCACAACTAAATGTGCCGCTGTCATGGGATACCGAGCATGATCCGCCACAAGGTTGATGAAGCTAGCCGCAAGTCCCAGAATGTAGGGTGGGTGATCGTCAAAAAGCAATTTGTTCCTTGTTATCCATTCCACCCATAAAAGAGTGCCCCCCTCATCCCTGCGCCGACCATCCCCCTCCTCAAGCAAACTCCTCACAAAGCTCCCCACATCATGTGCCTCTAGCTGCCCCATCCAATCAAACTCACCCGTCACCCAAATCTGTCTAGCCCGGTCACAGTGCATCAATGCATGGGAAATATCCTCTCGCTAAGCACAATGTTGGCATCTATCATCCTGCGTCACCTGGTTCCTCATAAGCTCTGCCTTGGTGGGGAGAATGTTTCTTAGCTCTCTCCAGACAAAGTGTCGCAACTTTGGCGGCCATCTCTGCTTCCAAAGTCTCTTTCGTATCTCTGTGTCCACGCCCTCTACCAACTCCACTCCTGCACAGATAAGGAAGTAAGCACTACGAACTGAGAATGTACCACTACTCTCCATTTCCCAAAAGAGACTGTCTTCTCTATTCCGTTGTGATAGAGGAATATTGAGGACTCTCCTTGCTATGTGTGTAGGGAAACAAGCCTAATACTTCTGTAATCACCACAAATGAAGATGGGTATATGTAAGCTACATGTACTCGGGTACACAATTCTTTTAGCCTATATATATATATATATATATATATATCAAGGTGCACATAGACACCTTTTTATTTGAATGCTAAAATTTTGTGATGAATAGATTGTGATGATCCATGGAGGTAAATAAGGTCATGTATAAGCTATGCAATCCACTTTCTATCACGCACTAGATATCAAACACTAAGTATGTTTTGTAATATTAGTAAAATTTTATTATGACATTTATTGTCTAATATGTGATATTAATATTATTATTGTCTATAACATCCTACATTTTTCCTTCAATTGATGTAGATGTGTTTCAAATATTAACCTATATATATGTAGGTATTTATGTATAAGATAACAAGACTAAGAATCAACTTACGAAACCCATCTATGTGCCTAAGCGGCTACAATGTCTAGTACATCCAAACCTCCCACTTCTTTCTAAAATATTGTAGTTTTCAAATGAAAAATAATGGCATAAGACACACCCCATAGTGGATGGTTTAGAATTAACCCATTGGGTGATCTTGAAACCAATTTTTGGTTAAAATAGTAGCTATCACAATCATGTAGTCAATTGGGCTGGTCAGTGTCTAAATCAGGTATGGGTCTATTAACCTGAGGTGAGTCTCTACCACTCCCCAACTAAGCCTAAAAAATAGCTCATCAACTTAAATCTAAGTATTCCCATACTAAATATAGCCCATCACTTGGAATTGTTGATAAAAGAATATTCATAAGTAGATTAATAGATAGCCTCCTCGCCCCCCCCCCCCAACAAAAAAAAAGAATTTTCCTAAATAGACCCAAGCCCCCTTATCACCAACCACACAAAACAAAACATTCAATGGATGATAAACTAGGGGCTTTACAACAAAATACTGCTTATTAATTCTTGAGGTGGTGGGATGCCAAGGTTCGTTCCCACTCATATGGTGACCAAACCAAAGTAAATCATAATGTATTAAAAGAGGGAAAGAACTATAAGAACTAGTGATCTATTTTATTTATGGGGAGAAAGTAATAGTACATGCATTGTGAGGTAGATCATCTATCATGAACATGTGGATCACATGTCCTATCATAGTCCTAATCCTTGAGCATCAAATGACTCATTAGTGGACATGAAAAAAAGGAGTGTGTAGATACATGTCGTTTACCTAGTATAATAAAAGAGGTGTGCAGGGTAAATGCAAGCAGAGATAGGTTATTTCCAAGATTAAAATTGTCAAGGCTTAATCAAGGTGGGCAACATGATACAATGTCATCTATCTTACTAGCTTTTTATAGAAGTGTCATAAGATTGTAGGAAAGACACAATTACATTGATTTTGTGATTCACTAGTATATCTAGTATTCAAGTTTAAAAGAACCCTATGCTTTTATTTCCTAACATGAGGTACATCTAGATTTTATTTTTTGCTTGATAATGTCATATGTAACCAATGTTATTTCTATATACCATGAATACATTAAACCAATCATTTGGGACACATGAATTACATCGAGACAGACCATGTAAGTCATAACAAAGGAAGGCTTCTAGTAAAAAAGCAAGTCAAAACTAATAGTTTGAGTTGCACTTGTTGAAGCTGACCTGCTAGATATTATTGTTCACTAAACTATACACCATATAGTTTTGTAAGTATAGTAGGTCTTATAGAAACATTGTGGGATTAATCAATTGATTAGATGACTACTTAGTGTAGTTGTGTTAGTATAGTAGGTCCTATAGTGTGGTATCTTGGGAAGTGACTATGAGCATCTAGGAATAATGGTTAGCTGGAAAGATAGCTCAATGGAAGAATGGGGAGAGGGTTGATGGATAGACTGAAGCTAAAGCTGCCCTTATGGCCATCAAGCTGGTGCATGATTGGGTCTCTCAAAAGTATAGTTGGAATTTGATGCTCTTAACTTGATAAATGAGATCAAGATGAAGAATTAGGGGTGTGGACGCATGGCTATGTAGCCTTCCTTATTAAGGATATCACACATGACACCTAAGATTTTGAGGAATTAACAATCTCTTTTGTCAAACACCAAGAAAGCCAGCTCATGCATGCTATTACTATTGACCATGAGTTTCGAGAAAACACAACTAGTTTGTCATCTAATGTATTAGAAATGTGGATTGTACTATCTAAGCCTAATATGAATGAATGATTTTACTAGAATAAATAATTCAAATGGCCCACCTAACAACAAAGCATATTAAAAATATGCACAAGGTTCAAAACTAATAAAATTGAGATTGTTCCTTTTCTGCCCTATCCTTTACCAAAAGACACCCCAAAAGATTAAGTTCAGAAGTAGACATTTATAAAGTGTCACTTTAAGCCTCCTACTCTTGCAACTCACTAGTTTAACCATGAGTGGACTTAATTTCTCAAGGGGGGTGACAAGCTATAATTATGCAGGAATTCAACTTGATGTTAAACCCATTTAGGTGAGCATCACAATGTCAAAATAACACTTGAACCTTTGCACATGGAACATGTACAACAAATTCCCCAGAAAAAAAAACCTCCTCAACCACCTTCTATGTAGTAGCCTTCCCTCTCCATTCACTCTGCACTACAAACTGCTATAATTCTAGCTCAACACATATGTAGTTGTCATTTCTCTAGCACCACCATAGATTCTTCCAATGTAATGTTCTTTACAAGTCCCTGAGGTATAGAATGATTCGGTTCAGAATCCACCTCCATCATAGTAGTACCAAATTCCTCCATCTACAATGATATCATTTTGTAGAACATGAGCCACTACAAACTCACAGAAGGAAGAGATTCATGTGTAGACATTTTAGTGTACAAAGTAAGAATTTACTACTCTATCTACATATAAGTTCAAAATGAAGCTTCTTATGATTTAGAAACAAGGTTAAAAGGAAGCAAAAAAATCTTATATATCAACCTCCTCATATGGTAAACCACCAACTATATTCAGCCAAAATTGTTGGTGTACTCAATGTTGAATACTATGAAGTCAAGGTGTATTCATTATCCTCATATATTTAATGTGCTCCCCTATTTTCATCCCTTTCTTACAAGATCATGATAGGTGTCTTTCTATTCAATTGTAATTATCTACACATATCCCAGTAATGGTTATCACATTGTGCATGTTGCTAGATCTGATCCAAGAATTTATGACATTGTGATAGAGGTCCATAATTTGAGCCACAAGTACACTAGCATCAAGAAGCCCACACAAACAAACTACATACTAGAGGAGTGGATGGGGACTGGAGGGGTAGACCCAAAATGTACGTCATTGCTACTACAACTTTGACCATCGATGTTTTTTAATGAAATGGATGGGCTCTTTGTCTACCTTTGTTGTCTTATATAAGGTAGTCCTTCTTGAAACATGCATGGTAATCTTGGTTGGACCATATGTACTTGTGGTGTCAAGATGATGTAGATACATATATCATTAAGGACAAGGAGCATATTTAGCAAACAAGGACATTCTAGTGATTATTAAAGGAAAATTTAACAACATAATGGACGTCCAAATGAATATGAGATAGGTGCAAGTTGTGTGAAAAGTGAATAAGCACCATCATACCTGTTTAACACATCAACAAGGTGAAACCCCTCAGAGCAAGGATAAAGTTTGCTTTACGATAGTGTGACCAAGGGAGAGAAATTATTATAAATTACAAAGAAAAAAAAGAAGTGTTTATAGGTCATAGTATACATCCTCAAAGCTCAAACTTCTCATTATTGATGGTTCATCTACAACATGATAATATAATTTGATTGGTATTGAAGCCTCACTTTCATAAAAGAGGACCCAAATTATCCATATTGACTATTGGTATATGAAATTTCATTATGCCTTTTACATAATCTATGTCTTAACTTGGGAATACATATGAGCATATGTAACCATAAATGTACATATATAAGGAATAGATACTCATATTGACTATAACATATATGTATCTACAAAGTTAGGGGCTAGTTGCCAATTTTGCCAATGCAATGCCTTACCAAGCTGTTTGGTATGCTACAGTGCATGTTTATATGAGAGAAAATATCAAATCCTCATTCAAGTTTGATTATAATTCCCAAGTTTCATGGATGAATAACCTAGATATTAATATAGTCTAAATGCATAATATTTACATTTATGTCTCTTTCTAGATTAAAAATGTATACAACTAAATGTAAGGGTTGGAAAATAGAATGTTCATGTAAACATGACAACTTGTTTCAATTGATGACTAAAACCGTAAGAAGATTTTTAAGAATTTAAAAGGAATGCATTAAAAGTGTAGAAAAATTGAATACAAACTAAGTGATTACAAAAGAAAAAATATATGTTGCAAGGTTTTGACCAATGAATCACACTACATTCCTAGAAAAATCAACAAAAAATAGACAAAAGATGGAATTTTTCCATCGTGGATTGCATGTTATATATAGAAATGCTTACTTCATTGGTAAATCGTGCATTGTTAACCATTTGAAATGTAGGAGCATCAACATATCGAATCATAGGCCTATCTGGTCCTAGTTTGGTATGATTTTTTATAAGATCTAGACCTATTTATTTCTAGTTCAAATATGTTTGTCATGCGATGATTTTGAGTCGCATTTATAGACCTTTTTCATATGTGTTTTGTGCTCTAATTTCTCATTTTTATGGATAATATTGCATAATTCACTCACTTCGGTCTTTGCCTTCATATTATGTCAAATCCCCTTTGTTTTACTACTTTGAGCATTATTTATCATAATATTATTATATGTGTGGATTTACTTGGTCTTGTTGTGGAATTTCAGGAAAATCAAGTGTATGCTTCTGTCGATACCATCGACGGAATTCGATACCATCAACCAAGCCACAGATTGCCAGACGAGAGGAGCAGCACAGAGTCGATACCATCGACACCCAAGTCGATGGTATCGAGATCCCTTCAGATTGCTGGCGAGGAAACCGTCGATACCATCGACCCAAGTCGATGCCATCGACATATGGAGAGCTATAGCGTCGCTAAACGAAAACAACCGACGCTAAAGAGAGTCGATACCATCGACACAAGTCGATGGTATCGAGATGACCACAGGCGCTCAGACTAACAGAAAGGAAAGCTGCCGCTAATCCGCAGGGTCGATACCATCGACCCACGTCGATGGTATCGACGCCGGCAGATATGCGTTGGATCTGTTTTGATCTCGATCGGACGGCTGTTGTTATTTGACGACCTAATTAGGGACTTATACCTAATGACGGCCGCCCGAACAGGGGGGGATCTCAATTTGGATTGCACGAGTGCCGAGGAAGGAGAGAAAGGAGAACGGAGGCCAGAAGCTCATCCCGGGTGATTCGGATGCTGCCGAAGACGATTTCCACCACCGACAGGCGGGGAAGCTCGTGTTCTACGCCAAGGATCTACCGGTTCTTCTCCGTTCAGGGGTTTTCCCACTTGTTTCACATTTTTCTTATGAAATTCCCCATTTCTACCATGTATTCGTGTGAGATGAACATGAGAGGCTAAAACCCTCAATCTCTAGGACCGGGAGTAGCCCGGGAATACATTGTATGACATTTTTATATTGATAATTCATATTTTCTCTCTCAAATCTGTGGTATAGATTCGCTTTCTCCATTTCTATTGTTATGCATGATCACCATAATAATAATTTAATGCCCTTAATCACTTCGACAGAAGGATTAACGGTTGAAAAGAGACAAAATCTACATTAATTAATAAAACCCTTGACAAAGGAGTTGTAAAATTAATGGTGGGAACTGAGGGACCGTTTATAATGCACTTAGTTTAGGGGAATGATTACTACGACGGTGGAATCAACCTAAACCTAAGTAGTGACTTACACCACGACAGTGGGTAATTCTGTATTCAGGCCACTACCCGGATAGAGAGAGAAGTGTGAGGAATTATATGAAACCTAATACAATGTTGACCCGCGGTGAAATCGCCATCCTAAAGATATCCCTTTGAATTGATTAAATTAACCTTTAATCGATTGTTTTCTTTGTTTGATTTTTATTTTCTTTTAATTTCAACAACAAAACCTTACTTTGTTAATCGGCCTAGCTGATTGCGATTAGTTAGTAGAAGTCTCCAATAATTCACGTATCCCTGAGTTCGACTCGGGCCTCACAAGGCCTATATTACTCGACGCGTATACTTGCGTTTAAGCGCATAGTAAAATACACATCAAGTTTTTGGCGCCGTTGCTGGGGATACGGCGAATTATTGGCACTTGGAGTGCTAAGAGCGGCCACTCTAGGCCACATTTTTTTTATTTTGAAACAATTTTAAATATTCTTAAATTTCTCTTTAATTGTGTTTACTCGTTCACAGCATAGTACTGAATCCCGATCTTCTTATTTCAGGTACTTTGCATGGTGCATACACGTAGCACAGACTACGCGAATCGCACACCTGAGGTTCCATCTCCGGGACCAGAGGACGAGGACTACTACGAGCAAGAGCACCAAAGCTACATAGATTCTGAATCTGAGCAAGAGCAAGCAGAAGAAATGGCCAAACCACAGACGATATGGGAGAAGATCAAAGCGTCTTCTTCATTAGCTTCAAAGGGGCCTATAAAGAAACAGGGGCTCAACATTCCAACCTACAAGATCGATCCAGCATTGATTAACTTGGTTAAATCAAACGCATTTCACGGGCTGAAGAATGAGGATCCAGTGGCACACATTAGTCAGTTTGTTGAAAACTGTGATATGGTGAAGATAGATAGGTTCCCACAGGATGTTCTGTACCTCAAGTTATTCCCAAGTTCCCTGGCAGGAATAGCGAGAGAGTGGCTACATAACCTCGACGATGAGTTTGTTGAATCATGGGATCATATGGTAGAGGTTTTCTTCGAGAGGTTTTTCCCTCCTGAGAAGACCAATGACATGATCAGGAAGATTCACAATTTCACCCAACAAGCGGGTGAAACATATTCTGAGACTTGGGAGCGATTCCAGGTCATGTTGAGGAGATGTCCACATCATGGATTGGACAAGGAGACACAAGTGAAAATCTTCTATTTTGCTCTCTCCGAGCACGATAGAAGTAATCTTGATTCAGCCGGATCCGGATTTTTTCTGAATAATACGGATACCAGATGTTGGGAGATACTGAAAAACATGGCACGGAAACAATCTTGGGGAGAAAGAGAGAGAGGCCCAGTTGAGCAAGCAAGAGTTGCCAGTGAGTCAAAGGCAATGAGAGAGTTAAATGAGAAGATGGATCTTCTCGCAAAGAAGCTACTGCAGAAGGAAGACAATGAGTCCGAGGAGGAGGCTCAAGTCAAGTACATGAGGCAACAGCAAGGGTACAGGAACAATGACTATTCATGGCGAAAGGACAAGAAATTTTCATGGAAGGATCCAAACAATTTTCTGCAGGATCCGGACGCTAAGCCTGCACCAGCCACAGAGGACAAGAGCACGGAGTTGCTCAATCAGGTCATCAAACAAAACCAGGAGTTAATGAACACATTTGGGCAACAAATCAAGCAACAGGGTGAATTCATGAACCAATTTGGGCAGACTTTGCAAAGTCATGGGGCTCAAATGAGAACTATAGAGACT
Source organism: Alisma plantago-aquatica (assembly GCA_963693085.1). Taxonomy (NCBI): domain Eukaryota; kingdom Viridiplantae; phylum Streptophyta; class Magnoliopsida; order Alismatales; family Alismataceae; genus Alisma; species Alisma plantago-aquatica. The sequence goes on from OY856412.1 coordinate 1,335,925,930, forward strand.
TCCATGGTGCAGATGGCAGCTGAAATTGCAAGCTTGAAGAAGCCAGCACATCCGGGTTTTCCGGGGAACACCAATGTTCCCGGGGGAAACCAGCAGGCCAAGGCCGTCCTATTGAGGAGCGGTAAGAAAGTGTTGAATCCAAGGACGGATGACACAAGCACACCGCAGGACAAAGCCAAAGATGCAACCAAGAAGGAGCACCCCACACCGGTCATGGAGCAAGGTGAAGACATAGCTGTGGATGGCAATGAAGAACAAGCTAGTGAGGAGGAACCGCAGAAATTGACAACTTATGTGCCACCTCATCAAAGGGCACATACTGTTCCGGTCCCCTATCCCAATAGCACAAAGGCAAGGAAGGTGGATGCACAATTCAAGAAATTTCTGGACAGCTTTAGGAAGTTATCGGTGAATATTCCTTTGTTAGAGGCGATTGAGCAAATCCCGTCTTACGGGAAATTTCTTAAAGTTGTCATCACCAAGAAGAGGAAAATACCCGACACTGAGGTCATGGTGTTGAAGGAGCAAGTGAGTGCTTTCATTATGGGCACTTTGCCGCCGAAGAGACAGGATCCCGGTTGTTTCAATATTTCTTGTTTTATCGGGAAGTTCAAATTTGGAGAGGCACTTTGTGATTCTGGGGCAAGCATCAATTTGATGCCCCTTTCTACATTCAAGAAGCTTGGATTAAAGGAATCAAGGCCAAGCAACATGACTATCCAATTGGCCGATAATTCTGTGGTGAAACCGTATGGAATCTGCGAGGATGTCTTGGTAAAGGTAGATCGCTTTGTTTTTCCGACTGATTTCGTGGTTATGGAAATGCAGGACGAGCATGGAAATGAGTTGCTACTTGGACTCCCCTTCCAAGCAACAGCCGATATGATCTTGGAGATGGGAAGAGGTCGCTTGACCTTGGGCATTGCGGATGATCGCTTTGAGATGGTCATGCCCAATAGCAATGCATCCACTAAAGCGAAAGCATAGTGCAACATGGTGAAGCATGGTGAACACAATATCTCACTTTGTCTTGGGAAGCCATTCTTGGATATGGCTTATGTGATGAGCAAGATAGATAATGGGACCTTAGCTGTGGACATTATGGAGCAAACTAAAGTTGTCTCATTATGCAAAGCTGTTGGGTTTCCAAATGATGAGAATGAGGACATTCTACCTTCGTGAGAGGATGATGCGATTATTACTTTAGTTTTTGATGCATATCCGGAATTGCCTTTGGAGGCGTGTTTGCTAAATGTCACTTATGATTGGATGCGGAGTATTTCACTCAAGGAGTGCGCCAAAATGCTTCAGATGTTTCCATGTTTCTACACGAGGCACTATGAAGACTTAGGTACACTTCCCCCACCGCTGCAATCATCTCTCATTTGCCCGCCTGATCTAGAATTGAAGCCATTGCCCCCACATCTGAAGTACGTCTTTCTAGCTGAGAAGGACAAGTTACCAGTGATTGTATCTGCATACTTGAGTGCGGATGAGGAGGAGCAACTACTGATAGTGCTCAAGAACCACTGTGGAGCCTTTGGGTGGTCAGTCGCGGACATCAAGGGGATCTCCCCTACACTTTGCCAACACAAGATTCGGCTCGAGGAGGGAGCCAAGCCAGTCATACAGCCTCAAAGACGTCTAAATCCAAGCATGATGGAGGTTGTCAAGAAGGAAGTCATAAAACTTCTTGCTGCAGGGATCATATATGCCATATTAGATTCAACGTGGGTGAGTCCCACACAGGTAGTCCCTAAAAAGGGGGGAATCACTGTCACTACAAATCTTTTGAATGAACATGTCACCACCCGATTGGTAACCAGGTGGCGTGTTTGCATTGACTACCGTCGATTGAATGCCGCAACTCTTAAAGATCATTTTCCATTGCCATTTATCAATCAGATTTTGGAACGTCTAGCCGGTCGGTCGCATTTTTGTTTTCTAGATGGCTATTCGGGGTACAACCAGATTTCTATCGATCCTTTGGATCAAGAAAAGTCTACGTTCACATGTCCCTATGGGACTTTTGCCTACCGTCGTATGCCGTTTGGTTTATGCAATGCGTCGGTGACTTTTCAACGCTGCATGCTCACCATATTCTCTGACATGGTAGAGCGGTGTCTTGAAGTTTTCATGGACGACTTCTCGGTGTATGGAGCGTCTTTTGATGAACGCCTTTATAACTTAGATAAGGTATTGCAGCGGTGCGAGGACACACATTTGGTCCTCAATTGGGAGAAATGTCACATGATGGTGACAGAAGGAATTGTGCTAGGACACAAGGTGTCTAGCAAGGGTCTTGAGGTAGACCCCGTAAAAATTGAGGTGATTTCTAAGCTACCCCCACCAAATTCTGTAAAAGGGGTGAGAAGCTTTTTAGGACACGCCGGGTTTTATCGGTGATTCATCAAGGATTTTTCAAAAATCGCAAAACCTTTATCGGAATTGTTAGAAAAAGATGCAGTTTTTTATGTCAATGAGAAATGTCTTCACGCATTCGAGGTTTTGAAAGAAAAGTTGATTTCGGCTCCGGTTGTTCAAACGCCGGATTGGACAAAGCCGTTCGAGTTGATGTGTGATGCTTCCGATTATGCAGTGGGAGCCGTTTTGGGGCAAAGGGTAGATAATAAGCCTGCCATGATTTTCTACGCCTCCAAAACACTTAATGATGCTCAATTGAACTACACAACTACAGAAAAAGAGTTACTTGTTGTTGTGTTTGCTTTTGAAAAATTTCGACAGTACTTAGTGGGTTCTAAGGTAGTTGTGTGGACCGATCACGCTGCAATAAAATATTTGATGGAGAAGAAAGATGCAAAGCCTAGACTAATTAGGTGGATTTTGCTCCTACAAGAATTTGATATTGAAATCAAGGACAAGTCGGGAATTGAAAATGTGGTGGCTGACCACTTGTCTAGGTTAGAGAGGGTTGATGAACAAGGGTTGCACATACCCATTACCGAGACCTTTCCCGATGAACAACTTTTAAAAATTGATTCGAAAGAACTGTGGTTTGCGGAAATCGTTAACTATTTGGCTTGCGGGATCATCCCGGATGATTGGTCTTATCAAGAGAAGAAGAAATTCTTTCATTCTTTGAGATATTATTTTTGGGATGACCCAATTCTTTTGAAGCAGTGCAGGGATGGTTTTCTTCACAGGTGTGTGCCGGAGGTGGAGTACGAGAGTGTTCTCCACCATTGCCATGCGTCGCCTACGGGAGGACACCATGCTAGCTCACGGACAGCAGCCAAGGTGTTGGAGAGCGGCCTTTATTGGCCCACTTTGTTCCGGGATGCCTATGATTTTGTTAGGCAATGTGACCCGTGCCAGCGCGCAGGTAACATCTCAAGGAGACAAGAAATGCCCCTGAATGTATTTCAGGAAGTTGAGGTATTTGACTTATGGGGCATTGACTTCATGGGACCCTTTGTGTCCTCAAATTCAAATCTGTATATCTTACTTGCTGTTGATTATGTGTCGAAGTGGGTGGAGGCAATCCCCACAAGGACTAATGATTCGAATGTAGTGTGCAGGTTTGTCAAAGAGAACATTTTCTGCAGGTTCGGGATACCCCGAATGATCATAAGTGATGGAGGCACACACTTCCGAAATCAAAAATTTGCTACACTTTTAAAGAAATATGGGGTCAAGCACAACATCGGCACCCCATATCATCCACAGACGCAAGGACAAGTGGAGGTATCAAATAGGGAAATCAAGAAGATATTAGAAAGGACCGTAGCATCCACAAGGAAAAATTGGAGTGCATTGCTACCAGACGCACTTTGGGCATATAGAACGACGTACAAAACACCTATAGGCACCACGCCTTTTAGGTTGGCGTATGGCCGGGCTTGCCACCTTCCGGTGGAGCTAGAGCACAAGGCCCATTGGGCGCTAAGAAGGCTGAACTTGCGCTATGATGAGGCCGGGAGAAAAAGGATGTTTGAATTGAATGAATTGGATGAGCTACATCTAACGGCATATGAGAATGCCCGCATCTACAAGGAGCGCACAAAGCTGATCCACGATCGCCATATTGAGAAGCACACGTTCAAGAAGGGAGACAGTGTTCTATTGTTCAACTCCCATCTTAAATTACATCCCGGGAAGCTGAAATCCCGGTGGAGTGGACCCTTCATAGTGGAGGAGGTGAAATCGCACGGAGCGATTCTTGTGCGTGATGGGGATGCCACGTTCTTGGTGAACGGGCAACGCTTGAAGTTGTATTTTGGTGAGAACTACAAGAGGAAAGTGGATGAGGTCAAACTCATTTCACTTGTGCATGAATGAGATAATGGGAAGACGTCTAGCCTAAGATGCTAAACAAGGGCGCTTGTTGGGAGGCAACCCAACCATTGGTACATTAGGATAGTTTAGTTGTAGTTATAGATTGCTTTTATTTCGTTTGAATTTTAGTTTAAAGAAGATACCTTGATCCGGTTGTTAAATGTGCAGGAACAGGCAGGGTCTATACCATCGACACACTGGTCGATGGTATCGACATGGGTTCAGGTTGACAGCTGCAAAAATCGCACTGAGTCGATACTATCGACGCCACCGTCGATGGTATCGACTTACCTACAAGCAGGTCGCAATGAAAGTGTCGATGGTATCGACACCCCGGTCGATACCATCGAGATCTCTGGAGAAGTTCAGACGAAATTTGCTCAGTCAACTCGATACCATCGACGGCCTCGTCGATGGTATTGACATCATCACAGGTTGAATGAAACAAAACGGCGGTGTCGCAATAAAAGCAAGTCGATACCATCGACCCTCGTCGATGGTATCGACATCCATGTCACCGATCCGCGCCAAGACATCGACGACGATAGCGAGTCCACGTCAGCAATCCGGGTGCTGCGTCGATACTATCGACTTCTGTCGATGGTATCGACACGTCAGCAATCTGGGTTTCTCGATCCAGCAAACGTCAGCCGTCGATACTCGCGAGGGAGGCGGATACCCGCGAGACGTGTCGATACCATCGACCCGCGTCGATGGTATCGACGGGTCAACAGTGGCGCCGGCCAAGTCTATTTAAGGATAATTGCAACGTCATTTAACGTCACACCTTCAGAGCAAACATCCTCCTTTGCGCCGAGCACTCCCCCAAGCTTTCCAAGACTGAAGAGAAGCGACATCGAGTGAAGATCTTCACCGAGCGGAGAATCACTTCTCCATCTTCCCCGAGCTCTCTTTTTCTAATCCCATCTTCTCGCAATCATGGTGCATGCCGCCGGAGCTTCGTCATCGTGCGCAAATCCCATGGAGATCGAGGAGTTTGTTCCCCCCCCCCCAACTGCTTCCGTTCCTCGCCCACGCCTGATTCACCCTTCCATGGAGGCGAGGAAGGTTTACGAGGAGATTATGAAGCGGAAGATTGATCCGACTCGGTATGTGGACCGGGGCATGCTTCAGGAGCTTGGTTTCGAGGCCAACTTGGCCTATGTGCTTCACGGACAAGCACGCCACACCAGCATAAGGCCAAGCGAGCTGGAGCACCATGCGGATGGGCAGCCGTTCTTCGGCGAATGGGCCACCTACAAGGAATTGGTGGCGGAGTTTATGGCGTCCCTCGATGTCTGCGTCGTGCCCAACGATGTGGTGGCGTCGGATCGTGAGTGGATCAGGGGCCGGGTGTCCTTCAGGCTGCTCAACAACAACTACAACATCACGCTGGTCCAGTTCAACAACATCTTTAACTGGAACCACTCCCAACATGATCACCGACGCCCAGATTCCCGCACCGACTACGACAAGATCTTCGCCGAGCTAGTTACAGTGCCGGTAGGAAAGACTGTGAGCTACCATAATGCAGCGGTAGCATATTTTGAGCACCCGTTCGTCCGGGTCCTTCATAGGATGTTGAGCTTGACGTTTTTCGCTCGGAGTGATTTGGCATTGAGCAAGTTTTAGGAGAGCGATCTCTTCTTCCTCTACGCACTCCTGAAGCGACAACCATGCAACTGGGGGGCGTTCTAGCTACAGCGCGTCCTGGCGGTGAAGAGGAGTACAAGGAAGGCTCTGATCCATTTTGGTGGGCTCATCACCAAGTTGGCATCATACTTGGGGCTGAATTTTCAGTCCATGACTCCGATTTCTACTAAGAGTAAGGTGAGCGTGCAACACTTGCATCGTTCAAACCTTATCCTTCTCCGGGATGGGTTGGCGTACGCACATTGCCACGTCAACCAAGCTTACCAGGAGCGCTCACTGCCGGACGACGTCTTCAACATCGAGGGTGCGCAGCATTTCCGGTGGCCAATCATAGCCATCGAGTCCTCCGAAGAAGAAGGCGGCAACGACGAGCAAGGAGGCGAGGCTGAGGAGGAAGAGGAGGCTTTCACACCTCTTCGAGCACGTGTGGCACCACAGAAGCGTCCTAGGATGCATCCGGGTGCTTCTTCATCATCTCAGCCCCCGCCGCCATCACCACAGCCCTCGCAGCCAGCCGAGGATCCCTACTCCATGCAGGGAATGTACACGATGCTGCAGGATATACAGCAGACTCAGCAGCAGCACATGTCTATGTATACCGGTATTCATGATACTACAAGCCGGGTACTTGATCATCAACGGGCTATGTTCGAGAACGAGCGTCTCATCCTCGCCAACCAAGAGCAAATACACAACCGGTTGCACAGGATGGAGATGCAGCAAGAGCCCTTTTATGACCATTACTGGAGTCAGGACTACTTTGGAGGTTATCCACAGCCTCCGCCGAGGACCCACTATGATCCAAGCTTCCAGGGGGAGTATCCGTCTTGGGATCCTATGGCCCCGCAGTACCCGCCTCCGCCTCCACAGGATTGATCAGGGTATCACTGTTCCACCCTTAAGTTGGTTTTTGACTATGAGGCCATAGTCGAATTCAAGCTTAGGGGGGTGGCTGGAACAACTCTATCTTTTATCTTTTCTTTTGTTATTTTTAGTTTTTGCTTTGTTATTTGTTCTTGCAATTTTAGTTTTTGTTTAGGATCCACATCTATCTAGTGTAACCGTGGAGGTCGTAAAAAATTGTCATCTCGCTGTTTTCATGGGAAATTTAAGGGAATTTTAAAATTTTTGTGTCTTTTGGATAGCTTGACTTGGTTGTCCTTGGGGAACTTATCCTATGAAAATGATTGATTATGTCAACTTTAAAACAATATGTCACACCTATACTCCCTTTGACTCATGAAAAGTGGATAGTAACGGTTGTTTGAGCCTAACCTAACCAAATGGTAATGAGACCTTAATTGGACGTAAGAGAGAGAATCCTTTGAATCACTACACATGTCAGTAAGGAGGGACACATAATACTCTTCTAAGGTTCAGTCATCTAATCTTGTGATCATTCCACTTCATTCTTCCATAATCCACCTAAGAATTGGAAGTAATGCACAGTTTTAATTCCTTCTTGTGTACATAGCATTTAGATAGGAATTGCATTGACATTTTCCATACTTTTGCATAAAAAGAGAAACATATAGGGATTTATGCACATTACCTTTAGGTGCATGCCATGTAGTTGCACTCATGAATCTCATGATTTCCATGCATAAAGTACACCATGTATCTCAATTTCTCTTAAAAAGTGAGCTAAACTGTTCCATACCTTCGAAATAGTGCAAAGACTTCCAATCATGAAGAAATTAGCCAAAACATGTATCTCAAAGCAATTATGGATATGTGGGCTAAAAGAAAGAAAAAAATTTCTGGAAAAAAAAATATCTGAAAAAAAGGGAATTTAGAAGAAAATGGAATAAGGGGGAGAAAGGAACATGATGTCACATGCATTACAGGAGAATTGAGTACATGATGTGGCTTAATTGGATTTCCATCTCATTTTGAGGTGGAAGGTTAGTGCATGCATCATTTCACCCAATTTTAGGCATTAGGGCATTTCTAATGTGCATTTGCATCATTTAGGACATTTTGTTTTCAAGCATATTGAAACTGTGCAATACTTCCAAGTTCTTCCATGAACCACCCATTCCATCCACCTGTTGCTCGGATTGGTAGGCCACCGTGAATTTCTCCTCACTAAGGATTATCAGGAGAACTGCTTCCATGTAGATGGTAGTTAGGATGAGCAACGTAGTGTAGGCGATCACAAGATGCACCAATGCTAAATCGGAAAATTTTATTATGTTAACTGCCTTATGTGATAGTGTTCATCGGTTTTAAGGATAATTTCTCTTATTGATGATTATTGTCGCCTTTAGGGTAATTAGTGTTCTGTGGTTAGAGAAGGCCGGTTTGAGAACGTTCAGTGGGAGTCACATGCGATGTGGGTTGGTGTGTTGATTTTTAGTTGACATCTGCATTCTATTCTAAGGATTAGTTGCTCGAGGGAGAGCAATGTTTAAGCTTAGGGGAGTTTGATGCGATGATTTTGAGTCGCATTTATAGACCTTTTTCATATGTGTTTTGTGCTCTAATTTCTCATTTTTATGGATAATATTGCATAATTCACTCACTTCGGTCTTTGCCTTCATATTATGTCAAATCCCCTTTGTTTTACTACTTTGAGCATTATTTATCATAATATTATTATATGTGTGGATTTACTTGGTCTTGTTGTGGAATTTCAGGAAAATCAAGTGTATGCTTCCGTCGATACCATCAACAGAAGTCGATACCATCGACCAAGCCACAGATTGCCAGACGAGAGGAGCAGCACAGAGTCGATACCATCGACCAAGCCACAGATTGCCAGACGAGAGGAGCAGCACAGAGTCGATACCATCGACACCCAAGTCGATGGTATCGAGATCCCTTCAGATTGCTGGTGAGGAAACTGTCGATACCATCGACCCAAGTCGATGCCATCGACACATGGAGAGCTACAACGTCGCTAAACGACAACAACCGACGCTAAAGAGAGTCGATACCATCGACACAAGTCGATGGTATCGAGATGACCACAGGCGCTCAGACTAACAGAAAGGAAAGCTGCCGCTAATCCGCTGGGTCGATACCATCGACCCGCGTCGATGGTATCGACGCCGGCAGATATGCGTTGGATCTGTTTTGATCTCGATCGGACGGCTGTTGTTATTTGACGACCTAATTAGGGACTTATACCTAATGACGGCCGCCCGGACGGGGGGGATCTCAATTTGGATTGCATGAGTGCCGAGGAAGGAGAGAAAGGAGAACGGAGGCCAGAAGCTCATCCCGGGTGATTCGGACGCTGCCGAAGACGATTTCCACCACCGACAGGCAGGGAAGCTCGTGTTCTACGCCAAGGATCTACCGGTTCTTCTCCGTTCAGGGGTTTTCCCACTTGTTTCACGTTTTTCTTACGAAATTCCCCATTTCTACCATGTATTCGTGTGAGATGAACATGAGAGGCTAAAACCCTCAATCTTTAGGACCGGGAGTAGCCCGGGAATACATTGTATGACATTTTTATATTGATAATTCATATTTTCTCTCTCAAATCCGTGGTATAGATTCGCTTTATCCATTTCTATTGTTATGCTTGATCACCATAATAATAATTTAATGCCCTTAATCACTTCGACAGAAGGATTAACGGTTGAAAAGAGACGAAATCTACATTAATTAATAAAACCCTTGACAAAGGAGTTGTAAAATTAATGGTGGGAACTGAGGGACCGTTTATAATGCACTTAGTTTAGGGGAATGATTACTACGACGGTGGAATCAACCTAAACCTAAGTAGTGACTTACACCACGACAGTGGGTAATTCTGTATTCAGGCCACTACCCGGATAGAGAGAGAAGTGTGAGGAATTATATGAAACCTAATACAATGTTGACCCACGGTGAAACTGCCATCCTAAAGATATCCCTTTGAATTGATTAAATTAACCTTTAATCGATTTTTTTCTTTGTTTGATTTTTATTTTCTTTTAATTTCAACAACAAAACCTTACTTTGTTAATCGGCCTAGCTGATTGCGATTAGTTAGTAGAAGTCTCCAATAATTCACGTATCCCTGAGTTCGACTCGGGCCTCACAAGGCCTATATTACTCGACGCGTATACTTGCATTTAAGCACGTAGTAAAATACACATCAGTTTGTGATCATGAGATTGTGATAACTTGGTGTGGGACATCTCACGTTCTTGTAGGCAGCCATTTCCTCAATCCTCTAACTAGTCTTTCTACATAAACATAGTTGGGGTCAAGGTTTATATTTTCTAACAAGTAAGGCTAGATCCCCATTCCAAATCCAAAAATGTATCAAATGATGGTGGTTTGATAGTGTAAGAATGTGTGGAAAAAAATTCTGACTAAAAATAACAACCTAGACTAGTATCTCTTCTCTATAGTTCAATATAGGTGCCTTTTACATTTCTATCCATGAGATGGAAAACTAGAAATTGGATGCAAAAGCATGAACTTGGTGGGTAACCAACCAATTCACAGTTGCCATCCCACTTTTGGTAGATTAAAATTCTATGTATGCTAAGATATCATCTGGGCCTAGTTAGAGTTTACATAAAAGAATATGAATATCCCTTATTACATGTGGGTGATTGGATGATTGTGTAGTTGTACTTGGGTACATGCACCTTTTTCAAGTTTGGATAATTCATGTTAAAGGTAGGGCATCATCATTTACCTAAGAAATTATACCCAACAAGGACATGACCTAAAATCATACCCAAAAGGGCCTTGACTAGGTGTCTCCACTTATAAAAGGCAGAGCAACATCCATCTTTGGGAAAATGCTGATTAAGGAAACCTAGACCAAGGGATTCATTGTCCCGGATGATTTAAAAAATCCTACAAAACATCCATCATGAATTCATAATAGTTAGTAAATAAGCATCTAATAATTGTGAACAATTTTGGCAAAAAATTCATAATTTTTAGGAAAGTTACTATACATCATCATGATCGATAAATCCCTTCACTCTAACATAGATCCATCCCAAATAGCCTAATTGAAATTAAATCTCTAGTATGCAACAATTGATAGCGTAGTAAAATTTTGTGTAATAAATAAAGTATCTAAATGGTATAGGAAGCCACCAAGATAGGTCCATCATGTATCCTTCATATCTCTAATTATTTGACAAAATAGAGAAAGAAAATGATGAGATACATACATGAAACATGGTAATACAAAGTCTTCTTCGGATGTCAGAAAACTAATAAGAGCATCTTACATTAAACCAAGGTTGTATTGGTTGTAGCAACCTAGTTGATCAACTTTTATTGTCTTCTTGGACTCCTACTTTATGACAGCCACATCGAGTAGAAGAGTGTGCTTGTTTTGCTTCTTGGTCACAAAATACATAAGATTGTTTAAGAAACCAAGGAACTACATTACATGACATTGAGATTTATAGAGACAATTCATGGCTAGAATATAAGGAAACAAAGTTGTTTGACCCTGTATTAATAGAGAAACTATAATGAGAAGGAATTCTAGTTCTAAGATTCATAAAAGAGAAATATTTTACTTCAGTGATTCGACACACATTATGGGAAAGACACGCCATATATTTCTTCCCTGAGAGTGCTAATAAACCTAAGAAAATAAATGTCAGGGTTATGCCTTTGCATTGTGCAAATGGTTGTTAGGCTGCTACATCTCCTAAAAGAACATGGCTACACTCCTAGTTGAGAATTCCACGTCTAATCATCTAAAGGAGTCCCACCCAATGCTAAGATCCAAGCTCAATCCAATTTTTGTGATAAATTGTGGAATTTCCCACAAGATACAAGTGAATAGATCACTTGTGCACCCAAATCAAGAGTGTTGAAGTTGATGTATACATTGTTTCTATAAGCAAGATTGCCACCGTGATTAATAGCAATTAAAGAGTCCATGTCTTCATTCTCTGGCTAGAAATGGCCTCATACAGTCTAAGAGATATCATTACTACCCAGCCATACTTCTACAATTTTTGTCATACTAAATCTACAAGAAAATAATTGAGCCTCCCAGTAAGGTTACCTATACATTTTTCTGTGGGGTTGTCTTTGAAAGAATATCAAGCTTCAAAAAGAATTTATGGAGCATATTAGAATATCCTCTCTAACCAGTAAGTATTGAGTTGGGATTTCTTGAAATCTAGAACTTCTTAGACATGTTTATAGTGAGAGTGTTCAAATGTTATGTGCATCAAGCATGGTGGTTTACTATTTTAATCACTTCTAAAATATAATCACCACTCTTGAACCTTCTTTTCTTTGAGATTATACATCAAGAGACTTGGCTCTAGAAAAGCACATTGGTCTGGCTAAATCATGCATGTGTTCCATTCTAAAAGAAAATTATAACTGGTCTTAGAATATTAAGTAAGATGACCTCATTGAGATTAAGAGAAGAACATGCACATAATTTGGAGTCGCAAAGTACTCTACCAAAAAATGTGTTAAAAAGTATTATTTCAATAAACTCAAGATGAATGATTGTACATGTGGGTGTCATAAATATAGATATAATACCTACTTTTCTGTAATATCTCAATTTATAACTATTTGAAGTATGAAAGACATTTAAGGGAAAAACCTTATGTATGAAATGATAGGATTCAATCACACATCAAAATCAAGATGATGTTAGGCAAAGGACATAATTTGATAGGTAAAATTGACAACAAACCTTAACAAAGACTAGTTTGTTCTTCTACCACTGCCTGACTCAACCATTTTACCAAAATGTAAATACCACCCTTGCTTAAAAACCTAGACAATTTGAAAAACATAAGATATATGTCACAGTTCTACTATAAGGATGCAAAATGAAGTAATGATTGCTGACATATTTTATGGATTGATTTATTTGCATGATCAATTCCAATAATTTTGTTTGACCAAAAATTCCTCTTTCATCATCAATTTGAAGATATGCTAGAGGAACTTGTTGTCATTAAGGTAGATCTTTTTAACTAATGAGCATAAATTACTTTTTTACATTCTCTAACTTCTTTTAATTGTGATGTGTTCCCCTCTTATGAGGGTGATCACTATCTTTGTTAGATTCTATAGTCATAGTAGGATAATGTTCCTCTATATCATTGTAGACACCTTGTTCAAAAACTAATGAATCTCCATTAACATGACTTATATGGATATATCTATCATGTATATATGTTTTATCCGTAGTCATTTCATCTTTCTCTCAAGATACTTGAATAAATTTCTTCACTCTTGAATGTTGTCCAACAATAAATTCACGCAACTATGTTAGATAGATGATATCCAAGAGAGCTTAAATCTATCAGACATATCATTGGGATGAAACAAAGCTATATATATGACATCCTATATACATAAGAAGCAACAAGAACCTTTACACAATAAATACTTAAAATTTCAAAATAGACACACAAACACTAGGTTTTGAGACCTTTGACCTTGTTCCAAATGTCCATTAGCAAAATCAATGTTTCAGAAGAATTGAAATGCTAGCTACAAACCGAGATAGATTTTTGGCACCAAAGTATAACGGCGTACGAGGAGACACAAAGCATAGACATGTGATATAATACAAATGAAATGAACATACTGCTAAGTGTAAGGAAATTTTGAAAAATAACCAAGATATGAGATGGACACCAACAAATATACAATTGATCTTAATGTAAGCATGTAACATTGCACTTGACTTGAGCATTACATGAATTCTAAATTAATATTTCTTTCATTGTCTATAAACTAAAGTTATGGGTAGTAAAACAAGATTCAAGAGGTTATAAACATGTACCATAAAAACAAAGTATATTCTACCAATTTGGGATAGTGCACTCAGTTAACTAGGATTACAAAATGAACACAATAGTAATCAATTTTAATCTGTAAACTATTCATAAGAAGAGGAAAAATTGATAGAAAATATAAACTATCTTATATGATTTCATCTGTGTTGGCTCTCTTTCCATTATGCTACAAAAAGTTCACATTTTCACTAATCACCAATCATCTAAATAGGTGTCTAATACGTAAAAAATGGAATGTTCTAGATCAAATTTCTAGCACTAGTTTCTTGTGTTTCAACAAGAGGTACTACATATCTTGATAAGTATATAAATTAATAACTTCCCTTCTATACAACCTCAAATGTTTTCAGATTCCATTTAATTTAATTCTATGCCTAAATACGAAGGTGAAAAGAGTTGCTCAAAATGGGATTCATGTAGTACATCCAATTGATCATTCCCTCCAAGTTTGAATCATGCCTCTTTTGACCAACATGATCATCTTTCCTCTTTGTAGAAATATTAATCATCATCTTAGGATCTTCATCTTCCCACTTGGAAACTACCCCATTCCTACTAGAGAACTTCACCAGGATGCCATTTTTCATCTGGTTCTTGTTTGCATACTCCTCCAAGCTCTCATTCTTCCTCTCCTTAACCAATTCAGGCATGCCATCAATATGTGTAGCACCATAGACAATGAGAGTGCATAGATGCAGCCTTTTGGTGATGTATATACAAACAGTTACATATATGTAGTGTACCCTATTGAATGAAGAATTAATCGAGTGTGATGTAGGTGTCTAGAAGAGTGTGATACCAAAAAAGGTTTCTATTTTGCATAAACAACCAAAAAAATAAATGTACACAAGGGGAAGAGGGAAGAACTTGCTTACTATGGTGGAAGATCCTTTCATCGAGATTGTCACTCTATAAGCATGGAAATCCATCATCATTCTCACACTCACGATTATGTTGATGTGCTTCGTATCAGACATGAAGAGTTTGTGTCATGGCTACATCACTGCAAATGGTTCTCTTGGGAATAGATGTATATATTGATACTTAGAGTCAGGAGAGAGCTATACTAGTGAGAGGGAAAGGGACGAAGCAGGAGGAGGAGTGAGAGGAACATGGAATCCAATGCATCAATGTTGGGTGGCGGATTCAGCGGTTGTGCCCTTGCCTCAGTATATCCTCTGGCATTGTAAATAGCCAACATGAACATGGAATCGTGTTGATGGAAATGGATGGAGGGTACTGATGATCTGTGATGTTGGGGCCAAGTTTTAACCTATCTAAATCAAGTAATGGAGGGGGTAGATTGTAAAAGTAAGTGGCGGGTTTTTTGAGACCTAATATTAGGGTGAACCCACAAAAGATTACAAAAGTAGTTATTTAAAATATGGATATTCCTTAACACCATTGTAAGATGCATTATTTTAATTACACATTTTTAAAATGTAAAGGAAACCAACTTTAGCTGTATTTTATGTAAATGTAACTAAATTGAATGTAGTTGTTCCTTAAACCCATGGTTAACTACATTATTTTAACTACATATTTAAAATTTGAAAATGAAATTAATATTTAACTACACTTAGTGTAAATGTAAATAAACTAAATGTAATTATTTTCTAATTTTTTGTAGTGTTCAACAATCATCACATATCCCCACCAAAATAGTTCATCAGGGAACCATTTGAGAAAAAATGTAGATAGCCAAGGTAGAATGAATTGTTTAGAACTGAGACAAAGTCTGACTCAAATATAGCTCTAGCAATGCTTGCATACATCTTTAAAGAAAGATACATACAAGGCACATCATTTTCTGAGATACTTAAACCTTATCGACTCTCTAAAATAGACCTACAACCAAAGAGCAAGGGTTTCCTCTTATCAATTAGCATGGCCTCACATGCAATGTTCTTTACACAATAGCTACTGAATCAGAAAAGGACATATGGTCCAATGACATTGTAGAAGGATAGCCCAACTACAATGATCTCATGTTTCCTCAGAACACTTCTCTCCCAATAGATGCAACATGATACAACATCTAGTGATGACAATTATAGAGCAGCTTCACGTCTATACCTTCCAAACATGATGCATTGATTGGTTTGCACAGGCCCATCAGAGACATGTCCAAGTGTTGCATCAATGTCTCATCACCAAAGCATAATAAATGATATATTGGGCCTTGATTTCAGACAATTAGAATCAAAATATGTTTTGCAATGAGATTCCTTGTTGTCAATACAATTTTGACTGAGGGCTAACATTAGACTTCACAGATAAAGCATGACCCAGTGTCATTAACCATGTGATTGGTGGAAGCACACCTACTTGATCTTTCACCTCGATTTAAAAGTCATACACTCTTCTAGGAATCCTCAATCATGACCACTTATTTGGATGGTTTCTTCTAGTCTCTTTTGGGTCCTGGACCATGACCTAGAATTGAGCCAATCATGAAACTTCCAATCTTTTTTGGTTTCAGTACATGACCTATAACTAGACCAATCACAAATTTAACTTCAAAATCTCTTTGGGTCTTGGAACATGGCCTAAAACTGGACAAATCACAAACTTAACTTCCAGATATCTTTTGGGTTGTGGATCATGAACTAAAATTGGGCCAATCACAAACTTAACTTCCAATCTCTTTTGGATCCTAGACCATGGCCTAAAATGGACTAGTAACATAACTTCCAATATCTTTTGGGACCTGGACCATTACCTAAAATTGGACTAATCACAAACTTAACTTTGGAATCTCTTTTGGGTCCTAGACTAATACTTTAAAATAGACCACGAGCCCTTTCCTACGTAGATTCTTCTTTTTTTGAAACAACCCTTATTTAGGTCTTGATCAAGATCTTAAACTTTACCAACCCACATTAAAAGCCCTACACCGAGGTAGGAGCCTACATTTAATCCATATTATCAGTAGGCACCCCTATTCTCATGTCCTTTCCAGAATAGGCATTTCATTTCTCAAATACCTACTTTCAGGTAGGAACCTACACTATCAAATCTCTACACCATGTAGGCACTCAAAAATTAATATCTTGATTGCCCCTAAGGACTACCTATCATCCAAAACCTAATTCTTGTATTGTGGATCATACTACACAATTTCAAAAGCTCATGATTCGGTCTGACCATGATACATCCATGCTTTCAAGCTCTATCTTAAACATGCATCTCCTCTGCTAAAATCCCTGTCTTAAGTAGGCAGCTCCCTTTGTTAAACCCCTACATTTAGGTAGGCATCACCTCAAGCCCTATTCTCTATAGGTACTTACAACAAATCTATATAACATGGTAGGAATCCCTTTAAAAGTTATACATCCAGGTAGGCATCTTTCCAAGCCCTACCCCAAATAGGCATTCCCTCGAATTCAAGCCCTACATCTAGGTAGTCATCTTTTCAAGCCCTATCCCTAATAGGCATTTCCTCTAGTCTTATCCTACATCAAGTAGGTACCCTTGTCCAATCCTATCCTAGATAAGAGCTTCCTCAAATTTAAGAATTACACTTGGGTAGGCCCCTAATTTAATCTCTATTTTGAATAGCCATATATCTTGATTAAAAACCCAACATTTAGTTAGGTATTTGAATGAGAGCTCTATACTCATATAGGCATCTATACTAAGTTCCTACTCTGACTAGGTTTACATCTACTGACTCTCACAAATATGATGTGTCCTATCTTGAATAGGCATTATTCATGAACCAAGTCTTATCCTAATTAGGCAACCACATTCAATCCTTATCCTAAATAGGTTTCCCCTATAACTCAAGCCCTACATTCAAGTAGGCACATCCCTCAAGCCCTACATTAGGTAGGCACACCTGATAGAACCCTACATTGAAGTGGACACTCCTTGCAAAAGCTTGATAAATAGATAGGCATTTCAATCAAAGCCCTATATCGTTAGGCAAATCCCTCTATTGCCACATTGAACCATTTTGTATTAAAGAGATGCTCCAGGGAGCATACAGTTATCGGATATAGTCATTGGTTTTAAAGTCCACTTTAAATCTAGAAACATGTCTAGTGCCCAATCTTATCTATCTTGAGAACTTTTCTAAAAACAAGAAAGGCTCAGGGAAATAGAAAATTGATTGATAGAGTCACTAGTCATGGAGGCCACCTAAAATAGAGAAATTTTTCTAGAGCCTCATCTGATCAATCTTATCAATCATATCAATGTTACTAATTTATAAATTTTATCGATACATGATTCAATCATTGGTCGTGAAGGTCACCTTAAGTTTAGAAAATTGTTTGATCCCAATGTATCCATCTTGAGTACTCATATAGAGTAGTCAAATTGATGCTTTCAAATATTCTAACAAGAAACATAGAACTCTTCAAATGTCTAGATGATTCTCTAAGCATCGGACAACTAACAGATACATTCATTGATCATAAAGGCCACCTTAGATTTGGAAATTTGTCTAATGATCAATGTCACCTATCTTGAGCATTTCTTGAAAACTAGAAATGCTTTACATTTAGATATTTTCCTAATACTCCAATCTATGGAACTAGGTCATGACCTCGAACTAACTAATTGTGCCTACATCCACACATCAATCTATGGTTCCAGATGATGACCTTAAATAGTGTTGGTATGTATGCCCTGAGAGCCAATCATGGGATGATTGGTGGGATACATTAAGATTGATTTGATAAACATCAAAGGCAAGCTTCCAATGCTTTCTGGTTCAGTCATATGAGATAGTGATATAACAGATTGAATGTCTAGAGAATGACAGTACTCAATGATGTATGCCTTCAGGTTCAGGACCTAAACGATGAGATCATACAGATGCTAAGAGTTTGTACATTCTTTTTATGTCCCTAGTCGGATGTCATTGTGGAAGGTAGATAGACAACAATGACACACAAGACTAGATTGTGGTGTTGTTTGATGACAAAATCTCATTAGTCATGATATAGAGATATCAAACCAAACACATAGGTACCTGTTAGAGAACAAGTGTACCAGACAGACCCACCGTGAGTTTGACACATGGAACCATGACATGGTAGTCACAGTCAGTACTCACAGTGATGGTGGTGAGTGTGATTCTTTGACCTGAAATCACTACACTCAACACATGTCGTTGGGCACACTTTGACATCATCAAACGTAGTCCTGAAACATGGGTTGTTATAAAGGTGATGATTGGGTGGCTTTGACACATGGGGCTTTTGAGGGGTGAGTGATAGATATGGGATTTGTCCCTCCTGAGGGAGTTTGATATCCATGGCCACTTGATGAGTAGGATTGAGAAAGGCGTGCACACATGTGTGAATCAGTATGTGATATTTATGTCATACATATCTCTTCCAATCTACTCTGAGATCAAGAAAGTGAATGAACGTTGACAGGATGACTATTCCATGCCTCGAGTTCATTCGGGATATCAGTGACAAAGGAATTATACATTCACTGTAACACCATTCACAGATTGTAGGATTGAATGTTGTTCTCCAACTTCCTATTTCACTTGGGTAGCACTGATGTGTGACTAGGCACCACTCTTTGCTTGTGAAGTGATAAGTGTTATGGACTTTCACTGCCAATTTGAAATGGGCCTACAGGGTCACACACATAGGATTTAACCTGGAAGAGGAGTTTTGTCCACAAACAATGTTTAGATTGATTACTAAAGGAGTTTAGTAGCTCAATTAAACACTCAATTAATTAATATCTCAATGTCATAATGTTCAAGGTGTTGGACATATTGATTGGAGTATCAGATTGATTGAAACTACAATTGACTGATTCTGCACAATCTGCACTCCCAACCGATCGGCTCATGTGATGAACCAATCGGCTCATCTTGGTGAACCGATCGACTCAGATGGTGAGTCGATCGGCTCATGGACAGGGTGAAACGATTGCTTCAAGTGTTGAAACGATCGGTTCAACTGGTGCAACCGAGCAAGTTGGGAAAGTCAGGTTGGTGAGATATTTCTTTTCGTTTCACTTGCCCAATTTGATTGGAACAAGGATTGGTATTTGATACCAATTAGAAATAAAAGATGGAAAGTCAATCGGGAACTGACCAGAACCACGAACTGACCGGTTCAGAAGTAAACTGACCAGTTGAGGTATCCCAACCGATCGGTTGAGGTGTCAACCGACCGACTCAGGTCCCCAACCGACCGTTTCAGAAATGAATCGATCGGTTCAGGTTGTGAGTTGGTTGTTTTGTGGAAAATCTCGAACCCTTCTACTCCTACTTTTAGTCCTGCATTGCCTGGGATAGAGAACCCTGTCCCATGACCCTCCTATATATATAGGGGTATTGGGGGCTTCTCAAAGAACAACTCTGTGCAACCAGTTGCTCTGTAAAGTTGTCGTTCTCTCTAGTTTTGGTAACCGAGAGAGCCCGAGCAAGTGCTACCTGATAAGGGAGGCACAACAAGGGAAAGACAACTTCAAAAAGTGACTGGTGGCAGGAGAGTGTGTCAAAGACTAGTACGCTGACAGGAGGGTGTGACTCCTTCCAATTCCTTGTGAGACAAGGAGATTGGAGTTATAGGTGGTCTGTGTGGACTACTTTAGAGGCGAGAGATTTCTTCTGCTTGGAGGACAGCTGTCAATCCCGATAGTCCCGGTGAGACCAGGAGTCGTCAGTCTCGGTGCGACCAGGAGATGCACAGACACCGTCCAAGACCGGAGGTGAAGACCGTGCAAGCCGTGAGATATTGTCGCTGAGCAAGCCTCGGGACAAGGTATGACTCCCAAACCATCCTTCCTATTGTATAGATGTTGACGCGTTTCCTTGTTATGGGTTTGGGGAGGAGAAAATTTTTGTTTCTGCTGCCTTCTCTGCCTCCCCTAAAACCCAACAAATAGAACCAATCCTATGCTCATATTTCCAAATATTTCAAGATCTAAGATAATAACCTTATTGGATCTAGGTCTCTAGAGGAGGGTGAATAGAGCTTCAAAATTTGCACAAGAATAGTTAGAACTTCAAATCATATCATATCAATTGAAACCAAATGCTAAACGTGAATTTGAAGTCATATCTAAACAATTCTAGTAAGGATGAGAGAGATTGAAACAAACACTTAGACAAGGTGTTTAGAGTGGTTCCAATCTCCAAGCTAGGAGACTGTTAGTCCACGACCTAGAGAGGTCAACCTCTAGGACTTTGCAACCCACATATACTTATATTCCATTATAAAACATACAAGAACATCACCTTACATACAAGGGCTTACCTATTTAGAGCTAATTTCCTACCTCGCAACTGGTCTTACCCACTTTTGCAAGCAACTCAATTCCTTCTCCTAGGACATCTCCTCCTTACAACAAGTCCTCATCCTTGAGGATTTACCCACCAAGCTCGTTGCATCCTTCACCTTGTCCTTTTCCTTCACTTATAGATGATCTTCACACCTTCTTCAGCCTTGAAGAAAGAACAACAACTCCTCCTTCACTCGGAGAAGATCACTTCAACCTTTTCTCTTTGAGAAAGGGGATTGGGAAGATGGAAGGATGGAGAGCTATATAAGGTAACAATGAGGTATCTCTCTTACAACATGTCATTCATAATCACAAAATGTTTTGTAAATGAGAGAGAGAAAGGTTCTCAAAGGGGTTTTGCACACTCAACTATAGCAAAGACCAAGGATAGCATGAATGAGCAACCTTGGAATGAACTCCAAGAGGTCCTATTTATAGTTGGGGCTGTTCCTTTGAGTTTGGGGTCACTTAAGAATGAAACATATCCACTTTACAACTTACAACAGATCTATTTTCATTTCTAACAACTCTCCAATAGTTGGAATCACTTATTCTACATTTTTCATACAGTATATTCGGTTGAGTTTTGATAAAGGTAACTCGACCAATCCACTATTCAAAAAAGCCAATTTTCAAACTATCAGTCAAGTTTTTCCTGGGGTAACTCGACCGATCAGGTAAAATTGACTTTGGTTAGAAAATTGGTTGGTTGAGTTCCATGAGTAGACAACTCGACCAATCCAATCATTTCTAAAAATCCATCATGGATCGGTCGAGATTCAAACTCGACCGATTAAGTTGATGTGATGAATTATCCAAAATGATCGTAAAGTGATCAAATGATGAAATTAAGTGTCCTTGATTTTTTCTCATCCTAGTTACAAGTCATATCATCAATAAAAATGATTACAAAAATACTCTAAGTTGGTTTGGAGTGTTTTCCACAAAAGTGCATTTGCTTTGTTTTGACTTGAACTTGGACAAGCTAGGGCTTGAGCAATTTGATCCTTTTCATGTACCTAATACCTAAAATTTATCTCAAACAAGCATATTAAATACATATGAATGGAATGGTCAAGTCATTATCAAAATATGGACAATGTATAACTCTCAAGTAAACCTTCTCCCCCTTTTTGACAATGATAAACAATTCCTCAACATATTGAAAAGGATATGTAAAGTTATACCTTTGCCTTGTGAATTGCAAGGGGATTCATAATTTCAACAATGTGAATTGCTCCCCCTTAATCTATGCTTTCTCTTACATGCATAGTTATTCTTTCTACACAAAGCTATATAGCATGTCTACTGCATGGTCCTTTAGCAAGTCACATGATAAAACATATACTTAGACAAGAAAAGGATCACATAGGCAAAACAAAATATGGTTGAGCTTCAAAACATCGAACTTCTCTCCCCCTTTTGGCATTATCAAAAAGTAAGGAGGTAGAAGAGCATAAAAATAGGTTTTCTCCAAGCAAAACCAAAAACAAGTAATCCATAAGATAAAACATTCAACCACATAACACAAATCAAACTGAGACAAGATCAGAGAGAAGCAAGCAACCTGTCTCATAATCAAAATATGAAAAGCATACCTATAACTCATATGAGAAAGTACACATAGTGTTATGATACATAGAATTAAGATTACAACACATAAGCATGTTCTCCAACCAAAAATACAAGCCAGACATGAAAGCAACATGATGATAGAAATAGTACAGCTCAGATAATGTGTCTAGATGTCTCTAGTACAAAAAGTCTAGAAAGATATATATGATTAGCATCTAAGAGCTAAAAACTAAAATGTCTAAACATGTAGGCTGTCTAACTCCAAAGGGTCCTCATCAGCTTCATCCTCATCAACTGTAGGCTCGTAGTCCTCATCACCATCTGAAGGTGCAACAGAGACAAAAACTTCACCTTCATCACCAGAGCCATCAAAAGCAACATCAGGGCCATCATCCTCAGCAACCTCCTCGTAATCAATAGCAACTTCCTCCTTAGCCTGGTTGGGCATCTCATCATCGGTAGAAGGACTGAAGCCGTGATCAGGCCACATGGCATTCTTCTCATCCCAAGAAATGACAATATCATGGAGCCCCTTGGCCTGATGGAAAGTGGGAGAAAAATTCCAAGGCTGGAAAGCAAGCTAGCTTTGGGGACAATAGGCAGTGGTAGCACTCTAGGGGTAGGTCCATCAACAACGGAGGGTGTGGAAGTAGAAGTAGCAGGAAGAGGAGTCGGGTAGAAGTGATTATATGCATAGGAAGCATAATCACCACATGGGTAGGGATGGTAGGTAGGGTAAGGATAGGGACATGATAGGTTCATAGTTGACATAATTTGGTAGAGATCATGATGCATGTGCTCCTGAACCTATAGGTTGTACGCCTGTTGATGCACCATGTAACCCATAAGTGCTTCATTGGATACATGAACTGAGGTGTGGGAAGGTCGAGAGGGTGGTGGATGTGTAGGTTCCTCCTGGGTGGAGGTAGAGGCTCCAGATGTAGAGGAAGAATATGTAGGCAAAATTGTTTTCTTGATTTTGGTATCACTAATATAACTCTTTTTCTAGAAGGTTTATAATAAAGATCATGAAAAATTGACTTCTCAATCGTGAAGGTGAAGAGACCACAGATCAGGGCTAGTAGGGTGGGTGGGTGCCTCAGGTATTCTTCCCAGAGTCAAGGCAGGTCATGTGGTGGAGAATGTATCTAGACCACTTAATCCTTTGTTCTTCAAAAGTCAATCCATAATCATTGTGGTATTCTCTACAATTTCAATTTGATTCTCTTTAGGGTGAATATTGTAGTCGACTACCAAAGCGAGTACGCAGTTTTTTAGTCCCAAGGAAGAGGATGCTATCATGGACTTCTTCCTATAGGGTGTTGGATATTTCTTTGATAACTTATGGATATCAGGGAGAGTAATATCATAGTGCTTGTAGAAAGACTTAGGGTCAATCAAGTCAAAATACTTAGGGTATCCACGTGTCGGTTACCTCAGCACCATTGAGAAACATGTTCAAGGTATCTTCTGAGATTGTGAATTTCTTACCAGAAATCATGGAAGTGATAATCACCTAAGTATAAGGAAGGGGTACAAGAGAGTCATAGTTCCATGAAAGATTGGCATAAAATTCATGGACCGCCTTAGTGTCTGTAATGGAATTATGAAAACACTGTCATTTGACACTCAGGGTTGCTAGGTGATGGTCGAAAAGCAACACAACTACCTCATATATCACCTCTAGTTTACACAGATGAGGCTCATATAAGGCACGAAAAGGAAAAGGATTTCTAGGAAGGAGCTACTTGAACATGTTTAGTGCTTCAGATGAAACAAAGAAGGTGTCATCATAAGGAATGAAGCGAGAGTTGGAGGATGACAATGGTGCTCCAGTAGGTGCGGTCCTTTATATTCTATTTGAGTCCATGAAGGCAAGATGGAGAACATTAAGAGAACAAACAAGAGAGAAACACCACCAAAGGTCGTCTAACCACCTAGGGCAGATAGGAAAAGGTGCAAGGTAGGTAAAACAAAGGTTGGCTAGGGCTAGGAGAAGGAAGGTTGAGGCTAGGGTTGATAGCTTAACAAAGTTGGAGTGAGGATCGGTTGACTTTTTTCTAGTTGAGAGGGAGAATAGTCAGTTAAAATGTACTTAAGAATTGGTCCATCCTAACCATCAGTAAAAACTTTGAGAGAAAGAAACTTGACCAAATGGATTTTTAAATAAGCCCTCGGCCACCGATCGGTCGAGTTGGCAACATGACCGACAGATGTTATATCCAAACATAGAAATTCTAGATTCTAGCCATTTTGAGAGCTAATTAAATTTATTTTTTCTAGTCCATTTTTCATTTTAGACATACTTAGTCACATATCACTCATTGCAAGGCACCATTTTTTGATTTAACAAGTGTTTACAAAAAATACCCAAAACAAGCAAAAAACAAGGCATAAGAACATGAAATTTTAGCACTTTAGTAAGAAAAGGTGATAAAGACATGAGCAAATCATATAGGGTAGATAACAACTAGATAGATGGGATATTGATATCATCCAAAGTAGTTATGAGTAGTTCAGATCTAATAAAATTAAATTATTCTCTAGCTAGAGGTTTAGTAAAAATGTATGCCAATTGATTTTCCATGTCCACAAGTTTAATACAAATATCCTTTTTGGCAATGTGATCATGAGGAAAATGAAGACGAACCTTTATATTCTTGGTTCTACTATGCAATATATGATTGTAAGATAAATTAATTACACTAGTATTGTCATAATAGATAGTAGAAGCATCAAAATAAATGTTAAAGTCTTGGAGCATTTTCTTCATCCATAGAACATGGGCACAACAACTCTTGTCTACAATGTATTCAGCCTTAGTAGTTGATAGAGCCATTGTGCTCTGTTTCTTAAAAAACCAAGACTCCAAGCATGGTCCTACGAGGAAGCAAGTGCCACTTGTGCACTTTATATCAACCAAACATCACTCATAATCAACATCATTATAAGCAGTAATAGCGAAGTTCCTTGACTTAGGGTACCATAGTCCAAAATTATGGGTTTTGACTAAGTATCTCAAAATCCTCGTAAAAGCTACAACATGTGATTTCTTAGGATTTGATTGAAATAGATCACACAAGCCAACACTAAACATTATGTCAAGTTTAGAGGTAGTTAAATAAACTAAACTTCCAATCATACCTCTATAGATCTTCTCATCTATTTTCTCACCTTCTTCGTCATGGTCCAATTTGGTAGTATTGGACATGGGTGTTGTTGACTTGAGAGTTCTACATTGTCCATGTTTTGATAATGACTTGACCATTCCATTACCGTGTATCTAATATGTTTGTTCAAGAGTGATTTCAGTCTTTAGGTACATGAAAAGGATCAAATTATACAAGCCCTAGCTTGTTTAGTTCAAGTCAAAAGTAATGCAAGTGTGCATGTTGGGAAATCACTCCAAATGACTTTAGATTATTTTTGTAATCACTTGTATTGATGATATGACTTGTAACTAAGATGATAAAAAATTAGGGACACTTAATATCAAGGTTTAATCACTCAAATGTCAATTTACAAAATTTGTCACAGGTTGTTTATCGGTCGAGTTGGACAATCGACCGATCCAGTGATAGATTTTCTAGAGAGACCAATCAGTCAAGTTGCACACTCACAGAACTCAACTGACTGACTCACTGAGCAAAACTAATTTTCGCTCATCGGTTAAGTTTTCCAGAACAAACTCAAACGATAGTTTGAAAATTGGCTTTGTCATTTAGTGGATCGGTCGAGTTACCTTTATTGAAACTCGACCGAATGTACTGTATGGAAAATGCAGAAAAGTGATTATAACAATTGGTGAGTTGTTTTGATAGAGAATAAATCAGTTACAACTTGAAAAAAAGTTATATTTCTCCCTTAAGTGATCCCACACTAAGGGAGCACCCCTAGTTATAAATAGGACCCCTTGGAGTTCATTCCAAGTTTGCACATTCATGCTATTCTAAGTCCTTTCTATAGTTGAGTGTGTTGCAACTCCTTGAGCTCCTTTCTCTCTCTATTTTACACTTCATTTCATGATTATGAGTGAGATAGGCCAGTTGTAAGAGATCTACTTCCTTGTGCTTGTATAGATCTCATTCCATTCCATCTTCTCTGCCCATTTCCTCAATGAAGCAAAGGTGAAGCAAGCTACTCCGAATGAAGGTGGAGTTGTTTATATTCTTCTTCAAGGTTGAAGAAGAGGTGAAGATCTTCTCCAGGTGAAGGAGAAGGCAAAGGTTGAAGATCCAAGAAGAGTGGGTAATGCCTTGAAGGCTGAAGACTTGTGCAAGAGTAGGTAAATAATTAGAAGTAGGCGGAAGACTCTTACAAAGTGGGTTAGTCCTTGGTAAAGTAGAAGACTCTTTGTATTTGGATAGGTAAGCCCTTTGGTGGTTTTGTGGTGTAACTCTTATTGGTGAATATATAGAGGAAAGCACTAGAGGTTGACCTCTCTAGGTAGTGGACTAACTCTCTCCTAGTTTGGATAGTGGAACCACTCTAAAATGACCTTGTCAAGTGCTTGTTTCATTTTCTCTCATCGTTGCTATGCTTGTTAGTTAGGACTTCAAATTGTACTTAATATATTGGTTTTTATTGATATAATTTGAAGGTTTAATCTATCTTGTGAGAATTTTGGAAGCTCTATTCACCCCCTCGCCTCTAGAGCCCTAGATCCAACAAGTGGTATCAGAGCTAAGAATCTTCTCCAACAATCTCCCATGAGATGAGAAGATGGGAGACAACCTACTTGGTTCTCTCAACCTAGAGGGAGGCTTCTCCATGCATCCTCTGGTCTTTGATGGCACCAACTTCCTCTATTAGAAGAGGCGCTTGCAGTTATACATTCAAGGAATGAACTTTGACATGTTTAAGGTGATGGTCACACCATAAAAGGAGCCAACCGAAGTTGTTGCAACAAGGAGTGAAGCTACACTTAAAGAAACCCAGCTCAATGCCAAAGCCATAAGCATCCTCTATGCAACCCTTACCCTAACGGAGTTCAACGATATCTCATCTTAGGATACCACCTATGAGATTTGGGACAAATTGTGCATCACTTATGAGGGCACAAAGCAAGTCAAGGAGTTTAAGATCTACATGTTGAACAACCTTTTAGAGAACTTCAATATGGGCAAGAAAGAAGGGATTGCAGAGATGTACTCAAGACTTAATGTCATCATCAATGGATTGGCTACTTTGGGAAACACCTTTGATAGAGGTGTAATCAACTCCAAGATCTAGAGGACTCTACCAAAGAGAAGGGAGTCAAAGGTGACCTCCATTCAAGAAGTGAGGAGCCTTGATGACATCCCAACCAAAGAGCTCATTGGCAACCTCCAAGCTCTTATTCATGCTCGTAAGGATGAGAGGGATTTTTATCTTAAGGAAATTCAAGTGCTTACGTCTAAAAATGCTAGGTTGCTTGGTCAAGTTAATGATTTATCTTCTTGACCTATCTTGCTTAGTAATGATATTGCTTCTGTTTCTCTTGAGAAAGATTCTTATTTGACTAAAGCCATCTATCTTGAGGCCGACCTTATTCATGCTAGATATGATATTGCTAGTTTGTCTTCTACTATCATATCTCTTAGTTGTGATAATCATAGATTAAGGGCCTCTCTACATAAATTCCTCAAAGAGAAAAATTCCTAAATGAAATCATTGACCATTCTACCAAGCAAAGTGGTACTAGTGGTTTGGGATTTGTAGGGGGGGGCTCCAAAGGGCAAGAGCAAGGCCAAAGGTAAGAAAAAGAACAAGGCAACCTCTTTCTTTTTTGGAGATTCTTCCAAAACTAAATCTTATGGTTTGATCTTATTGCAAGTGTGATGATCATTACTCTACCTATTGTCCTTACAAGCCTAAGGGGACCAACCTAAAGATGAAATGGGTCCCCAAGATAACTCCAAATTCCAAAGTTTGAGTTCAGAATCGACACTCTCCTATATTTTAGGAAAAAGCAAGATGGATTGTTGATAGTGGTTGTAGTAAGCATATTATAAGTGATATAAGCCATTTCAACAACTTCACCAAAAATAAAGGAGGTTCAACCACCTTTGGGGACAACAAGAAAGGTAAAGTCAAAGGTGAGGATGATGTAGGTGAATTCTCGTGTATCAAGAATGTTCTTTGTGGATGGCATACATCACAACTTAATTAGTGTTAGTCAATTATGTGACAATGGTTAACTTATGTTATTTACTTCCTTTGAATGCTCAGTTCTAGATTCCCTCACATATCAAGTTATATATAAGGGAACTAGAAGTGGTAATCTTTATGTTATTGTTCTTGACTCTATTAATCCTATTGTTGGTCGATGTCTAATAGTCAACTCGAATGATATTTTTCTTTGGCATCGTCATCTTGTTCATGTAAATATGCATCAGTTGAAGAAGTTGAGAAAATAGGACTTGGTCAAGGGACTTACCAAATTGGATTTTGAAAAGGATGAGAAATGCCAACCTTATACCCAAGGAAAGCAAACAAAGTCTTCCTTCAAATCCAAAGCAGTCCTTAGTACCAAGAGATCTCTTGAAATTCTTCATGTCGATCTATTTGGACCAAAGAGAACTCAATCATTTCGTGGTTCCAAGTATTGCCTTGTTATTCACAATGATTTCTCTAGATATACTTGGACCTTCTTTCTCATTTCAAAGAGTGATACACTTGATGTTTTCTCGAGCTTTTGCAAATAAGTTGAGAATGAAGCTTCTTGCCGTATCATTTCCATCCATAGTGATCATGGGGGATAATTTGAAAATGATCTATTTGAACGTTTTTGTCAAGAATCGGGTTCTACACATAACTTCTCTTCACCTCGAACACCTCAAAAAAATTGGTTTATAGAGAGGAAGAATAGGTCACTACAAGAGATGGCTAGGGCTATGCTTCTAGAGTATGACACCTCAAAGAAGTTTTGGGTTGAAGATGTCACTACCTCATGTTTTGTGCAAAACTGGGTTTTTACACATCCTTCTTTGAAGAAACCCCCCTGAGTTATGGCATGGTAGGAAGCCTTCTATTGAGTCTTTCCATGTTTTTGTATGTCCTTGTTTTGTTTTGAATAAGAAAGATTCTCTCGAAAAGTTTGATCCAAAATCATACAAGGCTTTCTTTCTTGGTTATAGCACTACTAGCTAGTCTTATAGAGTATTTAATGTTGATCTTGCTAAAGTTGAAGAATCTATAAATGTTATGTTTATTGAGAATAACCCCTCTATTCCTAAAGATATTGTTCCAAATGATGATTTTGTAGGTGAAGTAATTTCTATCCTAAAAGAGCTCAAAATCACCCAAAAGGGAAGAGAGGTGGTTACTCAAGAAGAAGAAAAAAATGAAGAATACGAGGATCCAACTCCCCAGTTTGCCAAGAATCATCCAAAAGAGCTGATTTTAGGTGATCCATTTGAAAGAGTGAAGACATGGGCTGCATTCAACAAAGAATAAGCCAACATCACCTTCATCTCACAACTCAAGCCAAAGAACGTCAAGGAATCTCTTGGGGATGATGAGTGGATCCTAGCTATGCAAGAAGAGTTGGAGCAATTTGAAAAGGATAAGGTATGGACCCTAGTGCCAAGACCAAGTGATAGAAAGATCATTGGCACCACGTGGGTCTACTGCAACAAGCTTGATGAAAGTGGCAAAGTGGTAAGGAACAAATCAAGGTTAGTGACTCAAGGCTACAATCAACAGGAAGGTATAGATTTTGATGAAACATATGCACCTATAGCTAGACTTGAGTCCATTCGTATGTTACTTGACTTTTCTAGTTATAAAAACTTTCTTCTTTATCAAATGGATGTTAAAAGTGTGTTTTTGAATAGTACAATTGAGAAGGAAGTGTATGTTACACAACCCCAGGCTTTGAACATGATAGTTTACCTAACCATGTTTATTTGTAGCAAAAAGCTCTTTATGGACTCAAACAAGCACCTAGAGCTTGGTATGAGAAATTAAAGTACTTTTTGTTAGATCATGGGTATATCCTGTGCAAAGTGGATTCTACCTTATTTCTAAAGAATGCTTCTAACAATTTTCTTATCATACAAATATATGTTGATGATATAATTTTTGGTAAAACCAACCTTGATCTTTGTAAATAATTTTGTAATCTGATGCAGAGTGAATTCGAGATGAGTATGATGGGTGAGCTCATGTTCTTCCTCGGCTTTAAAATCAAGCAAACAAAATATGGGAACTTCATAGACCAAGGCAAGTATACAAGTGAGTTACTCAAGTGCTTTGGGATGGAGAACACCAAGTCGATGGACACACCCATGTCAAACACAACCAAACTTGACAAAGATGAAGAAGGTGAAAAGGTAGATGAGAAGCTCTATAGAGGTATTATTGAAAGTTTACTATACTTAACTACCTCTAGACCTGATATAATGTTTAGTGTTGGCTTGTGTACTCGCTTTCAACCAAACCCTACAAAAATCACATCTTATAGATGTTAAGAGGATTTTAAGGTACTTAGCCAAAACCCAAAATTTTAGACTACGGTATCCCAAGCCAATGGACTTTACTCTTATTGTTTATAGTGATGCGGATTATGTAGGGTGCTTGATTGATACAAAGTGCACAATTGGCACTTGCTTTCTCCTAGGACCATGTTTGGTGTCTTGGTTCTCTACGAAACATAGCACAGTGGTATTATCAACCATTGAGGCTGAATACATTGCAACTAAGAGTTGTTGTGCCTAGGTCCTATGGATGAAGCAAATGTTCCAAGACTTTAACATTCATTTTGATGCTTCTCCTATATATTGTGATAATACTAGTGCAATTAACTTGTCATATAATCCTATCCTATATAATAGAGCTAATCATATAGAGGTTTGCCATCATTTTCTCTATGATCACATTGCCAAGAAGGATATTTATATCACGCATATGGACACAAAAAATTAGTTGGTGGACATTTTCACTAAACATCTAGCTATAGAGTAATTTAAATTTATTAGATCTAAAATGCTCATAACTACTTTGAATGAATCTAAGATGCCTTCTAGCTAGTTTTCATCTATCCTATATGTTTTTCCTATGTTTTGATCACCATTGCTTGCTAATATGCTAAAAAATAGTTTTTCATGTTCTTTTGCCTTTTTTCTCTTATTTTTGGGTATTTTCTCAAACGTCAGTTTTATCACAAAATAGTACCCAATGATGAGTGATATGTGCCTAAGTATGTTCAAAATGCATAAAGGATTTGAAAAATAAATTAAATTAGCACTCTAATGGATAGAAATTAGAATTTCAATTTTTAGGTCAGGTTGACCATCGGAAGCATAGGAAGCATAATCACCACATGGTAGTTAAAGGAGCTCCTTGTACCTATTTAGAGCCTCACTTGAGACAAAGAAAGTGTCATTAAAGTAGCTCCTTCATAGGAACCCTTTTCTTGTTCGTGCCCTTTTTGAGCCAAGACCATGAAGACAAGAGGTCATAGATCAAGTAGCGGAGTTGCTTTACGACCTCCATCTCTCAACCTTGGGTGTTGAACGAGTGTTCTATAACAATTTCATTACAAGCACCAAAGCCGTTTATGAATTCTATGTAAATATGTGTTGGAATTATGACACTCATACCCCCACCTAATACTAAAATAGTCCTCACATCTATGAAATCTAGGAAGAAATTTCAAGTCTCTGAGGATACCCTAAACATTTTATTTTTGGGTACTAAAGTGACTGACACCTGGCGTAAGGACTATCCAGATTATTTTGACCTAGTTGAGCTTGAGGCCTTCTATAGGTAGTATGATCTTCCTCTCCCTAATATTCATATGTTCCTGAAGAAGCCTCAATTACCATATAGGAAGAAGTTCACGCTTCCCTCCTCTGCCTTAGATCTCAAGAGATGCATACTTTCCCTAGTCGTTAACTGCAATGTTCATCCAAATAAGAATCAGACTGAGATTGCAGAAAACACTGCGGCAATCATGCATTGTCTCTTGAAGAACATAAGAATCAAGTGGGCGAGATATGTTCTCCATCATATGACCTACTTTGAGTCAGACAAGAACACTTGTGTCACCCACCCTCCCTACCTTGCCCTGATTTGTGGTCTATTCCAGCTTGCCACTAGCAAATCTCTTTTCCATGACCTGCACAACAAACCTGCCCGGAAAGGAGTTTGCATCAGTGAGACCACTCTTTATAAGTCAGTGCCTATCCTATCCTCTACCACACCTGGTGCCTCTACCTCTACCTCTACCTCTACCCGATCACCTCTACCACCTTATCCTACCCAACCTGCCCATGCCTCATTCCATGTATCAAATGAAACCCTTATGGGCTACATGATGCATCAATATGCATACAACCTTCAGATTCAGGATCACCTACATCAGGACCTATGTTCCATCATGTCTAACATGAACATGTCATGTGCACACCCCTACCCTGCCTACCAGCCTTACCCAGGAGGTGACTATGCATCCTTTGCATATGATCCCGTTTACCCTACCCCTCCACCTACATCTTCTGCTGCTACACCCTCTGCGGCTGGTGGATCTACCCCTGGTGTGCTACCTCTGAAAGTTATCCCCTTGGCCACTCTTCTTGCTAGCCTCGATAGTTTTGCTCCATGCTCTTGGTATGACTTGGGATGAGCAGAATGCATTTGGGCCCAGTCAAGTTTTTGGTTTTCTTACTAATGAGGAGATGTCCAACCAGGTTGATTAGGAGGTTGTTGCTGATGAGGATGATGAGGAGGCTTCTAATGAGGGCTCTAATGGCTTTGTTGGTGCCTCCAGTGATGAAGGTGATGTTGTTATCTCTGCTTCACCTTCAGACAGAGATGATGATAATGAGCCTGATGCTTCTGATGGTGATGATGATGATGATGTGGACATCAATAGCTTATATGTTTAGCTGTTCTAGTGTTTAGTATAGATGTTGATCATATATATCTTTCTAGGATATTTTGTATTAAAAACATTTGGTCACATGTTCTGAGTCATACTATTTTATCATCTAGATTTCATCATTTTGGCTTGTAGCTATTTTTGAGAACTTGCTTTCTGGGTTTGTAATGTTAATCCTTTGTACACTTACTCTTTGATTTACTATATATCTTGAGTTGGTGCCACGGTTTACCATATTTTTATTATGACTTAGATTGTTTGTTTCTCTCGTCTCTATTTGGTGTATGCTTTGAGATTGCATGTTATGCATGTATGCTTGGTTGTGCTTGGAGAAGACTTGTTTCTGTGCTCTTCTACCCCCTTCCTTTTTAAAAATGTCAAAAGGGGGAGAGAATTTCAATGTTTTGATGAACAATGATATTGTTTTGATTGCCTATGTGATCCTTTTCTTGTTCATTATATGCTTTATCATGTGACTTGCTAAAGGATCATATAGTATATATATCTCATGTTGCTTCGTGTAGATAGACTAACTATGTAGGTAAGAGTAAGCATAGATTGAGGCGGAGGAATTCACATTGCTTAAATCTTGAATCCCCATGCAATTCACAAGGCAAAGGTATAACTTTACATATCCTTTTCAATATGATTGAGAAATGGTTTGTCATTGTCAAAAGGGGGGAGAATGTTGACTTGAGAGTTCTACAATATCCATATTTTGATAATGACTTAACCATTCCATTG
Organism: Alisma plantago-aquatica; assembly: GCA_963693085.1. Lineage (NCBI taxonomy): Eukaryota > Viridiplantae > Streptophyta > Magnoliopsida > Alismatales > Alismataceae > Alisma > Alisma plantago-aquatica. The sequence goes on from OY856412.1 coordinate 1,335,960,079, forward strand.
CTATGTATCTAATATGTTTGTTCAAGATTGATTTCAAGCTTTAGGTACATGAAAAGAATCAAATTATACTAGCCTTAGCTTGTTCAAGTTCAAGTCAAAAGCAAGGCAAGTGTGTGTTCTGGGAAATCTTTCCAAATGACCTTAGATGATTTTTGTAATCACTTGTATTGATGATATGACTAGTAAAAAAGATGAGAAAAAATTAGGGACACTTAATTCCAAGGTTTAATCAGTCAAATGTCAATTTAGAAAATTTGTCACAAGTTGTTTATCGATAGAGTTGGAAACTTGACCGATCCAGTGATAGATTTTTTGGAGAGACCAATCGGTCCAGTTCCATGCTCACAGAACTCGACCGACTGACTCACTGAGAAAAACTAATTTTATCTCATCGGTCAAGTTTCCCAGAACAAACTTGACCGATAGTTTGAAAATTGGCTTTGTCATTTAGTGGATCGATCAAGTTACCTTTATTGAAACTCGACCGAATGTACTGTATGAAAAATGCAGAAAAAGTGATTATAACCTTTGGTGAGCTGTTTTGAGCGAGAATGGATCTGTAGCAACTTGGAAAATGGCTATATTTTTCCCTTAAGTGATCCCACACTCAAGGTAATACCCCCAGCTATAAATAAGACCCCTTGGAGTTCATTCAAAGTTTGCTCATTCATGCTATTATAAGTCATTGCTATAGTTGAGTGTATTGCAACTCCTTGAGCCCCTTCTCTCTCTTATGTACACTTCATTTCATGAGTATGAGTGAGATAGGTCAGTTTTAAGAGAGCTACTTCCTTGTTCTTGTAAATCTCTCATTCCATTCCATCTTCCCTACCCCTTTCCTCAATGAAGCAAAGGTGAAGCAAGCTACTGTGAGTGAAGGTGGAGTTGATGATGTTCTTCTTCAAGGTTGAAGAAGAGGTGAAGATATTCTCCATGTGAAGGAGAAGGCAAACGATGAAGATCCAAGAAGAGTGGGTAATCCCTTGAAGGATGAAGACTTGTGTAAGAGTAGATAAGTCCTTGGAAGTAGGCAAAAGACTCTTGCAAAGTGGGTAAGTCATTGGTAAGGTGGAAGACTCTTTATATCTGGATAGGTAACTCCTTTTGTGGTCTTGAGGTGTAACTCTTATTGGTGAATATATAGAGGAAAACACTTGCAAAGTCCTATAGGTTGACCTCTATAGGTAGTGGACGGACTCTCTCCTTGTTTGGAGAGTGGAACCACTCTAAACGACCTTGTCAAGTGCTTGTTTCATATTCTCTCATCCTTGCTATGCTTGTTAGTTAGGACTTCAAATTGCATGTAAGATATTGGTTTTTATTGATATAATTTTAAGGTCTAATCTATCTTGTGAACATTTTTGAAGCTCTATTCACCCCCCTCTAGAGCCCTAGATCTAACAGGTGTGTCCATCGGCTTCATATTCTCCATCCCAAAGTGTTAGAGTAGTTCACTTGTGTATTTGCTTAGGTTGATTATGTTCCCAAATTTAGTTTGCTTGATTTGAAATCCAAGAAAGAATATAAGCTCACCCATCATGCTCATATAAAATTCACTTTGCGTAAGAGAACTAAACTCCTAGCAATGATCAAGATTAGTTTCACCAAAAACAATATCATCTAAAGAGATTTGAATGATAAGAAAATTGTTAGAAGTTTGTTTAAAGAACAAGGTAGAATCAACTTTTCCCATGATATAACAATTATCTAATAAAAAGTTCTTTAATTTCTCATACCAAGCACGAGATTCTTATTTGACTCCATAGAGAGCTTTTTGTAATAGATAGAAATGATTTTGTAATCTATCGTGTTCAAATCCCAAAGGTTGAGCAACATATACTTCCTCCTCAATTGTATTGTTCAAAAATGCACTTTTAACATACATTTGATATACTAGGAAATTTAGAAAAAGCAATCAACATTCTAATTGAGTCAAGTCTCACTATAGGTGCATATGTTTCATCAAAATCTATGCCTTTGTGTTGATTGTAGCCTTGAGCCACTAACCTTGCTTTCTTTCTTACCACCTTGCCACTTTCATCTAGCTTGTTGCGGTAGACCCACTTGGTGCCAATGATCTTTCTATCACATTGTCTTGTCATAAAAGTCCAAACTTTATTATTCTCAAATTGCTCCAGTTCTTCCTGCATGGCTAGGATCCACCCATCATCCCCAAGAGATTCTTTGGCATTCTTTGGCTTGAGTTGCGAGATGAAGGTGATGATGGCTTGTTCTTTCTTGTAGGAAGCCCGCGTCTTTACTCTTTCAAAGGGGTCACCTATGATGATCTCTTTAGGATGATTCTTTGCAAAGCGGGGGGTTGGATTCTTTTTTTCTTCATCTATCTCTTCTCCTTGAGTGGCCACATCTTTTCCCTTTTGAGTGATGTTGAGTTCTTTTAAGATACGGATTATTTCTTTTGCAACATCATCATTAGAAATATCCTTGGAAGTAGAGGGATTAGTTTCAATAAAATTGACATTAATAGATTCTTCTATTTTAGATAGATCAATATTATACACTCTATAAGCCTTGCTAATAGTGCTATAGCCAAGAAAGAAAGCTTCATACGATTGCGGATCAAACTTGTCAAGAGAATCTTTCGTGTTCAAAACAAAACAAGAACACCATAAAATGTGAAAATATTCGATAGAAGGCTTCCTACCACACCATAGATCATAGGGGGTTTTCTTCAAAGAGGGATGTGTGAAAACCTAGTTTTACAAAAACCAAGAAGTACTAACGGCTTTGGCCCAAAACTTCTTTGCAGTGTCATACTCTAATAGCATGGTCCTAGCCATATCCTATAGTGACCTATTCTTCCTCTCTACAACCACATTTTGTTTAGGTGTTCAAGGTGAAAAAAAGTAATGTGCGTATCTAAGCTGTACATAAAAATTTTCAAAATGATCATTTAAAGATTCTCCCCCATGATCACTATGGATAAAAACAATGCGACAATAAGCTTTGCTTCAACTCATTTGCAAAATCTAGAGAAAACATCAAGAGTATCACTCTTTGAAATGAGAAAAAAGGTCCAAGTATATCGAGAGAAATCATCGATATTAATAAGACAATATTTGGAACCATGAAGTGATTGAGTTATCATAGGTCCAAATAGATCAATATGGAGAAGTTCAAGATCTCTCTTGGTACTAAGTACTCCTTTAGATTTGAAGGAGGACTTAGTTTGCTTTCCTTGGTTACAAGGATGGTATTCCTAAACCTTTTCAAAATCCAATTTGGGAAGTCCCTTGACTAAGTCCTTTTTTCTCAACTTCTTCAATTAATGCATATTACATGACCTAGTTGACGATGCCAGAGAGAAATATCATTCAAATGGACTACAAGGTGTCTACCAACAATAGGCTTAATAGAGTCAAGCATAATTACATAAAGATTACCATTCCTCGTTCCCTTATATATGACATTGTAAGTGAGGGAATCTATGAGAAAGCATTCAAAAAAAGTAAATCGCACAAGGTAACGATTATCACATAATTGACTAAGGATTATTAAATTGTGACGTAGGCCATCCACAAAGAGAACATTCTTGATACACAAGGACTCACCTACATCACCCTCATCTTTTACTTTACCTTTCTTATTGTCCCCGAAAGTAACCGATCCTCCTTTCTTCTTTGTGAAATTGTAGAAATGGCTTATATCACATGTCATGTGCTTTGTGCAGCCACTATCAGCAATCCATTTTCTTTTTTCCTACAAGAAAGGATAATGTCGGTCCCCAACTCAAACTTTGGGATTCGGTGTTAGCTTGGGGACCCAGTTCATCTTTGGGTTGGTCCCCTTAGGCTTGTATGGACAATAAGTAGAATAATGTTCATCACTCTTGCAATGTGAACAAATCACATGATTATTTGATCCAAAAGACTCTCCATAGAAGAAAGGAGGTTCCTTACTCTTTTTCTTTCCTTTGGTCTTACTCTTGCCATTAGGAGCTCCCCCTAAAAATCCCCAACCACTAGTACCACTGTTATGACCCCACCTCCCGATAACCCCCAATTAAGGGAGACCGAGAGGTTGAAGCCGCACCCATGACTTCTGGATCAAAGGTTCGACAATTAACCAAGAATAATTATCAAATTTTAACATACTATACTGAAAAGCTGTAAGAAAATAAATTTTTGCATACCTTTTTGAAAACTTGGATCTCTAAACTTCTATCCACTTAAGGATCCTACTCTAACTAATCCTCCTTGTATTTAACTTCATGTATTTCACAATATGATGATTTACTATGTGTCCTTTTGGCTTGTACCTAAAACGCTGACAAACAAAACGTCGGTCAGCCGAAGCTGGTATGTGGGGGAAACAATAAACATGCAACTATGATAATAATGTAATCATTCAATTAATCATTTAACAACCAAAACTTCATTTTAGATATAACTCTGTGATCCAAGAGTACCCTATCCTCTGTGTTGTCCCCATTAAACCCCTCATGATCCACCTATAAGTGAACCAATTTCTAGGATTGAGTCACATGGCACTACTCATAAGTAGCCCACTCCTTAACTCATGGCAGGCTAATGAGTCTCATGGCACTACACATAGGTAGCCCAGTTTATAACTCTCGGTAACCTAGACTTTGCTCTAAGATTACCCCTTTTTTAGCCTTTTCTAAGTAACAGAGGTGGACCCGGATCTAGCCAGTTATATATGCACATTTATAGTGATAAGCATAGTCACTTTATAGTTGCATGAAATAAATAAACATCCAACAGTTTAGTTGCATTCAATGCGATTAAACATCCGGAAATCCATCGGGAAACTAAAGTGGTTATTCATAATCGTAACCACATACCTGATTTGATGAGTCATGCAGATTATTCATATACTTCATGAATATACAATCAAGCCAATCAACAGATCCAAGCAAGTAACTCAATCATCACATAATTCCTGAAATAAATATGTACTCTATTTATTACACACTTTATCAAGAATCTACTTTATTGACTTGGATTCTCTTTCTAAGGTTTCTAATCCGCATTAAGGTTTCATTAATATCCATTAGGGTTTCTTATATCAATTCCTCAAACTTTATCCATTTTAGGTCAACAAACCCTAAAATATCCCTTTCCATTTTTATGAACCTTAATTGCTCAACTATTCATTTTAATAGTCTTTTATACCTAAATTGACTTAGGATCATCACATCCTTATTTATCCATGGATTTGAACAATTAAACCAATTAAAAGACATATTCATCAAAATTAGGGTTTTCAAGCTCGTTAGTGCATAATCATGCACGAAACCCTAAATTAAGCCAATTATATATAAAAAGATCATCTTTTTAGATCCAATTTTCTCTTTTATTAACAATAGGTTAATATCAGCTTGAATTATCCATTGAACAACATTAAATCCATATATCATCAAATCTAAGGGTTTTTCTTTAATTAAAACACAAAAGATGATAACTTTATGTACTTTTCCAATTTCAAGCATATAAACTCTAAATTAGACCAATCATGTGCAAAGTTCTTCCTTTTTGTACCTTTTTACATTTAACAGGTTAACATCAACTCTAATGATCCATTAAACCCTATTAAACACATTAATCATATGAAGATAGGGTTTCTTAATCTTTAATTCATTAAAGATGATAATTTACACTATATTTCGAACTATGATTAGATTCGGGCTATAAAACTATTTTTAATGGGTTCCTTGCATTTTTCTGATCAAAATACATATATAATTTGTCTTGATCGGAGCTACGGTTCATTAGTTACGAATTTGTAAAAATACTTACTTTTGGACCAATGAGGAGGCGCCACGTAGCCTGCTTCATGCAACGTGATCCGCTTGGCTTGTTTTGAAATATTTCGAAATGTCCAAACTGCCCCCGGGTTAAGTGATCAGTTTCATTGGCCCGCGGAGGGCAGAGTCGTCCAGCGCTAACCCTTTGTCTTCAACCTCTCGCAACCGAGAAGAACGGTCGACCTGTAGCAGGTCGCGGCCGCGTTTCCTCTCCTCCACGTCCCCGATGGCAGCCGCCGACTACTCCCCTGGCTTCGCCTCTCTCCGCCACCCTTGGGGCATCATCCAGACCGTGCCCAACGTCGTTGGTCGGTGATAGGTCGACCTACAACTCGCCACTCATGTGCAACCCACCCATGGTGTAGTTCTCACGGGAGAGCCTAGGGATGAGGGTTAACCATATGTGGTCGTTGTGGGAACGTTAATCTACCATCCAGGCCACTCTGTGGCCTTTCGTTGCATCGGGTTCTCTCTATACTCCATGCTTAGGGTTTGACATGTAAGAAGCAAGGAGAAGGGATGGAGCTGCGTGGGATTTCCTCCTGAACTCGATCCCAGATCCTACTCCTTATATAGGGGAGAGAAACGAAGCCATAAGTTGGCTTATACACGACTCAAAGAGTCCTTTCCCAAAAAGAAACCAAATCTTTCCATGAAAAGAAACCTTCTCTCTCCTCTCTATTCCTTTTGATTTTCATCTAATATCATGGACACTTAGAAAAGCAAGAATTATTTCTTTCTCTCTCTCTTTACTTGCCTTCTAATCAAAGGTCACGAAATCATGTTCTCTTTTATTAGAAAATACTTCCTTTCTATCCTTATCACAAAAACCATTAATAATGTATCACATTATCCTCTTATTTTGCAATTATGGTATTTTCTCTTTCCTCTTTTATTCATTGGGCTCCTTGGACCCCAAGGAATTCTAATAATTCGAAATTCTTTTTATTGGATACTTATTATCCTTCTAGATGCATCATTATGCTCTATTTCACATTATCTTGTTTATTTCTCATTCAAATATCTCTTTTTGAGGATTTCTTTGTATTTCTCTTTTGTTTTCCTCATTGGCATTCCTTTTAATATTAGCAACCTCATGGATACGAAATTTCACCAAGAAATCTCATTTATGCCTCTTTCCACTCATTTTCCACATTTTATCATTATTTTCAATTTATTTCTTAATAAAGAAATACTTGATTAATATTTTCTTTTCTTATTGCTTTCTTTTTGCAACCTTGGACTCCTTGGTACCCAAGGAACCCAAGAGGAACGAAATCCTCTTTAGATTTTCCTTCTAGAGGTTTCTACATATTTCTTTTCTTAAAAATTCAATTATCCATTCACTAATTGAATTTTCTTTGTTATTTCCTTGTTATTGGGCCCAATAGACAATAAAGCCCACAATATAAACATCAAGGCTATTGTAAATGAAATCCATTTATTTGAAACAACCTATATCATTATTTGTTCAAATATCTTTAATATGAGAAATTACATTCCTCGTCAAAAGAACCCAAAATTTGGGGTTGTAACATCCTTCCCCTCTTATAGGAATTTTGTCCTCAAAATTCAAACAAGCAACCAAACAATTTTGGATAAGACTTTTCCATGTCCATCATTGGCCCCTATGTGGCTTTGCCGTACTCATGGAATTTTCAAAGAACCTTTATTATCACATATTCTTTTCTCTGAGTTCTTTCATCCTGGCGTCTATAAACTGCACAGGTGACTCAGGCCATGTCAGCCTCCCTTGGGGCTCACTAGGTTCATTGCTCAGCACATGGTCAGGTACCTCACATAGTGCTCTAAATTTGACACATGGAACTCATCTCACATTACTTTATCCTGAGGGGCAAGGTCAAACTTAACCTTCTTCACCAAACCATATCAAAAGAACCCATGTATCGGGGACTCAGCTCTCTTAGCTATAACTTAGAGGGGTCGGAGTTTTCACATATTCTTCCACAGTAACTTGTATGTCAGTCTACTTTGCATCTGCTCACGACTCTCATCGTCTCTAGGCTCCTTTCAGCCCTTACACAAACAAAGTGACTTCATCTACACGCACTGTGGTCCCTTTTCGAACCATCATGTGGCCCTTTTCTATCCATCATGTGGTCCTTTCACCAACATCACCTTACTGAAGTGGTGACCGACACAACCTCCCTTACAGAGCTTCTTATAAAACCCGATACTGGCTATGGTGGTCATTGTCACATCTTTCATAGGACAAGAACTGTCTCTAGATATTACCTTGAACGAGCACACATGCTCTCATCAGACCCTTTAGTCTAGATCATACTAACCATTAGTTAGGGGTGATAAACTGTACTAACATCGAGTTCTTTATGTACCTACTTCCACCTTCTGGAAGGGAACCTTTAGGTCAAACTCCAGAACCTTTGAACTCACTTTATGGTGTAGTTGAACCATCTCTCTCATGGTTAGTTCAACCAGATCTGTCCCTTGACAGAACTCTTTCTTTCTCGTGTCATCTAGGTAAGGCGGTCTACCATAACCCATATTGCATCCCGACCTTCCTTGATCTAGGGGAGACCTATCACAACATTCGTAGTGATGAACTCCCATTCTCTCTTAGGGACCCTTTTGTCCTCTATATCGATACACTGGGTTACTAGGGTTCGTCCTTTACCTCCTGGCTTGCATGGCCATAAACCACATGCAACTTCATCTTAAGCATCCAAAGTGCTATTGCCATTTACCACGGTGTATGATGATGATCTTCTGTATGTCATGTTTCCTCAAGTTCAATTCCTCAGAAACCCTAAACCACTCTAGTCGGGTTTTCATCACCTTCTTTTCCAAAGAAGTGTACTTGAGGTTCTACCACCATCCTTTCATCGTATCAAGGACTAGACTGGCTAACCCTTAACTTTTCAACGAATCTTGTTACATCCGAGTGTTATCCAAACACCTCTCCTTTTCAAACTTAGGGTTAGCCAAACAACCTCTTCTAGCTTCTAATCAAACAAGTCAGATGTATTTCAACCAGAGGATCCATTACCACTTCACATCCTTAGGTATTAGGTAACATTGAAGGCATACACTTCCATGTATTTCACTTATCATCTTACCTCAAACTCTATGTCTATCTTCATTAATAACACCCTCTGATTTCATCATCACGGTGATCAAACTCAACCTGGTATAACTTGTAAGTTCCACTTAGCTCAGGATAAAAACATCCTCGTAAGGTGACTACCTCATTCCTCTTAGTCTTTGCAAACCATGTATCATTCACTTTACCTGGGTAGGTTATCTTCTCTATACCTATTTCTCATGGCGACGTTCCTACATCATCTCTTATCCTTGGTGTATGGCATGCGTAATGTCCTATCTCTCACCCCCATAACAAGAGGAAATAAGCATTTGGCTACAGTCCAAATACAGAGTTCCTCCTATTCCAAGAGTAGAGATGGCACATCCCACCTTTCCCATATACCTTTACATCTAAGTTGCAATGTGCCACATATGTCTCTACATCACAGACATCATGATAACAAACTAATCTTAAACCTACTGAGATTTATATCCTTGGTCATCTCCTCTAGTTCTATAGGGTACCGGCTCTTTTGGAGTCATCTGTATTCCCTCATGCATCAAGAGAGTGCCCTACTCATCTGCTCTTTGGGTCCCATGAGTTCATGAAGGTGATCAATCTCCTAACCCATGGCCCTCAGACAATGATAGTTGTTACCTCCTGACCCTATGGTCATGTGCAACTGGCGAATTAGGCAACTCCTACTTTCATCGGTCTTATCCCTACCTGACCCTAGGACAGCCTTTGGATTCTCCATCATAGTACATGTTCACTTAGAACCTAACCCAAGTCTTCATCATCTCTCTTTCTGCATTCATGGGCTGGCTTTCATCCTTTCATTGGGATCATGGCAACTTGCCTACCTTGGTCAAGCCCCATACTGGTTACCTCCATGGTAACACATTCATATGCAATTAGAGATGGATATCTATGGGTCTATAGGTTCATTCTCACACCATGTACTTTTCACTTAGCTTCTCAAGATCCTATGAGACCTCTTTAGGTTACCTTAAACCAACAAAACTGATATACACCCTACCAAAGGGGTCCCACTCCCAGGATGGGAGGAAAACTATCTCTTGATAACAAGGTCACAAAAGCTCTTAGGTCTAGGGTTTACATCCACATGAGCCTACTTAACCCTAGCAAGCTATTAAGGCACAAACAGATCACCTACTGAACCATGCTAGGTCACACTTGTCCTCTTTCCTCAATGTTGGATCCAGATCATACCTTCCTTTATCATCAACCTAGCTGTGAGGGGTTCATCAAACATACCTTAAACTTAAGGGTGTTTCCCTTTCCTTTATGCATGTGGAGAACCATGCTCGAAACTATAGCAGCTTAATTCTCATCATGAACATTAGGTATACCACTTCCCCTCTTAGGCCTATGAACCCTAGGTTCACTTTTAGGTGTCCAACTGCCTGCTCTATCTCTTAACCATGAATCAAGCTTGCAAAAGGCATAACTTGCACTTCCTGTCATCCTTCAACTCGAGAAACCCTTAGAGTTGGATCCTCCTCAAGGACAAACCATAAGGTACAAGGCCTCATAACCTGTTACAAATCCTTTTCAGGGTATACAGAACATCTTCTTCCTTTCTCAGAAGGTAAACACTTATACCGTAGGCTCATAGGTGCCAGAAGCCTCATTCTCTCTCTAAGGTTTTGTCCCTCTAAAGGCAGCCAAGATATCATCAACTTCCAGGGATCGATCATGAGGCAACCACTATCATCCATTGTTCCTCATATCTCGGGGTCTTAGGCTTCCAACCTTCTTGCTGGGTCTCTTGCTCTCTCTAGAGCTAACCCTACATCCAACCTCACCATTAGAGGTCCTATATTTGTGAAGGGTCAACCTCCAAAGCTTGAATCCCATGTTCAACTTATGTTCGTTCAGGGTTATGCATAACTCTTTATGCTTACCTTACAAGCTATACATCTTACTTTCATGGCCAGGGTTTCAACCTATTGCTCGCACTACTCACGTACCCTGGGTGCATGCAATGCCCTACACCCATAGGCCCATAGGGTTTCTAAGGTCCTTCACTAACATCATCATCTAAGGAGCTATCCTTTACCTTAACATGCACGACCCTTCCCAGGGTTGGGTCGCCAAAGGTACTCGGTCATCCAACCTCTCATGGCTCATATGGCATCCCAGGCAGGTCCATCCAAACACCTGGTCTAACTTATCATGCCAACTCTTTCTCTAACCTTCACTTAGGGTTAGGGTTAACATCATCTTCGTAAGATGAGCCAGGTATCTACTTGCATTGGAGATTTCTATCTCCAAGACTAACTTATCCTCATGACAAGAAGGTCTAGCCTCAGGTCTCTTCTGAGGACATGACAACTTATGTCATACGACCTAAGCATGTATCTATTCTTTAATTTGCGCTTAATCTACTAAGCTTATGTCCATGACATTTTATTTACATGCTTTTCATTAATTTGGTGGAGGATTCCTTAAACCTTATTAACCTTACCCATACCTTAAGAGGGTGAGGAGAAGAAAGAAAACCCTAATCCTTTAGGTCCTTATCAGAATTTTTGTGATGAGAAGGGATGAATAAGGTGAGAAGTCATAAAGGTATCTTATTTTGAATCATACCCTAAGACTTTGGCCAGGCAGTCACACGGATCCGGGAGTCCTCGTATTTCGACTAGCAGTGCGGAGGAAAATATTGCCAGCCCCCGGTCGTGATCCTTTTCTAGACACCTCCGTCTTTCGGATAATCCTCTAATAACTCCCTTGGGTTCTATGGAGTTTGTAAAATTTAATAATTATTAATGGTTAAATGAGGAACCTACGCTCTGATACCAAATGTTACGACCCCACCTCCCGATAACCCCCAATTAAGGGAGACCGACAGGTCAAAGCCGCACCCATGACTTCCGGATCAAAGGTTCGACAATTAACCAAGAATAATTATCAAATTTTAACATACTATACTGAAAAGCTGTAAGAAAATAAATTTTTGCATACCTTTTTGAAAACTTGGATCTCTAAACTTCTATCCACTTAAGGATCCAACTCTAACTAATCCTCCTTGTATTTAACTTCATGTATTTCACAATATGACGATTTACTGTTTGTCCTTTTGGCTTGTACCTAAAACGTCGACAAACAAAACGTCGGTCAGCCGAAGCTGGTATGTGGGGGAAACAATAAACATGCAACTATGATAATAATGTAATCATTCAATTAATCATTTAACAACCAAAATTTCATTTTAGATATAACTCCACGATCCAAGAGTACCATATCCTCTGTGTTGTCCCCATTAAACCCCTCATGATCCACCTATAAGTGAACCAATTTCTAGGATTGAGTCACATGGCACTACTCGTAAGTAGCCCACTCCTTAACTCATGGCAGGCTAATGAGTCTCATGGCACTACACGTAGGTAGCCCAGTTTCGAACTCTCGGTAACCTAGACCTTGCTCTAGGATTACCCCTTTTTTAGCTTTTTCAAAATAACAGAGGTGGACCCGGATCTAGCCAGTTATATATGCACATTTATAGTGATAATCATAGTCACTTTATAGTTGCATGAAATAAATAAACATCCAACAGTTTAGTTGCATTCAATGCGATTAAACATCCGGGAATCCATCAGGAAACTAAAGCGGTTATTCATAATCGTAACCACATACCTGATTTGATGAGTCATGCAGATTATTCATATACTTCATGAATATACAATCAAGCCAATCAACAGATCCAAGCAAGTAACTCAATCATCACATAATTCCTGAAATAAATATGTACTCTATTTATTACACACTTTATCAAGAATCTACTTTATTGACTTGGATTCTCTTTCTAAGTTTTCTAATCCGCATTAAGGTTTCATTAATATCCATTAGGGTTTCTTAGATCAATTCCTCAAACTTTATCCATTTTAGGTCAACAAACCCCAAAATATCCCTTTCCATTTTTATGAACCTTAATTGCTCAACTATTCATTTTAATAGTCTTTTATACCTAAATTGACTTAGGATCATCACATCCTTATTTATCCATGGATTTGAACAATTAAACCAATTAAAAGACATATTCATCAAAATTAGGGTTTTCAAGCTCATTAGTGCATAATCATGCACGAAACCCTAAATGAAGCCAATTATATATAAAAAGATCATCTTTTTAGATCCGATTTTCTCTTTTATTAACAATAGGTTAATATCAGCTTGAATTATCCACTGAACAACATTAAATCCATCTATCATCAAATCTAAGGGTTTTTCTTTAATTAAAACACTAAAGATGATAACTTTATGTACTTTTCCAATTTCAAGCATATAAACTCTAAATTAGACTAATCATGTGCAAAGTTCTTCCTTTTTGTACCTTTTTACATTTAATAGGTTAACATCAACTCTAATGATCCATTAAACCCTATTAAATACATTAATCATATCAAGATAGGGTTTCTTAATCTTTAATTCATTAAAGATGATAATTTACACTATATTTCGAACTATGGTCAAATTCAGGCTATAAACCTATTTTTAATGGGTTCCTTGTATTTTTCTAATCAAAATACATATATAATTTGTCTTGATCGGAGCTATGGTTCATTAGTTACGAATTTGTAAAAATACTTACTTTTGGACCAATGAGGAGGCACCACGTAGCCAGCTTCATGCAACATGATCCGCTTTGCTTGTTTTGAAATATTTCAAAATGTCCAAACTGTCCCCGGGTTAAGTGATCAGTTTCCTTGGCCCACGGAGGGCAGATTCATCCAGCGCTAACCCTTTATCTTCAACCTCTCGCAACCGAGAAGAACGACCGACCTGCAACAGGTCGCGACCACGTTTCCTCTCCTCCACATCCCCGATGGCAGCCGCCGACTCCTCCCCTGGCTTCGCCTCTCTCCGCCGCCCTTGGGGCGTCATCCAAACCGTACCTAACGCCGCTGGTTGGTGATAGGTCGACCTGCAACTCGCCGCTCATGTGCAGCCCACCCATGGTGTAGTTCTCACGGGAGAGCCCAGGGACGAGGGTTAACCATACGTGGTCGTTGTGGGAACGTTAATCTACCATCCATGCCACTCTGTGGCCTTTCGTTGCATCGGGTTCTCTCTATACTCCATGCTTAGGGTTTTACGTGTAAGAAGCAAGGAGAAGGGATGGAGCTGCGTGGGATTTCCTCCTGAACTTGATCCCAGATCCTACCCCTTATATAGGGGAGAGAAACGAAGCCATAAGTTGGCTTATACACGACTCAAAGTCCTTTCCCAAAAAGAAACCAAATCTTTCCGTGAAAAGAAACCTTCTCTCTCCTCTCTATTCCTTTTGATATTCATCTAATCTCATGGACACTTAGAAAAGCAAGAATTATTTCTTTCTCTCTCTCTTTATTTGCCTTTTAATCAAAGGTCATGAAATCTTGTTCTCTTTTATTAAAAAATACTTCCTTTCTATCCTTATCACAAAAACCATTAATAATGTATCACATTATCCTCTTATTTTGCAATTATGGTATTTTCTCTTTCCTCTTTTATTCGTTGGGCTCCTTGGACCCCAAGGAATTCTAATAATTCGAAATTCTTTTTATTGGATACATATTATCCTTCTAGATGCATCATTATGCTCTATTTCACATTATCTTGTTTATTTCTCATTCAAATATCTCTTTTTGAGGATTTCTTTGTATTTCTCTTTTGTTTTCCTCATTGGCATTCCTTTTAATATTAGCAAACTCATGGATACGAAATTTCACCAAGAAATCTCATTTATGCCTCTTTCCACTCATTTTCCACATTTTATCATTATTTTCAATTTATTTCTTAATAAAGAAATACTTGATTAATCTTTTCTTTTCTTATTGCTTTCTTTTTGCAACCTTGGACTCCTTGGTACCCAAGGAACCCAAGAGGCACTAAATCCTCTTTAGATTTTCCTTCTATATGTTTCTACATATTTCTTTTCTTAAAAATTCAATTATCCATTCACTAATTGAATTTTCTTTGTTATTTCCTTGTTATTGGGCCCAATAGCCAAGAAAGCCCACAATACAAACATCAAGGCTATTGTAAATGAAATCCATTTATTTGAAACAACCTATATCATTATTTGTTCAAATATCTTTAATATGAGAAATTACATTCCTCGTCAAAAGAACCCAAAATTTGGGGTTGTAACAACCACTTTATTTGGTAGAGTGATCAAGGATTTCATTTAGGGAGTTCTTCCCTTTGAGGAATTTCTCTAGAGATGCTCTAAGTCTATGGTTGTCATCAGTAAGAGAGATAATAGTAGTAGAAAAATGTGCAAGATCATCTCTAGCATGTACAAGGTCGGCCTTTAAATAGAGGGCTTTAGTCAAATAAGAATCCTTTTCAAGAGTAATAGAGGCAACCTCGTTACTAGGAAAGATAGGTCTAGAAGATAAATCATTAACTTGACCAAGTAACTTCGCATTTTCAGATTAAGTAGATGAAATTCTTTTAGATAAACATCTCTCTCATCTATATGAGCATCACTAATAAGCTTAAGTTCTACATTTTTATCTTTAAGTAACTCAAGCTCATCAAGGTACTTTTGGTTATCTTCCTTAAGAGAGGCAATAATCTTAATATAGACACCATTCTCTACTTCAACTCCATTGTATTGGAGCTCAAGATCAAGAAGTTGGCCTTGCAAAGAGTCAATGTTCTCAAGATGAAGTTTCTCACTTTTCTCAAGAACATCAATCTTAGCATACAAATAATCAATACTTTTAACCAATCTCTTATTTTTAGATTTACAATTAGAATAAGAAGAATGGGTAGCAATAAGCATTTCAATAAGAGTTTCTTTAGCTAACTCATGCAAACTTACCTCACTTTACTCACCAATATCTTCACTTGTATAGGCCATGAGTGCAAGGTGGCATTCTCCATCTTCATTGGAGCTTGAGCCAATAAAGGATGATCCTTCCCATGCTGTATGAGCTGCATCTTTTTTCCTTCTCTCCTTCTTGTCCTTACTCTTGTATTTTATATCTTTCTTTTAGTCTTCCTCCTTCTTGGAGCTG
Organism: Alisma plantago-aquatica; assembly: GCA_963693085.1. Taxonomy (NCBI): domain Eukaryota; kingdom Viridiplantae; phylum Streptophyta; class Magnoliopsida; order Alismatales; family Alismataceae; genus Alisma; species Alisma plantago-aquatica. Next base: position 1,335,975,965 of record OY856412.1, read on the forward strand.
CTCTTGTGGTGTGACTTTCTAGCCTTAGGACATTCACTCTTGTAGTGTCCTTTTTTACCACACTTGTAGCACCTTGGAGTAGATGAAGAATATTGCTTCCATTTAAAGTGTTTTCCCTCAAAGAAGTTAGCTTCATTCTCACTAGGGCCATCATCTTCACTAGAGGAGAAGGGAGAGGTCTAGAAAGCAAGTTGTTGTTGAAGAATGAGAGCCTCCACTTGAGCTTTGAAGGTACTATCTTTGATCTTCCTTGATTCTTTTTCTTCTTTCTTTGGTTCCTCTTCTTGCTTATCAAGTCTTGGTTCATGAGCTTATAGATTGCCAATAAGCTCCTAGGTTGGAAGATCACCAAAACTTCTTACTTGTTCTATGGATGTCACCTTTTACTCCCATCTCTTTGGAAGAGACCATAGGATCTTTGAGTTGATTGCTCTTCTATCCAAAGTATATCCCAAAGCAGCTAGGCCATTGATGATGATGTTGAGTCTTGAATACATCTCGGAAACTCCTTCTTTCTTCCCCATCTTGAAGTTCTCTAGGAGGTCATTCAACATGTAGATCTTTGTCTCCTTCACTTGCTTTGTGCCTTCATAAGTGATGCACAACTTGTACCATATCTCATAGGATGTGTCCCATGAGGAGATGTGGTTAAACTCAGAGGAGTGAAGGTTGCATAGAGGATGCTAATTTCTTTGGCATTAAGTTGTGTTTCCTTTAGAGATACTTCATCCCAAGTACCTACAGCTCTGTCCAGCTCCATTTAGGGTGCAATCATCACTTTCCACATGTCAAAATTCATTCCTTGAATGTAGAATTGCATCCTCCACTTCTAATAGAGGAAGTCGGCACCGTCGAAGATTGGGGGGCGCATGGAGAAGCCTCTCTCTAGGTTTAGGGGACCAAGTAGGTTCTCACCCATCTTCTTGTCTTGTATGAGAGTTGTTGGAGAAGATCCTTGTTCTGATACCACTTGTTGGATCTAGGTATCTAGAGGGGGGTAAATAGAGATTCAAAACTTTCACAAGAATAGTTAGACCTTCAAATTATATCAATTTAAACCAAATGCTAAAAGTGAATTTGAAGTCCTATGTAAACAAGCATATCAAGGATGAGAGAGATTAAAAGAAACACTTGGACAAGGTGTCTAGATTGGTTCCAATCTCCAAACTAGGAGATTGTAAGTCCACTACCTAGAGAGATCAACCTCTAGGACCTTGCAACCCACATATACTTATATTCTATTATAAGACATGCAAGAAGACCACCTTACATCCAAAGGCTTACCTATCCAAGATCTAGTCTTCTATCTCATAAAAGGTCTTACCCACTCTTGCAAGTAGCTCAATTCCTTCTCCTATGAAATCTCCTCCTTGCAACAAGTCTTCAACCTTGAGGATTTACCCACCAAGCTCCTTGGATCTTATGCCTTGTCCTTCTCCTTCACTTGGAGAAGATCTTCACACCTTCTTCAACCTTGAAGAAGAATAGCAATTCCTCCTTCACTCGGAGAAGATCACTTCACCCTTTTCTCTTTGAGAAAGGGGATGGGGAAGAAGGAAGGATGGAGATATTTATAAGGTAACAATGAGGTAGCTCTCTTACAACTTGCCTAACTCACTCATAATCACAAAATGGATTGTAAATGAGATAGAGAAAGGGGCTCAAAGGGTATTTGCACACTCAACTATACGAAGGACTAAGGATAGCATGAATGAGAAACCTTAGAATGAACTCCAAGAGGTCCTATTCATAGAAGGGGTATTCCTGTAAGTGTGGGATCACTTACGAAAGAAAAAAAGCCATTTTACAACTTGCAACAGATCTACGTTCATTTCTTACTACTCTTGAACGGTTGGAATCAATTTTTCTACATTTTCCATACAGTGTATTTGGTCGAGTTTCAATAAAGGTAACTCGATCGATCCACTATCTGACAAAGCCAATTTTCAAACTATCGGTCGAGTTTTTCCTAGGGTAACTCGACTGATTAGCTAAAATCAACTTTGGCCAGAAAGTTGGTCAGGCGAACTCTTTGAGTGGACAAATCGATTGATCCAATCATTTCCAAAAATCCATCATGGATCGACCAAGATTTAAACTTGACTGATTAAGTTGTTGTGATGAATTTTCCAAAAAATAATTAAGTGGCCAAACAATGGAATTAAGTGTCCCCGGTTTTTTCTCATCTTATTTACAATTCATATCATCAATAAAAATGATTAAAAAAATATTCTAAGGTGGTTTGGAGTGTTTTTCACAAAAGTGCATTTACATTGCTTCTAACTTGAACTTGGACAAGTTAGGGCTTGAGAAATTGGATCCTTTTCAAGTACCTAACACCTTAAAATTTATCTAAAAAAAACATATTAGATACATATGAATAGAATGGTTAGGTCATTAAAATATGGACAATGTATAACTCTCAAGTCCACCAACCTAAGTGTAACATCCTTGACATGGGTTAAGGCTAACCCTATTTGTTTAGCCAAAATAAGTTGCTTAGAACTTTAATATAATCCTCTAAAGAGTTTTGTTATCAGGTGACAAACTTATGTTTCAAATTTGGTCCTGTTTAAATAATGTTTGAGCAATGTTATCTTGTTTTGGACCAAAATGCAATTTACCCAAGATGAGGGGCTATATTGCAATTTGTCACAAGTTGAACGTGCCCTAAGTGTTTTATAATCATAAGAAAGAGAATGATGCTAGTTGGTGGCTTGTGTAAAGACTAAATTCCAAGTTTGAACCTATTTGAATAATGTTTGTGCCTTGTGTACCAATTTTGGTACACATTGTAAAGTACCCAAAATGTAGGATTGATATTCAAATTACCACCTATGAAGTGTCCATACTCCCTCCTAGTATCATATAGAGGAGATAGAAAGAAGGAGGCATCATGTTTGAATCATTTATGAGTGTGATACTCTTGGTAATGAAAAGACCAAGAAAGTGTTGAATGTGAAACCCTAATTTTAACTGGTATTGAGTTGTAGAGTCCATATGAGAATGCCTATCAGCCATAGAGACATAGAGGGAGTCTCATATCAGTTTTTGAACTCTTGGACTTGTCTATGATGAGATAACCACCTCAAGTAGGTGAAGTGTATCGGTTTACAACTTCCTTTGAAAAGTTATATCAAGTTGTGAATAAAGTGGTGATTGAGTTGAGATATCTTATCCAACAAGATAACTAATGGTCAAAATATCATCTCTAGATTATTCTCGAGTGTTTTGCATGTCAAGATAAATATGAGTGCATGAAATGATAGGTGTCAACCATGCATGGACATGTGGCGCCTAGTAGCTTGAAATGATGACACCTCATATACACACTTTTTCATGAACCTCAAGTATATATACCCTTCCTTTCACCCATAAGTGGAATTTTTCAAAATATATCACCCCCTTGCTCATATATATCGTGCATATAGTTTTGTTATCGTGCAAAGTTGAAGGAGTGGCGTGCATAGAGCCTTGGTATCGGCCATAGCAAAGAGATATCGCCTATAGCAAAGTGATATCGGCTAAGTGAGGGATATCAGCCACACGTGGTGAAGTATCATGCATGGTGCTGAGGAAATCAAGACTTGGACATTTGATAAGATCATATTCAAACTTGTGAACGTGAAGATTTGGAGCTTGGAGCTTTAAAGTTTCTCTTGAGGTGGGTTATATAACTTGAACTCAATTATGTTATTATTTACCATCAATATTGCCTTAGTTAAATGATTTACTTTCAAACAGAATTTTATTGCATAATTGATGAACCCATGAGCTCTAGTAGTAACCTAAGAATATGTCCAAGAAATATAATATTAAGAACAAGAGTCTAGAGGTTGGTAATTATGACATCATCATGGTTCAACCTGTGTTGGATTGAAGCACCTCTTTTCCCGATATGGTGTGAATCATAAACACATCTTTGCCTAATATGGTGCAAAGCACACACACACCTCTTGCCCGATATGGTGTGAAGCGCACACACACCTCTTTGCTCGATATGGTGTGAAGCACACACACACCTATTTTCCCGATATAGTGTGAAGCATACACACACCTCTTTGCCTGATATGGTGTGAAGTACACACACACCTCTTTGCCGGATATGGTGTGGAGCACACACACCTCTTTGACCGATATGGTGTGAAGCACACACACACCTCTTTACCCAATATGGAAGCAAGCACACACCTCTTTTCTCGATATGGTGGAAGCACCTCAATTAAATATACTTGATTGAGTGACACATGTAGTGTGTTATGTCAAACGATATATTAAGACATACAGAGTTTAATGCACTTTGATAAGTGTATGCTAACATACCTTTGAGAAAGGGTTAAGACAAGTTAATAAAGTATGATGTAATCAATATCCTAGTGAGGATGAGAGAGAAACTCATACTTTGCATTGATAATCATTTAATGATAAATGATGAGAATAAATAAGTATGATTGAATACTTATGATATCAGTGATTGCTACTAGATGTGTGGATCAATGAATTAGGTGGATTGATAGTATGAACTTGAAACCCTATTCGTCTATAAAGGGAAACCCTAACCCTAATAATGGGAAGGTTGTATTTCTCTTATTGCATAAGCCTTATGAGATATGTGAAATACTTGTACAACAAGTATAATGTTTATATAGGACTTATGACCTAGAGATAGTTGTTGCCTAGTGAGAGGTGGCAAGATCTTTAATGGCCTTGTGAGCCATGTGAATAGTTGTTGCCTAGTGAGAGGTGACAAGTTGTTCAATGGCCTTGTGAGCCATGTGAATAGTTGTTGCCTACTGAGAGGTGACAAGGTGTTTAATGGTTGTGTGAGCCATGTGAATAGTTGTTTCCTAGTGAGAGGTGACAAGGTGTTTAATGGCCTTGTGAGCCATGTGAATAGTTGTTTCCTAGTGAGAGGTGACAAGATGTTTAATGGCCTTATGAGCCATGTGAATAGTTGTTGCCTAGTGAGAGGTGACTAGATGTTTAATGGGCCTTGTGAGCCATGTGAATAGTTGTTTCCTAGTGAGAGGTGACAAGATGTTTATAAAAGTCTCATAATCTAGAGATTAATGTAAGAGATGATAATGCTAAAAAAAACCAGGTAACTTGGAAACCCGTAACATAATAATAATATTAAATGGTTACAAAGATAATAATAAATCTTGGTCATACATGCATTATGGTTATAGCCAAATAAGGGCTATAGTGTTTTTAATATGCTAAAATGAGATATGAGGAATACTTGTATCACATAAAAAATGTGAATGTGTATAATGGTTCGACCGAGGTATAATGCCTACTAAAGGTGATGTGGTATTCAGTGATGAGTTTAAGGGATTGATATCCCATCATGAAAGTGAAAGGGAAACCTAAAGGTTCCCACTCCTATGGAAGACTTAGAAATATGGCCATGATATCACATGATTGGTATAATCCAATACTCGGCTGTACTCTCAAAATGATCTCACAGGATTGGTACAATCCAATGCCTGGTTGTAATCTCATAGGATTGGCAGAGTCCAATGCCTGGCTGTGATCTCAGGATTGGTACAATCCAATACCTGGATGAACTCTATCAGGATTGGTAGAGTGCAATACCTGGATGTGATCTTAGGATTGATATAACCCCAATACCTAGTTGAACTCTATGATCTCAGGATTGGTACAATCCAATACCTGGCTGAACTCTATCAGGATTGGCAGAGTCTAATGCCTAGTTGTAATCTCAGGATTAGTATAACCCAATACCTGGTTGAACTCTATCAGGATTGGCAGAGTCTAATGCCTAGCTGTGATCTCAGGATTGGTATAACCCAATACCTAGTTGAACTCTATGATCCCAGGATTGGTACAACCCAATACCTTGCTAAACTCTATCAGGATTGGCAGAGTCCCATGCCTGGCTGTGATCTCAGGATTGGAACAACCCAATATTGGGCTGAACTCTATCAAGATTGGTAGAGTCCAATACCTGGTTGTGATCTCAGGATTGGTATAATCCAATTCTTGGTTGTGATCTCAGGATTGGTACAACCCAATACCTGGCTGAATTCTATCAGGATTAGCAGAGTCCAATACCTAGCTGTGATCTCAAGATTGGTATAATCCAATGCCTGGTTGTGATCTCAAGATTGGTACAATCCAATACCTAGCTGAACTCTATCAGGATTGGCAAAGTCCAATGCCTGGTTGTGATCTCAGGATTGGTACAACCCAATACCTAGCTAAACTCTATCAGGATTGGCATAGTTCAATACCTAGCTGTGATCTCAGGATTGGTACAATCCAATACGTGGTTGAACTCTTACAAGATCAATACCTGGTTAGCAAATTGGCTGAGGCTAACAGATAGAAATGATAATGATTCATGGATGTCATACCATGATAATATTATCACAGGATAAGCTTGAGATATTGATATAATATGACGGGTAAATGATAAACATGTTCTTCATATTCCTTATAAAGTTAACAGATGATTTACTACCTTATCATGGACAGTTACAATACTTTAAGAGATCGGAATGTTCTAATCTACTTATCTATAGTGATTAACCTTACTTTTTGATAGAGAAGAACCTCTACTCAATTTTATACTACTTAACTGTGATAATAACATTTTTGGCAGAGAGTTATATCTCTCACTAGGACAATTGTCTCACCCCGTGGGATCCACAATTTTTAGGTGGACATGCATAAGGAGGTAGAGACCATTCTATAGAGGAAGCACAACAACAGCAAGGACAATAGTAACAGCTCAGGTTGAGTTCACTACTACAGAAACAACATTCAGTGTCGCTTTTCTGGGCGTCAGTTATTTAGGAAAACTGACGCCTATAATATTAGACGTTGGTTATTTATGCAAACCGATGTCTATATTCGAAGACCAGCCAGACACGGGTACCGCTTTGTATTCAGCATCGGCTGGTTATAACAGACCGATGCCTAAAATCGCCCGCGAAATCCAATTTTCGAGCGAAAACATTTTAGGTCATCTACAACGTCAGTTTTTTAACTATTCACCAACACCTATTTAAAATGAAAATTTGCGCGAAAACTCCCACTTTCAGTGTCGGTTATCCTTCAATAACCGACACTATCAATGGTTCCCGCCAAATAATTTAGGGTAAAGGTTGTCTAGTTGGGCGTCGGTGTTTTACTATCAACCGACGCTAAAGCATAATAGGTGTCGGTTGTGTAGATAACTGATGCCGTTGACCAATTTAATAGACCCAATCACCCGGCTCTTCCCCCTTTCTCCCTATTTCATCACGATATTCTCTTGTGTTGCTACTCGCCGCCGCTCTCCCAAAATCACAACGTCGGTTGCTTCCCCTCTGCTTCTTCGGTGTTGGTGCTCTTCTGCTCGCCGGCGCCGCTACCCACTGCCCGCCGCTGCTGCTTCTGTGCCTGCTTCTTCTCCGGCCGGCCCTCAGCTTCTTCGCCTGCTCGCTGCCACTGCTGCCGTCGCTCGTTGCCGCTCTTCTCCACGCTAGCTCCAGGTAGCCTAGCCTCTTTGCTTCCTTCTCCCTAGCTCCTTACCAACAACAATCACAGCCATGGATGTGTTGGCCTAAGAACGGCCGTGGTAACGGCCGTGCTATCCAGCACGACCGTGGTAGGCCAACACAGCCACGACACCGTGCTTTCTGTTGGTAAGGATATGAATAAATTTTTATGTAATGTTGTATGTAAATCTTAGGATATGAATAAATCTTTTGCTTGCATATATTTGTCATATATTTGTGCTTCTAATAATAATGTTTGGCCTAATTCAGTAAATTTTGATGCATGTTGAAATAAGATTTAAACTTGTCAATTGTAGCATCCTAATTTGATTTGATTAAACCTAACATTGACAAAACCCTAACATCAATTGTGATGAAACCCTAACATTAATTGTGATGAAGCCCTAACAAGTACATATCTATTATTGTGTTTGTTGGCCTAGAAACCCGTCCAAAATTTACTCATTAGGAGTAAATCTTGGATAGTCCCCGGTTTGGGACTATTCTTGAACACCTAATCTCACTTAGGATGTAAGTGTATAATGTGTATTGGGTTTTCGAGAAAATTTCGGCAGCATTTCCCCGTTGTTTTCTAAGTACATATGTACTTAGAGAACAGCGGGGAAATGCTGCCGAAATTTTCTTAAAAACCCAATACACATTATACACTTACTAGTGAGATTAGGTGTTCAAGGATGGGATAGGTGGTACACATTTATTATATATAAGAATGACATCACATGTGTTTGTTGGCCTAGAAACCCATCCAAGATTTACTCATTAGGAGTAAATCTTGGATAGTCCCGGTTTGGGACTGTTCTTGAACACCTAATCTCACTTAGGATGTAAGTGTATAATGTGTATTGGGTTTTCGAGAAAATTTCGGTAGAATTTCCCCGTTTGTTGTGTAAGTACATATGTACTTAGAGAACAGTGGGGAAATGCTGCCGAAATTTTCTTGAAAACCCAATACACATTATACACTTACTAGTGAGATTAGGTGTTCAAGAATGGGATAGGTGGTACACATTTATTATATATAAAAATGACATCACATGTGTTTGTTGGCCTAGAAACCCGTCCAAGATTTACTCATTAGGAGTAAATCTTGGATAGTCCCCGGTTTGGGACTGTTCTTGAACACCTAATCTCACTTAGGATGTAAGTGTATAATGTGTATTGGGTTTTCGAGAAACTTTCAGTAGCATTTCCCCGTTTGTTCTCTTAATACATATGTACTTAGAGAACAGCGGGGAAATGCTGTCGAAATTTTATTGAAAACCCAATACACATTATACACTTACTAGTGAGATTAGGTGTTCAAGGATGGGATAGGTGGTACACATGTATTTGTTAACCGTAGACCCTAATCTTGTCCTAATATATACTTGTTTCCTCTTTGATCATAGAATGGATAGATCATGGATGTCCATTCTCAATCGCTGCACCCCAGAGTTTATATCTGGTCTTGATCAGTTTATTAGATTTGCCGAGGAACATAGGAAAGAACCTGGAGATAGGTTCTACTGTCCATGTAGGCATTGCGGTAACAACTTGAAAGTCAGCACTGGTGACGAAATTAAAAGTCATGTCATGTGTAATGGGATTGTACAAGGCTATACAGAATGGCACTGGCATGGAGAGATTTCAAACTCAAAACCAGTGGATGTCGATAACAGTGCTTGGGTGGAAGAAGAAATTGCCTCCGATGACGTAGATGTGAACGAACCAGTTCCAGTAGACATCCTTGATGCGATGTTGGATAGTTGTAGGGTAGAGCACACCGATCCACTTCCTATCTTTAGAAACATTGTGCATGATGTGAGATACAGTTATACACAGGCTGTGCTAAGTTTACAAAGCTTAGCACTGTGTTGAGATTGCATAAGTTGAAAGCTAACAATAGATGGAGCAACAAAAGCTTCACTTCATTGTCGACTTTGTTGAAAGAAATGCTTCCTGAAGGAAACGAGCTGCCAATCTCAACATACCAGGTAAAGAAATTGTTGTGCCCAATGGGAATGGAGGCCAAGAAGATACACGTATGTCCGAATGATTGTGTATTATTTCAAAAGGACTATGTGGATTTGAAAGATTGTCCAAAATGTGGTGCGTCACGGTATAAATTGATGACTTCGGGGGAGTCCAAAACTGGTTCTCCTACCAAGGTGATGTGGTATCTACCTATAATATCACGGTTTCAACGCTTGTTTGCAAATCCAAAAGATGTGAAGAATTTGAGGTGGCATGCAGATGTTAAGAAAAATAATGATGGGATCCTACGACATGCGTTTGATTCCCCACAGTGGAAGAAGATTGATGTATTGTACTAACAAAATCATTAATTTGCATACTAACTAGGCCCTTAGTGAGGGCCAAAAAGCAAGGCGTGCACTGAATGTGCATGACCACACTATGGGTCCAAAGGGCTATGCATGTGTTCGCCAAAGACTACAGGTGGAGTCTGTTGCTACTCAGGAGTCTGCCACACCCATGCCTCACCATGATGTCTGGATAGTTGGGAGGCAAAACAAGAAGGGTGAAATAAAGAAGCCCATAACTGCTGAGGCGGTTGCAAAAATGGTAAAATACAACTCTTAGAACAATCGTTTGAATATTGATTATTTGTTGTGTTAACTTACCAATTTCTATTGATGGTGATTAGCAGGAGCTACACGAGTAGAGGAAACAAGGCACGTTCATCCCTCAAGGCACAAGGGATGAATTGAAAGTTGCTCTGGGTAACCCAGAGCATCCTGGACGTGTTAGGGGTGCAGGCGCTGGTGTGGGCATCAAAGCATTCTTTGGGCCATCCCAGCGCAAACCCAGAGCGGGACTTTCACAAGAAGAGGTAACCTATTCTTTTTTTAGAATGTTACTGTAAAAGGGAATTCGATAATAAGAAGCTAATGTTTCTTTTATCCATGTATAGGAGAATAAAAGAGTCGGGGATATAGTTTCTAAGAAGGTCAGGGAAGAAATGTTGCGGTGGCAGGCATCTCAAGCTTCCAATCAGCCTATGGCGACCCACTCTTCTCCTGATGCACAGACTGAGAGTAATCCTATAGACCCACCGCCGCCTAACACGTCTACTGTAAGTATTATTTATGACATTGTAGCTAGTCTTTTCAAGATGATATGTTTTCAATATGATATGTATATATGTATAACATTCTTTACGTAAATTTGTAGGCGTTGAAGCCATGCCGCTTAAGAATGCAAGACTATGTTGTTGCAGAGGCGCATGCTTACCCGTCCCTTCCTGGGGTAATGTTTCACGGGACTCCAATGCCACAGGGCTACGTTCGTGTGAGCCCGATACATGTATTCCCTGATTGGAGGGAAGCTACATTGCCATATGCCCACCCGAATATTGATACACTTGCTGAGGCAGAAGGCAGGGTGATATTGTGGCCTAAAGCAGATGTCGTCTACACTACTAAAATTGTAAGATAAATTTACATTACTTTATATTGTTAATGTGTATATATGAGGTCCATTGATCTGAAATTATATATACAGGTTAAAAAGAAGACACCTAGAGCATCTAGGCCTCCACCTCCACTTCCTGCATTACCAAGTTGGGTTCCAACTGACCTAACATTCCCGTTAGGTCCTGCTTGTAGGGGAATGGCATGTTGGCTATGGGCACATAATATACATTGCCCTATAATTGTTTCTTTAGAAGCAAATTATGCAGGTCATGACCTACGAAAGCTCTTTATTTATACAAGATATTATTGAGTTGTTTCTATATGATTGGCTAAATACATCAATGATAGAGACATGGATAAGGTGAGATCTTGTTTATACATCCATATACCTTGTGTAAGATCCAGTGATCTGGTTTCTTATATACTAATGCATACGTAATACATGTTTTGCAGCTACTTAGTCGAAAATCAATGTAAACAATTTGCATTTGACCATGTGGGATTTTTGATTCCATCATTGATTAGTATGGTAGCTAAAGACCCCGATAGTGTTCAACAATACTGTATAGATGCTTTTACAGTTTTCGGTCAGCAAAACAAGACGATAATAATAGCTTCATTCAATGTCAAGTAAGTTTACTTTACTTATAATTTGGACTTAAGAAATTTACATTTTTATTATGGATTTTGAGTTATTAATTTTTAACTTTTTTACCTCTAGCGGTAGGCATTGGGAGTTACTAGTTATTCTCCCTAGGACGTTCACTGTTTATTATCTAGATCCTGCGGGGAGTACATTGAATACTAAAATTGAACACGTAATGAGAATGTCCTTATTCTGGTGAGAAATATTTCATTTGTATATCCATTAACATATGTTATTACATTACTATTTAATTATGCAATTTACTATGTTACATTAACATGTAGGGGTTTAGATGCATTCAAAAAGGCTGGAGGAAATGTCCTCGGGAAAAAGAACCAACCAATAATTTGGAGAACGTGAAAGTAAGTTCCCAACTCCAATGTATATATTATTTATGTGAACTGTGCTTAGTTTTATTTTTTAATATTTTGTATGTTTCAATTTATATTGTGCTAGACAAGACAACGGCTGGGCATGCGCATACTATGTGATGCGATTTATGAAAATGATTATCCAATATGCCGCATTGGACATTGATACCATACATGAGGTATTATATATAGTCTCATTAGTTAGTATGAAATATATCAATCTTATTTCTATATTATTACTTATATATATACATCATTCTCTTTGCAGGTGTTTAAAACTGACCACACTATAGGTAAATACTTAAAAGATGTACATGCTCCATACACAATGGAAGTATTAAATGAAGTAAGAGAAGAATGGGCAAGAGCCATTCAAGCAGTGGCAACTGTAAAATATAATTGGGATGTTGATAGCGATGTTGAATGATATTTTGTAAATGAATATTTCTGAATGTGTATACATGTCTGAATGTTTCTACATGTATTTGAATGTTTCTACATGTGTGAATGTGAGAATTGAATTGATGTGTGAATGTATCTACTTGTGTGAAAAGTATATTTGTTGATTTTGCAGGTTTGTGGCATGTGTGTTGGCTGATATCAATGGATGTCGTAAACCTATAGTTCAAAACTGAACTGCAGGTTCTCATCCTGCTGACCAGCCACAACATGCCTGCAAATTGATTAGCAAAAAAAAAATTAAAACATAGGCGTCGGTTATTTATAGAAAACCATCATCAAAGGATTACAGCGTCGGTTATTGGATAAAAATTCCGCCTAAAGTGACAAACAACCAGACCATGTAGGAAAGCACGGCCGTGGTGATAAATGGTGTCGGTTATTAGTATAAAACTGACGCCTATAGTACTAAACACGGTCGTGCAGGGAAGCACGGCCGTGGCATCTGCAAATATGGCGTCAGTGTTTTAGTTGTAAATTGACGCAGAAAGTGTCCTAGATGGCGCCCTTATTGTGGCGTGAACCATTTTAGCGTCGAAGTACTATAAATAACTGACGCTGATAGGTGCCCTGCTGGCGTGTTTTCGGTGGCGTGAAGCCTTTTGGCGTCGGTTATAAAACCGACGCTGAAGAGTTCGACCTTTAGCGGCGCCCACATAGGCGTCGCTGGAAAACCGTCACTAAAAGGGGTTAAACAATCGACGCTAAAGCCCTATTTTATAGTAGTGGTTATTGTCTATCATGTCTTGTAGATAGAAGTCATATGTTTCATCTCTGTACACTCAGGTCCTTGGATTTAGTATGTGATGGTTTTATAAATAATCTGAGATTTTGGCTTGTATGCCTCGAGGTTTTATGTTGCTTTAGTATATGTTTTGAAAAGCAACTGTTATATTTTATTCCTCGAGATGAGATGGTACAATGTATGTACAATATGAACTATGATGTATATAAGGTTTTGGTTCTTCCTTTAAGAGTTTTCTTGGAAATGGATCTCTTTGCAAAATGGTTTTAATTTTTAGTGATTTTTGTTAATCTGTTACTTCTGATTATTCTTGAATAATTAGTAACGATTTGGATGTCGGTTTGGTGGCGGTCGTTACAAGTTTGGTATCAGATCTTAAGGTTCGCTGAGTCTATAGAGACATAGGACTAAGGTGTTGAGTCTATTCTAGTGTCCTCTTGTATACCCTATAGTGACTTCTACTTATGTAGAAGAAAGGGTGAAGTTTAAAAATGACTGGAGAATATGAAGAACACGTTGCTAGGAGCAATGTTGTTATACCAGGAGAAGGTGCAAGGGATCAGGCAAGAGAAGAATGAGTGCCTGAGAATTCCCATCTTGACCCAATTAGGATAGAGAATACTTCTTTTTATGCTCTTGTTGGGAAGGTTAGGACAACTGTGATGAATATAGTGGACTAGATACTAGCAATACAACCTAGGTTACCAGCCCTCAATGCAGAAACTTTGGTTTTTGAAAGGGTTCCTGAATGACATAGTCATGTTGGAATAGTTGAAAATGTGGGAAGGATTAACATATGGCAAGAAAATAAACTCTGCCATAAGTATAGACAGATAGTACATATGTGATGGAAATGCCCAAGGAGGGGCAATAAGCTGAGAATTAAGGAAAGGTCTCTATAATTCTAGAGACATTTGCCTAGTTGTTATAAAAAGCCAACATTTTTGGTACCACCAGTGCAATAAATGCCTAGTGAACAAGGGTACTAGTCACTAAGTAAAGGCAAAAGTCCTAACTTTCCACCTATAAGAACTCCTGACTAAGCTTCTACATTGGTAATAAGATTGATAAGACAATGGTACGAGGACAAGACATGTTATAGATATGGACACGTTGAGCATACAAAACCCTTTTATTCAAAAAGAAGGGAGGAAATGACAACAACTGAGGAGGACTCGGAAGGGCTTATGAAAGTACAACCCAATAGTATAAAATGGCAAAAGCAACAACATAAAACAGCTACACTCTATGTTTGAGTCAACCTGAAGTGGTAGATGACCGCGAGGGTGATAGTCAGATAGAGCTTTTTCATTCTGATATGTCTTCTCTTGATTTTATCTGACAATCATAAGAATGTAGTTGTTGTTGAGCTTCCTTTAATTAGTCCTATGAGGACATGAGGAAGAGATAAGAAGGATGAGAACTTATATTCAGTCCAATATTCTCTTATATGTTTTTGAAATTTCTCTCTTCAGGTTGAAATGGAAGAGATGTAAGAAACACCCAGAGAAAATTTGAGATACTAAGTAGTAAAACTTAAAGAGATGAAACATAAATATGAAACAAATGCATACTACCTAATTTCAGTTCTTGAATACCCTGGTCAGGTGTTCATCTATTGAAGGCAAGGTCAGTATGGAACTCTTAGATTGTTATCTTTTTTATTACTCTGATCAAGTAGTCATTTTGAGACAATCTAAAGAGCATAATGAAGTAGGAGATGTGGCACGGATATTTCTACCACATCCTAATTGATATATGAAGGAATCTGAGTTAAATCATAGATCAACTTATAAACAAAAGAAGATGTTTAGTCTAATGTATACCTTGGTATGAGGACCTAGAGGTAACAGTTACCCGATGAGAGGTGACAATGTTCAATGATGAACTAAGGGTTTGAATACCCAGATCTAGTAATCATGATGATAATAATGCTAAAGGATGATGACATGTAATCATCTTTATAATTCCTATGCTAATGGTAAGGAACCTAAGAGGAAACAAGATTGAATGATACATGAACAATTGAAAGTTCATGCAATACTCGAAGAAGGTGATAATCTCTTTTCTTTAATAAACAACTATGAATAGTGATGGGGTGATAAGAAGGATTATGTTTCCTTCTGATCTTTACTTTCAGGAACATGACAATCAAGTAAGTCTTATGACACTTGATATGCATGAATAAGAAGTAATCTTTAGATGGATACTTTGAAAAGTATCAGCTAGTCCAGGATTTTAGTTCCAAGACCAAGTATGTGTGTTAAGTAATGTTTCGAGATGAAAGAAAGGTCCTATTATATGTTTGGTTTTGATAATAACAACAGAGGATGGAAATGATAAGATGTGTTTTTGACACATGTAATTAATACCAAGGTAAGGAAGTCTAGTGTCGAAGAAAATTTTAAAGGTATGAAATAGTGAGGACTTGACTCCTAATAAGATTATTAATGCTTGGTTACCTAGAAAGGCCAACTTTGAGAATTGTTTAGTTACATACAATAGTATGGACATCCTATGTTAGGGGTTTATGGTCTGCATAAACATAACATCGATAAGGATGTATTAATTGAAGGAACAATTATAGAATCATCTTGGGAAAAGTTTATCAAGCTAAGATAATTTCCTAGATTTTTAAGGCATCTTATGCAAATAACATCTAGAGATACCTCTAAGATAGTTTTTCTTGATAAATAGCCTTTTCTTATGACAAGAAAATAAACAGCTAACGGGGTAGTTGGTTTAGTATTGTGTCAATAGATTTGATTGGCAAAATAAAAGTATGATAAGACTTGTAGTTCCAAATGGATGGTTGAATGTAACTATAGTTTTTCCTTGAGGGTAAAATGCCAAACAAGAGAGGGGTATGGAAAACTCCCAAGATCAAGCATCTTGTTACATATAAGTTGAGAAGGTGACAAAGCAATGATATTTGACATCGAGTTATACAAGGTATGTATAATGCTTCTCTGACTAAGAAAAAGTGTTACCTGACATAGAGTTAACACTATAGTCATTAATGGGAAAGATAGTTGAGTATGTGTCATGTATAACAGACTCTATGATGACTCTGAATGCAAGGACTTTGTGCTGATCAAATCTCTATGGCATCTCCATGACATCAAGATGTTATGTGGATACTTGATGCAAGAATGACAATGGTCTTCCTT
Source organism: Alisma plantago-aquatica (assembly GCA_963693085.1). Classification (NCBI taxonomy): domain Eukaryota; kingdom Viridiplantae; phylum Streptophyta; class Magnoliopsida; order Alismatales; family Alismataceae; genus Alisma; species Alisma plantago-aquatica. The sequence goes on from OY856412.1 coordinate 1,335,992,298, forward strand.
CATTTGGGATTTTGGGGACAAAATCATTGTTAGGGGTTTATAACTTATAACATCCTGGACCTGGGTTAAGGTTAACCCTATTTTTTTAGCCTAAATAAGTTGCTTAGAACTTTAACATAATCCTCTGAAGAGTTTTTTTATTAGGTGACAAACTTATGTTTCAAATTTGGTCCTATTTAAATAATGTTGTAGCAATGTTATCTTGTTTTGGACCAAAATGCAATTTACCAAGTTGAGGGGTTATATTGCAATTTATCACATGTTGAACGTGCCCTAAGTTTTTAGAATCATAAGAAAGAGAATTATGCTAGGTGGTGGCTTGTGGAAAGCCTAAATTCCAAGTTTGAGCCTATTTGAATAATGCTTGTGCCTTGTGTACCAATTTTGGTACAAATTGTAAATTACCCAAAATGCAAGGTTGATATGAAAATTACCACCTCTATAGCGTCCCTAATCCCTCCTAGTATCATCTAGAGGAGATATAAAGAATGAGGCATCATGTTTGAATCATTTATGAGTGTGATACTCTTGGTAATGAAAAGACCAAGAAAGTGTTGAATGTGTAACCCTAATTTGAACTTGTATCGAGTTGTAGAGTCCATATGAGAATGCCTATCGGCCATAGAGCCATAGAAAGAGTCTCATATCATCTTGTGAACTCTTGTAATTGTCCATGATGAGCTAAGAACCTCAAGGAGGTGAAGTGTATCGGTTTACAACTTCCTTGGAAAATTTGTATTAGGTTGTGAATAAAGTGGTGATTGAGTTGAGATATCTTATCCAACAAGATAACTAACAGCCAAAATATCATCTCTAGATTACCCTCAAGAGTTTTTCATATCAAGATAAATATGATTTGATGCAAGGACAGGTGTCAACCATGCATGGACACGTGGAACCTAGTAGCTTAAAATGATGACACCTCATATACACACTTTTTCATGAACCTCAAGTATATATACCCTTCCTTTCACCCATAAGTGGAATTTTTCAAAAACTATCACCCCCTTGCTCTTATATATCGTGCATATAGTCTTGGTATCATGCAAAGGTGAAGGAGTATCGTGCATAGAGCCTTGGTATCGGCCATAGCAAAGAGATATTGCCTATTGCAAAGTGATATCGGCCAAGTGAGATATATCAGCCACAAGCGGTGAAGTATCGTGCATGGTGTTGAGGAACACAAGCATTGGACCTTTGATAAGCTCATATTCAACTTTGGGAGCATGAATATTTGGAGCTTGCAGCTTTGAAGTTGCTCTTGAGGTGGGTTATATAACTTGAACTCAATTATGTTATTATTTACCATCAATATTGCCTTAGTTAAATGATTTACTTTCAAATAGAATTTTATTGCATAATTGATGAACCCATGAGATATGGTAGTAACCTAGGACTATTGTCCATGAACTAGAATAGTGATAACAAGAGTCTAGAGGTTGATGATGATGACATCATCATGGTTCAACCGTTGTTGGATTGAAGCACCTCTTTTCCCGATATGGTGTGAAGCATACACTCACCTCTTTGCCTGATATGGTGTGAAGCACACACACACACCTCTTTGCCTGAAATGGTGTGAAGAACAAACACACCTCTTTGTCCTATATGGTTTGAAGCATAAACACACCTCTTTGCCCGATATGGTGTGAAGCATACACACACCTCTTTGCCCGATATGGTGTGAAGTACACACCTTTTTGCCTGATATGGTGTGGAGGACACACACACCTCTTTGCCCGATATGATGTGGAGAACACACACACCTCTTTACCCGATATGGAAGCAAGCACACACCTCTTTGCCAGATAGGGTGGAAGCACCTCAATTCAATATACATGATTGAGTGGCACATGTAGTGCGTTATGTCAAATGATATATTAATACATACCAAGTTTAATGCACTTTGATAAGTGTAGGCTAACATACCTTTGAGAAAGGGTTAAGCCAAGCTAATAAAGTATGATTTAATCAATATCCTAGTGAGGATGAGAGAGAAACTCATACTTTGCATTGATAATCATTTAATGATAAATGATGAGAATAAATAAGTATGATTGAAAACTTATGATATCAGTGTATGCTCCTAGATGTATGAAGCCATGAATTAGGTGGATTGATAATATGAACTTGAAACCCTATTCGGCTATAAAGGGAAACCCTAACCCTAATAATGGGAAGGTTGTATTTCTCTTATTGCATAAGACTTGTGAGATATGTGAAATACTTGTACAACAAGTATAATGTTTATATAGGACTTATGACCTAGAGATAGTTTTTGCCTAGTGAGAGGTGACAAGATGTTTAATGGCCTTGTGAGCCATGTGAATAGTTGTTGCCTAGTTATAAGTGACAAGATGTTTAATTCCTTTGTGAGCCATGTGAATAGTTTTTGCCTAGTGAGAGGTGACAGGGTGTTTAATGGCCTTGTGAGCCATGTGAATAGTTGTTGCCTAGTGAGAGGCAACAAGATGTTTAATGGCCTTATGAACCATGTGAATGGTTGTTGCCTAGTGAGAGGTGACAAGATGTTTAATGGCCTTGTGAGCCATGTGAATAGTAGTTGCCTAGTGAGAGGTGATAAGATGTTTAATGGGCCTTGTGAGCCATGTGAATAGTTGTTTCCTAGTGATAGGTGACAAGATGTTTATAAAAGTATCATGATATAGAGATTAATGTAAGAGATGGTAATGCTCAAAATAAACTAGGGAACTTGGTAACCCATAACATAATAATAATAATAATAAATGGTTACAAAGATAATAATAAATATTTTTCATACATGCATTATGGTTATAGCCAAATAAGGGCTATAGTGTTTTTAATATGCTAAAATGAGATATGAGGAATACTTGTATCACATAAAGGATGTGAATGTGTGTGATGGTTTGACTGAGGTATAATGCCTAGTAAAGGTGATGTGGTATTCAATGATGAGTTTAAGTGATTGATATCCCATAATGAAAGTGAAAGGGAAACATAAAGGTATTCCCACTCCTATGGAATCCTTAGCAATATGGCCATGATCTCACACGATTGGTGCAATCCAATGTCTGGATGTAATCTCACAGGATTGGTAGAGTCCAATGCCTGGCTGTGATCTCAGGATTGGTACAATCCAATACTTGGTTGAACTCTATCAGGATTGGTATAGTCCAATACCTGGTTGTGATCTTAGGATTGGTATAACCCAATACCTGGATGAACTCTATGATCTCAGAATTGGTACAATCAAATACCTGTCTGAACTCTATCAGGATTGGTGGAGTCCAATGCCAGGCTATGATCTCAGGATTGGTATAACCCAATACCTAGATGAACTCTATCAGTATTGGTAGAGTCCAATGCTTGGCTGTTATCTCAGGATTGGTATAACCCAATACCTGGATGAACTCTATGATCTCAGGATTGGTACAACCCAATACCTGGTTGAACTCTATCAGGATTGGTAGAGTCCAATGCCTGGCTGTGATCTCAGGATTGGTACAACCCAATACCTAGCTAAACTCTATCAGGATTGGTAGAGTCCAATACCTGGCTGTGATCTCAGGATTGGTATAATCCAATGCCTAGTTGTGATCTTAGAATTGGTACAACCCAATACTTGGCTGAACTCTATCAGGATTGGCAAAGTTCAATACCTGGTTGTGATCTCAAGATTGGTATAATCCAATGCCTAGCTGTGATCTCAAGATTGGTACAATCCAATACCTAGTTGAACTCTATCAGGATTGGCAACGTCCAATGCCTGGCTGTGATCTCAGGATTGGTACAACCCAATACATGGATGAACTCTATTAGGATTGGCATAGTTCAATACCTGGCTTTGATCTCAGGATTGGTACAATCCAATACCTGGCTGAACTCTTACAAGATCAATACCTGGTTAGCAAATTTTTTGAGGTCAATAGAAAGAAATGAGAATGATTCATGGATGTCATACCATGATAATATTATCATTGAATAAGCTTGAGATGTTGGTATAATATGATGGGTAAATGATAAACATATTTTCATATTCCTTATAAAGTGAACAGATGATTTACTGCCTTATCATAGACAGTTACAATACTTTAAGAAATGAAAATGTTCTAATCTTCTTATCCATAGTGATTAACCTTTCTTTTGGATATAAAAGAACCTCTACTCAGTTTTATATTGCTTAACTGTGATAATAACATTTTTGGCGGAGAGTTATATCTCTCACTGGGACAAATGTCTCACCCCATGGGATCCACAATTTTTAGGTGAATGTGCATGAGGAGGTAGAGACCTTTTTGGAAGAGGAAGGACAACAACAACAAGGACATTAGTAACAACTGAGGTTGAGTGTATTGTCTTTCATGTCTTGTAGAAAGAACTCCTATGTGTTATCTCTGTACTGTCAGGTCCTTGGATTTTGTACGTGATAGCTGTATGAATAATCTGAGATTTTGTCTTGTATGCCTCAAGGTTTTATGTTAATTTAGTATATGTTTTCAAAAAACAACTATTATATGTTATTCCTTGAGATGAGATGGTACAATGTATGTACAATATGAACTATGATGTATATAAGGTTTTGGTTCTTCCTTTAAGAGTTTTCTTGGAAATGGAACTCTTTGCAAAATGGTTTTAATTTTTAGTGATTTTTGTTAATCTTCTACTTATGATTATTCCACAATAATTAGTAACGATTTGGCTGTCAGTTTGGTGGCAATCGTTACACTAAGATTACAACAATCATGTCATAAATGTATTAAGATTTTTAGTTCCTACATCTAGTAGGATCTTTTAGATGAAAACATATCCTACCATTACCATATCTAGTGATCTTTCTCAGTACCGATAAAGTTCAAAAGAATGTGAATCAAATAAAGTGAAAACTAGAAAGTCGGGGATAATCATTTGTCGAAAATCTAGGGAAGAAAATGATGGATAGGAATCCATCGTGGAGGCTACCTTAACTCTAGAGGATCACCTAGTCCCTAATGTCAACATTCTTTAAGACTCTTCTTTTGAACTTAATACTATGAGATCACATAGTCTCTCAGAAGAAGACAATTAACCAACACAATCATTGTCTATATAGGTCACTTTATTTGGGAACTCTTCTGACACCCCAATGTTCAATCTTGAGTGATTAAAGTCGTATTTCCACATAGGCAAACTTAACCAATTTTACCTTTTTAGGCTGGTGTTACTAACCCTAATTATGTACATTACTCTACAAAAAAATGAAAAAGAAGACTAATGTATATAAAGAGAAGAGAGACGATGACTACTTATCAAGATATTTTTATAGTAGAGTAGTTTCCACTATTCACAATGATTACAGACTCTTGATCTTAATATCTATGACCAAACAAAAAACACATCCACTTTTCACATCTGCCTTTTGTCACTAAAGCATGAGTTAGTGGGAGAATCAATCAAGCAATGGTTTAGGAACTGAAGAAATGATGAGAGTCACTTTTGCAACCAAAAAAACTCTTCTGGTTCACTAGAACTTCATGGGATAGAATGATTGGTGAGATATAGGAAGTTGCCTCAGTCATAGGATGCACTTACTATGGGAAATAATTATTCTCAATCTTCTCCTCACTGATTCATCTTTATAAGGAAGAGACATCACACTCACCTTTCACCCTCGACAAGGTTTGTCAAAACATCTTTGACGATTCTAAAAATTTTGGCCTTCCTTGACCAAAAATGGGGGTCAAACTTGGCTCAAGTCTACAACTGTCACTCTTATCTCGAACATTGCCTTGAGAGGGACAAACTATTGACACCCCATTTTCTCTCACTCAGTGGAAAATCATGCTTAAATGTTAATTCTCTGGCTAATGATGGAGTTCATCCCAATTTCCACATTTTATACTTTTTTCCACATTTTCCCACCTTTTTCTGCCTATTTACCCATCCATTTTCACCCACTTTCAACCCAATTTGATGCTTTCTGAAAAGAAAATTTCTTTCAGATCGAAAGTGCAACTTGTCCTTCAATTATGCCTTAAATAGGTTGTTTTTCATACATTACCCAATTGAATTGTCTGGAATTAAATATTCTCATTCCATCAGCCTTTTCTTGGAAAATCTGAGAAATAACTCTGACTTATACTCATGTGCAAAATTGTCCTTCAAATCTTCCCTAAATAGGCTATTCTTCACAAATTGCCCAGTTAAATTGTCTGGAAAAAATATTGTCCTTTTTCAACTAATTTTCTAGGAATAGCAGAGAGATAAATCCTACTCATCTGTCAATGTAAGTTTTTCCTAATTTTGCCCAGAACATTCCTAATGGGAGATTGCCTTTTTCCACCCAATAACACCAGACGACTGTGTGGCACAAGGCAGATTGTCTCAATCTGTGAGCCCTTCCAAGAGGCGCATTGTGGTGATCCACCTCCTCTTCTAGATGGTTCTGCCTAGAACCCCAAACCCTAAAATCCACTTATAAATCAACCCACATACACAACATATCCTAGGCCCCTCTCATCTCTCCTAACTCCATTGTAATGACTACCTCTCTCTTCTATTTACTACTTGTGATTAGAGGATCCTTCCTCTGACACCAACCCTTCTGCTAACGCTAGTAGGATGTAAAACAATAAATGTTACTTTTAATATTATTCCATATCAGTAATTCATGCTCTTTGATCTGTATATAACTATTGATATCTTCACTCTATTTCTCAAAGATCTGATCTTGCTCTACTGAATCTATATCTCTCAACTCTCTCTCTCTCTCTATAAGCATCGGTCCCATCCTCCAGTGATGGATCTCCTCCATGGGAGGTCCTTAGGCTATTGGGACTATAACACACCTAAAAACTAGGATCTTTAGGGATATTATGGGAAAGCCACAGCTGAATCCATACCCAAAGGTCCACCAATATTGAAAAACATCTTTCTAATCACTTTTTCTCTATTTTCAATAACAACAACATTGATCATCGTTATTTTTATCTAAAAACACTAAAATGATTGCAATACCATTCATTAGGAGAGATTTAAGTGCTAATACTTCCCCACTTGTAATATGATCTTAGAATTTAATCCCTAATACCTTTGTTATCAGGTTGTTATGAGATTTCGTGTTGATTAAATGCCTATGTTCATTTTTTTCTTATTTTACATAAAAAACTAGTTGGCAACTTGGATATTTATCAATTTATCATGTTCTCCTTGGTTTTTCATTGTTCTAAATACTACATGACCCATTGAAATTTTTTAGACGAGCATAACACTAGATCTCAGTGATATCTAGATAGAAGTGGATGAAGAAACAACATATGATGCATTGATACTTTCACTAATAAGAGAGTAAAAATATTATAGGTTGGCGTTAACCCTTAATCATAAGAAATTCATCTTTGAAATCAAAAATGATTCCTTTGATTATAATGTGCAGAAACCCTTTTCTTCAAGCCTTCCTATAGAGATGAGATTTTTAGTAGAACTGTGACCATGAACAATAAATATTGTTCTAATAACACCATAAAATATCGTGATGTGTACATATCTAACTTCATTAGTCTTGTCAGTGGAATCATTACCCATATTCCCAATTTCACCTTTAGTTTCACTACATGTGGAGACTCAATCTCTTCTAGGACAAATTTCATGGTAACAACTAGAATTATGAATCCAAGAACTATTACATTTGAAGCAAAGTATTCCATTAGGGCAAGTTTATCTTGCCTCATTCTTCAATATTATTTCCCTTCTATGTGTAGTATTTACATGACTAGTTGTTCTTAGACCAAGACATAGATATGTATATTCTTTGTTCGTACCGTTTTCTTTTGTTTGACCCCTAATGTTGAAAACCTCTTTTTCTTCTACTAGAATAAAAAAATGATACTTTGTTCATTAAAGACTTATACATGAGAGACAAAATGACTGCTTCTAATTTTATGGAGTCCTTGTCATGGAAAATACGTTATCTTCATCTTCCTCTTTGATTTAAATAGTTTCTAGATCTATAATTATGATCTTGAACTCATCAGTATGATCACATATGGATGCATATTCAAACATGGACAATAGATATAGACAAATGGAAATATGTGATCAATTTACATGATAATAAATGTTTGCAATGTTCAAAATTGTAGATGGTAGTTTCACTAGTTTAGGGTACCACTTTAGGAGTCCTTTGAAGTGGCACTCAAGGAAATGGGATATGTCTTCATTGATTACCATTTGTTTTGCTCTAAGCTAGGGGTATGTGATATTCTACAACTGTTTTAATCACTATTTTAGGTTTGTAGGTTAGGGTGGGAATTGTTTCAACTACCTTGAGGATGAAATCTATCAAAACTAGGATGTATTTATAGTTGTAGGATGGTGGAAATAGTCCCATGTAGTTTGTCCCCCAGACATTGTAGAGAAAAGCTTCTAATTTATTATTACTACACATCTAATATCTTTTTCCTATATTTTTTTTGTGTAGGAAAGTGTTGCATTACTCAATAGCGGCAAGAGAGTTTTTAAAAATTGAATGACAAAAAGAAACTACACCAGAATACCTTTGATACCTTCTTTGAGGCACTCATGTGCCCAATGTCAGGTAAGGAGTGGAATTTCTGGATGACACTCTAAATTTTGTCTTCAAGGGTGAACCAGTGATATAGTCCATGAACATATATGGATCATCCAAACAATGGTATAACATATTGTTGATGAATTTCTCTTACCATTTTAGTTCGTCTCATGATGGAATACCCCATATGTGAGGTAGTTGGAAAAGCACCAATTCCATTGTAAGGTCAAGTTATAATTTCACATGAAATGATTGTCAGGGTAGGAGTATTTCATTGGATTTAAACTGTTGTCCCAAAGTTGAATGTGCAAGAGGTGGTTAGCTCCCATGTTTTTCCTCCTTTTTTTTGCAAATTTCTTGGTCAAACTACTGGAATAGGAGGGTCCTCTAGTTCAGGTGTGGCTTTGTATCTTTCTTCATCACAAAGTAGTAAATGGATATATGGTTTGTGTAGAAAATAACTTTAGACACTATGAGGTAGGATGCAAACTTGTCAAATGCATTGAAAATAACCAAAAATCCTACTCTATTATCACACAATTGATATTGGTTTCATCCAAGGTCTTTCTTGTGCAATAAATGTTGTAGTGACTTTTCTGTCTGTATTTGGCCTAGTAAAACTCCTACTGCATAGTCACTCATGATGCACATTATCTCGAGCAAGAGTGTCTAGTATGGTGCTTGAATAAGAAGTGTAGAGATAGGAGCTTTCTTCAACATACTAATTGTTTTGTGACACTCATAGGTGAAGGTGAGAATAACATCCTTCACTAGTATGTTGAAGATAGATGATGAAGCCTCAATAGAGATAGGTTTGTTAGAGAAAGTTGTGGACTTCTCAAACAGATGATGTAAGAAGTTCGTTCAAAGGCATCCCCAACCTATGCTAAGATGCTCACGAATCATATGGTAAAAAACTCGATGTAATTGAAATGAAGACATCAAAGTACACCACAAATCCCTTTGAACAGTCATGGATATACAAAATGGTCATCCTAAGAAACTTCCAAAATGAAACAAATAACAGTCCAAGAAGAACCTACAACAACCAACCCTAGACACAACATGACCGTGGCAAGAATAGACCAGCATAAAAGTTTTACCTTGCCATACTTATTTTCAAGATGAGATTTCTCAGCCAAATTTCCTATCACATAGAAACCATTTTCCCACAATCACTCAAACTAGACTGGACATTCTGCCCAAAATTCAAAACTTCCATTCTAGTCCTAAAATGTTATTCTAATCAAATACCACCACAACTATTCTTCCACAGAATGATCATTTTCCAATACCAAAATTCCTCCATTTCTCTTGACATTTTATCCAATTTCACTACACCCATTTTATGCAAAATGGTTAGTTCACCATGATCATACAATGGTTGTGGTGGCGAAGAATGTTTGTTTGGCCCCAACTCCAACCCTACTTTTCCTATTCTTTTTCAATTTTACCCATGCCTAACCCTAGAAACCCTTCATAGTATATAAGTATTTAGTGTATATATAGTGAGGATGGTGACCCAATTTACTTCTACTCCACCACTTACCATTCCCCAACTACCACTTCATCACCTACCTCACTTCCATGCCAAAACCCTAGTTTTCTACCATTTTCCTCCATCCTTCACCATTCTTCCATGTCGTGTCACCCTTTGGAAGGGATTTTATCCATCCTCTATTGAAGATGATAAGAACTTCTCTCCATTGATATACATGGATTATTCTAGTAACTTATCCTTTTAGTTTGTTTAGTTATTGATATTGAGTAATTGCATCCCTCTATGGTTGTTTGGGGGATAAATATGGGACGATGATACCATATGTATTGAAAATATTCATGAAAATGTTATATTTTATTTATTAGTGTTGTTGTAATGCTTGTTGTCTCTCCCCATATCTATTTGTGTTTGATATTTGGTACAACTTAGGTTTATAGAAAGCTGGAATAAAATCAAAGACGGGAAAAACACCAAAGTCCATTGTCAAAGACCAGCTACTTTTCCTTTCTACTCTACTACCCTTGTATTGCACTAACCCTGGGTATGAGTTCTAAGTATATAAGTGTGCTTCTCTACTCTCATCTGCCAGAGAATAGTTTTATAGGTTCGATAGGAGTTAGTAGGAGGTAAAAAATTACTTCAAACACCATATACCAACCCTTACACAAAGTGGGGTTAGACAGTCATCTTTGAAAAATAGACTAGGGATCGGTCCTGATTTGACTCATCTACCACCTTTTCAAATGAGACATGTAAGGCTAGATAGTTAGTGACTTAGGGATTGATTACTTAGATATCACCTATACCACCCATGGCCAACAAGTAGGGTAGGTCATGTACTTCACTTTGATATGTACTGATTGGTTTCCAAGCAATTAATATACAATATGTTGATGAATATACCCCAATTTGATTGATTAAACAACCCATGTCCCCTAAAAGTCCCACAAATCACCCTAAATTAACAAAACCCTAACGTTTCTATTTGTTTGCTAGGTATGGCTTTCTCTTCTCAGTTAGTGATAATTGTATTTAAATAGTTTTATTGTGTTTGTTTATCTTATTTAATTTCTTAATATAGTTCTTTCCTTGTCTAGTTTGTTCTATTTAATAATTGCTAATTTGAAGCAGCATGTTGCTATTGCTTGTCTAGTTGTCCATTACTTCTCTAATTAGTTATTTCACTATAATATCTAGTTTAGGATAGTTTTAATAATGTTTTTACTCACTTGAATGACCTTTAGAATAATTGACAGCATGGCCTATACATATAGGAACCTAGAGAGCCCCGTAATTAGATTTTGAGTACCATTCCAGTTGTTTCAAACCTGACTTTCCGAATCTACTTCTTCCCAGGCCCATGCATTACCTGGTCTATGTAATAGAGCGTACAATTTTGAAAATATTTTCATCTCACTTCACTAATGCATCAAGTTTTCTACCATTGTTTCTGACAACCTTTGTCTAAAACTTGGCTATTAGTTTCTATTTGACTCTTCTTAGTTGTCCTCACACTTTTATATTCATTATGTTAATCTTGCATTATTTGTTTTGTAGATATTTTTTTAGTTGGTTGCAGTTGTTTAGGGTGACATTGCATGTGTGGATGATATTATTTGTCTATAGATACCTTCACAGAAGATACCAATCTAGGATGTAGTACAAAAAAGAAAATATTACAATCTCTTAGAGAAAGAGTTAGAAATGGAAATCTTACATGGAGGTCCTTGGCCCCATCGTTATGAACATGAACACTATGAAGAAGATGAGAAAAATCCATTTTAATAGAAAGGACCACCAATGGTGTCAAGACCTCATTAAGAAGGTTTCTTTTCAGGATATTAATAATCTCCAACTGCATCCCATAGTTGACATTCTCTTTGGCAAGCATTCTCCATTCTGCCCACCTTGGTGCAGATCCTACCAACCTTTGTTGCACTTGTGTTAGAATTTCCTTACAAGGATATTGAATCCTTCTTGGAAATGTTCTTCACCATCTACACACAAGCCACCATTGATGATTCCATTCACTTAGCCTTGTTCCCTTTATCTTTTAAGGAAAAGGCTAAGTAGTGGTATTATTTTGGGAATAAGATCATGGTGTCGAAAGCATGTAAAATGAGTTCCTATAGAACTAATATCCCATTACTAAGTTGACTTCAAATACTCATTTATCAGTTTTTTTGGGAACACATATAGTGAACAATTTCATTACAGGTGGGAAAGATTCCTAAAGTTGTTAAGAGATTGCCCTCACCATGAAGTTCGCCAATGGCATTTGGTACAATTATTTTATTAAGGTTTGTCTCACATCGATGAAATTTTGGCAGAATCTTTGCATGGTTCCACCTTCATGGAAAACACGTGGGAACAATCATAGGCACTATTTGAGCACCTAGATGAATATTATATATGTTTGCATCCTCTTCTATTTATAAATAAAGTATAAATCTCGATCAAATTCTTCTTTTGCAGCTTCTTACTCTAATAACACAAATACACAACTCATGAAGATCCTTACTAACAAAATGAGGATGATGAAGAACCAACCTGGAATTTCATCTCATGATTATGTGAAAGTTGGGACACATTCACTAAAAATTCAAGGCATTACAACAATTTCAAATTAGAAAATCAAATTCCCATACGACCCAATTATACATGTCATCGTGGCAAATGACCCCAACTTCTCATGGAAACAAGAATATGATGTACATGGAATCCATGACAATGTCAAAATAATATATATGGCTATGTGTTTGAAGATGAGATGCTTTCCAGGTTGAGTGGCTTAGATGAGGTGAAGAAGGATGTTTCAACCCATGGTCAAAATATTCAAAATCTTGAACAAATCTAAGACTAGCTATCATTTTCTACATACTAATGAGAGGAGAGAAGACTTCCTTCTCAAAAAATTATAAATCCAAATAGCTCAGGTTGGCCTCAAGGATCACCACAAATGAACTACCATTTCTTAAATTCTATCAACGTCCCCCACCTCAAAAGCATGCACAAATGTAAAAACAACCCTACATTCTTCAAGGGCACCTCATCAACAACACCAACATCATTAAGGGCATCTGCAATAAAAATAACACTCACATACCACATGGTCCTTTTTTGTACCAAAAACATAAAGTTCCTCCTTCACAACAATGACAATAAGATTGTGACGATGTGTTACCCAAAATAAGATTACTCAAAACTAAAACTTTGATCAAACCCTTATTAACCATATTAACAAAAAGTTACAGAGTTAAAATCGAAAAAAATTATGACATGCCATAGGAATACTTCCACAAAGGTCTAAACATCGCATATATCTATAATAAGAATCTTGACATGAGTATCCACGATCTTGGTCACAACTTATATACAAAATGTATCTTCCTAATAATTATAAAATTTACATAGTTCATGGCTTACAACCAAAAACTCGAGTTGATATACGAATCTCCCTTCTCAGACATGAGAGTACAAGTATGACTCTAGGACTCTAACAAGAGCCACACCAACCTCTCAACTCTACTGGTATCCAAACTAAGGTTCCTCAACACCATGGGTTATACCATGTTGCTAATCACCTAGAAAGGTGTGGAAACCACTGAGGTGAGACTTGAAGTCCATGCGGCATGATATAGTCTCTAATAACATTTATTACCTACAAGTTGGTCATGAGATTAAACTAGTTAAAGAAAAATTTATAAAAGGTTAGAGAACTAATCAATGTCTATAAAATGAACATGTACAAGTAAAGATACATATATAGAGAAATTATCAAGTGAGGACATATATCATATATGATACTAGTAAAAATATAAAAGCAAGAGTTATTATCCAATGTGATTCATCAAATAACCCTAACTGACATACTATACGGTGACATTACATGTATAATTAAGCTCCAGGTAGTTTGTATTATACCACTCAAAATACTAGCTGACAAATGTGAAGTCTCAATCAATCTCGTATAATATCTAGGATGGCCACAATTAAAATTTCACTTCCCCTTGGTCTGTATGAGTGAAAAACTATAGCAGTACAACGACCTAGCCTACTAAAAATCAAATCTGGTCCATCCTGGGTACATAGGCCGTGACACCAACATTAGGGCATAAACTCTCAAATTTGAGTTACGACCGCACCCTCCCTCTCTCACATAAGGTCCAAGACACAGACTCAACCACTCATTATAACCCTCTCTGTACCCACATTTACTCAACAATATATGACTTCAAGCTCCTTTTGGATTGCTCGTATCACTATCTAATAAGTTCTGACATTGAGATAGTTTCATGGTCATAGGACACTATGTGATTAAGGTTACACTTGACCAATTGAGCCAATTAAGTATTTTTTACCAGTTTTGATCAAGTTACATACATTCTTCTTAATGAATCTTGTAAAATATATAATGCATTGCAACTTTAGAAGATATAAGACATACTGAACAATTCTATGTTACTTTATTGTGGCATATTTATCGATCCTTATCCATATAGAGGACCATGCCTGAAACTAGAACATATAAGTAAGAGTAGTAACTCCTTGTAGGAATCTTATTAGCATCCAAAACAAGTAGCACCCAAAATTTCATCTTAAAGCTCCAGCATATGTAAAAGTTAGATCTATTTCTAAGAATTAGAAAAACATATGTTCAAACCTAGCATGGATGAACAACCTTCTTTAATACAATTTCGTTCTATAATCATTTTAGGACCAAAATAGTAAATAAAAGCCTGATATTTTCATTCTATGACTATGATACAACAAGGATTAGTATCTAGGTCGGATTTTCTTCCATTGGGTACCAAAATGATATTAAATTGACATTTTTAAGAATTCTTGTACCTTGTAATTCAAATTTTGGTTATTGCATGCTTAAAGAAAATGCTTGTAGTACAGTTAAAACTATACATAGAGTCAGAATAGACTTCAAGATTTGTATTACCATTTTACTTATGCATAACAGAGCATAAAGGACCACCTTTTAACCTAGTATGCATTTTTAGAGCTAGACTAGACTATACATATCATAAGTAAGTAAAAATTACTTAAAAAGTTATATCACACTCCCTAGAGGTGAAGAAAATGATATTTGTGAAGCAAATCTTGAAAAGATATATTATAGGTTTGAGCTTTGTCCTCCAAAAGCTCCAAGAACACTCACATTCTCCAAGAACAAGATGTATTTAGAGGAAAAAGTGAAGAAAAGAAGGTTTCATAGCTAGGGCTGTAAATGGGAAGGATATGGTGTGGGTATGGTCATATCCATAACCGTAACCGTTTAGTTAAGCGGATATGGGTATGGTTATATACCTACTTCATCAAAATCCATACCCATATCTGTATAACTAGTGGGTATATGGATGGGTAATTGGGTATACAGTTATGTTCCACTTATTAAAATAATACACCACAAACTTTAAGATAGAACAAATTACCACACTTAAATAGATAGGATATGGAGAAATATCATTCAATGTAGACAAAATAGAGGAGCGGAATGAGAGAATGACTTTGTGTTTCTTAATTTAATGAAATGTACTTGTGTGGCTATAAAGTCACTTCAATGGATTTGGTCAAGGTACTTATATTTACTATATGTAAGTGCTAGGATATGGATTACTAATTCTAATATAAATGTTTACTATTTTAAGGTACACATACTTTCTAGATGTGACTCCTATAATATGCACCATTACATTTTAATGTAAATTATTTACATAAAAATATAAGTAAATGTGTATATGGGTATATAGGGTATGGGTATATACATAACCATAACCTTACCTTGTAAGAGGCGGGTATGTCGGTATAAGGGTAAGCGGTTCCATGGTTATAAAAGTTTATACCCATGATAGGTTTAATGGTTATGAGATTGAGGGTGTGTAGGTATACCCATATCCATTTACAACCCTATATGTAACCACATGTATAAGTCTCCAACTTGTCGCACCATGGATCTAGATGATGATAGAAGAGATGATGATAAAACAACAAGAAAAACGTTTAAAATACAAGATCTCATATTTAGGGAGAAAGAAATAGGTGTAAATCCTTAGATTCGTCCTAAGAGAGGTTCAGTCAAAACATGCATCCACCAACAACAACTTCTTCGTCCACCTCTGACAGACCTTCACCAGTATCTAAACACAACAGACATTTTACAAAAAAAATGTAAGTTAGAAGTGGTGAGGGGTTTCTATAAGTAGGGTAGCAGTAAAAGGAGTCTAAGATAGTATTTTTTTTCAGTCAAAGGGACCAAAAATCCATCGGCCAACAAGTCTAGGATACACATCAGAGGTGTGTATGATGCCTGATCATCGGAGTACTTTTTTGTCAATGGAAAGGGTTGGGGATCAGACCAAATTTTTTTGGTCAAGAATTTTTCCAGTAGCTCCATTGGTCCCTAGTCCAAAAGACCATCAATCAGGTGGTGTAGCCCAAAACCATCGATCCTCCATCCGAATGTTCCATTAGCGTCGAGTCACAAAAGTAGCGCTCGTCAATTCTTGTTAAACTTCCAATTCCAGCAGGGACACAGACATCTTATTCCATCGTTCAAAAGAGGCCTTTGACCATCAGAGCAAGGAACATATATGTTTTTGTTTTTCCCATTGTGGCAAGAATAAAAAAGATTATCAGTTTCTTTGTTAGGCAACTTTCGTCGGTACAACAAAAAAGGCACTCGGTCATCGACAAAACGAAGTGAACTTTATCATTTTACTCTAGCTAAAGGACTAAGGGTCTCATTGACCCAAAGGACCAGAAGATCCTTCATCGGATGAAAGCTTGTTTCCTTATTTGTTCTCATTGATTTTTACTATAAGACAAAAGGTGCTAATTACAAAGAACTTGCTCAAAATAGCCTGCTAGTTGGGGCAAATCGTATTTGATCCATAAGGTTAGATTATTCTGAAGATTTATGCGATCATCATAAATTAGGATGGGTACACATAAGATACATGTACTTAGGTACACAATTCTTTTAGGCATATATATATATATGGGTGTGTGTGTGTGTGTACACACACAGAGAGAGACACAAAATTACCAACAATGAAACAACTAATCTTTTTTGATCGAAAAGTCTTAACCCATTAGTTTTCCAAACATAGGACATTACTACCAACTAGTTAATATTAATAATTGACCGGTTCCCCATGCAACCAAATTTAAAAGTATCCAAATAAATAATATTCAATAGGTTTCTTAAGAAAAAAATATAATAAAATATGTATTTATTAGAATTATAATTAGACCTCAAAAATGGATTGCATGTAGCCCTCAAATTACAACAAGTGCATATTTGAGCAAATGAAGTCCAATTTTGCTCAAATTTGAAGATAACCTTTTCAACTGATAATAAGTCATAAACTAAAGATTAACTTTGAAATTAATCATATAATAAGTAAAACAAGTATGTTCACTTATTAACTAAGATTAGGGGCCTTGCAACCATAAACCCTTGATAAGGATTATGCCCCCAAAGTCCTATGCAAATAAAGAAGGTTGCTTCCTATGCATATTACCCTTCAACTCCCATGTGGGTTCCCATACCCACAAAGATGCCATAAAACCTTTAGTAAAGCTATATCCTTCTTCCCAGCTTCGGAACATACCTATCTAAGATCAATACATGGCCCTCTTCATAAGAAACAT
Organism: Alisma plantago-aquatica; assembly: GCA_963693085.1. Classification (NCBI taxonomy): domain Eukaryota; kingdom Viridiplantae; phylum Streptophyta; class Magnoliopsida; order Alismatales; family Alismataceae; genus Alisma; species Alisma plantago-aquatica. The sequence continues at coordinate 1,336,009,991 of OY856412.1, forward strand.
CATCATTCAACTAAACCTCCATTGGATTATCATGTGCTATATATCTGAGTGTCACTTCCTTAAAATTGAAATATGAAACACATTGTGCAACTTGTGCAACTCAAGCGGTATCTCTAACATTATGCCACCTTCCCAACTCAAGATGTGATAGGGTAAGGTCTCATAGTTCTAGGAGATAGCTAACCTTCTTCCCCAACCTCAAAATACCTATCCAAGTGGACACTTCAAGATATACATGGTTTTCAACTTAAAACTCCAAAGCTCTATGATGGTCATCCACATATGACTTTGTCTATCCTATTATGCCTTCAATTGTTGCCTCATCACCTTGATCATCTCTATAATTTTTTAAACCAACTTAGGACCCAACAACTAATATTCACCTGCCTTATACAAATAAAGGGGTGACCTAGAACACCTTCCATAAACAGCCTCATATGGTACCATATTTATACTCCTCCGATAATGATGTGGTATATTATACCATAAGAAATTCACCAAGAGAAAAGTCACTAGAGTTTTACCTAAACTACATACAATAGTAACCACCCACAAGTAGACGAGACTTATCATAATATAGTTGAAGACAAAGTTAAAAACACAATTTTTCAAGAATTAATTTAATATTAATAAAATTAAGAAAAAGTAATTTATAAGGATAGATGATTGTTTTATTGGTTGATTTACTAAATAAACACATAATAAATGAAATCAAACTATGAAAGAAATGGTTTTTAACACGATGATAAAATTACTATGACGATAGATTTCACGCCACTATCTACATAACTAGTCTAAACATTGCATCACTTATTCCTATAAATACTAGATTGGGGCCATGGGACTTCATATCCTTTCAGAGTATTAAATCCACATGACCTGATCTCACTGTAGGCTCAAGGTCTCATTACCTATAGATCATTAATTTGTCTCCCTAGAGAACATCCTTCCTTGATCTCATCTGGGGTTCAACGGTATTGTTCAATATCTGAATCTTAGATTTCGAGGTATGTACATGAAGGATTATAATATTTATGCAAGATAGATGATCATTATATAAGATAGTATTAGGTAATCAGTTATCTATCCAGATGTTCATACAAACAACAATTCACAATGTCTAAATAGAATATTGGAAGTGGGGCTAATCTTCATGTCCCTGTAAAGGATGTACTCTTTAAATATGTTTCATGATACAAAAAGAATGACAGAAGAAGAAGGTCATGAAGAATGTAGAAGAATAAAAGATAAGATCAGTGGTATTATCACAACTCTAGAATAATAACTTCAATCTCTGGTCTAGATCTACAGTGGAGCATGTCTCCATGTCAAGCCATCAACTTTTATATCTGACTCTCCTTGGTGGTGTATAGGGTTGTGTATGGGAGAAAATAGGTTGTGAAATCATTTCCCCTGGAAGACTCCCAAGTAATTTTTTTTTCAACCCACAAAATATCAGATCCATCCAAATTCATCAAATGATTGTTAGTCATTTCTTATAGATTTCTATCATAGGTGTGTTGGGTAATTGAAGGACTGGTATTCATAACAAAAGTAGTTAACATGTATTTTTTGTGTATATGATCAAATTATCTTTTCAAATCAACTTCAATCACACAATTCTGACATCATATGTGGAATCTACAACTATGTTGTGTCAGGTATATTTTGCAATTACTTTGATTTCTACTACAAATCATCCGACTAGACTTTTTAATCAACAAATCATTCTATACAAGCATATATTTTTATATAATTAAATTATGAAGCAACTATATTTTATAATTATCCATTTTTGAGTTTGTATGTAAAATTATAAATGTTTGAGGGACAATCTACACTTTAATGATCCTCACTTCAATTATTAGAGTTGGGGAGTGAGGATATATATTCTTTGACCATTCTCTTGTTATTTTCAAGGAGGAATAAATTATTCTCTCTTTTCTAGTATCAACCTACAAATAAAATAATAAAAATATTATAAATATAAAAAAATTGCATAAACTATTTAAAATAGAAATAAGTGGTATATGGAGTAGAATGCAAACAAAATATGCTAAACTATATATAAAATGCAACTAAAAACATGATGAATAGACATTCATTACAATCTTGAGCTATAATGTAACTCATCCTCAAGTAACAAAAAATCTAAGCACTCTCCAAATAAACACTTTCAACCAATGTTCAAGTCTCATATTCACATTATGTTTGAAACCCTACCACCAAGTATGGCCAAGAAACCCTGATTTCTTGAAATTACATAGAACAACTTGTCATATTCTCTATCTTGACTTTTCTTCGCACACTTACATCTATGTTAAAGATGTATAGTGTAAACAAGATACAATATTCTTGATGTTAAACATAATCCTACATATTCTTCTGACATTTTTATACAAGAACCATGTTTGGTTGTGAAAGGTTGTTTTTAGAGTATTTTGCTTCCCTATGGTTAAATATAGAGTGAATAAGAAGAATTACACATATCTCCTTTGTTCAACTCTATATTGATTTTTATTGATGCAAATATATATATTGCACATTTTTTTACTTTTTGTGCACATTGGCATTTTTTCTTTATTTTTTGTGATATGTCCCTATTAACTAGATAGGGATATGAAAGAAGTGCTTATAGAGGAAGAAAGAGGGTGTGCCACCTGATCTTATAATTTGGAACACTTTATGAATTTTTTTAGTTGGTGAATGGTGGGTTGGTATGGTGATGGAAGAAATGTAGAAGAGGGTTGAACATGTGGATCTCATATATTATTATTTAGAGCATTTGGATAATTTTACCTAACAATTCAATCACATCATGTCACCTGTAGGAAGCATGATATGCTAATCATTTAAAGGGATGTGTTGTATTTGATTCCACTCAAATGACATATGAATTGTTGTCATTTTTAAGTAACACCATTCTTATATCTATTGGCTACATAGGATGATTTCTAACTATTGGCATGTTTTCATAAATATAGTCAACATCAAAGAATTACTTCAAACAAGGGGGTTGTATGACGAAGTCTATATGAAATAGAACTTGACTATAAGATAATTTGACTAGATAATGACTTCAACTAACACTACAAAAACTATGAACTAAAATCAAAACAATTTTCAGCTAATTCCAATGCAAGTAACAAAATGTAATGGATATAAGAAAAGCTAAAGTTGTTAGAAATAAAATAAGAAAAAAGAGATATATGTGTGGGTGGAAAGGAGTACATACCACCCACCCTCCACCCAATATTATAAATTTTCTCATCCCTGAGGAAATAGTAAATTGAAGATGGAGGGGAAGAAATCATCAAAGCTAATCTAGGAGGTCTTGGCAACTCAAAGAAGGGTTAGCCGAATCAAATACTGGCAAGGGATGACACCTTGAACATGTGAGCTCCATGGTGAAAAATATGATTAGGTAGTCATGGTAGCTCAAAGGTATTGTATGAATGCTTGAATTAATTTTTCTTTCACCCCAATCCATCCAACATGATTGGCCAATACTCCTTCATCAGTAGAGGAAGTGTAGTAGCAGTGTGTGGATCAGGGAGAAGTGGCACAATGTAGGAGTGGTGCCGGTATGGTGACCTATGGATCTATTGTATTTGAAGAATGGAAGAGATCTACATTCGTGTGTGTCTAAGGTATCATGTGAAAGATATGATGTTCGCATAGGAGGAATTGTCTCATCTATAAAGTCAGTCTGAAAAATATTTGTGCATAGCTTCTCCTCTTGGTCTACCATCCAATCAACATCAAAAGAAATAAAAATAGTGGGGTCCTTCAGAATGTCAAATAGTAGATGTGGATCCTCCATGTGGAAGACACCAATTTCTTTTCATGGGATTTGCTAGAAATAAAACTAGAGAGGAATAGAAAAATGAAGTGGTGGTAGAATGTATACCTCTTGTTAGGGATGCACCTCATCATCATAAGTAGTTGGATATGAAAGTCAAGTTGGTTGTTCATATTCAAGAATAGACTCAACAAATATTGATTGGTCATCTTAAAAATATGGATCTTGGACAATAATAGAGAAGGTGGTGAAGACTTAAACTATTTATAGAGTTGTTCTTCAAATGGGCAAGTTGTACCTCCGTTCTATTACCCCAGGATTCTTCATCAACTAGCATTGATTGTTGGTCAACTAATATCTTATAGAGGGCCTTCATCCTTTCTTCTATGTTAGGTGGATAATGATCAACATAATAAGGATGTGGGATTCTTTCAGTGGAGTAGTAGCTCAGCATAGAGGGGTGGCCACCATGGACAGCTGTAGTAAGAAGAAAAAAATAAGGGGGGCTATAGACTACGAGGGAGAGAGACAAGATAGTGGAAACGATGGGAGAGAATACAAAATTTGAATAGTGAGTTTAATTTTGCCCAAGATGTTGATAAATGAGTGGATTGGTCTTCACAAAAGTGATGTTGCATCTCTAGGGCACTAATGTATGTACCATTGTAGAAGAAAATGCCACAGCCAATAGATCCTTGATCCCAAATATAACGGCTTAAAGAGGGGCACGTTAGGGTTTTCTCAAGGGATCAGTAGTGGCAGGGCCACTCCCCTTTGTTGGGACCAACGGTGTCCTGCCCAAGACCATCCTAAAAAGGATAAACTAAGCTTAAAATAAAGGTAAATTAACACATATTTAAAAGTTCCTATCTTGAACTCAGAAGGTCAGACTGTGGTGATTTTTACACCGTTAGATTAGTAATTGAAAGTTACACAACATGAAATATATTATGGAGAAAGGGAGGAACAAGTACATGGTTAAATGTTTGTTGTAAGATGATGAAATATTGAATCATGACACATAGTTCAATTTTACAAATTAATATCACATGTTGTTAAATTAAGCATTGATATGACCATTCCAACTATGAAACTGATATCAAATGAGTTTGCATGCCACTTGATGAGAGAGAAAGAGTATACCTAAGGATAGACAAAAATTTAGTTGTCACATCCTTCCCTACTTAATAGAAATTTTGTCCTAGAAATATGTCTATGATCATGATCAAGATTCAAAGGTGTTATCCATCAAATATAATTTACCACCCAATAGGTGTCATGAATCCCCCCATACCGGGGTACACACTTAGACTGTTGTCATGAATAAGGTGTACCCATCCCAATCGTATATATAGCATTTTTTTTATTACCACATGTCACCTTTTAACATCAGGGTTCCACAACACTTATTACCATAACCTTAGGGCTTGATCATAAATGCACATACTATATTAATGTGGGGATTCATGATGCATGTACATTACTTACATGAATGAAACTATTCATTATAATGTCACTCCATTAAGAAATTAATTGCACTTGTATATTAAAATTGAATAATAGGTCATGCATGTTTTGGTTTTCCCCCATGATTCTACCAACAATAACCAACTATACTCATTGTTTTTTTCATTTTAGGTCTAAAATTAAGCATTGCTTCATGATTATTTGTAAGCTAAGATATTAAGGTGTCACCTTATCAAGTTCTTTCTTTTATGTCTACATATTTTATGAAAGGTTTGGTTACATATAATGTCTAGATTATTAGAGTTAACATACATACATATCAAGTTTTAACTCAAGTAAATTATTTTCACATAAGATGCATTATCTCAAGGAACGTCATTATCATCCAAATTGAGATTTCATTATCACTCCACTATATTTAAAGATATTCACAAGCTCAACCAAAGCAAGTGAGACCTATCTATGTTGAGGAAATACATGATAACCACCCATATCTACCAATAGCAAACTTTCACTCAACCCTCAAAACAAGGTAAACTAGTAGACTCCTTCAATGGAACCACTAAACTGAGTATGAGGCTCATTTTTTATACCATGTTACATATAAATCACCATAGGTTTTGGGACATATCCCTCACCTATAAACTAGACAGAGTTTGTTTAGAAACTTCAACTCTTCTCTTTGGAAGGACACCAACATTTATTATTCCTAGAATATAGTAGCTCGTTGTTTAAGCATAAAAAAGTGTAGACTAGTGTCACTATAAAGTGTGATAATTATTTTATACATCTATATATAAAAGGGACATGAGGTCCCCTAGTATACTAGAACATATGTTTGGATTTTTATACTCCATAAAAAGAACCATGTATTCACCAAAAGAATAGACATTGACATGTCCCATCTATCAATATTTTGAACTTCTAGTTTTGAATTTGAAATTGAATCATATTCATATTGATAGCCCTAGTTTAACATTTGATATTGTCCTAAATATTGAATGACTTGTTGTACCTCATATTATTTAGTAGCATAGTTATCTTTTAAAATAATTACCACCGAATATGTTTTATGCATGAATATATTTACTTGGGGAATGCAAGAATAGATCAGGTGTTCCTAGATGACTTATGATGTACAACATGAAAAATGTAAGAGGTGGCCTCAATCAGAGACAAGAATAGAATAGGTTGTGAAATTTCTCATAGTTTCAATTTATAAAAAAATACAGTTTCAATGTACTCTAATGTACTGAATCATGTAACCATTTTAACTACTACATATGAATGAAACCATATTGAAATTTGGCCTCATGGATATAGCTTTTTACACTTAAATAGATTTTGACCAACTCATCTTCTCTACCTTTAGGATGGTTTCATCCCTCCACATATCTTCTATCTTTGTAGTATTCTCAATATAAGGAGGAGTAAAATGCTCTTATCTTGATCTTCCCATCTATTTCCATATATAAATTATGGAAAGAGATATGATTGGATTTTAAGACTAGGCACAACACTGCATACTAAGTCCACTTGTTTCAAATTTAGAAACTAGAGTTCTAATGTTAGTAAATGTGACACATACACTAGAGATCGCTCATTAACAAGTGTCATGACATGTTGATACTTACACAAAACCTTCATTCAGTTAATTCCACTCATATTTGATTCAAAACACTATGATTAACCATGTTGTGAAAGTATCTCATAATATATTTTGTTTTTAGGCATATTAGTTAATAGAAAAAAATCATTCACAAAATCCCACTATAAATGAATGTAAATTATGCATTAGTATAGACCATTGTAGTACTCACTACTTAAAGTTCCAAACACATGTTTTGCAAGATATTTCATGATGTGGTGTTCACTATTGATTAAAAAAACAAGTCATAATTGTGAGCGGAAAGACCCGCATTACCAGAATCTGAACCAATAGGGAGGATACTATACACATAATGTTATATAGCACTTCTTGGAAACTAGTATTGAGGTTGATGCTCCATTAAAGATTGTTGGTTTTGGATTTGTTATTGTTCGCATCCCGAAAATCTGAAGTATCCTTCATCAGACACAAGGACTAAGTGAGTAGCTTGACTCCCAGCAAAAGCTATAAATATGTAGAACATAACTAAAATGAAGGATGCATGGTTTAAAGGATTAAGTAATAAGAGTGCCTTAATATAGTAAACTAATTATTTTTCATAGCAATAAATCATAAAATTTGCATAGCATATTTTTACTTTATTTGTGATGATTTTACTTGAACCCATTAAGTTTTTGTTAGAAGGAATTTGGTTCCACATAACGTACTATATTTGTCATAGTGACGTGATACCTCTAGAAGTACCTATATATTGATGTTTTCGGGATATCATACTTGTAGAGTCATATCATCTAGTGATACTACCCAATCCTTGGATTTGGAATGATGGGTAGTAGGAACCATGTCCTAACATATTTTAAACCTTTGGATTTTTTTTAACATTTTCTTTATTTTATAAATTCCACTCACAAAAACATGAAAGCTAATATGATTCACTAACTAACTTGTTTAAGGAAGAATATGTACTCCATATTTAAAGTTGACAATTATTGAGTACCACATATAATGAAATATCATCTACTCTCAAATTTATCATGGATATTTGATTCCAAGATTAGTTCTCATTGAACTATGAACTGCTACACATACATGTTTTTCCCTTCCCTAATTCATGTCTCAATGAATGATCAACACTACTAAAGGAAAACTTAACTAAATGAATTATGTTTTTTTCCATGTAATACAAATTTTGGTCATCTAAAGGGGATGTGTAAAATATAATCTTAATTTGTGGGATTTCAATTGATGACATGTAGAAGATATGCAACAAGCTTAATACCATTCACATGAGTTAATCATGATTTAAATTTGTTCTCAATGAGAAAAATATCTCAAAGTATCCACTTACTATCCTTTGATCTTATAACTATCTTATTGATAAGTATTTAAATAATATACTACCTAACATCTTATTATAGTCATATAGAAAGTCACATCTTTGTGTCTGCCTTTTTATAGGATCTCATAACTGATAGCTAAACTAATGATCTCCATAGCCAAGAAAGATACATGGAACTACTTTATCATCCAGCTTTTTCCTCTTTTCCTTTGGAACATGTGCATAAGCCCTGAACCCAAACACTCGCATATGAGCATAGGATGCATCCTTGCCTGTCCATACCTTCTCAGGTATATCAAACCCCAAAGGAACTGATGGAGATCGATTAATCAGATAATAGGCGGTACGCACTACCTCTCCCCAGAATGTCTTTGGCAACTTTACAATCTTCCACATGCATCTAACTTTCTCTACTATGGTACGGTTCATTCTCTCAGTTGTACCATTTTGTTGTGGTGTGCTAGGCTCTATCTTTTTATGTCATTTTCCTTATTATGCACAATAATCCTGGAACTCACTAGGGGTGTACTCTCATCCATTGTCTGTATAGAGACACTTCAACTTTTTCTTTGACTCCCACTCCACCATGCCATGAAATTTCTAAAAACACTGAAAGACTTGATCCTTGGTCTTCAGCAAGTAGGCCCACACCTTCCTAGATGCATCATCAATGAATGTGACAAAATACCTATTGCCACCCAGTGAAGACACCTCAAATGGACCACATATATCCGAATGAACCAGATGTAAAAGTTGTGACTTCACATTTGATCTTGTCTTGAAAGAAACACGTCGATGATTTCCTATCTGACATTCATCACATGAACTGAGACCAGTATCCTTGCCACAACGAATCAATCTATTCTTTGATAAAAGCTTCAAGCCTTTCTCGCTCATGTGTCCTAGTTGTCTATGCCATAGATCTGTCTGGGGATCCTCTATTGTATGTATATGACCGCCTTTGATCACTTTCAGTTGGGTCTTGTACAATGTATGACACAATATAATAACCAAATCTCCCTTGGTGATCTTGCATTTTCCACCACTAAAATCTAGATGGCAACCTTCTCTATCAAAGAATGAACCAGACATCAAACTCAACCGCAAATCTAGAACATGACAAACATCCTTTAGTGTGAGCGTGCAACCGATACTTGTTTGAACACAAATGTCTCCAATCTCGATAATTCTAGAGAAGATGGCATTTCCCATGCTCACCCTCCCAAAAACCCCCCTCCTGTATGAAGTAAAGAATTCCTTACTCAGTGAAGCATGATAAGAAGCTACAGTATCCACCACCCACTCATAATCATCATCCTCAACATGCAAAGACAGCTCTAGGACTGTTGAGACCACATCGTCATCATCGTCCTTGTCATATGAGATTATTGCTACAGTACTCTTGTCGTCATCTTGCATTTCTTTGGCTTCAGACCCATGTTTCTTTTTCCAAACCTTGCAATCCCTTTTGAAATGACCTGGCTTGTAGTAAGGGAAGCACCCTCTACTACTCTTTGACTTGGATCTATCATGAGACTTCTCACAATTTTGGGAGTCACTGCGGCTCTTGGATTTGTGATGGTCTCTCGCTCTATCAACACATCTGCTCTCTATGAAGTGCACCTCTGATCCGTTGTCTCCTGAGGCTCTTCGTCAAGTCTCTTCATTTAGTAGACTGCTCTTCACCTGGTCAAGTGTCAACTTGTCTTCCTGTGTAGAATTGTTGATTGTCACTATGAGCGTCTCCCAACTGTCAGGTAATGATCCCAGAAGAAGTAGAGCATAGAGTTCATCATCAAGAACCATCTTCATGGACCCCATTTGATTTACAAGACTTTGGGATTCATTCATATGCTTGGTGATGCTTGTACTGTCTCGGTACTTGAGGTTCACTAACTTTCTAATCAAGAAAGCTTTATTTGTGGCAGTTTTTCACTCATATAACTTCTTGATCTTCTCCCACAGATCTTTGGCATTGGTCACTTCTGAGACGTGATGGAACACGGAAATTTCGAGTCACTTTTGAACAGTTCCAACAGTCTTTTTGTTTAATTTCTTTCAGTACGTATCAGACGTACTCTCTTGCTTTTGTCCCTCTATTGGATCATATAGATCTTTGTAATAGAGAATATCCGCTATTTTGGGTTTCTAAATATGCCAATTTGTGTTTATCAACTTTATCATCGTTCCATCTTCATCCTTCCCCATCTGGACCAGTATTTGTAGCCTGCACTCTGATACCACTTGTTGGGGATGTTGTATCGATACAGTCCCAGATGTGACGAAAACTTATTGCAGAAGAGTTATTGACAAGCATATAAATCCAAAGAAGAAACACCATATTTAACGTAGAAAACTTTCTCCAAGATAAGGAGAGAAAAATCACAGGGTAATATCGGCCAACAAGCACTATATAATTAAGATTACAACTCACACTACTTGAATTTAATTACCTCCTAAATCCAGGTAGTCCTCCCTACACGAGAACAAAGATGAGGAAGAAGAGAATCACACCCAGTGTGTACAAAACCTCTTTCTTTACTTGATCTCCTCATGAGGTCGTTGTCATTACTGGGGACTGCTTGATGCCACTTTGACCGCTGTCTGGGTCAGACCATTGCCACTATGTCAACACTGTGTCTGTAACCGCCAACCACTACTTTGCTTCAAGACAAAGTTATTGGCCCTCTCTTATTCGACCAAAAGATTTTCTCTGTCAGTGTACCCAATGTGTCACCGACTGTCAACCGCTACTTCTCTTCAAGGCAAAGTCTTTGACCCTCTCTTATTCAACCAAGAGAGCTCCTCCAGTTGTTCTTGTTCTCTAACACCCTCTACCACAGAAGGCACCGACAAGCAACTGAAGGGATCACATCTCAACCGATGGGATGATCTCAATTGCCTTCCCCAGGGCCTCTATTTATAGGCTTCCATGGCATGTGATTGTAACTAGGAATCTTTGTCCAACACCGAGTCCAACTCCATGTTGCACGTAGGAAACCATCTTCCTTTCCTTTTAGATTTGACTCCCATTAGAATTGGTAGCACAAGCCAACTCCTACTCAAGTCCAAATCCAATTGGACATGGGCCAGATCCTTTTCTATTCCCAATAGGTTGCTGCTACCGAACACAAGACCACTCACTGCTTTAAATTTGTATTATTTTTAGTGTTGAGTAGCATTCAATAGTAACTTTTTTTCACAGGACAAAAATCTTGTGGTGATCCATCTTCTTGCACCAGAGCGTTGGCTCACCAATCATGTTGACAAACGTTACATAAGGTATCATATGTTGAAGTTGCCTGGATTTCTCTATATTGGTATTTTTTCTCCCTTTAATTTTATTTCCTCAATTTTGGGATAAGAACTCTAGAAAAATATTATTTTATTTTTGTTTTAGAGTGGAATAATCGTTTATTGGTCTCGTAATTTTTTCCTCGTACTTAGTGAGACTTCCCACATTTAATTTAGTGTCCCCTTCCCATTTGCTTGCAACTAATTTTGGGTTGATTCATTTGTCTATACCTCTCATATATTTTTGTAACGCATCCCGCCTTACCATACTGCAACGACATAAATAGATATCCCTCACAATCAACCCGGATTTCCCTTTCTAAATAATATCCAAACATGGCCTTTTAAAATGCTCAAAAAAATACTAGAAAGAGTTCAAAATTTTGATTTTGAGCCATCAGTTTGCATATCACGTGTAGAACAGCAATAAAACAATATGCACGGGGAAAGCTTGAATCGTTTGCGAAATATAGCCCCAGGAGGTTAGCTGAGCGCACAAACATTCAAGGAAGCTGTGAGACAGGAACTCATCATCAAATTGAAGTATAGATCCCAATTTTCTTAGGTTGTCGCTTTGCTTCCTGACATTATTGGCTTCTTATTTGCTCGACTGCCTTGCGTTCTGATTTTCTCGATCACATTACCTTCTTATAAGTTGTCCCTGGCTGATCAAAGCAATAGGCATATACATCATTTTGCATGTCACTGTTATTATGGACTGTGTCATGGAATAAAGTTCTCGCTGAAGACACGTTTCCTGCATATGCAGAACGGAAGGTCAGCAGGATCGACGTGAGTACGCCTTCAATTGTTTAATCAAAGACATGTTTCCTGCATCTGCACCCGAGGTCTGTCTTCTGCGTATTTATCGCCTACGGCGACAAAGTGCGAAGTGTTTGTTTCTCTTCGTGTGCCAGCACTAATTTTCTTTTAATTTGCGATTTGGAACAACGACATGCGTGACGTCAAGAATCGCAAGAGAGACTTACGAGTTGAGGAACTCACCGGGTATCTACCTCGTCAGGTCAATCTAGCCTTCGTCAGCGGTTCTTTAGCTTACCGTGAGCAGACCGGAAGATCCGGAAGGGAACCAGCTAATTCGTTCGTTCATGCACTTGGAACGTCAACTGGTGGGCGCCGTTGTCGATGTATCTGACTTTCAAGAAATGTGCCTTTCAAGTTTACGTCCAACATCTGACTTTATATTATCCACTACACATAACAAAATCTGGGCCAGTTAGCACCTGAGCAACTGCTTTTGGAAGCTGATAATAATCGTTCTGTTGGATAATTTAAGAGATAAGGTTTCTCTGTCACGATACGCTACTGAGAATATCTTCCTGTGAATCTTTCCATATTTTGTAAACGCACTTGATTCCGTCTTCTTCAAGTTTTACTTTTGTTGCTTCGGTTCACCCGATTGGCCGAGCTGCGGTTATACAACAAGCAATACAGAACAAACCGAAATCGTGCACTGGTCGTGCAAGCGGTGCACCAACACGTCGATCAAGACAACAGATCTAAATGCATATTTAGACACCTTACGTAGTTGTGATGGTGTATGGATGACGTATTATATGATCAAAACTACTGAATACTATTTCCCAGGCGGAACTAAGAATTAGGATGGAAGGCTCTAGCCCCTCTTCTCCCACAAAAATGATGAAATATAATTACAAAAATATAAAAAATATTAATAATAATTAGATATATACATGTTTCATAGTATGCTCAACATAAAGAGTGACTAGCTGAAGTAGTATTTTATATTTTTAATTGTGTAAATGATGTAGGTTCGAATATTGGTGTGTACATATTTAATTTTTCAACCTCCCTGTTGTGCATTTCTGATTCCGCCCATGCTAGTATTTCCGTTGCAATATTAAGAGATGGCTATGCAGTATATTGATGGCATACACTCGAGAACAAAATAATAGTGTTATATGTGCTAAAACATACCAATACGGTCAATAATGATAGCATACATACGACCTAATGGTATAGATTAGAATGTCATACTTCAACTCATGTTCGTTAATGTGTATTGCATGCTTGATTTTCAAATAATCTATAATATAATGATGGCTATAATGTTTTACATATTGCCTACAGTGTTGTTAGTCTTATTTTTTTACAATTTCAATAAATGACATTGTAATGCGCCCTTGATATTCCGTATTACTACCGAGATATAGAATAATTGTCCACTCCACTAGCAAATCCTGGCGAATATGTTTCATAACCTTTTAAAGTGAGAATACTTCTAGCCAGCACCAAAATGATTTTGTGATGCTCAACGGTTCCATTCTTCACATCCCGAGAACATGATCATCATCTCCCCTCTAATATCACATTGCGGTTACTATTTCGACGTGGTCACAATTTCTCGATACGTTTAACATATTTTGCTTAGGTCCTCCTTATACTTGTCTTGATCACATTTATTACAGAAGTTTAATATTGTATATGCACATCACAGAAATACAAACAATACAAAATGACAAATAAGTTGTGTGTTATTTTACAAATAATTATTATCATGTCATGAGGGAGAGATACAGCCCTATCACAACTACGTGAAACGTTGACTTTATATGTTGCTATAAATCTTTTCCTTTTATCTAGGTGGTCTAACCGAGTATGAAACATGCAATCTGCGGATAACAAATTAATCACACTTACCGGTTGAACTAAAGCAACAAAATGCATGTGTTTACTATATATATTCTATAAATTTGTGTAACACAATGATAAATACATGTGTTTACTATATATATTCTATAAATTTTTGTAACACAACGATCCATGTCATCGACATAGAGTTTATCAGAATAACATTCACTTCGTAATTATGTAGTCACGTGAAGCCATCATAAGCTAGTCAAAAGGGACAAAGCCGTATTGTTTTACCCAAAATATATGTGAAAGGTAATCTAGCACAACCATTGTAAAACCAAATAAAATTTGAGTCTCCCCATTATATGTGAGAAAAATAAGAAAATTTATGAATGAGTGTTTAAATCTATAGAAAAATGCAGAAAATATCGGAAAATGATTCCACCTGAGGGTGAGGGTAGTAAGAAGAGAAAGACATGGACATAAGACCAGGTAAGAAAATCCATAGTAAGAAGAGAAAGACATGGACATAAGACCATGTAAGAAAATCCAATTACAACCATGGAAGGTATTGCACACCCCAGTGTAGCCCTAAAAATAGGTATTGGTTTGAATTCTTAAGTTAACGAAAGCATCCAATTAGCTTTGGTTAAGAGAAAGACAACAAGAATAAAGAAAAATATGATTAAGGTGTGCAAGTCACTCAGCCTTTAGTGTTGGTTGCATTTCTTGAGGGGCATCAATGTGAAAACATATTAGGGATACATTATATATGATTGGACTATTAATATAAGACAATTCCACTTACTATGTTTGTTGCAATATTGACATAATGAATAAATGTGATAATGACATAAGAATGTTTTGACTTGATAACGTATGGTTTGGGTCGAAGGCCTAAACATGAGATCATAAATATACTAAAAAGTATTCATTCTTGTTATGACCATGGTCAATTATAATTCTAGTTATTATAGGACATCAATAATGCATAAGACTAGTGTGTATGATGAATGACAACTATGTCTCACTAGTCATGACATTGGATATCAATTCAGATACACATGTACTTGTTAGAGAACAAATTTTACTAGATAGTCCACTTTAAGAATGACACAGGGAAGCTATGCCATGGCATTCAAAATCATATCTCAATGAGATAGTGGTGACTATGATCATTAGACTTAAAGTCACTACAATGATCACATGATGTTTGATGTACTTTAAGATTTCCATCATGACTCTAAATAAGAATTTCCATACATGTAGCAATTGGGTACATTTTGACACTTGTACATTATTATGAGTGATGTAGATGGAATTTGTCCATCTATTGAAGTGATATCCTTGCCACTTGATAAGTGAAAACATACAATGCATATACATGTTCATGTGAGCCAATATATGATATTGAGCTCACACAATCTCAATAATTTGTCCTAGTTCAAGAAACATAGATTGAATGTCAAGAGGATGACAAATTCATGCCTCAATATTAATCAAGTATCTAGGATAAAGTTATTATGGTAACATCGATCAATTTCAAGTTAAAGTTGTCCTCAAATTATTTCAAATACTTGGGTAGTGATGACGTGTTTCTAGACATTTCTTTACTTGTGAGGTCTCAAATAGCACTACCAACATAATGTGGAACAGATCACAGATAGATTTCAAAGGGTATTGGAGTTTAACCATAAACATGATTAGAATGGTCCTAAATTATCTATAAACTAATTTTCTACCTAATCGGTCAATTGGGTAATCTAGTTAATTGACTCTATCGTTCACAACTATTGTTTGACTGATTATCAGTTCAGAAATTGTTTATTATTGGATCGAAGGGCTCTAGAGGGGGTGAATAGAGATAATAACACTTGCAAAAAAAATCGTTAGACCTTCAAGTTACTTAAACTAATCTCAATTGCAAATAGTAAATTTGATGGCAATCTAAACATGCATAGAAAGGATGAGAGATTGAAACCACCACTTGAACAAGTTGTATTAGAGTGGTTCCACTATCCAAACTAGAAGAGATTCAATCCACTACCTAGAGAGGTCAAGTTCTAGGATTTGTTAATCATGTCTACTTCTTGTATTCACTTACAAGAGTTACAACATATGACCTTCTTTTTTTAGGAGAAGGATGCCTAGATTTCCTTTAAGGTCAAGGGCGACAATAACCATACAACCAAGGTATTTCCTATCCAAGAGATAGTCTTCTACCTCACCAAGGTCTTACCCACTCAAGTAGTTGGATTCCTTCACCAAGGAGATCCCCTTCTTACACTGAGTCTTTTGCCTTGAAGGATTTACCCACTCAGCTCCTTGGATCTTCCATCTTGTCTACTCCTTCACTCAGAGAAGCTTTGTGCACCTTCTTCTATAGCTTGAATAAGCTTGCACCTTCTCCTTCACTTAGAGAAGATTTCACCAACTTGATCTTAAAGAAAGGGGTTGGGAAAAGAGAAGCGTTGAGGGATTTACAAGTATACAATGAATTAGCTCTCTCATAGAGATCATATCTCACTCATATGAAGGAATTGAAGTGTAATCAAGAGAGAGAGAGAGAGAGAAAGGGGCTCAGGTGGACTGGATGCATTCAACTATAGCAAGGAGCTTGAATAGCATGAAGGAACAACCTTTGAATGAACTCCAAGAAGTCCTATCTAGAGATGGGGTGTCCACTAGAGGGTAGGAACACTTAGGAACCTTTTCTAGCCGTTTGGGGTGTTGCAACAGATATAATTTTGAGTTTTGTAATACTCCAACAGTTAGAATCACTTTTTCTGTGTTTTCCATACAATGCATTCGATCGAGTTTCAACAAAGATAACTCAACTGATCGCTCTATGCAACAAAGCCAATTTAAATCATCGGCCAAGTTTGTCATGGTGGAAACTTGACCGATCCATTTAGATCAATTTTGGACTGTACATGGATCGGTCAAGTTCTGGGAGTGTGTAACCTGACTGATCAAGGTCATTCTCAAAATCCATCAAGGATCGGTCGAGTTTGCAACTCAACAGATGAAAATCCTGTAATGAATGTTAGGAAATGGCTTTTGAGTGATTGAAAATTTGAATTAAGGGTCCTTGATTTGTTCTCATCTTAGTTACAAGTCATATTATCAATACAAATGATTATAAAAATTATCTAAGGTAATTTGAAGTGATTTCCATAAAAGTGCATTTGCATTGCTTTTGCCTTGAACTAAGGCAGCTAGGACTTGCTGGATTTGATCCATTTCATGTACCTAATGTCTGAAATCAATCTCAAACAAACATATTAGATACACATGAATGGAATGCTTAAGTCATTATCAAAATATGGACAATGTGTAACACTTTGGTCAACATTCTCTCCCTTTTTGGCAATGATAAGCCATTGCTCAACATATTGAGAAGGATATGAATTTAAACCTTTACCTTTGAGAAAAGATGTAAAAGTTAAGCATTTACCTTGTGAATTGCAAGGGGATACATGAATGAACAATGTTAATTGCTCCTCCTCAATTCATGCTTACCTGAGCCTGCATGGTTAGTCTTTTTATAAATAACCATGGCACATATACATACTATATGATCCTTTAGCAAGTCACATGATATGTAAATAATTGACAAGAAAAGGATCATATAAGCAATAAAATAATATGGTTGAGGTCAATTCTACCCCTTTGTCATATCAAAAAGACAGGGAGGCAGAAGAGATAAAAACACATGCCTTCTGTATAGGCACAAGCTAAAGCAATCAACCACATATAGCACACACCAAACAAAGATGAAACAAAGAGAAACAAGCAATCTAGTGTCATAACAAAATATAGAATATCATTCCAAGAACTCATAAGATATAGTCAACCAAAGAGTTATGGCACATAAGATTAAGATTACAACACTGAACATGTCCTCTCAAAACCATAAACCAACAATAAAACAACAAGATGATAAAATAGTACGCATCAGGTACAGTTCCCAAATGTCTTAGTACATAATATTCTAAAAAGATAGATATGATTAGCACTTAAAATACTATATAACTAAAACATCTAAGGTATATCTATGCTATCTATATAAAGAGGGTCATCATCAGCAGTAGCAACATCAGCCTCAAGATCGTAGTCCTCATCATCATATGAAGGTACAACTTAGACATCGTAGCTTCACCTTCATCTCTAGAAAAACCAGCAAAGCTATCATCTGAGCCAGCCTTAGAGCCGTCATCCTTGTGCCCTCAACATCATCAACCTCATCCTCAATAGCCTGGTCAGGGCATCTCCTCATAAACAGGAGGACCGAAACCACGAGTGGGCCATCTGGCATTATGCTCTGCCCATGACATGCCACATGCATGTAATTCATTAGCTTGCTCAATGGAGGGAGCAGAAGTCCCAAGGCTAGCAAGCAAGGTGGCAGCGGGACTTGTAAGTAGGGCCAACACAGGAAGAGCACCATGAGTAGGTCCACCATCAGTAGCAGGGGTGGCAGCAGAAGCAGTGGGTATAAGGGTGGGGTAGAAGTGACTATATGCATAAGAGGCATAATCATCGCCTGGGTATGGTTGGTAGGTAGGGTAGGGATGGCTACATGATAGGTTCATGTGTGACATGATCTAGCATAGGTCATGGTAGAGGTGATCCTAAACTTGAAGGTTATATACGTTTCGTTGTATCATGTAACCTATAAGGGCTTCATTTGACACTAAGAAAGAGGCACAGTCAGGCTGGGCTAGTGGAGGTGGAGGTGCCTGGGTGAAGGTAGAGGTGGAGGCTCTAGGTGTGGTAGGGGAGGTAGGAAGGAAGGTCTTCTTGAACATAGTCTCACTGATATAGACATCTCTTCGACAAGGTTTGTAGTGGAGATAATGGAAAAGGGACTTCTGAGTGGCAATGCCAAAAAGACCATTTATCAAGGTAGGGTAGGTGTTATAACCTCAATTTTGCATATGTTTTCATAATTGAAATATAATATTTTATGAATATGGACTTAATTGAAAAAGGTTATATGCTTTGCTTCAAAGAATGGATTTCTTTGCAAATCTTCCTTTTGATATGAATTTAGTGATTCCTACTATTATATTAATACAATCATGGATATTAAAGGGAAGAAAAGAAGAAAAATCCAAATAATGGATATAAAGTAATGTATTCATGAGGAATAAAAAGAAATATCTAGAAAGTGGCATTGATGGCCACAATTGATTAAATTTCATTTACAATAGCCTTTTTGGTTGCTTTGTAGGCCTTACTAGCTATTGGGCCCAACAATAGTAAAGGATAAAGGAAAATACAAAAGATAAATAAATAACAAAGAAAAGGGGAATAAAGAGAGAGAGGTGGAAACCTCTAGAAGGCAAGGAATATCCTCCAAGAAGGGAATTCGTGCCTTAGGATTCCTTGGGGTCCAAGGAGTCCCAAAATAGCAAGATGATGGTTTTAGGAAAGAGAAAATAACCATTAAATGGATTTGATTAATGAGTAACTTGCCTATGAAGAAATAGACCTTTTCTTTTGGAATTTCAGACTCAAACTTGACATGCAAATAGATAGGGGAAAGAGAGAGAAACCCTTAAAATTTGGTTGGAAAATAGTGCACAATTTCCGAGTTATGCAATTTGAAAATTTGCCTAAAGTGTGGTTATTAATTGCCTAATAAATCAATGTCACGGTTTAATTGGATAATTCTTCCAATTTCTTGATATCGGGTTTTATGTGGACCGTTGGATCACGATCCAAAGATCAGGGATGATTCCCTTTGGCACAAGGAGTCCTTCTCCAGATAGGTTGGAGATGATACAAACTCAGATCATTGTGAGAAAAGGAAAGAGAGTTAGGATGAGGGAAGATCACTGTTGGACTTAGGAGAGAAGTCTGGTGATGACCATCCCTACTTTGTAGGGGTTTGGTTGATCATCAGGAGAGTTCCCAATTCATCCAACCCCTATCCTCGACCATATATATAGGGGAGGACGAGAAAGGGTACCCACATCTTCTTTTGCTACCCTAGACTCTGCGGCAGACCGAGAGGAGCAGTTCCATGCCCTCAATTCCATCTTCTACCCTAACCTTCACCCCCATATTCTCATAAGACCTCGCTAGAGTCCGGCGAGTAGGAGGTGGTAGCAGCGGGGTCATGGCGAGCAATTGAGGCTATAGTTGAGTTCAGTGGATGGAGAGGAAGCTCTCTAAGCAATCGGCATGCTCGTAGGTAGTCGAGAGCTCAGAGTCAACCATGGTGTTGACCGCACAGGCGAGGTTGGGCTCGACGCGAGGTTGAAGAAGGGAACCTGGTTAATTATTGAATTGTCCTTTCATTCCTTCTTTCCATGTAAGGGAAAAACAATCTTTCGTAACTTAAAATTGAAAGTTAGGTGCACGGATCCTAGGCTGTTGGATCTTGCGTGGTTCGGGGGACCATGGATCGGGCGGCCATTGATTTTCTAGAATTAACGAATAAATGAGGAAAATGATTTTTCTTTGCCAAATTCATAGAATCTTCTAGGAAGATCTGATGAGAAAAGTTTATATATGAATGTTGCTTAGAAAAATACGAGGAGCACATTAAAATTGGTTTGAGAACCTGATTTAGTACCTATTTGCAAAAGTACATTATTTTGATAGTAAATGTATTAAAAGTGTGGTTAGAAACCCTAATTGAGGGTAAAGGATGAATCTTTGAGGTTTAAGGGATTAACTTGGGAAGTATTAACCTATTGAATATTAAAGTAAAGTTGCAATCTGTTTTTCATGAAACGTTGATTAATTTAG
Source organism: Alisma plantago-aquatica (assembly GCA_963693085.1). Classification (NCBI taxonomy): domain Eukaryota; kingdom Viridiplantae; phylum Streptophyta; class Magnoliopsida; order Alismatales; family Alismataceae; genus Alisma; species Alisma plantago-aquatica. The sequence continues at coordinate 1,336,030,880 of OY856412.1, forward strand.
GATTCCATGTACATAAATGAGCTTTAATGGTCCTTGAAACCCTAATGTTAGTAATTATGATTCTTAATGGCTTTAATTGTTTTTTTTTTGGAAAATTTGGGTAAATATATTTCCAACCCTATAAAAGGGACTAAGTAACAAGCTATATCTTATAGCTTACATGAGAATACGAAAAAGAATTGGTTATAATTCCCAATTCCTGATTACAATAGGAGATAAATTAGCTAGTTCCTCTTTATACATATTGTAGAGAAATTTGATTTCTCTATCAATAGTATTGAACAACAGAAGATAGTCTTTGTTTTGAGTACCATGCTTCCTATTGTTCCTCTCTTGCCAAATGATATGGATGCATCCAGTGATTTTCCAAAGGATCATAGTTTCCAGAGCTGTCCCTCTTCCTCTTGAACATGCGACCTTGAGGCATTCATATAAGTTATAGGGCAATCAGACATTGAGTTTGAGTTGGACGCGTCTCCAAATATATTTCCAATAAGAGCAATAGCCAAACTGGTGATCAACACTCTCAGTTGACGACCTACACAGACAACAGATGTCACTCACATTGGAGTGCTAAGCTTTGATACGGTCCATGGTGGGCAGCAGATTTTTGATAGCTCGAAAGAAAGTTAGACTCCATCTAGGGCGATGATATTTGAACCAGAGATTCTTGAAAGCGTTATCTATATTTCCTTTTTGGCGACAGCTTTCCCAAAGTATCTTATCATCTTCGTTGGTGAATTGTGGCCACAGCTTCACCATTCTTCTCCAAGTAGTAGAGTAACCCCATGTGAGTGAAGGTTGAACATCAAGATTGGACATGTATCTATTCTGCATCCATATACTCCATATCAAATCACTATGCAGCAGGTTTTTTATCCTTTTGAGAGTGTGGAAATCCGCCAGTTCATTAAGATTCTTGAGGTTGAGACCACCTTCAGTTCTTGGATAAGCGAGCTTGGTCCATGATGACGCATGGACTGGATTGCACTAGATGAAGTCATCCATCATGATTTCCATTCTATGAAGAGCAGCTGAAGATACCTCTCCTTGGCGAAGCCAGTAGTTTATCAATCCCATACTACAATGGTTGATAAGAATTAGTCTTCCTGCCATAGCTATCTTCGATCCAGGCCATCTAGCAATCATGTCTCTCAATTTATCAAGGCAACCATGGAAATGCCTACGCCTGAGATTACCCCCAGCCAAGGGAAATCCTAGGTACTTTGTGGGCCATTCCCCCTTACGGATGCCAAGAATGGAGACAAGTCTGTCCTTATCTTTATAGGATTTTGACATAAACATATGAGTTTTATTTGGATTATACTTCATTCCTGAAGTCTTGCCAAACTCAAGAAGTAGTAGCTTTAGATTTTTCAGATAATGTGCTCGGCCTTGTGTGAAGATCAGAACATCATCTGCGAACAACAGATGGCTCATGACTCTAGTGTGTCTGACGGTGAAGGATTTGAGAAGACCTAGCTGGTGTGCTTTGTCAATTCTTCTACTAAGACCTTCCATAGCAATCGTAAAGAGCAAGGGGGATAAAGGGTCCCCTTGACAGAGACCATTGGAATTTCTAAATAATCCAACCGAGCTGCCATTCAGTAAGAGAGAAAAAGATGGTGTTTGAACGCATTGCTGAATCATGGAAATCCATTTGTCATTGAATCCCAATCCATGTAGAGCATCCCACAGATAGGACCAGTGAACAGTGTCAAAGGCCTTTGTAATGTCAAGCTTGACACAAGTTGATGGAGAGCCATTTTTATGATTGAAATTTAAGGTGAACTCCGAAGCAAGCATGGAACAGTCCTCAATGCTTCTGCCATTAACAAAAGTGCCTTGATTGATGGAGATGATTCTTGGAAGCACCAGAGCAAGTCTTCTAGTGATAATCTTGGCCATAATTTTGTAAAGCATTAAACAACATGAAATAGGACGGAAATCCATAGGAGAGTAAACCATATCCTTTTTTGGAATGAGGGCAATGAACACATGGTTCACTTGACGAACCATGTTACTACCACTGAAAAACCATTGGACATCTTTAGTTAGATCAGAACTAATGAGGTTCCAATTGGATATATATAAAAATCCATTGAAACTATCTGGTCCAGGGCTTTTGTTAGGACCAATGTCCCAAACAGCTTCCTTTATCTCTAGAATATCAGGAATTTTGCATAGAGCTTCATTGTCTTCATCATTGACAAGTTTGGACCATTCACAATCTATGAAAGGATTGTTGTTAGGAGCAGAATCATCATTGGATTGGTTGTATAGTCCTTCAAAAAATTGAAGAGTTTCATTTGCGATTTCATGTTCATCATTGATAATGTTACCTGCAACATCAAAAAGCTCGATTATAGTATTGATAGAATCTCTTCTTTTGATAGTAGAATGGTATAGCTTGGTTTTTTTATCACCATTAGCTATCCAATCTAGATGGCAGTGTTGCCAGAAGTACTTTTCTTCATCTTTGGAAAGAAGCTCCAGCCTTCCATGGGTGATCTTTTCAGCATGAATGAGCTCTATATCAAGAGGATTCCTTCTAAGAGCTTTGGAGATGTCATCCATTTCCAAGGTTTCTTTTGCAATCAGATTTTTCAGATTGACGAACTCCTTCGACCATCGTTTGAGTTCCGTTTTGACATTCTTTAGTTTCTGAGTAAAGCCATAAAGAGGGTTGCCATCCACCTGCTTAGACCAAGCTTCTTTGATGAGTTCACGGAAGCCAGGCCAGTCCATCCAAAAGCTAAGAAAGTAGAAAGGACTTTTCTTCATTATCATATTAATAAAATTGACATTAATGGCGGAGTGATCTGAGAAAGCACAAGTTTTAATATTTGACTTGGTGCCAGGAAATTTACTCAACCAAGCTTCATTGACTAAAGCACGATCAAGTTTGTAAGCAATGCGTTTGGCAGCCCCTTGTTTATTGTGCCAAGTGTAGATCTCATTACCTACTGTCGGAAGTTCAACAAGATTGCAGTTTTCAATAGCAGTGTTGAACATACTGAGAACTTGAGAAGGAACCTCACGACCACCAGCTTTTTCTTCTCTCTTTCGAATGTTGTTGAAATCGCCTATCACTAACCAAGGGTCAGCGATGGTAGGGCTAATAGACTCGAGGGTACTCCATAAAGGAATACGGTCCTGTGCAAGATTCCTAGCATAGATAGCAGTAAGAAACAGAAGAAGGCCGCCTTTATTTTTGCAAGTCAAAGTGATTTGCTGGTCATCCATATGTTGTAAGTTGATGTCCCAGGATTTGGGATTCCATCCTACACAGATACACCCATTAGGATCCTTATCATGATTAGTAATCCAACTCCAACCATTCGGAAGAAGCTTATCAGTAGATGCTTTCATGTAATGCTTGATTTTGGTTTCGACAAGAACAACAATGGTATCTTTTGAATCTCGAACAGTTCTTCTAACTTCTCTTTTCTTGCGTGGTTTCCCTGAACCACGTACATTGGTCATGAAGATTGTCATTAATGACCTCTTCCAGAGGATCGAGTATGATGTGACCTGCTCACTCTAGCATTATTTTCAGTCCTCTACCTTCGAGTATTGAAGATCTTGCCCTCTTCTTTATCAGTGCAAGGATAGGAAGACCCTTCGCCATCAGGGCCATCTGCTGTTGCAACTTCAGAGGCAGATGTTATCTCTTTGTTTCTTGGCACAGTGGAATCATCAGTGGACGTGGAGGCCTTCGCAGTGTCAACGCTGGTAGAGGCCACCGCAGTGACATCTGTAGAGGTTGTCGTAGTAGTAGCACTCACCACGACCACTGTCGGGTTAACCTCAACCTCAACTGCTGGAGAGTCTAGGACTGTCTCCACAGTATCTTCAATTTCCAAGTTAGTGAATCTATTGCTAACCGAGATTGCAGGTGTCTCCGAGGGTTTGCCTACCTCACGCGAAGAGTTCTTCTTGTTGGAGACAACCTTCCAAACTCTGGAATCTTGCATTGGTTTTGGTGGAATAGCTTTGGGCTTCATTGGACAATCGACTTCATTATGTCCAAAGACTTTACAGTCTGGACATCTCTTAGGCAGATGCTCATAAGTAATGGAAACCGCCAATGGTTCAGGTCTTGGCATATTAACCCATACCTCTTCAGTAGGAGGTTCATCAGCTTCAACCTCAGCAAGAGCACGAGCTTCTCCCAAGGATTCACTACCAATAGAACGGTAATCAATTCTCAAAAGTTTCCCAACGCCACTGGCTACTATGCCAACGGCACGATGTGACCAGTGCTTGCCCATGCTAGGTATGTTAATCCAAACCGGGATGTTACTGAATCTATCCTTGACAAGATCATCACCAGTTTTATAATCTTTGACGATCACAAGTTGACGATCAAACCAATGGGGTCCACTTTTGATCATGTTTTTCTTATCTTCTGCTATGTTGAATCGCAGAAGAAAGAATTGGTCAGGCTTTGAGTATAGATCGAAGCCACCCTTGGGTTTCCACATCCGCTTGATCCAGGCTAGGAGATGATGATAATATGGTCTTTTTCCCATTATGTATAGGATGGCTGTGTGTTCCCATGATTTCTCCATCGCCTCATATGTTGCTTCGTTAATAGTGACGAACCTTTTACCTTCTATCTTCTTCGGTGGTGGATAGTCATGCTCTTTGAAGGAATAGGATCCTTTGAGGACCTATGCCCAAGCATGCCTGCTCTCCATGGATGAAGATCCAGTAGCCTCCTTGGTGGATGAAGATCCAGGGATCAACACTGCGGTGGCCGCAGATGAAGATCCAATTGTCTCCTTACTGGTAGCATGGCCAGGGACCATCGTAGCGATGGCCATGTCCCAGGCGGATGCGTGGGCGGAAGGCAAGATGGTGGACAGAAGGGAAGGATGGAAGGGAAGGGTGGGCCAGCTAGAATTGTGAAAACATCTTTCCCTAACTTCACAGGTCGGCGTGAGATATTCCTTTTTTTTGCTTTAATTGTTCAAATTCATGTATAAAGCTGAGATATGATGTGTAACATCCCTGACCTGGGTTAAGCTTTAACCAAGATGTTTTTCTTAAGAAAGATGATTAAAATGCTTGCTCTTATCTTTTGAAAATTAATTAAGGCTCAAGAGGAACATATATTTCAATTTTATTCCTTTTTGGAATAATGTTGAAAACAATGTTTTGATTGTTATGGACTAAAGTGCAATTTACCCAAGTTTAGGGGTTAATTTGCAAATGTTGCATGATAATATGTTCCTCATGTGTTGAAGCATCATGAGAATGAAGATGATGTAGAGGAATGGCTAGTGAAAGCCTGAGCACCAAGAAAGAGCTGATTGAATAATATTTGTACATTCAAACCTAGTTTTGGGGTAATGTGCAATTTACCCAAAACCTAGGGTTCAATATGCAAATTTCCACTTCATTAAGGTTCCTAATATTTCTTGGCATCTTGTAGAGGCAAGAAAATCAGAGGAACATCTCATTTGAGCTATTTTGAAGGAGAGAGAATCTTGATATTAAAATAATCAAGATTTAAGCATAATTGAAACCTTAATTCAATTTAATGCAAAAATAAATAAAATAATTGAAGGGCCTTCAACCAAAAACGATATGGTTGGATTTTCTCAAGTTTTAAAATCCTTTTGCCTTGCAAAGGCAACGAAATATCCTAAGGAGGTGAAGACTCCACTCACATTATTATAAGAAAAAGGAATATCCACTAACTTATGGATATTAATATTATAAAGGTTAAGGTGCTTAATTTGCTTTTCTTTAAATTGTGGATAATTGAGAGGAATAAGAGGCAAGGACTATAGCCTCATATCTAAGGAAGAGAAGGGGGCAAGTGGCAAGGAAATGGGGGAGATAATTCCTACTTTCTCTCTCTCAAATGAATTTTTTAATAAAAATGCATATAAGCTCATTTATCCATAGAATGAAAGGGTAATTTCGAATCCACTTCTTCTCTTTGCTTGCAAAACGACCTTGGGAGATTTGAGGGACCAATAAGACGACCCCCAACCTGTTGGTAAGCTTCTTTACTTCCTTTCACCTTGAATTCATGGTGGAAATCACAAAACAATGCATGATTTCTTCTTATCTCGATCCCATCTTCAATTCTAACCATTCCTTTTCACTCAAAGCTTTAGGACGAGCCTTGGGATAGTGAAAGTAGTTTCATCCACCATTTTTGACGTGAGATTGGAGCTTTGAAGCTCATTTGGAGGTGGGTCATATAACTTGAACCCCTCTACATTGTTATTCAACTATCAATCTTGCAATTTCGTTGATTCCTTCATCTTCTTGATTAATTGTTTGTTGAAATTGGTAATTCCATGAAATCATAAGTAGTAGGAACTACAGGGACGAAGGTATATGATGATGACATCATACTGGACACTTTTCCCAAGGAATTTCTATTCCAATCGGTTTCAACAAGTTGTTCAATCGGTTTCAACAAAACCGTTTGAAATCAAATGGTTTCATCAAACCGTTAGGAACTAAACAGTTTCAAACAGTTTGGGAGGGTTGACCACAGTTGACCATTTGGAGATTTTATGCTAATTTTGATGGTTTATGACCCATTAAATTTAATTGACTAATTCCAAAGGGTTCATTACTTGAAGGTTTATCAATTACCAAACCCTAATCGGGTTAAGTGCTGAAATTCCAAATGGTTGATTTAGATTTTTGGGTTGATTAACCCAAACGGTCTCAAGACCGTTTGGAGGTCACCCAAACAATCTCAAGACCGTTTGGAGGTCAACCAAGACCATTTGGAGGTCTAGGGTTAAGTATGGTTGAGTAATTGAAGGTCCAGAGATACCAAATTGAAATGCAATTAATAGCTGATTTGATGATCAATCCAATGATCTAAACCCTAATGGAATTTCACAAATTCCAAGGATAGGATGGGGAAAACGGTCTCAAGACCATTTGGAGGTCATCCAAACGACCTCAAGACCATTTGAGGTCAGGTCATATCAAAATTTTGATGATGATTTATTAATTTCAATTGAATCAATTCCACAATGTTGATCATTGATGGTTCCTCGATTTCAAAGCCCTAATTGAAGGTTCTTGAGTAGAAATCCTAGATAAATTGGGTTCAAAACCCTAATTAATGATCCAATTGAAGGATGATTCAATAGTTCAATTGATGAAGAAATATAGCATTCAATTCATAATCGGTTCATCTATTAAAACCATGAATTGTTTAAGTGTTGAAAGAACTTTTTGGTTCATTCGGTTTTGAGAGGGTTTGGACCAAACGGTCTCAAGACCGTTTGGGTCCAAATGGTCTCAAACTGTTTGGAGACCCAAAGTTCAATCGATTTCAACACCTTTCTTGTCCAATGATTTCAAGGGCAATTTGCCCAAATGGTTTTCTACCAATTGAATTCTGAGAACTAAGATCGTTTAGGGTCTAAGTAATCAAATCTTTCTGAGGTTCAACATGGTTAATCCATTTGGATACCTCATGTAATTGAAGATCCAATATGGTTAATCCAATTGATCATCTAATGTAATTGAAGGTTCAATTGGTCAATTCATTCGGAACCCTTATGTAATTAAAGGTTCAATTGATTAAACCATTTGGAGACCTAATGTACTTAGATGATTGATACCCGTAGTGGGATTAATCATTGATGCATAATGATGTAATAATTCAATACATCATGCTAACCATCAATGCATGTATTCGAATAAAGAGTAAGCTCAATCTAATCAAGAATTGAGTAGTGAACATCCTGAGTAGGATGAGCGAGAGAAAGATTTGTACATGAATGATAATCATGTAGTAATTAAGCCTAACACATTCAAAATAAATGTGATATACAATCAGGGTATGATCCTTGATAAAGAGATCATAAAACCCTAATTGAGTTGATTAATGAACTCAAACCCTAATTTAGGGCAAGTTTGAGTGAAACCCAAAACTAGGAGGATGATGTGATATGAATTTAGGGTAATGACATGAGTAACCCTAATTTAGGGTATCCTGATGATAAACCCTAATTAAGATGAATAGTAGACCCTAATTGTGGGTAATGGAATATAAAACCCTAATTGGCAGGAATAGTAAAACCTAACCCTAAATTGGGTGTTAGTATATGATAATCCCTGATGTGATATGAATGGTTAACCCTAATTCTAAAATAGGGTGAAGGTATGTGAAAACCTAATTCTGGGTTATATTATATAGCATGAAACTCTAACCTTGGACAATGAAATGATAAATCATTGGTCCTAATTATGCAAAGGGAATGAGTAACCCTGATTAACATGAAATGGGAAACCCTAACCCTGGTAAGGGAATAGTTTTGTTACCCTTGAATAGGATGGAATTGAAATATGATTGATATATTTGTTATCATCTGTACTAACCATGTAGGAATCATGAGATGATGAACATAGCCTGGTATGAGCTATGATGTTTTATTTATTGAAATTATTTATTGGGACTTGTGTGCCATAATATGCCTTGTTGCCTAGTAAGAGGTAACAAGAGAGTTAATGAGCCTCAAGTGCATAAGAGATGCTTGTGTAGCAAGTGTCATGTTTACCTTGGTCAGATGACCTGAAGGTGTTAGATACCTGAAAGAGTGGTAACAGTGCTCAGTGATGAGCTAAGGGTTTGAATACCCAGAATCATATGATTATGGCATTGGGTTTGTGAAGGGAAGAGTATTCCCAGTATTGAAATGAGGGACTGAGATCCCAATGTCTTATAAAGACTGAGAAGTAACTATGAGAATAGTACATGTTTCTTTGTAGCATTTGTTATAATAAGTTATGTTTGAAAACTTGGTTGATGCTAAAAGAATATGGTAATGTACTTAATTAATCAAGTGAAAGATATTCATGTAGTGCTCTGACCATAGATCCGTCATCGTCAGTAGTTGGTGATGGTGAAACAGGTTTTCCTACGGGATCTCCTGGAGAGCGCATATTTTTGAATATGCGGGGGTCAATGGTTGAAAATATCTGTACGTCCTAATGGAGGAATTGATGGAAGGTAAACATTAAACCTCTCAATCCTTCATTATATGTGCCAGGATGGATGTATCACGAATCTCCCGATGATGTTAATGCCAGATTGATGGAGGTAAATATGAAATCTCTCGATTGCAAAGAGAGTGCAGCCGCCGCTGTAGTTCTATAGCGAAGATGCCATTATACCCTGGCAAGCAATGTAGCTGAGATACAAGATGCCCTGCATGTGGTCCCGCACTGACTGGGATGTGGGAGGTCTTGGAAGCCAGCTCTTCCATTGACCTTGTATGGTACCGATTTTAACTTTGCAATGGTCAGTTGGAGTATGAGCAGTATACCTCATCTCCTTAGAGCTTAAGTGTGATTGTAAAATGTAATCAGTCGTGTAGCGTATTTGCATAAGATTGAAATATGAGAATCACTGGTTGATGTTATCCTTCTTAGCATGTCCTCGATACATAAATGTTATATATATGTTCTTCAATTCCTTATTGAATAAGAGACATGCTGACTTATCAAGTTTTATAGTTAAATTTCTTGAATAGAAATGTTGCTCTAATCTACATAGATATTGATTTATCTATTGTTGGTTATATGATTCCACTGTTCAGTTTATTTCTATTAAACTGCAATAATAATGTTTTCGGCGGAGAGTTATATCTCTCGCTGGGGCAATTTACAAATTGTCTCACCCCCGTAGGATCCAACATTTTTAGGTAGACGCAGACAAGGAGGCAAAAACCCTATAGCAGGGGAAGAGCAATAGAAATAGCAACAGGGACTGCAATGATATCCATGTGGAGATAGTGGCTATCATGTGTAGTATATAGAGTCCTATGTGTCTTCTTAGTACTCTCATGTCCTAGGAGTTAGTTCTTTTAATAATTCGATCTGAGATTTTGGCTTTAAGCCTCGAGGATTTTGTTACTTGTGCTTTTTAGCAAAGCAATGATGTATATATTTTCCTCGAGAAGAAATGGTACGTGAAATGTACAATGTGGACCAATATGTAATTACAATAATTTGGTTATTTTTTAAAAGCGTTTTCCTGAGAATGGATCACTTTGTAAATGGTTTTAATTTTTAGTGATTTTCAGTAATCCGCTACTAGCAAATGCTTCTGTATTAGTTAATCTTGTTTCATTGGTTAAGACCGGTTTGTACGTCATAAAATTAGTGGTATCAGAGCTCTAGGTTCGCTGAGTCTATAGAGACATAGGATTAAGGTTGTTGAGTCTATTCTAGTGTCTTCCAGTTTATCTGATAAGTATCTTCTGCTCATATAGGAGAAGAAGAACTTGAAGATGTCTGGCATGATGAACATGCTGTTGAGAGCAGCATTGCTGCACCAGGAGTAGGTGCAAGGGACCAGGATAGGGAGGAACCAATGCTCGAACAACCCCAGTTCAATCAAGTAGATATGGGGAACCCAGCCTTCCAAGCCATGTTTGGACAGTTTATGGCAGCCATGACTCATATGACAGATAGGATGCCACTACCTGCACCTAGGGTACCAGCGCACGATGAAAGACATGGAGCTGACAAGACCTTTGAACAGCTTCGTCGGGTGGGAGACACAGAGTATGCTGGCACATCTGATCCAACATATGTTGATTTATGGTTAACTGAGCTAGATAAAGCCTTCAGAATCCTTATGATTCCTGAAGATGAGAAGGTGAGACATGTTGTATACCTATTCAAAGGTAGTGCTGGTCATTGGTGGACCATTGAGGAAGGCAAAAGGCCAGGAGTTGAAGTCAGATGGGATGAATTCCGACGTGAATTTGTCACTAGATACTTCCCTAAGACGTATCTAGATGAGAAGATCTCTCAGTTTGAGAGAATTAGACAAGTACAGATGAACATTAGCGAATATGAAGCTAAGTTCATGGAGCTTTTGTGGTTCTGTCCGCGCATGGCAGCTTCTGATTAAGAGAGGATTTGGCATTTTGAGAAGGGGTTGAATGTTGAATTTACCACTCATGTGTCTGCTCTGGAGAATAGGGAGAGATTTGCCGCTTTTATGGAGTCTGTTAAGTGGATAGAGAGGCCTGTGATAGAAAAGTGACAGACCATTAATAAGAAAGTGTACCCTCAGTTTCAAGGACAAAGGTCCGAGAGTTTCAAGAAGCCGAGGTTCTCCGCACCACCACCACCACCAAGGTTTAATACCCCAATGCAGTGGACGTCAAGTAGGGGTAGGGGCCATAGTTTTCCTCCAAGTAGAGCCCCCAGTACAGCATCAACATCAGTGACAGGACCACCTAGGCAGAATGTGGGAAGCTACAATTGCCTCCAGTATGGGAGGCCAGGACATTTGGTGAGAGATTGTCCTGAGAAAGTCAGGACTATAACTCAACCCCAGAGGCAGATTCAGCAAGGTTCATAGAGGAGACCATTTTTTAGTGGTGCTCGAGGATGTGGACATGCATCCCAAGCTAGATCGTCAGCACCCAACAACCGAGTACAAGGTCAACAACAAGCAACGACTAGATTCTATGCTATGAATCAGCCTGAAGTAGTAGTAAACCCTCGGGTTGTGATAGGTCAGATGGAACTATTTTATTCTGATATGTCTTCATCCTGCTTCATATCTGTTTTAATTGATCTGGGTGCTACGTACTCTTTTATCACTCGAGAAGTGATTCATGACTGCAACATGAGTGTCAGTCATAGAACATATAGTTTGATGTTAGAAACCCCTTTGCTGGGATATGCAGTATTGCGGGAAGTGTGTTCTCCCTGCAATCTTTCCTTTTCTGATCATTGCATTCAGGTGGATCTTATACCACTTGAAATGCACGGGTTTGATATAATTCTTGGGATGGACACCCTAGAGAAGTATAAGGTTGTCTTGGATTGTGATTCCAAGAAAGTTGTGTTCACAGATGATGGTGGCACATGGATCTTTCAGGGAGATAGAAAGATTCTTCCAACTTGCTTAGTGTCAGCCATGGTAGCTGAGAAGTTGTTGAGACAAGGATGTTTTGCATTCTTGGCTCATGAGGTAGATACCACAATGGAGAGTTCTAATCCTTCTGAAGTTCCGATAGTCTGGGAATTTGAAGATGTATTTCCTAAAGAACTTCTAGGAGTTCCACCGCCCGGAGAGATTGATTTTGAGATTAATCCAATCCCGGGCACGCAACCAATAGTACAAACATCGTATAAAATGGCACCTGCTGAAATGGCAAAGCTCAAAAAACAACTACAGGATTTCTTGAAAGGGGTTTTATCTGACCGAGTACTTCGCCATGGGGTGCTCCAGTCCTCTTTGTAAAGAAGAAAGATGGGTCTATGCGATTGTGCATCGACTATAGACAGTTGAATAAAGTAACTATAAAGAACAAGTATCCTCTGCCAAGGATAGATGACCTGTTTGATCAGTTGCATGGTGCAACTATCTTTTCTAAGATAGCTGAGGTCGGGATACCATCAGTTGCGTATTAAGGAAAGTGACATACTTAAGTCTGCCTTTAGGACAAGATATGGTCACTATGAGTTCATAGTTATTTCGTTTGGACTAACTAATGCACCAACTGCATTTATGGAACTCATGAATAGAATCTTTCGACCTTTTCTTGATCAGTGCGTAGTAGTCTTTACAGATGATATCTTGATCTACAGTAGAGATGATCAATAGCATGAGCAGCACCTCCGTCAAGCTTTGACTTTGCTAAGAAAGAATAAGTTGTATGCTAAGTTTAGCAAGTGTGACTTCTGGTTACCAGAAGTTCTTTTCTTGGACACGTAATATCTACCTCAGGTATTCGTGTTGATCCTAAGAAGGTAGAATCTGTCCTACAATGGGAACAACCAAAGACACCGATGGAGATATGTAGTTTCCTAGGACTGGCAGGCTATTACAGGAGGTTCATTAAGAACTTCAGATCAATAGCTTTACCCCTAACCAAGTTGACCAGGAAGGTGTCTGGAATGACAAGTGTCAACATTCTTTCCAGTTGTTGAAAGATAGGTTAACCAGTGCACCTGTGTTAGTGCTACCTGAGCAGGGAAAGGGGTACATAGTCTTCTGTGATGCATCTCAGAATGGACTAGGATGTGTGTTGATGCAGGATAAACAAGTGATTTCTTTTGCTTCTCGACAGCTCAAGAAACACGAGGAGAATTATCCAACACATGATCTAGAGTTAGCTGTTGTGGTCCATGCCTTGAAGATCTAGAGACATTATCTCTATGGGGAGACATTCCAGATTTTCACAGACCATAAGAATTTAAAATATATCTTTTCTATGCATGAGCTAAACATGAGGCAACGCCACTGGATGGAGTTAATCAAGGACTACGATTGTACAATTGATTATCATCTAGGGAAAGATAATGTGGTTTCTGATGCACTAAGTAGAAAATCAGCAACACCAGCCTTAAACAAAGCACAGTTCAACTCCTTAGTGTGCTCTAAGAGAGATATGCTTATCTCCTTGAGGCAAAACAATGTACAGCTTAAGGTATCATTGTTAGCCGGGCTATTAGCTGAGATGCAAGTGAAACCTACTCTGAGGCAGCAGATTAAGGAGGCACAGCAAGCTGATACTGTGATTCAACAAATCAAGTCAGAGTATGGTAGTGAAAAACGAGATGGTTTCCATGATTCATAGGATCAGGTAGTCTATTACCATGGTAGGATGGTAGTACATGATGCCAATGACTTAAGGAAGTTAGTTATGGAAGAAGCTCATTCTTCGATGTATGCTATGCATCCAGGGAGCACCAAGATGTATCATAACTTGAAAAATATGTATTGGTGGCCTGGTTTGAAGAAATACGTTGCTAAGTTTGTTATGCGGTGCCCGGTGTGTCAGCAGGTTAAAGCTGAACATCAAAAGCCTGCAGGAACAATGCAACCTCTACCTATACCGTAGTGGAAATGGGATCATGTAGCCATGGACTTTGTGGTTGGTTTGCCAAGAACAGCTAAAAGTCATGATTCCATATGGGTGATAGTTGATAGGTTGACTAAGACATCACATTTCATTCCTTTCAAAACAACCTACACTGCTGAGAAACTTGCACAGATATACATAGATGAGATAGTGTGGCTGCATGGGGTTCTAGCCACTATTGTTTCTGATAGAGGTCCCCAGTTCACGAGTCATTTTTGGGAGTGACTCCATAAAGCTTTGGGTACACAATTAAGGTTTAGTACATCCTTTCACCCCCAGACAGATGGACAGTCTGAGAGGACTATACAAACTTTAGAGAACTTACTTAGAGCATGTTTCCTTCAATTTGTAGGAAGTTGGGATCTACACCTGAGCTTGATAAAATTTGCTTACAATAATAGCTATAAGTACAGTATTGAAATGGCACCATATGAAGCATTATATGGTAGACATTGTAGATCTTCTTGATGTTGGCATGAAATAGGGGAGTACCAACTTTTGGGTCCTGAGCTAGTTCAGCAGACAACTGAGAAGATTAAAGTAATAAAACAACAGTTGAAAGCTGCTCATGATAGATAGAAATCTTATGTTGATAAGTGTCATAGACCCTTAGAATTCCAAGTTGGAGACAGAGTGTACCTTTAGGTCTCAGCTTGGAAAGGTATCCTTAGATTTGGAAAGAAGGGCAAGTTAGCTCCTAGATTTATGGGGCCTTATCCAATCATTGAGAGGATGGGAAAGGTAGCCTATAAGCTGGAGTTACCACCTGAGTTGCATAGATTGCACCCAGTGTTTCACATCTCCAAGTTGAGAAAGTGTCATCCTGACATAGAATTAGTTCTGCAACCTATCGAGGTAGAACTAAATGATGATATATCATATGTTGAAGGACCTGTGTTGATTCTTGATATGAGAATCAAAAAGCTGAAAAAGAAAGATATATGTCTTGTGAAAGTTCTCTGGAATCATCATGGCATTGAAGAATCTACATGGGAGCTAGAGAAGATATGAGGAGGAAATACCCTACTCTTTTCTCTTAAAATGTTTTCGTTGATGATTTCGGGGACGAAATCCTCGTAAGGGGTGGATAATTTGTAACATCCCTGACCTGGGTTAAACTTTAACCTAGATGTTTTGCTTAAGAAGGATTATTAAAATTCTTGTTCTTATCTTTTGAAAATTAATTAAGGCTCAAGAGGAACTAATATTTCAATTTTAGTCCTTTTTGGAACAATGTTGAAAACAATGTTTTGATTGTTATGGACTAAAGTGCAATTTACCCAAGTTGAGGGGTTAATTTGCAAATGTTTCATGATAATATGTTCCTCGTGTGTTGAAGCATCATGATAATGAATATGATGCAGAGGAATGACTAGTGAAAGCCTGAGCACCAAGAAAGAGCTAATTGAATAATATGTGTACATTAAAACCTAATTTTGGGGTAATGTGCAATTTACCCAAAACCTAGGGTTCAATATGCAAATTTCCACTTCATTAAGGTTCCTAATATTTCTTGACATCTTGTAGAGGCAAGAAAATGAGAGGTACGTCTCATTTGAGCTATTTTGAAGGAGAGAGAATCTTGATATTAAAATAATCAAGATTTAAGCATAATTGAAACCTTAATTCAATTTAATGCAAAAATAAATAAAATAACTGAAGGGCCTTCAACCAAAAACGAGATGGCTGTATTTTCTCAAGTGTGAACATCCTTATTCCTTGCAAAGGCAACGAAATATCCTAAGGAGGTGAAGACTCCACTCACATTATTATAAGAAAAAGAAATATCCACTAACTTATGGATATTAATATTATAAGGGTTAAGGTGCTTAATTTGCTTTTCTTTAAATTGTGGATAATTGATAGGAATAAGAGGCAAGGAGTATATCCTCGTATCTAAGGAAGAGAAGGGGGCAAGTGGAAAGGAAATGGGGCAGATAATTCCTACTTTCTCTCTCTTAAATGATTTTTTTAATAAAAATGCATATAAGCTCATTTATCCATAGAATGAAAGGGTACTTTCGAATCCACTTCTTCTATTTTCTTTCCAAACGACCTTGGGAGCTTTGAAGGACCATGAATATGACCCCCAACCTTTTGGTAAGCTTCTTGACTTCCTTTAACCTTGAATTCATGGTGGAAATCACAAAATAATGCAGGATTTCTTCTTATCTCGATCCCATCTTCAATTCTAACCATTCCTTTTCACCCAAAGCTTGAGGACGAGCCTTGGGATAGTGAAAGGAGTTGCATACACCATTGTTGACGTGAGATTGGAGCTTTTAAGCTCATTTGGAGGCGGGTTATATAACTTGAACCCCTCTACATTGTTATTCAACTATCAATCTTGCAATTTCGTTGAGTCCTTCATCTTCTTGATTACTTGTTTGTTGAAATTGGTAATTCCATGAAATCATAAGTACTAGGAACTACAGGGACGAAGTTATATTATGACATCATCTTGGACTCTTTTCCCAAGGAATTTCTATTCCAATCGGTTTCAACAAGTTGTTCAATAGGTTTCAACAAAACCATTTGAAATCAAACGGTTTCATCAAACCATTAGGAACTAAACGGTCTCAAACCGTTTGGGAGGGTTGACTACAGTTGACCATTTGGAGATTTGATTCTAATGTTGATGGTTGATGACCCATTAAATTTAATTGACTAATTCTAAAGGGTTCATTAGTTGAAGGTTCATCAATTACCAAACCCTAATCGGGTTAAGTGTTGAAATTCCAATTGGTTGATTTAGATTTTTGGGTTGATTAACCCAAACAGTCTCAAGACCATTTTGAGGTCACCCAAAAGGTCTCAAGACCGTTTCAAGGTCAACCAAGACCGTTTGGAGGTCTAGGGTTAAGTATGGTTGAGTAATTGAAGGTCCAGAGATACCAAATTGAAATGCAATTAATAGCTGATTTGATGATCAATCCAATGATCTAAACCCTAATGGAATTTCACAAATTCCAAGGATAGGATGGGGAAAACGGTCTCAAGACCATTTGGAGGACATTCCAATGACCTCAAGACCATTTGAGGTCAAGTCATATCAAAATTTTGATGATGATTTATTAATTTCAATTGAATCAATTCCACAATGTTGATCATTGATGTTCCTTGATTTCAAAGCCCTAATTGAAGGTTCTTGAGTAGAAATCCTAGATCAATTGGGTTCAAAACCCTAATTAATGGTCCAATTGTAGGATGATTCATAGTTTAATTGATGAATAAATCAAGGATTCAATTGATAATCGGTTCATCTATTGAAACCATGAATTGTTTAAGTGTTGAAAGAACTTTTTGGTCCATTCGATTTTGAGAGGGTTTGGACCAAATGGTCTTAAGACCGTTTGGGTCCAAACAGTCTCAAGACCATTTGGGTCCAAACGGTCTCAAGACCATTTGGGTCCAAATGGTCTCATGACTTTTTGGGTCCAAATGGTCTCAAACTGTTTGGAGACCCAAAGTTCAATCGGTTTCAACACCTTTCTTGACCAATCAGTTTCAAGGGCAATTTGCCCAAATGGTTTTCTACCAATTGAATTCTGAGAACTAAGATCATGTAGGGTCTAAGTAATTAAATATTTTTGAGGTTCAACATGGTTAATCCATTTGGATACCTCATGTAATTGAAAATCCAATATGGTTAATCCGATTGATCATCTAATGTAATTGAAGGTTCAATTGGTCAATTCATTCGGAACCCTTATGTAATTAAAGGTTCAATTGATTAAACCATTTGGAGACCTAATGTACTTAGATGATTGATACCCTTAGTGGGATTAATCATTGATGCATAATGATTTAATAATTCAATACATCATGCTAACCATCAATGCATGCATTCGAATAAAGAGTAAGCTCGATCTAATCAAGAATTGAGTAGTGAACATCCTGAGTAGGATGAGAGAGAGAAAGATTCATACATGAATGATAATCATGTAGTAATTAAGCCTAACATATTCAAAATAAATGTGATATAAAATTAGGGTATGATCCTTGATAAAGAGATCACAAAACCCTAATTGAGTTGATTAATGAACTCAAATCCTAATTTAGGGCAAGTTTGAGTGAAACCCTAAACTAGGAGGATGATGTGATATGAATTTAGGGTAATGACATGAGTAACCCTAATTCAGGGTATCCTTATGATAAACCCTAATTAGGATGAATAGTAAACCCTAATTGTGGGTAATGGAATATAAAACCCTAATTGGCAGGAATAGTAAAACCTAACCCTAAATTGGGTGTTAGTATATGATAATCCCTGATGTGATGTGAATGGTAAACCCTAATTCTAAAATAGGGTGAAGGTATGTGAAACCCTAATTCTAGGTTATATTATATAGCATGAAACTCTAACATTGGACAATGAAATGATAAATCCTTGGTCCTAATTGTGTAAAGGGAATGAGTAACCCTGATTGACATGAAATGGAAAACCCTAACCCTGGTAAGGGAATAGTGGTGTTACCCTTGAATAGCATGGAATTGAAATATGATTGATATATCTGTTATCATCTGTACTAACCATGCAGGAATCATGAGATGATGAACATAGCCAGGTATGAGCTATGATTTTTTATTTATTGAAATTATTTATTGGGCCTTGTGTGCCATAATATGCCTTGTTGCCTAGTAAGAGGTAACAAGAGAGTTAATGGGCCTCAACTGCATAAGAGATTCTTTTGTAGCAAGTGTCATGTTTACCTTGGTCAGATGACCTGAAGGTGTTAGTTACCTGAAAGAGTGGTAACAGTGCTCAGTGATGAACTAAGGATTTGAATACCCAGAATCATATGATTATGGCATTGAGTTTGTGAAGGGAAGAGTATTCCCAGTATTGAAATGAGGGACTGAGATCCCAATGTCTTAGAAAGACTGAGAAGTAACTGATGAAAATAGTACATGTTTCTTTGTACCATTTGATATAATAATTTATGTTTGAAAACTTGGCTGATGCTAAAAGAATATGGTAATGTACTTAATTAATCAAGTAAAATCTATTCATGTAGTGCTCTGACCATAGATCCATCATCGTTAGTAGTTGGTGATGGTGAAATAGGTTTTCCTATGGGATCTCCTGGAGAGCGCATATTTTTGAATATGCGGGGGTCAATGGGCGAACATATTCGTACGTCCTAATGGAGGAGTTGATGGAAGGTAGACATTAAACCTCTCGATCCTTCATTATATGTGCCAGGATGGATGTATCAAAAATCTCCCGATGATGTTAATGTCAGATCGATGGAGGTAAACATGAAATCTCTCGATTGTGAAGAGAGTGCAGCCGCCGCTGAAGCTCTATAGAGAAGATGTCATTATACCCTGGCAAGCTATGTAGTAGAGACACAAGATGTCCTACATGTGGTCCCGCACTGACTAGGATTGGGGAGGTCTTGGAAGCCAGCTCTTCCATTGACCTTGTATGGTACCGATTTTGACTTCGCAATGGTCGGTTGGAGTATGAGCGGTATACCTCATCTCCTCAGAGCTTAAGTGTAATTGTAAAATGTAATCAGCCGTGTAGTGTATTTGCAAAAGATTGAAATACGAGAATCACTAGTTGATGTTATCCTTCTTAGCATGTCCTCGATACATAAATGTTATATATATGTTCTTCAATTCCTTATTGAATAAGAGACATGCTGACTTATCAAGTTTTATAGTTAAATTACTTGAATAGAAATGTTGCTCTAATCTTCATAGATATTGATTTATCTACTGTTGGTTATATGATTCCACTGTTCAGTTTATTTCTATTAAACTGCAATAATAATGTTTTCGGTGGATAGTTATATCTCTCCCTGGGGAAATTTACAAATTGTTTCACCCCCGTGGGATCCAACGTTTTTAGGTAGACGCAAACAAGGAGACAGAAACCCTATAGCAAGGGAAGAGCAGCAGCAGCAACAATAAGGACAGTAGTGATATCCAGGTGGAGATATTGGCTATCTTGTGTAGTATATAGAGTCCTATGTGTCTTCTCTGTACTCTCAGGTCCTAGGAGTTAGTGCTTTTAATAATTCAATCTGAGATTTTGGCTTTAAGCCTCGAGGATTTTGTTACTTGTACTTTTTAGCAAAGCAATGATGTATATATTTTCCTCGAGAAGAAATGGTACATGAAATTCACAATGTGGACCCGTATGTAATTACAATACTTTGGTTCTTGTTCAAAAGAGTTTTCCTGAGAATGGATCACTTTGTAAATGGTTTTAATTTTTAGTGATTTTCAATAATCCGCTGCTAGCAAACGCTTCCGCATTAGTTAATCTTGTTTCATTGGTTAAAACCGGTTTGTTCGTCACATGATGGTTCTAAGCTATTTTGAGTATAAAAGTTCCTAATTGTGGATGAATACCCTTAACTTAGTAATTAGGGTTTTCTAGTGTATTAATGTGGAATTAATGATAAATGAAGTTCATATATGAATTAGACTATATGAAAGATGAGTTGTCAAATAAAAAAAAATAAAGGTGATAATTGATTTTAATGACCTTGACATAACTTAAAAGGATACAGATAGTAGTTTTAGTATAAAAGAGAAATAATAGACTTTAATTGGTCTTATGATGTTGAAATTAGGGTTTGTGAACTAAGAGAGAATTAAATGTGATAAAAGTATTATGGAGGCTAAAACCTTAATAAAACCCTAAAGTGGCCTAGAAAGCCTAAGATGGAATCCAAGTCTATATTAAGAATGTTTTGGATAAACTATAACACTTGGATGTATTGCATTAATTTCAGGATATTATTGATTGCTTGTTTGATTGTTCTTTATCATTATTGCTTGGACATCAAGTTGCTCTGGATCAGGTATGTGGTTAATTATGGTTAATCGCATTAGTTTCCTAAAGGTTTTCTGGATGATTGATCGTATTTGAATGCAACCTATCAGTTTGGATGTTCATACTTGCAAATCATAAAGTCACTATGATTATTACAATTATGATATAAGTGTGTATTCTCGCACCTACATGCCACCCTGATGGATGAAGCAATGAGGTCAAGCCCAAGAGGGAAGACCCATGGGCACCATTAGAGGTGACCCCAGATACCAAGCTTAGGATAGAGAAGGTGGTCTTTATTGCTTGACTAATGGGCACCGTGAGAGGTGACCCCAGGCACCAAGCTCAGGATGGAGAAGGTGGCATTTAGTCAATGGCTAAAGAGAAACCCTAAAGAGGGTATTCCAAGGTTAGGGAAAAAGTGGTGGAGTTTGACACATTGAAAACGTAAATTGAATTGTTAATTACCTTGATTGTGATAAATAGGTTGTTAGCCTTTCGTGTGATATTTTGTTTGTCTCCACATATCGGCATATTCATTTATGCTGACCGACGTTTTGTTTGTCGACGTTTTAGGTAAAAGTTGGAAAAAGACAAACAGTAAAGTGGCATATTGTGAAATTAAGTATTAAAGTGAAAAGGAGGATTAGTTATAATAGACTCCAGTTGTGGATAGAAGTAGATATCCAAGTTTTTGAAAAAGGTATGCAAAGTTTTATTTTATTCCAGCTTTTAGTATATTGTTGGTAGAATTTAATAATTATTACTGATTATTTGTCGAACCTTTGATCTGGGAAATTGGGATAACGACTCTGATCTCTTGGTCTCCCTTAATTGGGAGTTACTAGGAGGTGGGGTCGTTACATTTGGTATCAGAGCATTGGTTCCTCATTTAATCTTTAGTAATTATTAAATTTTACAAACTCTATAGAACCCAAGGGAGTTATTAGAGGACTTTTCGATGACTAAGGTGTCTAGTAAAGGATCACGGTCTGGGGGCTGGAAAGATTTTCCTCCGCACCGCTAGTCAGAATATGAGGACTCCCAGATCAGTGTGACTGTCTGGCCAATGTCTTAGGAACTGACTCGAAATAAGATACATTTTGGACACTCTCATCTATTTTCGTCCCTTCTCAACCCTAATTCTGTTAATATTCTGAGGATTAGGGTTTTTCTCTCTTTTTCTCACCCTCTTGAGGAGAGGGTATGCATGATAAGGTTAAGGAATCCTCCACCAAAATTAATTAAAAGCATGTAAATAAGATGTCATGTACATAAGCTTAATAATTTAAGAATAAACTAAAGAATGGTTGCATGCTTAGGTCGTATGACATGTGTTGTCATGCCCTCAGGAGAGACCTGAGGTTAGACCCTCTTGTCAGGAGGATGAAGTAGAGTTGGCCTTGGAGGCAGAGATCTCCATTAAAGGTAGAGACCTGGCACATCCTCTGAGGATGATGCTAACCCTAACCCTAAGTGGTGGTTAGAGAGGGATTAAACAATGAGTTAGATTCCATGGTAGACCAGGAGTGTGGGTGGACATGCTTTTAGTTTGGATACCCATGACGATATGAGCCATGTGAGGTTGGTTGACCTAGTACCTTTGGCGACCCAACCCTGGGAAGGGTCATGCATGTTAGGGTGAAGGATAACTCCTTCATTGATGAGGTTAGTGATGACCATATAGAAACCCTATGAGCTTATATGAGCATGGAAAAGTTGCACCCAAAGTATGTCTGTAGTGTCGATAGTAGGTTAAAACCCTGGCCAGGAGAGTATGTCGGATAGCTTATGCGATAAGCATGAAGAGTTTTGGATAATCTTGAGCAAACATAGGTTTCACTCATGTAGGTGTACGCTTGTGAGATTGATCCACCTTAGAGATAGGACTTCTAGTAGCAAGGTTGTTGTTGGGTTAAGCTCAAGAGAGAGAGAGAGAGAGAGCATGACTCGAGCTAGAAGGTTGGAAGTTTAGACTCCGGGTTAGGAGAAACTCTGATAAGTTGAGGATGATGTGACCTAAGTCGATGGTTGTGGTTGCCTCATGCATGATCCCTAGAGGTTGATGATATCATTGTTGCCTTTAGAGGAACCAAACCCTAGAGAGAGGATGAGGCTGCTGGTACCTATGTTTCTATGGTATAGGTGTTTACCTTCTAAGATAGGAAGAAGAGTTCCTTAGACCAAGAAGAGGCTTAGTAACAAGTGGTGAGGCCTTATACTTAGTTGGTTGTCCTTGAGGAGGACTCAACTCTGAGGTGTTACTCGAGTAGAAGGATAATAGAAAGTGCATGACATACCTTGAACATGCTTGGTATGTATTTACAGGGTTGAGCATGTAGTTGGACATCAAAAAGGTGAACCTAGACCTAAGAGGGGAAGTAGTAGTTCCTGGTGCACCTAATGCTCATGACGAGATATGAGTTTTTATGGATTCGAGCATGACACTCCTCATGTTTTGAGGAAAAGGGGAAAACCCCTGGATTAAGGTGTATGTTTAATGAACCCCTCACATATAAGTGGGTGACATATGTATGTATGATGATGGTCCAATGTTGAGGAATGAGAACAAGTAGGACCTATCATGGAGACCTATCATGGTTTAGTAACTGGTCTGCTTGTTACGTGCCTTAGTAGCTTGCTAGGGCTAATCATGCTCATGCAGATATAAATCTAGACGTAGGGACGTTTGTAACCTTTGTTTCTATCAAGATGTAGTTTCCTCCCATCCTGGGAGAGGGACCCTTCTATAGGGTATGGATCAACTTTTGTTGGGTTGAGGTAACCTAAAGAGGTCTCATACGATCTTGAGAAGCTAAGTGGAGAGTACATAGTATCAGAATGAACCTGTAGACCCATAGATAACCATCTCTAAGTGCATGAGGATATGTTACCATGGAGGTAACCAGTATGGGGCCTCACCGAGATAGATAGGTTGCCATGATCCATACAAAAGGATGTAAGTCAGACCACGAATGCTGAGAGAGATGATGGAGACTTGGGTAAGGTTTCAAGTTGGAAACGTACTATGTTAGAATCCTAAGTCTATCCTAGGGTCAGGTAGGAATAAGACCGATGGGAGTAGGAGTTGCCTAATTCCCTAGTTGCATGTGACCATAGGGTCGGGAGGTAACAACTGTCATTGTCTGAGGGCCATGGGTTAGGAGATTGATCACCTTCATGAACTCATGGGACCCAAAGGGCAAATGAAGAGGGCACTCTCTGATGCATAAGGGAAGAGGGATAACCCCAAAAGTGTTGGCACCCTACAGACCTAGAGGAGATGACCAAGGATTGTGTGGTGACCCAAGTGGGTTCGAGACCAGTTTTCCATGGAAATAACCTTGATATCAAGATGTTCATGATGTAGGGACATGTGTTGCACATTTCAACCTAGACTAGAAGGTGTACTGGCAATGTGGGATGCACCATCTCTACTCTTAGATTGCGAAGAACTCTGTATTTGGACTGCAACCAAATGCTTATTTCCTCTCATTATGGGAGTGAGAGATAGGGCAATATGCATGCCATACACCAAGGATAAATATGAAAGGTGGTAATGGAAGCTCTTGTTGAGACACAACTGCCTAGTCTAGCTAGTAGAAAGGATGGAAGACGTGGTTATGTGAACCCTAAGTTTGTGAGATATGTTTGGCTAACACTTAGATGTAACGAGATCTATTGATCAAGTTAGTGGTTGTTTGGTTAGCCAGCCTAGGACTTGATGCGATAAAAGGATGGTTGTAGAACCTCAGATGCACTTCTTTGGAAAAGAAGGTGATGATACCCCGACTATAGTGGTTTAGGATTTCCAAGGAATCAATCTTGAGGAATCATGACATACAAGAGATCATGATTTTAAGATCACCATACACCATGGTACTACTAAGATAATAAGTGGTAGTAGTACTTTGATGCCTAAGAACAAAAGTGTACAAAGATGCATGTGGCTTGTCTCCATGCAAGACGGGAGGTGAAGGATGAAGACCAGTAACCCAATGTGTTGATATAGAGGATAAAGAGAAAGAATTGATTGATGAGCCGTATGAGATAGGAAACCCTCACGTACGGTTCTAAGGAAAGGAATTTACTTACCTATTCCGACCGGGGAGAACAGGCCATTCGACAGGGTGATTCTGAAATTGCCCCAGAGTGGGAATGGGAATTCATCACTATGGATGTCGTGGTAAGTCTCCCATGGACTGAAGAAGGTCAAGGTGCAATATGGGTTATGGTAGATCACCTTACCGAGATGACATGATCTAAGAGAAAGAGAGAGTATTGTCGGGAGACAGATCCAATTGAACTGTTCAATATATATGAGAGAGATATGGTTCAACTACACCATGATGCGAGTTCAAAGGTTCTTGAGTGTGACCTAAAGATTCACTTCCATGAGGTGGAGGTAGATACATGAAGAACTCGATGTGAGTACAACTTATCACCCCTAACTAATGGTTAGTATGATCTAGACTAGAAAGTCTGATATGAGCATGTGTGCTTGTCCAGGGTGATATATGGAGATAGTTCTTGTCCTATAAAAGATGTGATGATAGCCACCATAGCCTTTATCGGGATGTAAGAAGCTCTATGAGGGAGGATGTGTCGGTCACCACTTCATGAAGAGGATTTTGGTGGAAAGACCTTGTGAAGGTCAGAGAGACCATAGTGTGTGTAGATGAAGTCACTTTCATCGTGCAATGGCTGAGGAAGCCCATGGGCGACATGAGTCATGAGTCGATGCAAAGCAAACTGACATGTAGTTCACTGTGGGAGAATACGTGATGTAAAAATCTGACCCCTCTAAGCTACAACTGAGAAAGATGAGTCCCTGATATATGGTTCCATTTGAGATGATTGGTGGAGATGGTTATGTTTAGTCTTATCCCTCAGGATAACGTGATGTGTTCCATGAGTCTGAACTAGAGCCCTATGTGAGGTACCCAAGCCATGAGCTAAGCAATGAACCTATTCAGATTTATGAGAGGTTGAAATGTCCGGAGTCACCTATGATGGTACGATATACCAAGGTGAGAGAGAACTCAGATGTAAGAATATAAGATGATGAAGGTTCTTGGGAAGCACCATGGAGAGGGTGAAGCCACCTAAGAGCCATGATGGACATGAGAAAGTCTTATCCTACTTGTTTGTATGTTTGAGGGAATTTTGAGGGCAAAATTCCTATAAGAGGGGAAGGATGTTACAACCTCAATTTTGCATATGTTTTCATAATTGAAATGTAATATTTTTATGAATATGGACTTAATTGAAAAAGGTTTTATGCTTTGCTTCAAAGAATGGATTTCTTTGCAAATATTCCATTTGATAGGAATTTAGTGATTCCTACTATTATATTAATCCAATCATGGATATTAAAGGGAAGAAAAGAAGAAAAATCCAAATAATGGATATAAAGTAATGTATTCATGAGGAATAAATAGAAATATCTATAAAATGGCATTTATGGCTACAATTGATTAAATTTCATTTACAATAGCCTTGTTGGTTTCTTTGTGGGCCTTACTGGCTATTGGGCCCAATAATAGTAAAGGATAAAGGAAAATACAAAAGATAAATAAATAACAAAGAAAAGGGGAATAAAGAGAGAGAGAGGTGGATACCTCTAGAAGGCAAGGAATATCCTCCAAGAAGGGAATTCGTGCCCTAGGGTTCCTTGGGGTCCAAGGAGTCCCAAAATAGTAAGATGGTGGTTTGAGGAAAGAGAAAATAACCATTAAATGGATTTGATTAATGAGTAACTTTCCTATGAAGAAATAGTCCTTTTCTTTTGGAATTTCGGACTCAAACTTGACATGCAAGTTGAAGGGCAAGAGAGAGAAACCCTTAAAATTTGGTTGGAAAATAGTGCACGATTTTTGAGTTATGCAATTTGCAAATTTTCCTAAAGTGTGGTTATTAATTGCCTAAGAAATCGATGTCACGATTTAATTGGATAATTATTCCAATTTCCTGATTTTAGGTTTTATGTGGACCGTTGGATCACAATCCAACAATCAGAGATGATTCACTTTGGCACAAGGAGTCCTACTCCAGACAGGTTGGAGATGATCCAAACTCGGATCATTGTGAGAAAAGGAAAGAGAGTTAGGATGAGGGAAGATCACCGTTGGACTTAGGAGAGAAGTCTGGTGATGACCATCCCTATTTTGTAGGGGTTTGGTCTATGATCGGGAGAGTTCCCAATTCATCCAATCCTTGTCCTTGACCCTATATATAGGGGAGGATGAGAGAGGGTACCCGCATCTTCTTTTGCTACCCTATACTCTGCGAAAGACCGAGAGGAGCGGTTCTATGCCCTCAATTACATCTTCTACCCTGACCTTCACCCCATCTTCTTAGAAGACCTCGCCAAAGTCCGGCGAGTAGGAGGTGGTAGAAGCGGGGTTGTCGCAAGAAAATGAGGCTATAGTCGAGTTCGGCGGATGGAGAGGAAGCTCTCTGACCAATCAGCATGCTCGTAGGTGGTCAATAGCTCAGAGTCAACCATGGTGTTGACCACACAGGTGAGGCTAGGCTCGGCGCGAGGTTGAAGAAGGCAACCTGGTTAATTACCGAACTGTCCTTCCGTTCCTTCTTTCCAAGTAAGGGCAAAACAGTCTTTCGTAACTTCAAATCGAAAGTTAGGCACACGAATCCTAGGTCGTTGGATCCTACGTGGTCCGGGGTACAATGGATCGGGCGGCCACTGATTTTCTAGAATTAACGAATAAATGAGGAAAATGACTTTTCTTTGCAAAATTCATAGAATCTGCTAGGAAGCTCTAATGAGAAAAGTTTATACATGAAAGTCGCTTAGAAAAATATGAGGAACATTTTAAAATTGGTTTGATAACCAGATTCCATGCCTATTTGCAAAAGTACATTAATTTTATAGAAAATGTATTAAAAGTGTGGTTAGAAACCCTAATTGAGGGTAAAGGATGAATCTTTGAGGTTTAAGGGGTTAACTTGGGATGTATTAACCTATTGAATATTAAATTAAAGTTGCAATCCATTTTACATGAAACGTTGATTAATTTAGGGTTCCATGTACATAAATGAGCTTTAATGGGCCTTGAAACCTTAATGTTAGTAATTATGATTCTTAGTGGCTTTAAGTGTTCAAATTCATGTATAAAGCTGAGATATGATGGTTCTATGCTATTTTGAGTATAAAAGTTCCTAATTGTGGATGAATACCATTAATTTAGTAATTAGGGTTTTCTAGTGGATTAATGTGGAATTAATGATAAATGAAGTTCATATATGAATTAGACTATATGAAAGATGAGTTGTCAATTCGAAAGAAACTAAAGGTAATAATTGAGTTTAATGACCTTGACATAACTTAAAAGGATAAAGATGGTAGTTTTAGTATAAAAGAGAAATAATATACTTTAATTGGGCTTATGATGTTGAAATTAGGGTTTGTGAACTAAGAGAGCATTAAATGTGATAAAAGTATTATGGAGGCTAAAACCTTAATAAAAACCCTAAAGTGGCCTAGAAAGCCTAAGATGGAATCCAAGTCTATCTTAAGAATGTTTTGGATAAACTATAACACTTGGATGTATTGCATGAATTTTAGGATATTGTTGATTGCTTGTTTGATTGTTCTTTATCATTATTTCTTGGACATCAAGTTGCTCTAGATCAGGTATGTGGTTAATTATGGTTAATCGCATTAGTTTCCTAAAGGTTTTCCAGATGATTGATCGCATTGAATGCAACCTATCAGTTTGGATGTTCATACTTGCAAATCATAAAGTCACTATGATTATCACAATTATGATATAAGGGTGTATTCTAGCACCTACATGCCACCCTGATGGATGAATCAATGAGGTAAAGCCCAATAGGGAAGACCCATGGGCATCATGAGAGGTGACCCTACACACCAAGCTCATGATAGAGAAGGTGGTCTTTATTGCTTGACT
This sequence comes from Alisma plantago-aquatica, assembly GCA_963693085.1. Classification (NCBI taxonomy): domain Eukaryota; kingdom Viridiplantae; phylum Streptophyta; class Magnoliopsida; order Alismatales; family Alismataceae; genus Alisma; species Alisma plantago-aquatica. The sequence goes on from OY856412.1 coordinate 1,336,059,496, forward strand.
AATGGGCACCATGAGAGGTGACCCCAGGCACCAAGCTCAGGATGGAGAAGGTGGCCTTAAGTCAATGGCTAAAGAGAAGCCCTAAAGAGGGTATTCCAGGGTTAGGGAAAAAGCAGTGGAGTTTGACACACTGAAAACATAAATTGAATTGTTAATTACCTTGATTGTGATAAATAGGTTGTTATCCTTATGTATGATATTTTTTTTGTTCCCACATACCGACATATTCATTTATGCTGACCGACGTTTTGTTTGTCGGCATTTTAGGTACAAGTTGGAAAAAGACAAACAGTCTAGTAGCATATTTTGAAATTAAGTATTAAAGTGAAAAGGTGGATTAGTTAGAATAGACTCCAGTTGTGGATAGAAGTAGATATCCATGTTTTTGAAATAGGTATGCAAAGTTTTATTTTATTCCAACTTTCAGTATATGATAACACCAAATTTTGTGACGTTTTTACCCTTTATCATGTTATCAAAACTACCATTTTCTACTATTTTCCTCTATTTTATTAGCATTTTCGCAATAATTGGCCAAGCAACGCTCTTATTCCAGTTTTTCCTATCTTCTACAGAGTTTTCCTCGTTTTTGTAAAAAGTTGCTGTAATAATAATAAAAACTTGTTGTGACTTCTTGCAAAGTTTACTTTCTGTATATTTAACGAGTTACAAGTTCTGTCATATCTTTCTGATAATGTTGTCTCAAACAAACAAAAGATTGTGCCTTGCCATCCAAAAATTTTCGGAAAATAATAATCTCGCAAACAGCTAAGAGACGAGTATGGAGAAGGAAAAAGCTGCCCAAACAACAGATATCTCTTTTGTTTTCCCCTTACCCAGCAAAAATCTCAAAAAGAGAAAGAAGCCTTATGAGTGTGAATAAAAGCATGAGAGTTGTGCCCAATAAAAGAAAAGAAAACAAATATATATATACACACTTGTTTTCCAAAAGTACCCATCTTTAGGCATGGTAGATCCGGGGCAGTGGTACGTAGGATGTGAAATCACTGCTCTAAAGCCAACTGGCTTGGACTGCAGGGACCACTTGCCCGTTAACGGACCCTTACCTGGATGGACTAATGGGAAACAAGAAGAAAAACCCAAAAAGCTTTAGCCTACCCTATACACAACTTTCTGCCCCTAAAATAAAGTTGTTTGGTGTGGAAGCTAACTTCGGAATCATACACCAAAGTCTCGCTGAAGCTGTGGAGAAGAAAAATTTTACTTAAATAATAAGGCAAGTAGGACAAGGTCTTTTGTTCGCATTAAGACAACATTACCTCCAAGACACCGCAAATCTTGTGCTACCCTTTAGCCTTAAAGTTTTACTGTGCAAGAAGAAGCAACACAGAGTTTAGTTTAAATATTGATTGAGGACAATCAAAAAGCTAACTTTGGGGGAGTAGATAACACCAAATTTTGTGACATTTTTGCCCTTTATCCTGTTATCAAAACTACCCTTTTCTGCTATTTTCCTCTATTTTATTAGCATTTTCGCAATAATTGGCCAAGCAACGCTCTTATTCCAGTTTTTCCTATCTTCTACAGAGTTTTCCTCGTTTTTGTGCAATAAGGCCGATCCCGGCCCACAATAAGTCTAAGCCCGTCTCGACCTTCCTGACGCCCGATACAACTCAGCCTGATAGGGGCTGGGCGACACGAGAATAATCGGCGGAGAAGGGCACTGCGCAAGAAGGACGTGTCGGCCGACATACCGTCTACCCGACAGGGAGCCAAAGCCGCATCGACGACCAAACTCATCGGGCGACACAGCCACCCACCGGCAGGCGTGCCGCCAGCCACGTGACCGATAGCCAGCACCTCGCGCCGAGACATACCTGTATCGGCCGTCCACATCCATCGACCGGCGTATAAGGGAGCTATGTGGCGTTTCCAGCACCATAACTCCTTCAACCTCCGGTATAAATAGCAGCTACAGGAAGCCGAAAAGACAAGTCGGAGAGGTGGTCATCAGACAAGTCGGAGAGTCGAAAAATTCGGACAAGACAGTTCGAGAGCCACCTTCGAAGGTAGCTGTGAGAGCAAGAGTATCGCGCCCCAGTGCTCGTGCCGGGCGACACTAGGTGAGCTTTCCCTCATCCCGAGAGGGAAGGGATGGCTCACTTAGTGTTGTCCCGGGAGACACTGCGGGCCGATACCGGGCAGCGAAGATGAGCGACACGAGTGCCCGATAGTAGACTCGTAACTCTTTGCCCGACACGATATCAAACTCGGTACGCTCCGCCCGTCAGTTTTCGCTTCCCGAGAGGGTGTGCCGCCCGACATGAGCGTATCGGCTAGGGTCCTTGAGCGATACCGTCAGTCGTCAGTCGGCGCTGCCCGAGAGGGGGTGCCGCCCGACACTGCCATATCGGGCTCGGCTCCTGACCAGTATCGGGCAGGAGAGGTACAGTAGTCTGTCGTTCTTCTACATAAAGAAGGTGACACCTATCTTTAATTCTGTTATTTAAATTCTTAGCTTATGCATTGTATTAAGACCCTTATTGCTTATGGAAATAGAAATGATTAATTGCTATTTGTTTAGTGCTTGGTGCCTTATGATTGGGTAACTGCTGTGTTGGATATCCGAACTCTAGCTTGCATGTTTTGGATCACGTTTCGCTTAGCTACCGAATCGTCTTTCCCGTCGCAACTACTTCGAGAGCTGGGTTGTGGCTCTAGTGTTTGGTCCGGTTCTGGAGTACGAGAGTGCCCGGAACGGAGTTGTTTTAGTATCATTCCACTCTAACTTGAGCCCAGCAACCTCGAGAGGGGTGTTGGAGCTTGGTTAGAGGCACCCGCTCTGAGAGGAGGGGTGCAGGGTGTTACTACTACCGCTTGTCTTACTAAAGTCTTATCCCTTGCATTACGCCTTAAACTACAGTTTATCTTTCTATTTTCTGTTGCATGAAAATTCCTAAAAACTGCTAAATGACAAAATCTTAATCTTTCTTGTAACTCTAGTTGGAGATAGTTTTCTTTGATTTAATCGTGACAGCTTGTTGTTCCCTTTCGGGGGACTTTAATATCTCTTTATACCCACCGGAGTGTAGAGTGTCGATTCAGAGTCGTCAACACGACCCACCTTGTCCCTGTGTTCGACCCCGTATGACTACTTCGACCCCGTAAACAAAGTTGCGGGGGCCTAGAAGGATTCGGGTTATAAATGTGAAGGCTCGACTACCTCAAATACGCCTCCAATTTTAGGACGCGCGATTTAGGCCGGTCAACTTTCTGGCGCCGTTGCCGGGGACAAGGCAAATGGCACTGTTGACGAATCCGAAACCACTAACTACACTCCCGTGCCTCAAGCTTAGAAATAGGCTTGACAACACCTTTTTTTCCTTTTTCTTTTTTTACTTTAAGCATTATTCTTTACCCCAATTATAATTTTCTAAACATGATTTTTATGCGGTTTTCAGGTACCCTGCAAAGCTGTAACCTGCTCCACCGATCCTTGATACCATGTGTGGGCTCCGATCTCCAAATCACGAATTAATCTCGATTTAGACATGTGCGGAAGCAATCGATAAACAGCGGAAGACAAAAATCACGGGAAATTAAAACTTTTCGAGATAAGAGCTTGAAACCACAACCCTTTTCCATAGAAAAATGATTTAACTGTTTATATTACTGACAAATTACTTCTAGAGTAATTATATACAACATGGTACAAAATCTCTCAAGAATTCATCCTCAAAACATTCCAAGACCTGAGAGTATAGAGGACACATAGGACTTGACTCTAACTACACCATAAAGCAGGCTGAATCTCCACCTGAGATTTACTGCTCCTGATGCTGTTGTTGCTGGGATTGGTCACCTGTGTTCTTGTTTCTCCGTCTTCGACGACCACCTAAAAATTAGAAGTCTACGGGGTGAGACAATTATACATAATTGTCCCAGCGAGAGTTATAACTCTCCACTAGAAGCTTTATAAGCAAGACATGGAATAACTAAAGCAATAAAAGCCTTCAAGATATTCACTTGCAGTTTGGATGATAAGCAAGAGTTCAATCAATATTTAAATATGAGAACATCTATGCTATTCAAGGTAACATCAATCAAATAACTCGTAGATAACTCTAACAGATATACTACGCTGTTGATTATGTTTTTCAAACATTATTGTTATGCCCTGTGGAGGTGAGGCATACCGCTCATACTCCAACTGATCATTAAGAAGTCACATCAGTATCATACATAGGTCATTAAAAGAGCCAGATTCTTATGACCTCATCTTCCTCAGTCAGTTAGAGGATTGATTGTTTGACATCTGGCGGGATGTCTTTATAATAGCTCACCAGGGTACTCTGGTCCTTCGCTATTTTTAGAGTTACAGTGGCATTCTGTACTCTCTTCGCTATCGGAAGATTTCTTGTTTATCTTTCACCGATACGGTATTTGTGTCTTTAAGGGAGTGTAGAGATACATCTCACCTTTAGGACTTTATGGTGGGGTCTGATGGACTACTAGAATCTACATCATCCTCTCACCCTTTCTTTTATAGTGAAGGTATGACGGACTACAAGAATCTACATCAAATACCTACACTAGGATGTAAGGTTCTACACATCCATGTACCCCACATACTCAAAAGTATGTGATCCAGGAGTTCCCTTAGGAAAACCTGTTTCACCATCATTTAGACTCTGACAATGATGGATCTATGATCAGGGCTCTACATTTCACTTGATTAGTTAGGTACATTCAGTATTCTTATCATCATACAATAACACAGCTATATATGAGAATACTAAAATGTAGCAGGCCTAACTTATCACAATCATCAGTTATTTCATCTCAAGTCATCTGTCAAGCATGACCTTGATAACATTTATGGCTCTTACAGCCCATAATTCACAAAAGATGTCACTTAACAGTGCATCAAGATGATTCATTATTCATAAAGCTTAAGACATGCTTTCAATGAATATAACATGGTATTCCATACCTGGGTGTGACCATCATCTCATAATAACCTGCATGGTTAATTCAACAGATAATAGTAAACAATTCAACAATTAGGGTTTACTATTCATCTTTCATGTCATCACCCTAAAATTAGGGTTTACTATTCACTCCATGGTGAATTGTACTCATTACATCATCATGTAAGAGAAACATCATCATTAAGGCTCTTAATTAAGATTAAGATCCATTAGATATCATAATTAGCGTTTCCATGACCTCACATAGGTGGGTCATTCCCTAATCATGCACATTCATGTGTATTTGAAGTATCTCACTTGAGTTTCCACCCAAAAAGGGTACTTCTCTCTTTAGGATACTTTCTCTCTCTAGAAATACTTTCTCTCTCCTCTCACTAGTGGATGGTGCCAACACCACTCTAGATCAGGTTGAGATAAGTCTCCATTGACTAACATGAGCCAAAACATCAACATCATGTGATTAGGGTTTGATTAGAACAAGGTTTTACCCCTTTAGACCCCTCAAGGGTATTTTGGTAATTTGCCACATGATCACCATCATGGGTTAACTCACTAATCACATAGTCCCTTAATGACCTAGGTTACCATTAGGGTTTAGATTGGATCACCATTGAACTAATTACATCATCAAATGGTTAAGTACAAACCATCACCAATCTCCAAACGGTTTCAACCATCCAAACGGTCTTGAGACCGTTTGGCCCCAAACGGTCTTGAGACCGTTTGGATCCAAACGGTCTTGAGATCGATTGGACCAAACGATCTTGAGGTCGTTTGAGCCCAAACGGTCTTGAGACCGTTTGGTCTCAAACGGTCTTGAGACCGTTTGGTCCAAAAAGGGCTCAAACCGTTTGGACCTCCAAAGGGGTTCAAAGGTCACCAATGTTCATGGACATGTGTGTTGAAGCCCTCAATTAGTCAAAGCTATGTTAACCACTTATAAATTGAGTCAATTAGGGTTAGCCTTAGCCACTTAGACATCAAATTGACCCTCAATTGCAAGCCAATTAGGGTTCAATCTTCCTCAATTAGGGTTTCAAATCGATTGGTCATCAATGTTCAACAATGTGAATCAATTCAAGGTTGAACCTATCAATTGACCTCCAATTGGGCTCAAACTTGGCCCAAACGGTCTTGAGACCGTTTGCCCAAGGTTTGACCAAAATCCAAGTCATTTTGACTAAGGTTGAAGTCCAATTAGGTCAAAATCAGCAATTTTCATCACTTCATCAATTTCCTACAATTGGACCCTCAAACCATTAGATTAACTCAACCCTAGACCTTCAAACGGTCTTGGGTTGTGCCCAAACGGTCTTAGGACCATTTGGAGGAAATCCCCAAACGGTCTTGAGACCGTTTGGGTCCTTCAACCCAAAACTCAACAAGATCTATATGTTAAATCAGCACTTTTTCACCCGATTAGGGTTTCATGTTGAAGTGCCTTCAACTCTCAATTGGTTAAGAATTAGACTTTGATTCTATGCAGAGATGAAATTCAATATGTTAGGAACACACCCTCAAACGGTCGTCCCTTGGTCAACTCTTTCAAATGGTCTTGAGACCGTTTCAATCCAAACGGTCTTGCAAGACCGTTTGAGAGCAAACAGTTTGAAACCGTTTGAACCCAAACAGTTTGCAACCGTTTGGACCAAAAGGGTCCAAGGTCGTTTGAAAAAGTAACATAGGGAATCACGCCCCTCATCTTCAACCTCTTGCAAGGTCGGTTTCTCCACTGATTTGCTTGCAAACGTGCAAGGAAGAAGGGTGGTAGAAGGAGAATTTACCAAGTAAATTGTAAGAATTGAGCATACATATAAAGCATAAGTTTAGAGTTATAAAACCTGCCTAAAGGTTGATCTTAGAGCTCCAAGCCTTCAAGCTCCAAGCTTTAATGGCGTCCTTGAGCTTCCACAACTTGGTCAGAGGTGAATTCTCCAAGGAAACGTTGCTTTGGTCGGCTAGAACAAGAAGACTAAGTAAGCTAACCATAAAACCAACCTTAGAAAGTGAATTCCTCCATGAATTCGAGCTAGAAGGTGGGGTTCTCTTACCTAGAACAGGTTGGTCGTCCCCCCTGAGCTCCAGAGCTATACTTGGTCGTTTGAGAAAGAAAGGAAGAGAAATGAAGGAAAGAAAGTTCGTTCACTTAATTGCAAGGGAAAAGGGCTTATATACTTTAGCCTCTTTTACACCCTAAGGACCTCACAAGATTGGAAATCACATCTAGGTCCCTCCTTGCTCAAGGGCACGTCCAAACCTGTCTATCCTTATGCAAATATCATGAAATCTCAAGATCTAAGGGTAAAGGAATCCAACCTTCAACTAGGGTACATACATGAAAGATTTCTATACCCAAATTAGGTGTCTTTTACCACAAAGTTCATCTTTTCTTATCTGATCAATCTTTGATGTGCCCCTTTCATCATTTCCACTCTAAATGATGACAAGAGTCTTAAAAGATGTTTTAGATATTAAGAATTACAACTTGGACCCCTCAATTTGGGTAAATTGCACTTTACTCCAAATTAGGGTTTCTAAGCATGGGAATTGCTTCCACAGCTGCACCTTGGTGCTCAAGCTTGGGAAATCCCTCAAACTTTACCATAGACATCCTCATGATGTCTCAACATCAAAGGAACATCTTATCTTGTGAATTTTTCAAGTTCAACCCTTAAACTGGGTAATTTGCACATAGGTCCCTGCATACAACACAATGCTACAACTTTATACAAAAAGGAGCAATATTGAAAGTAAATGTTTCTGAGGAACTTAATTACATGCCAGGGAGTGTTCACAAGTATATTAATTACATATTTAGGCAAAACTTCCAGGGTTAGATCATAACCCAGGTCAGGGGTGTTACAAATTCTTTACCCCTTCAAAAGGATTTCGTCCCCGAAATCGATAAAGCTTATTATAAGAAAATAGCAGGATATTTTCTTCTCATTTCATCTTCTAGTTCCCAAGTGGCTTCTTCAACACCACGATGGTTCCAGAGGACTTTTACAAGGCTTATATCCTTCTTTTTTAACTTTTTAGTTCTTTTATCAAGGATTGATATTGGTCCCTCCTCATACGTTATATCTTCATTCAATTCTACTTCCATAGGTTGTAGAACTGACTCGGTGTCTGGGTGACATTTCCTCAGCATGGAAATGTGAAACACAGGGTGCATCTTCTGCAACTCCTGAGGTAACTCTAGTCTATAGGCCACCTTTCCAACTTTTTCAACAATTGGATAAGGTCCCATAAATCTAGGAGCTAACTTTCCTTTCTTCCCAAAATGAAGGACTCCTTTCCAAGGTGAGACCTTGAGATACACTCTGTCTCCAACCTGAAATTCTAGGGGTCTACGACGTTTATCGGCATACGACTTCTGCCTATCTTGTGCAGTCTTAAGCTGTTGTTGTATAACTTTAATCTTTTCTGTAGTTTGCTGTACAAGATCAGGGCCTAACAACTGGTGCTCACCAGTTTCATACCAACACAAGGGTGATCTACAACGTCTACCATATAAGGCTTCATATGGTGCCATATCAATGCTATGTTGATAGCTATTGTTATAGGCAAACTCTATCAAGCTTAGATGTAGATCCCAACTCCCGGTAAACTGGAGAACACATGCTCTCAACAGATCTTCTAAGGTCTGTATAGTCCTTTCTAACTGTCCATCAGTCTGGGGATGAAAGGCTGTACTAAACCTTAGCTTGGTGCCTAGGGCTCTGTGTAACTGTTCCCAAAAGCGACTTGTAAACTGGGGACCTCTGTCAGAAACTATAGTGACAGGAACTCTGTGCAAACGCACTATCTCTTGAACATATATCTGGGATAACCTCTCAGCAGAATAGGTTGTTTTGACAGGTAAGAAATGTGCTGTCTTTGTCAACCTATCAACAATTACCCAAATGGAATCATGTCCTTTGTTTGTCCTGGGTAGGCCAACAACAAAGTCCATGGTCACATGGTCCCACTTCCACTGTGGTATGGGTAAGGGTTGCATTGTTCCTGCAGGTCTCTGGTGTTCAGCCTTGACCTGCTGACACACAGGACACCTCAGAACAAACTCAGCTACATCCTTCTTCATCCCAGGCCACCAATACATATCCTTCAAGTTTCGATACATCTTGGTGCTCCCTGGATGCATAGCATACATCGAAGAATGAGCTTCTTCCAGGACTAACTTCCTCAGGTTGTTCACATCTGGCACTATCATCCTTCCATGATAGCATGCCACCTGGTCATCTGACTCATGAAAACCTTCTCGCTTCTCATCTCCAAACTCAGATCTAATCTGCTGTACAAAAGCATCTACTTGTTGTGCCTCCCTTATCTGCTCTCTTAAGGTAGGTTTAATCTGCATCTCAGCTAACAGACCAGCTAACATTGATGCCTTTATCTGCACATTGGCTTGCCTTAAAGAGATAAGCATATCTCTTCTAGAGCATACTAAGGAACTTAGTTGTGCCCTATCCATGGTTGATGTTGCTGATTTCCTACTCAAGGCATCAGCAACCACATTGGCTTTGCCCGGATGGTAATCAATTGTACAATCGTAGTCCTTGATTAACTCCATCCAGCGACATTGCCTCATATTAATCTCATGCTGAGAGAAGATGTACTTAAGGTTCTTGTGGTCTGTGAAAATCTAAAAAGTCTCTCCGTAGAGATAATGTCTCCAGATTTTCAAAGCATGGACCACAGCAGCTAACTCTAGATCGTGTGTTGGATAATTCTCCTCGTGTTTCTTAAGCTTTCGGGAAGCAAAAGAAATCACTTGTTTATCCTGCATCAACACACATCCAAGTCCATTCTTGGAGGCATCACAAAAGATTATATATTCCTTTCCTTGCTCAAGTAACACAAGCACAGGTGCACTTGTTAACCTCTCCTTCAACAGCTGAAAAGACTGTTGACACTTATCACTCCAAGCAAAAGGAACATCCTTTCGGGTTAACTTGGTCAAAGGTAAGGCTATAGAACTGAAATTCTTAATAAACCTTCGATAATAACCAGCTAACCCTAAGAAACTTCTAATCTCCGTCGGTGTCTTCGGTTGTTCCCACTGCAGAACAGACTCTATCTTTGCAGGGTCAACACGAATTCCCGAGGCCGATACCACATGTCCAAGGAAGGATACTTCAGATAACCAAAACTCACACTTGCTAAACTTAGCGTATAGCTTATGTTCCCTTAGCAAGGTCAAAGTCTGGCGAAGGTGCTGCTCATGCTGCTGAGCATCCTTACTATAAATCAGTATGTCATCTATGAAGACAACAACACACTGATCAAGAAAAGGTCGAAAGACTCTATTCATGAGTTCCATGAATGCAGCCGGTGCATTGGTTAGTCCAAACGACATAACTGTGAACTCATAGTGACCATATCTTGTCCTAAAGGCAGACTTGGATATGTCACTGTCCTTAATGCGGATTTGATGATATCCAGACCTTAAGTCTATCTTGGAAAAGACTGTTGCACCACGCAACTGGTCGAAAAGATCATCAATCCTCGGCAAAGGATACTTATTCTTTATTGTTACTTTATTGAGTTGTCTATAATCAATGCACAACCGCATCGATCCATCTTTCTTTTTAACAAACAAAACCGGAGCACCCCAAGGTGAGGTACTCGGTCGGATGAAACCCTTCTCAAGTAACTCTTGAAGCTGTTTCTTGAGTTCTGCCATCTCGGCAGGCGCCATCCTATACGGAGTCTGGGCTATGGGTTTCGTATCTGGGACCAAATTGATCTCAAAATCAATCTCCCGAGGTGGTGGTATACCAGGAAGTTCTTCAGGAAACACATCCTCGAATTCCCTGACTATCGGAACTTCAGCAGGGTTGGGACTCTCCTTGGTAACATCTACCACATGGGCCAAGAATGCATAGCATCCTTGCCTCATCAACTTATCAGCAACCATAGCTGATACAAGATAGGTGGGCAGAATCTTTCTTTCACCTTGAAAGATCCATGTGTTGCTTTCATCAGCAAACACAGCCATCTTGGACTCACAATCCAAGACAACTCGATACCTTTCCAAGGTATCCATCCCTAGGATTATATCAAATCCTTGCATATCAAGTGGTATGAGATCCACTTGAATGCGATGTTTAGAAAAGAAGAGTACGCAAGGAGAGCATACTTCTTGCAGAACAGCAGACCCACTCAACGGAGTCTCCAACAACAACTTATCTGCCCTATGACTAGTTATCATATTGCAGTTACGAATCACTCTTCGAGTGATGAAAGAGTGCGTAGCACCCGGGTCAATCAAAATAGATACTACACAAGATTTAGACATATCAGAATATAAAAGTTCCATCTGACCTGTCACTACTTGTGGATTGACCACTGCCTCTGGTGGGTTCATAGCATAGAACCTCGTTGTAGCCTATTGTTGAGGTGGTGCTGATGATCCAGCTTGAGACGCTTGCCCGCGTCCTCGACCTGTTCCTTGAGATTGTCCTCCCTGTGATCCCTGTTGTCCTTGTCTCAGAGGCTGTGTCACACTGACAGGCCTAGATCGGCAGTCCTTCATCAAATGTCCCACCTTACCACAGTTGTAGCATCTTCTTTCTTGTGGTCTTTGTGGTCCGGTAGCAGACATTGATGCAGAACTCTGTGTCTCCCGAGGTGGTTGTCCTCTTCCTCTACCTCTACTAGGAGACCACTGAGTCTGAGGACTAGATCTAGATGGTGGAGGGTTAGGTGCAGAGGATCTAGACTTCTTAAAGTCCATAGATGAAGAACCCTGGAACTGTGGATACCTCTTCTGTGTTTGCCTCTTCTCAACCACAGATCTCTCTATCCTTCGAACTGACTCAACGAAGGTAGCGAATCTGTCTCGGTTCTCTAAGGCAGACACTGGGGTAGACATGTCAGCATTCAACCCCTTCTCAAACCTTCTGATTCTTTCTTCTTCTGTGGCAGCCATGTGCGGACAAAACCGCAACAACTCCATGAACTTAGCTTCGTACTCGCTAATGTTCATCATACCCTGTCTCAGTCTCTCAAACTGAGAGATCTTCTCATATAGGAAGGTCTTTGGGAAATACCTTTGAACAAATTCCCGCCGAAAGTCTTCCCACGAGATCTCTATTCCAGGTCTCTTCTGCTCTTCCATGGTCCACCAGTGACCAGCACTTCCTTTGAGAAGATAGACAGCATGTCTAACCTTCTCAGCTTCAGGGATGTTGAGGATCCTGAAAGCCTTCTCCAGCTCTGTCAACCACAGATCAGCATCTGCGGGGTCAGCAGTCCCATGGTACTCGGTAGCTCCGACACGACGTAGTCGCTCGAACGTCTTCCCGATACCTTGCCCCTCAGGCTGGACAGGTGCCCTAGGTGCAGGCATAGGCAACCTGTCGGTTATGTGTGTCATGGCAGTCATAAACTACCCAAACATTGTCTAGACTGCTGGGTTACCCATGTCAGCTGGGTCAAACTGGGGTGGCTCTCTAGGTTGTTCTGGTACAGGCTGTTCCACCTCTGGCACTCCTGCACCACCTTGAGGTGCACTGGCACTACTTTCTTCCACATTCTCATCATGTGGCTCTGACATCTTAAGTATCTTCTTCTCCTGAGGAGTAGAAGATTCTATTAGATAAGGAAGGAATACTAAAGATAGACTCGACTTCCTAAGTCCTATGCCTCTGTAGACTCGGTGAACCTAGAGCTCTGATACCACTTAATTGTGGGCTCCGATCTCCAAATCACGAATTAATCCCGATTTAAACATGTGCGGAAGCAATCGATAAACAGCGGAAGACAAAAATCACGGGAAATTAAAACTTTTCGAGATAAGAGCTTGAAACCACAAACCTTTTCCATAGAAAAAGGATTTAACTATTTACATTACTGACAAATTACTTCTAGAGTAATTATATACAACATGGTACAAAATCTCTCAAGAATTCATCCTCAAAACATTCCAAGACCTGAGAGTACAGAGGACACATAGGACTTGACTCTAACTACACCATAAAGCAGGCTGAATCTCCACCTGAGATTTACTGCTCCTGATGCTGTTGTTGCTGGGATTGGTCACCTGTGTTCTTGTTTCTCCGTCTTCGACGACCACCTAAAAAGTAGAAGTCTACGGGGTGAGACAATTATACATAATTGTCCCAGCGAGAGTTATAACTCTCCACTAGAAGCTTTATAAGCAAGACATGGAATAACTAAAGCAATAAAAGCCTTCAAGATATTCACTTGCAGTTTGGATGATAAGCAAGAGTTCAATCAATATTTAAATATGAGAACATCTATGCTATTCAAGGTAACATCAATCAAATAACTCGTAGATAACTCTAACAGATATACTACGCTGTTGATTATGTTTTTCAAACATTATTGTTATGCCCTGTGGATGTGAGGCATACCACTCATACTCCAACTGATCACTAAGAAGTCACATCAGTATCATACATAGGTCATTAAAAGAGCCGGATTCTTATGACCTCATCTTCCTCAGTCAGTTAGAGGATTGATTGTTTAACATCTGGCGGGATGTCTTTATAATAGCTCACCAGGGTACTCTGGTCCTTCGCTATTTTTAGAGTTACAGTGGCATTCTGTACTCTCTTCGCTATCGGAAGATTTCTTGTTTATCTTTCACCGATACGGTATTTGTGTCTTTAAGGGAGTGTAGAGATACATCTCACCTTTAGGACTTTATGGTGGGGTCTGATGGACTACTAGAATCTACATCATCCTCTCACCCTTTCTTTTATAGTGAAGGTATGACGGACTACAAGAATCTACATCAAATACCTACACTAGGATGTAAGGTTCTACACATCCATGTACCCCACATACTCAAAAGTATGTGATCCAGGAGTTCCCTTAGGAAAACCTGTTTCACCATCATTTAGACTCTGACAATGATGGATCTATGATCAGGGCTCTACATTTCACTTGATTAGTTAGGTACATTCAGTATTCTTATCATCATACAATAACACAGCTATATATGAGAATACTAAAATGTAGCAGGCCTAACTTATCACAATCATCAGTTATTTCATCTCAAGTCATCTGTCAAGCATGACCTTGATAACATTTATGGCTCTTACAGCCCATAATTCACAAAAGATGTCACTTAACAGTGCATCAAGATGATTCATTATTCATAAAGCTTAAGACATGCTTTCAATGAATATAACATGGTATTCCATACCTGGGTGTGACCATCATCTCATAATAACCTGCATGGTTAATTCAACAGATAATAGTAAACAATTCAACAATTAGGGTTTACTATTCATCTTTCATGTCATCACCCTAAAATTAGGGTTTACTATTCACTCCATGGTGAATTGTACTCATTACATCATCATGTAAGAGAAACATCATCATTAAGGCTCTTAATTAAGATTAAGATCCATTAGATATCATAATTAGCGTTTCCATGACCTCACATAGGTGGGTCATTCCCTAATCATGCACATTCATGTGTATTTGAAGTATCTCACTTGAGTTTCCACCCAAAAAGGGTACTTCTCTCTTTAGGATACTTTCTCTCTCTAGAAATACTTTCTCTCTCCTCTCACTAGTAGATGGTGCCAACACCACTCTAGATCAGGTTGAGATAAGTCTCCATTGACTAACATGAGCCAAAACATCAACATCATGTGATTAGGGTTTGATTAGAACAAGGTTTTACCCCTTTAGACCCCTCAAGGGTATTTTGGTAATTTGCCACATGATCACCATCATGGGTTAACTCACTAATCACATAGTCCCTTAATGACCTAGGTTACCATTAGGGTTTAGATTGGATCACCATTGAACTAATTACATCATCAAATGGTTAAGTACAAACCATCACCAATCTCCAAACGGTTTCAACCTTCAAACGGTTTCAACCATCCAAACGGTCTTGAGACCGTTTGGATCCAAACGGTCTTGAGATCGATTGGACCAAACGATCTTGAGGTCGTTTGAGCCCAAACGGTCTTGAGACCGTTTGGCCCCAAACGGTCTTGAGACCGTTTGGCCCCAAACGGTCTTGAGACCGTTTGGCCCCAAACGGTCTTGAGACCGTTTGGTCTCAAACGGTCTTGAGACCGTTTGGTCCAAAAAGGGCTCAAACCGTTTGGACCTCCAAAGGGGTTCAAAGGTCACCAATGTTCATGGACATGTGTGTTGAAGCCCTCAATTAGTCAAAGCTATGCTAACCACTTATAAATTGAGTAAATTAGGGTTAGCCTTAGCCACTTAGACATCAAATTGACCCTCAATTACAAGCCAATTAGGGTTCAATCTTCCTCAATTAGGGTTTCAAATCGATTGGTCATCAATGTTCAACAATGTGAATCAATTCAAGGTTGAACCTATCAATTGACCTCCAATTGGGCTCAAACTTGGCCCAAACGGTCTTGAGGTCGTTTGGACATCATCCAAACGGTCTTGAGACCGTTTTCCCAAGGTTTGACCAAAATCCAAGTCGTTTTGACTAAGGTTGAAGTCCAATTAGGTCAAAATCAGCAATTTTCATCACTTCATCAATTTCCTACAATTGGACCCTCAAACCATTATATTAACTCAACCCTAGACCTTCAAACGGTCTTGGGTTGTGCCCAAACGGTCTTAGGACCGTTTGGAGGAAATCCCCAAACGGTCTTGAGACCGTTTGGGTCCTTCAACCCAAAACTCAACAAGATCTATATGTTAAATCAGCACTTTTTCACCCGATTAGGGTTTCATGTTGAAGTGCCTTCAACTCTCAATTGGTTAAGAATTAGACTTTGATTCTTTGCAGAGATGAAATTCAATATGTTAGGAACAGACCCTCAAACGGTCGTCCCTTGGTCAACTCTTTCAAACGGTCTTGAGACAGTTTCAATCCAAACGGTCTTGCAAGACCGTTTGAGAGCAAACGGTTTGAAACCGTTTGAACCCAAACGGTTTGCAACCGTTTGGACCAAAAGGGTCCAAGGTCGTTTGAAAAAGTAACATAGGGAATCACGCCCCTCATCTTCAACCTCTTGCAAGGTCGGTTTCTCCACTAATTTGCTTGCAAACGTGCAAGGAAGAAGGGTGGTAGAAGGAGAATTTACCAAGTAAATTGCAAGAATTGAGCATACATATAAAGCATAAGTTTAGAGTTATAAAACCCGCCTAAAGGTTGATGTTAGAGCTCCAAGCCTTCAAGATCCAAGCTTTAATGGCGTCCTTGAGCTTCCACAACTTGGTCAGAGGTGAATTCTCCAAGGAAACGTTGCTTTGGTCGGCTAGAACAAGAAGACTAAGTAAGCTAACCATAAAACCAACCTTAGAAAGTGAATTCCTCCATGAATTCGAGCTAGAAGGTGGGGTTCTCTTACCTAGAACAGGTTGGTCGTCCCCCTGAGCTCCAGAGCTATCCTTGGTCGTTTGAGCAAGAAAGGAAGAGAAATGAAGGAAAGAAAGTTCGTTCACTTAATTGCAAGGGAAAAGGGCTTATATACTTTAGCCTCTTTTACACCCTAAGGACCTCACAAGATTGGAAATCACATCTAGGTCCCTCCTTGCTCAAGGGCACGTCCAAACCTGTCTATCCTTATGCAGATCTCATGAAATCTCAAGATCTAAGGGTAAAGGAATCCAACCTTCAACTAGGGTACATACATGAAAGATTTCTATACCCAAATTAGGTGTCTTTTACCACAAAGTTCATCTTTTCTTATCTGACCAATCTTTGATGTGCCCCTTTCATAATTTCCACTCTAAATGATGACAAGAGTCTTAAAAGATGTTTTAGATATTAAGAATTACAACCTGGACCCCTCAATTTGGGTAAATTGCACTTTACCCCAAATTAGGGTTTCTAAGCATGGGAATTGCTTCCACAGCTGCACCTTGGTGCTCAAGCTTGGGAAATCCCTCAAACTTTACCATAGACATCCTCATGATGTCTCAACATCAAAGGAACATCTTATCTTGTGAATTTTGCAAGTTCAACCCTTAAACTGGGTAATTTTCACATAGGTCCCTGCATACAACACAATGCTACAACTTTATACAAAAAGGAGAAATATTGAAAGTAAATGTTTCTGAGGAACTTAATTACATGCCAGGGAGTGTTCACAAGTATATTAATTACATATTTAGGCAAAACTTCCAGGGTTAGATCATAACCCAGGTCAGGGGTGTTACACCATGCCTCGTGGTGAGCAACCCCTTTCTGAGGGCGAATGTCAGAGCCAAAGCGAGAGGGCGACTCGGCCTTATTGGGTTGGTTAGCTTTCCGCCTACATAAAAAGACAGGACACCATTATCAACCAGTTGGCATAGGGGACGTTTACAAACCCTGGATCTCTGATTTCCATGCAACACCAGATGGCGAGTCTGCAGATGCGCCAATGGGAAGTCGATCAACGGCTGTCTCAGATGGCTGCTCTAATGAAGGACCCTGCAGGAAAAACACTCCCTCACCCTGAAACTGTAGTAATGGCAGTGCTTAGATCAGGAAAGACGGTAGAGCGCGCTGATGAAGCCCCACCGGAACCTGAGCAAGGGCCCAAGGATGCTATTCCAGCAGGAGGCGGAGGATGGCCTGCAGAAGCCCAAGAGCCTGCGCCGAGACCGTCCGATGAGCCATCTAGTGGGAGGAATCCTTATGCTCCCAGGATACTGTTCCCGTACAAGCTGATCAAGGCAAATCTGAAAAAGCGGCACGAAAGGTTCATGGACTCGATCAGGAAGCTGCATCTTGAAGTCCCCTTCCTTGACGCTTTGGAGGAGATGCCCACATACGCCAAGTTTCTCAAAGATCTAATAATGAAGAAGAGAAGGGGAGGAAGGATAGAGACAGTGTACCTAGCCTCTACTTCCTCTGCCTTCGTAAAGCCCAGCCTGCCAACTAAGAGAAGGGATCCCGGAGCTTTCACAATCCCATTTGCCATCTGGGACAATGTCGAGCGGAAGGGTCTAGCAGACTTGGGAGCGAGCATCAGCCTCACGCCCTTAAGTTTCGCGCAAAGGATGGGTTTGACCGACATGGTTCGAACCAATATGCGGATTGAACTGGCGGATCACTCCTTCAAAAGACATGTTGGCATTGTCGAAGATGTGCCGATTAGGGTCGGTGATTTCTTCATTCCCTGCGACATCGTCGTCATCGACACAGCTGAGGATCCCAGATGTGCGATCATCTTCGGATGCCCTTTCTTGGCAACAGGGAGGGCGCTGATTGATGTCTCTGAAGGGATAATCACCTTGAGGGTTGGAAACAACCACATGGACTTCAAGATGAAGGAGATCATGAGAGGTCCATCCCTGTGTGAATCGGCCTGTTTTGCGGATAGTTACAATAAGTTCTGCGAGGAAATAGAGGAGGATATCCGGACAGTGGACCCGCTCGCAAGGGCAATAAGCTGTCGGGATCCCGACCTCGAAGATCCTGAGGTCCTGAGGCATCTCGACCTTTTCGACCTTTCTGACAAAGACTTGCAAGAAGAAGAGAAGGAGGTGAACTCTGCAAAGTACGCCTCCCTTGAGGGAGAACCTCAGGAGGAGACACCCCGAGCAAAGCCGGATTTAAGAGCGTTTCCTGAAGGGCTGAAGTACGAATTTTTAGATGAAGAACAGAGGAACCCAGTCATCGTAAACGCCGATCTTTCAAGCAATCAGCTAGACCGGCCCCTCGAGGAGTTAAGACTCCACAGGGGGGCTATAGGATATTCCGTAGATGATATCAAAGGCCTTAGCCCCGCCCTTTGCATGCATTGCATCAACTTAGATGAGTCCACCAAGCCTCTGGCCCAACCCCAGAGGAAGCTGAATCAGATGCTCAAGGAGGTCGTCAAGAAAGAGGTAATAAAGCTTAGGGACGCGGGGATCATTTACCCAATTAGCGACAGCAATTGGGTAAGCCCGATCCACGTAGTACCCAAGAAAGGCGGAATGACTGTGGTTAAAGGTGAGAGGGGTGACAAGGTGGCGGTAAGGACCGTCACCAGTTGGCGAATGTGCATTGATTACCGAAAGCTAAATCAGGCTACAAAAAAGGATCATTTTCCACTACCTTTTATTGACCAAGTTCTTGAAAGATTAGCGCATCACGATTATTTTTGTTTTCTTGATGGCTTTTCAGGATTTTACCAGGTACCCATCTTACCCGACGACCAGAAGAAAACGACGTTCACCTGCCTTTACGGCACTTATGCCTTTAGAAGGATGCCCTTCGGACTCTGCAACGCTCCCGCCACCTTTCAAAGATGCATGATATCAATGTTCTCAGATTTTCTAGAAGACATCGTGGAAGTTTTCATGGACGATTTCTCCGTCTATGGAAAGGACTTCGATAGCTGTTTGAAGAATCTGTCGTTAGTACTTCAAAGGTGTGAGGAAAACAGCCTGGTCCTGAACTGGGAAAAATGTCATTTCATGGTGCGGGAGGGCGTCGTTCTAGGGCATAAGATCTCAAGGCGTGGGATCGAGGTGGATACCAGCAAAGTCGAAGCTATATCTAAGCTTCCTCCGCCAAAATCCGTCACGGGGATAAGAAGCTTCCTCGGGCACGCCGGATATTACCGAAGATTCATCAAGGACTTCTCAAAGATTTCCAAGCCATTGTCCAATCTTCTGGTAAAAGATGCTGAATTTGTTTTCTCTAACGATTGTCTCAGTTCTTTTCAGACCCTGAAAAATGATTTAGTATCACCACCTATCCTTCAAGCTCCAGATTGGGGTTTACCCTTTGAGCTAATGTGTGATGCTAGCGACTACGCAGTTGGAGCAGTCTTGGGGCAAAAGAAAGATAAAAAGCACCATGTGATTTGCTACGCTAGTCACACGTTGGACGAAGCACATGTAAACTACACAACCACCGAGAAGGAGATGCTCGCGATCGTCTTTGCGTTTGACAAGTTCAGGTCGTATCTCGTCGGATCCAAGGTCAAAGTATACACAGATCATGGGGCAATAAAATACTTAATGCAAAAGAAAGACACAAAGCCCAGGTTGTTGAGATGGGCCTTGTTGCTCCAAGAGTTCGATCATGAAATTATCGACAAAAAGGGCGCGGAAAATGTGGTCGCGGACCACCTATCGATGATAGTGGATGAGAGACAGAGAGGGCCACAAATCGACGACGACTTTGCCGACGAAGCTCTTATGATGGCTGAAGCTCAAGAAGAAGGTTTTCCCTGGTTTGCAGACATCTGCAATTTCCTTGCTTGTGGAGAGCTGCCTCCTGACATCACCTACAATCAAAAGAAGAAGCTATTCGCGGATGCCAAGAATTATTACTGGGATGATCCTCTCCTGTTCAGAAGATGCGCAGACAACTTGTACAGGAGGTGCATCCCGGAAGAAGAAACCGCTGATATCCTGAAGGGATGCCACGCCTCCCCCTACGGTGGACACCTGGGTAGAGAAAGAACAGCGGTGAAAGTGCTATAATCAGGTTTCTACTGGCCCTCCTTATTTAAAGATGCTGCACGATTTGTAAAGGTTTGCAAAGAGTGCCAGTCAACGGGAAATATAGGGCGGAGGAATGAAATGCCGATGGCAAGCTGGATCGAAGTGGAAATATTTGACGTATGGGGAATTGATTACATGGGGCCGTTTCCCCCATCCCAAGGGTATCAATACATACTAGTGGCAGTAGATTATGTATCGAAGTGGGTAGAGGCGGAAGCCACCCAAACATGCGACGCCAAGTCGGTTATCAAGCTTTTTGAGAAGACCATCTTTCCCCGTTTCGGTGTACCGCGCACCGTAATAAGCGACGGCGGGTCACACTTCGGAGAAAGGCAGTTCAAAGCGCTCCTCCGAAAGTATGGAGTAAAACATAAGATCGCTACGCCCTACCACCCACAGACGTCGGGGCAGGTAGAGGTCTCAAACAGACAGATCAAGCAGATCTTAGAAAAAACTGTCAGCCGCACGCGGAAAGACTGGTCTATGAAACTTGACGACGCATTATGGGCCTACCGTACTGCTTACAAGACGCCCATTGGAACCACCCCCTACCATCTTATATACGGAAAATCCTGCCATCTGCCTTTGGAACTAGAACACAAGGCCCTTTGGGCGATCAAGTTCCTAAATATGGACCTAGACAAAGCAGGAGAAAAGAAGTTTTTGCAGCTTCAAGAGCTCGAAGAGCTGAGGATTCACGCCTATGAGAATGCAAAGATCTACAAGGAAAGAACAAAAATGTGGCATGATGCCCACCTTAGGAGAAAGGATGTGAGCGAAGGGGATAAGGTCTTGTTATTCAAGTCCTCCATCCGTCTTTTTCCTGGGAAATTACAGACAAGATGGTCGGGACCGTTTTCTGTGTCAAAGATATACCCGTCAGGAATGATGGAGCTCCGCGACAAGGATGACCCGACTAAGATCTTCAAGGTGAACAGGCACAGAGTGAAAAGGTTTTATGAAGACGAAGCTTTTGTCAGGAAAGCGGAGATTGACTTGCTGGATGTGGGTACAACCGAAGAGCCTACACCGGTCGAGCTGGCGACGGAAACTTCAGCGCTCCTCAGGAGGCAGCCCGAGTCATAGATTAGGATACATTTCTTTTCTTTGCAAAAACAAACATTATGGACTGTAATAAGGCCCGAGTCAGTGCATGTGCACGGGTGCTGACTCTTTTTGTTTTATGGGCCACCGCTGTGTTTTGCGGAACTTTGAGGAGTAATATCTTCTGAGGTAGGAGATCCTTCTCTATACCAATGATGTTTTACCCTGCAAAGGCCTTTTACTTCACCCAGGTTTAGTTTTGGCATTTTGACCGCCCGCTTTTCTACCGTGTCGACCAGCTGGGCGCAGAACCGCTGGTATCGGTCAGCCTCGCCCCGGGCGTCGCAAGGGCAGCGGATAACCCTTGGACTGCCCGATGGGACTGCGCGTTTCGGGAATAACGTGACTAGAATGCCCGACGCGCGCCATGTTTTGCCCGTTTTACCCCCAGCTAGGTTCTCTATAAATAGTGTGGAGGTTTCTTTGTGTCGGGCTATCATTTTCTCCTTTTTGCCACCTGGAACGCATGTTGTGATCCTCCCTTTTGCTCATGTGTCGGCCATATTGCCTTCGCCCTGGTATCGGGCGATGCCTCCTGAGAGCAAAGGTATAGCCCGACACACCTTTTTCCCGACACATTTTCTCTCGCCCGGCACAGGTTTTGCATCGTGCGAGGCGTATCGGCCGGCTTGTTGTTTTCTTACCAAACGACATGGCTTGTCACCCGATAGGGTTGTAGACCGACACGTTTATCGGCCGATAACCCTGTCGCCCGACGCCAGTATCTTTTACCGAGCCACTTATCGGGTTTACATGACCTACAGATTTTCTATCGCCCGACATGCTTTCGCGCGTAACACCGGTCGATAGCGTTTTCCCTATGCATCGTATCGGGCGTCATGCTTCTCACGGCGATGTCATGTTTTTGCTTCATGTGACCTCGAATCGCCCGACACACCTGTGCCGGGCGTCGAGTCATATCGCGCGACAACATCGTATCGTCCGATCCCTTATCGCCCAGTTTTAATAAGTGTTTCTTTTCATCTTCCTTGCCTCACAGATGAATAAATTATAAATTTAAATAACAGGCATGGCTCGTATGGAGCAAACCTCCGGCCGCGCCAACAAGCACGGCGGGGGAAACAGCAACCACAGTCGGGCAGAAATGGCAACAACAGTAAAAGGGGAGATCTTTCGTGATTTGGTAGTTCCAATAGCGAGTCACCTAGTTATCAGCCTGTCTATGGGGTGCCTTGGGACCACCTCCAGAGACAGCAAGAGTGCGGCAACCAAGGCCTCCGAACAAGCTCGAGGCACCTCGGTTCCGTCCTCTTAAGGGAGAGGGCCCACCCTGACTACACACTCCTGGGAACTAAACTAGGGACGGATAATCAGTCCCTTTGTTTATGTTACAACAGAGATGTGAAGAAAAGGTGGGCCAGAAGTGAATTTTGAGGGTTACGCTCACACTCAACCGCTACACCGCCGAAGCGAACCCACTAGACAACCTCCCAATGGCATGCTGCAACTTCGTAGGAGCATTTTGCAGCACATCAGAAAGCTAACCCTCACTGGCTGAGCTTTACCTCACTTTTGCTTTATTCTCTACTCTGGGACAGAGTAGAAAGTAAGTTTGGGGGGGTATGCCAGTGAGGGAGGTATAAAAATTTTATCACTTCAAGCTTTCTACGATATTCATTCTCTTTTACCTGATGTGCCCTTATAGCTCCCTGTATTTCTGATGTACGCATGCATGCCATATAAAAATTTCCAAAAATCTTTCCTTTGCAAATTTCCTGTCCCTATGCATATGTAAAAAGTTGCTGTAATAATAATAAAAACTTGTTGTGACTTCTTGCAAAGTTTACTTTCTGTATATTTAACGAGTTACAAGTTCTGTCATATCTTTCTGATAATGTTGTCTCAAACAAACAAAAGATTGTGCCTTGCCATCCAAAAATTTTCGGAAAATAATAATCTCGCAAACAGCTAAGAGACGAGTATGGAGAAGGAAAAAGCTGCCCAAACAGCAGATATCTCTTTTGTTTTCCCCTTACCCAGCAAAAATCTCAAAAAGAGAAAGAAGCCTTATGAGTGTGAATAAAAGCATGAGAGTTGTGCCCAATAAAAGAAAAGAAATATATATATATACACACTTGTTTTCCAAAAGTACCCATCTTTAGGCATGGTAGATCCGGGGCAGTGGTACGTAGGATGTGAAATCACTGCTCTAAAGCCAACTGGCTTGGACTGCAGGGACCACTTGCCCGTTAACGGACCCTTACTTGGATGGACTAATGGGAAACAAGAAGAAAAACCCAAAAAGCTTTAACCTACCCTATACACAACTTTCTGCCCCTAAAATAAAGCTGTTTGGTGTGGAAGCTAACTTCGGAATCATACACCAAAGTCTCGCTGAAGCTGTGGAGAAGAAAAATTTTACTTAAATAATAAGGCAAGTAGGACAAGGTCTTTTGTTCGCATTAAGACAGCATTACCTCCAAGATACCGCAAATCTTGTGCTACCCTTTAGCCTTAAAGTTTTACTGTGCAAGAAGAAGCAACACAGAGTTTAGTTTAAATATTGATTGAGGACAATCAAAAAGCTAACTTTGGGGGGATTGATAACACCAAATTTTGTGACGTTTTTGCCCTTTATCCTGTTATCAAAACTACCCTTTTCTGCTATTTTCCTCTATTTTATTAGCATTTTCGCAATAATTGGCCAAGCAACGCTCTTATTCCAGTTTTTCCTATCTTCTACAGAGTTTTCCTCGTTTTTGTGCAATAAGGCCGATCCCGGCCCACAATAAGTCTAAGCCCATCTCGACCTTCCTGACGCCCGATACAACTCAGCCCGATAGGGGCTGGGCGACACGAGAATAATCGGCGGAGAAGGGCGCTGCGCAAGAAGGAAGTGTCGGCCGACATACCGTCTACCCGACAGGGAGCCAAAGCCGCACCGACGACCAAACTCGTCGAGCGACACAGCCACCCACCGGCAGGCGTGCCGCCAGCCACGTGACCGATAGCCAGCACCTCGCGCCGAGACATACCTGTATCGGCTGTCCACATCCATCGACCAGCGTATAAGGGAGCTACGTGACGTTTCCAGCACCATAACTCCTTCAACCACCGGTATAAATAGCAGCTACAGGAAGCCGAAAAGACAAGTCGGAGAGGTGGTCGTCAGACTAGTCGGAGAGTCGAAAAATTCGGACAAGACAGTTCGAGAGCTACCTTCGAAGGTAGCTGTGAGAGCAAGAGTATCGCGCCCCAGTGCTCGTGCCGGGCGACACTAGGTGAGCTTTCCCTCATCCCGAGAGGGAAGGGATGGCTCACTTAGTGTTGTCCCGGGCAACACTGCGGGCCGATACCGGGCAGCGAAGATGAGCGACACGAGTGCCCGACAGTAGACTCGTAACTCTTTGCCCGACACGATATCGAACCCGATACACTCTGCCCGTCAGTCGTTGCTGCCCGAGAGGGTGCGCCGCCCGACATGAGCGTATCGGCTAGGGTCCTTGAGCGATACCGTCAGTCGTCAGTCGGCGCTGCCCGAGAGGGGGTGCCGCCCGACACTGCCGTATCGGGCTCGGCTCCTGACCGGTATCAGGCAGGAGAGCTACAGTAGTCTGTCGTTCTTCTACATCAAGAAGGCGACACCTATCTTTAATTCTGTTATTTAAATTCTTAGCTTATGCATTGTATTAAGACCCTTATTGCTTATGGTAATAGAAATGCTTAATTGCTATTTGTTTAGTGCTTGGTGCCTTATGATTGGGTAACTGCTGTGTTGGATATCCGAACTCTAGCTTGCATGTTTTGGATCGTGTTTCGCTTAGCTACCGAATTGTCTTTCCCGTCGCAACTTCTTCGAGAGTTGGGTTGTGGCTCTAGTGTTTGGTCCGGTTCTGGAGTACGAGAGTGCCTGGAACAGAGTTGTTTTAGTATCATTCCACTCTAACTTGAGCCCAGCAACCTCGAGAGGGGTGTTGGAGCTTGGTTAGAGGCACCCGCTCTGAGAGGAGGGGTGCAGGGTGTTACTGCTACCACTTGTCTTACTAAAGTCTTATCCCTTGCATTACGCCTTAAACTGCAGTTTATCTTTCTATTTTCTGTTGCATGAAAATTCCTAAAAACTGCTAAATGACAAAATCTTAATCTTTCTTGTAACTCCAGTTGGAGATAGTTTTCTTTGATTTAATCGTGACAGCTTGTTGTTCCCTTTCGGGGGACTTTAATATCTCTTTATACCCACCGGAGTGTAGAGTGTCGATTCAGAGTCGTCAACACGACCCACCTTGTCCCTGTGTTCGACCCCGTATGACTACTTCGACCCCGTAAACAAAGTTGCGGGGGCCTAGAAGGATTCGGGTTATAAATGTGAAGGCTCGACTACCTCAAATACGCCTCCAATTTTAGGACGCGCGATTTAGGCCGGTCAGTATATTGTTGGTAGAATTTAATAATTATTACTGATTATTTGTTGAACCTTTGATCCAGGAAATTGGGATAACGACTCTGATCTCTTGGTCTCCCTTAATTGGCGGTTACTAGGAGGTGGGGTCGTTACAGTAGGGGGTGGGTGCCATAGGTTTTCTTCTTAGAATCAAAGTAGGTCATGTGATGTAGAATGTATCGAGACCAATTGACTCCGACATTCTTCAAAATACTATACATGATCACAGTGGTGTTTTCCAAAAAAATTGTTTGGTTTTTCTTTGGATGGACATTGCAGTTAACTATGAATGCAATCAGACGGTTTTTGAGATCCATGGAAGAGGATGGCATGGCTGACTTCTATTGGGCTTCTTCAAAAACTTGTGAATATCTAGAAGAGTAAGATCAAAACTTTTGTAGAAGGCCTCTAGGTCAATCAAGTCACAATAATCAGGATAGTCAGCTCTCCATGTGTCAGTGACCTCAGTACCATTGAGAAAGATATTCAAAGAATCTTTAGAGATGATAAATTTTGTATCGACAATCATGGAAGTCATAACTACCTGAGAATTGGGTGTCATCACAATTTTGTCATAGTTCCATTTGAGATTTAGATAAAACTCATGGACCACCTTAGTGTTAGTGAAAGAATTATTGAAGCACATGCATACTACACATAAAGAACCTAGATGATGGGAAGAAAACAACTCAGCAACATCCTTGATAACCACCTTTGTGGTGAGATGAGGCTCAAAAGTTATAAAAGGGAAGGGATTCCTAGGAAGGAGCTCTTTATAGAAATTTAAAGCTTTGGAGGATATGAATAAGGTGTCATCAAAGGAGAAGAGTTGAGAAGTAGAGGAAGAGGATGATGTTCCACTTGGGATGGCTCTTTTCCTACGGTTGGAAGCCATGGAGGTGGATGGAGAGAAAAGACAACCAAAAGAGAGAGAGAGAGAGAGAGAGAGAATGTCACCAGCAAGTCATCAAGACACCTAGGTAGGAGATGGAAGAGGCAAGGAATGTCAAACAAAGGTTGGGAGAGGAGGTGTGAACCTAGGGTTTGAATTCAAGGAAGCTGGGGGTCAAGATCGGTCGACGTTTCTCTAGTTGAGAGGGAGAATAGCCGGTCAATACCCCTTTTTAATTTGATCCATCTTGGCTATTGGTCGAGTTCGGAGATGTGGAAACTTGACCAATCGGATATTTCCATATGACCTTGACCAATGATTGGTTGAGTTGGCAATTCGACCGATATATATTCTGTTCAAAAAGTTTTAAAAAATATATTCCTAGCCTCTAGGGTGCTAAATACATTTATTTCTTTAGCCCATTATGCATTCTATACATATTGAGATACATTTCACTTGTCATAGGGTAATATTTTGTGATAAAACATTCATTTGCCAAAGATAACTAAAACAAGCGAAATAAGGCAAGAAAATAAGAGAACTATAGCACTTAGAAAGCAAGAGATGATCAATTTTAAGCAAGGAACATATAGGTTAGAGAACAACTAGCTAGAAGGCATGTCGATATTATCAAAAGTAGTTATAAGTAGTTTTGATCTAATAAAAGAAAATTCCTCTCTAGCTAGAGGTTTAGTGAAAATGTCCGAAAGTTGATTCTCTGTGTCCACATGCGTGATATAATATCCTTCTTGGCAATGTGGTCATGAAAAAAGTGACGACAGACTTCTATATGTTTAGCTCTACTATGCAATATAGGATTGTACGACAAGTAAATTGCACTAGTATTATCACAATAGATAGCAGAAGCATCGAAATGAATGTTAAAGTCTTAGATCATTTGCTTCATCCATAGTACTTGGGACAACAACTCCCAATTGCAATGTATTCGGCCTCGATAGTTAAAAGAGCCAAAGTGCTTTGTTTCTTAGAGAACCAAGAAACTAGGCATGGTCCTAGCAAGAAGCAAGCACCACTTATGCACTTTCTATCAATCAAACAACCTGCATAATCAGCATCACTATAAGTAGTAAGAGTAAAGTCTCTTGACTTAGGATACCATAGTCCAAAATTTTGAGTTTTGGCTAGATACCTCAAAATCCTCTTAACCTCTATGAGATGTGATTTCCTAATACTTAATTGAAAAAGCAAGCATACAATCCAACACTAAACATTATATCAGGTCTAGAGGTAGTTAAATAAAGTAAACTTCCAATCATACCTCTATAAAGCTTCTCATCTACTTTTTCACCTTGTTCATCTCTATCAAGCTTGGCGGTGTTTGACATGGGGGTGTCCATTGGCTTAGTGTTCTCCATCCCAAAGCATTTAAGTAGTTCACTTGTTTAATTTCCTTGGTTGATGAAGTTCCCATATTTAGTTTGTTTAATTTGAAAGCCAAGGAAGAAAGTAAGATCCCCTATCATGCTCATCTCAAACTCGCTCTACATAAGAGAATTAAACTCAATGCAAAGATCAAGGTCAGTTCCACCAAAAACAATATCATCAATATAATTTGAATAATTTAGAAATTTCTAGAAGTGTGTTTTTGAAATAAGGTAGAATCGACTTTGCCCATGATATAGCCATTTTATAGAAAAAAATTCTTTAGTTTCTGATACCAAGCTCGAGGTGCTTTTTTGAGTCCATAGAGAGATTTTTGTAACAAATAAACATGGTTAGGAAAATTATCATGTTCAAAGCTGGGAGGTTGAACAACATATAACTCCTCCTCAATTATACCATTCAAAAATGTACTTTTAACATGCATTTGATAAAGCAAAAAGTTTTTATGACTAGAAAAAGCAAGCAACATACTAATTGACTCAAATCTAGCTATAGGTGCATATGTTTCATCAAAATTTATACCTTCTTGTTGATTGTAGCCCTAAGCAACTAACCTTGCTTTGTTTCTTACCACTTTTCTACTTTTTTTAAGCTTGTTGAGGTAGACCCACTTAGTTCCAATGATCTTTCTATCACTTGGTCTTGGAACAAGAGTCCACACTCAGTTCTTCTCAAATTGTTCCCACTCTTCTTGTATGACTATGACCCATTCATCATCTTTAAGAGCTTCTTTGACATCTTTTGGCTCAAGCTAAGAGATGAAGGTGTTGTCTGCTTGTTGTTTGTTATAGGTAGTTTGTGTCTTCACTCTTTTGAAATAATTTCCTATGATGAGCCTTTTAGGATGATGCTTTGAAAAGTGGGGGGTTGGGTCCTTCTTTTCTTCTTCTTTCTCTTCATCATCATCTAACACCTCATTTCCTTTATCAACAATGTTGAGTTCTTTTAAGTGAGGAATCACCTCATCTGCAAAATCAATATTAATAATATTCCTAGAAATAGAGGGGTTAGTCTCAACAAATCTAACATTGATATATTCTTCTACTTTACACAATTCAATATTAAATACTATGTATGCCTTGCTAATAGTGCTATAGTCAAGAAAGAAAGACTTGTAAGACTTTGGATCAAACTTGACGAGGGAATCCTTGGTGTTCAAAAAAAAACAAGGACAACCAAAAACATGAAATAAATAAATCGAAGGCTTTCTCCTATGCCATAGCTCATAGGGGTTTTTATTTAAAGATGGATGAGTAAAAACCCAATTTTGCACAAAACATGAAGTACTAATGGCTTCAGCCCAAAACTTCTTTGGAGTTTCATACTCTAGAAGCATAGTCCTAGACATTTCCTATAGTCACATATTCTTCCTCTCTACAACCCCATTTTGTTGAGGTGTTCGAGGTGAAGAAAAGTTATGTGCATAGTCAGATTCCTCAAAAAACCATTGAAGCAAATCATTTTCAAATTCTCCCCCATGATCACTATGGATATAGATGATCCAGAAAGAAGCTTCATTTTCCACTCATTTGCAAAAAGTCATCAAAACCATCAAGAGTATCGCTTTTTGAAATAACAAAGAAAATCTAAGTAAAGCAAAAAAAATCATCAACAATCACAAGACAATACTTTCTACCATAAAGCTATTGCATACGCATTGGTCCAAATAGATCAATGTGAAGAAGCTCAAGACTCTTTTGGTACTAAGGACTCCTTTGGATTTGAAGAATGACTTGGTTTCATTTCCTTGGGTACAATGTTGACATTCCTCATCCTGTTTAAGATCCAATTTAGGAGTTCCCTTCACCAAATCCTTTTCTCTCAACTTCTTCATTTGATGCATATTTACATGACCAAGCCTACGGTACCATAAATAAGTATCATTGGAATTGGCAACAAGACATCTACCAACAATAGGCTTAATAGAGTCAAGCACAATAATATAGAGATTACCATTTCTAGTTCCCTTCTATATAACATTATAGGAGAGGGAATCTATAAGCAAGCATTCAGGTGAGATAAAAAGAACAAGATAATCATTATCACAAAGTTGACTAACACTTACTAAATTGTGATGTAGGCCATCCACAAGAATAACATTCTTGATGTTAAGTGAATCACCTACAACACCCTCACCTATCACCTTACCCTTGTTGTTGTCACCAAATGTAGATGGCCCTCCTTTCTACTTTGTGAATTGATTGAAATGGTTGATTTCACCTGTCATGTGCTTTGAGAAGCCACTATCAACAATCCATTTTGCTTTTACCTGTAAGAAAGGGAGATGTAGGCTTCCAACTCAAACTTTGGGATCCAGTGTTATTTTGGGGACCCATTTCATCGTTGGTTTGGTCCCCTTCTCTCTATATGGACAATAAGTAGAATAATGGTCATCACTCTTGAAATGTACACAAACCATAGGGTTCTTACAGTTGGAAAACTCTCCATGGAAAATAGGAGGTTCCTTTCTCTTTTTCTTACTCTTTTCCTTGCACTTGCTCTTTGGAGCTCCCCCTACCTATCCCAAACCACTAGTACCACTATGTTTGGTAGAGTGATCTAGAACTCCATTGAGGGATTTCTTCCCTTTGTGGAATCTTTGGAAGGAGGCTTTTAGTTTGTCATTATCATCACTAAGAGTAATGACATTAGAAGATAAACTAGCAAGAGAATCTTGTGCATGAAGAAGGTTGGACTCTAAACAGAGGGCCTTAGTAAGATAATAATATTTTTCCAAAGTGAGACTAGCAATCATGACTAGGCAACAAAGGTCAAGAAGAGATATCATTAACTTGATCAAGCAATCTAGCATTTTTAGTTCTAAGAAAAACAAGCTCATCAAGATAGACTCTATTCTCATCTTTAATAGCATCACAAGCAAGCTTAAGATCATCATTTTCGGTTTTTAGCAAAGCAAGATTATCAACTAGGGCATGTTTTCTTTCTTAAAACTATTAATGTTCAGAAGGTAGATACCATTATGTACTTCAACTCCATTGTATTGGAGCTCAAGGTCAAGAAACATCCCTTGCAAGGAATTAATGTTGTCAAGATGAAACTTCTCATTTCGATCAAGAATATCAATTTTTGCGTACAAAACATATATGATTTTATCCAACCTCTTCTTCTTAGACTTACATTCAAAATAAGAAGAGAGGGTAGCATTAAGCATATAGATAAGAGTTTCCTTAGATAACTCATGCAAGCTTTCCTCACTTACCTCACCAATGTCTTCACTTACGGAGGCCATGAGTGCAAGATGGCACTCTCCCTCATCAGAGATTGAGCCACTTGAAGAGGATTCTTCCCAAGCCGCATGAGTTGAATCCTTGCTCGTCTTATCCTTCTTATCCTTCCTCTTATATTTGCCTTTATTCTTGTAGTCATCCTTCTTCTTGTGGTTTCTCTTATTCTAAGATTTCTTTGCCTTGGGGCATTCATTATTGTAGTGCCCTTTTGTCCACATTCATAGCATCTAGGAGTAGAGGATGAGGAAGACTTTCCCTAGAAGTGATTTCCCTTAGAGTAGTTTGCTTTATTATTACTAGAGCCATCATCTTCACTTCAGGAGGGTGGAGAGGACTAGCAAGCAAGTTTTTGTTGGAGAATCATTGCCCCCACTTGAGCTTTGAAAGCATTGCCTTTGATCTTCTTTGATTCCTTCTCCTCTTTCTTGTCAACTTCTTCTTGCTTGTCTAGCCTTGACTCATGAGCTTGAAGGTTGCCAATGAGCTCCTTGGTGGCTAAGTCACCAAGACTACTAACTTCTTCAATAGAAGTCACCTTGGGTTCCCATCTCTTGGGAAGAGACCTTAGGATCTTGTAGTTGATAGTTCCTCTATCCAAGGTGTAGCCCAAAGTAGCAATCCCATTGATGATAGTGTTGAGCCTTGTGTACATCTCAGCAACTCTTTTCTTTCTTACCCATCTTGAAGTTCTCAAGCAGTCCATTGAGCATGTAGATCTTTGACTATTTGACTTGTTATGTTCCTTCATAGGTGATGCACAACTTGTTCCAAATCTCATGAGGTGTGTCTCAAGATGAGATCTGATTGAACACAGAGGGAGTGAGGGAAGCATAGGTTATGCTTATCACCTTGGCATTGAGCTGTGCCTTCTTGAGTGTAGATTCATCCCGAGTATCTACTCACTCTTTGGATCCTTGTATGGAAGGATCATCACTATCCACATGCCATATTTTATACCTTAAGGTAGAGCTGCTTCCACCATTTCTAATAAAGGAAATTTGTGTCATTGAAAATTGGGGGTCTCATGGAGAAGCCTCCCTCTAGGTTGAGGGACCCAAGTAAGTTGACCTCCTTCTTATCTCATCAGAGATGTGTTGGAGATGACCGTCACATTGATACCACTTGTTGGATCACAAGGCTCTATAGGGTGGTGAATAGAGCTAGAAACACTTGCACAAACATTTTTAGACCTTCAAGTTACTTCAACTAATCTCAATTTCAAATAGTGAGTTTGATGAAAATCTAAAAATGCATAGCAAGGATGAAAGAGATTGATTTAAGAACTTGAATAAGTTGTTTTATTGGAGTGCTTCCACTCTCCAAACTAGGAGAGAGTCAGCCCACTACCTAGAGAGGTCAAGCTCTGGGATTTCTTAACCATGTCTACTTCTTCTATTCAATTATAAGAGTTACAACATATGATCTTCATTTTGTAAGATAAGGATATTCACCTTCCCTTTGAGGTCAAGGGATCCAATAACCTTACAAAAAAGGTCTTACCTATCCAAGAGCTACTCTTCTACCTCTCCAAGGTGTTACCCACTCTTGCAAGCAGCTAGATGCCTTAACCAAGGAGATCCCCTTCTTGCACTGAGTCTTTTGTTTTGAAGGATTTACCCACTCAGCTCCTTGGATCTTCTTCCTTGTCCTCCTCCTTCACTCAGAGAAGATATATGTACCTTATTCTACATCTTGAAGAAGCTTGCACCTTCTCCTTCACTTATAGAAGCTTTCACCAACCTGATCTTGAAGAAAGGGTTTGGGAAAAAAGAAGCTTTGAGAACTATACAAGTATACAATGAATTAGCTCTCTTTCACATATCCTATGTCACTCGTATGAATGAATTTGAAGTGTAATAAAGAGAGATAAAGGGGCTCAAGTGGACTAGATGCACTCAACTATAGCAAGAATCTCGAATAGCATCAAGGAGAAACCTTGGAATGAACTCCAAGAGGTCCTAGTTATAGTTGGGGACATCCACTAGAGGGTAGG
Source organism: Alisma plantago-aquatica (assembly GCA_963693085.1). Classification (NCBI taxonomy): domain Eukaryota; kingdom Viridiplantae; phylum Streptophyta; class Magnoliopsida; order Alismatales; family Alismataceae; genus Alisma; species Alisma plantago-aquatica. Next base: position 1,336,092,899 of record OY856412.1, read on the forward strand.
AAAACTTAGGAATGCTTTCTAGACATTTAGGGCACTACAATAGATATAATTTTGAGTTTTGCAACAATCCAATGGTTAGAATCACTTTTTCTATGTTTTTCATACAATGCATTCAGTTGAGTTTCAATGAAGATAACTCGACTGGTCGCATTATGCGACAAAGCTAATTTAAATCATCGATCGAATTTTTCCTGGTGGAAATTCGACTGATCCATTTAGATGAGTTTTGGGTTGTGCAGTGATTAGTCGAGTTCTATGAGTGTTCAACTCGACCGGTCAAGGTCATTCTCACAATCCATCAAGGAACTATCAGGTTTGCAACTCGACCGCCGAACATCCTGTAATGAATTATGGAAAATGGCTTTTGAGTGATCAGACATTAGAATTAATGGCCCTTGATTTTTTTCTCATCTTAGTTACAAGTTATCATCAATACAAATCATTATAAAATTATCTAAGGTGATTTGAAGTGATTTTCACAAAAGTGCATTTGCATTGCTTTTGACTTGAACTAAGGCAAGCTAGAGCTTGGTAGATTTGATCCTTTTCATGTACGTAATGCTGAAATCCATCTCAAAAAACATATTAGATACATATGAATGGAATGGTTAAGTCATTATCAAAATATGGACAATGTCCAACACTTAGGTCAACATTTATCACTTTAAGAATTGGACAACCAGTCAACAAAATAATTTATTTGGTTTGTAAGACCCTTGACCTTGCTTTTTGGTTGAACATATTTTATTACCTTAATTAGATGCTTAAAATTTTAATAAAATCATAATATGGGCTTGGATTTCATGTGACAAACCTAAGTTTCAAGTTTGATCCAGTTTGGCACTATTAGAGCAAGTTATGCAATTATATACTTATTTTGGACTTTTCTATAATTTACCAATATTTGAGGTTTTTCTTGCAACTTGTCACATGATTTTTGTACCTTATATGTTTTCTTATTATGCTTGATCTTTTTGTGCCATGGGGCACCTTGTTACACCATGGTTTGGTGAAGATGCCTTTCTAGGGTTGAGTTAGGGTTTCTCCTTCATATATGAGCTACCTTAGAGGCCAAAACTCAATGCTTCTCCTAGTTGGATGGAATCCAAAGGTGTTAGGATCCTATGGTGGTTCCTTGTGTGTCCCTTTAGGTGTGATATTTTATGGTTTCCCCTCTTGTGTCTCCTTAGGTCGGTGGTTCACCTACAGAGGTGCTCAAACAATGGTTTTCACCCTTGTGACCTAGTGTTCCAAAACAAATGGTCACCCTACTTTAAACTTGATGGTCACCCTGGGAAGCCAACATCTGATGACCCTGAAGACTCCCACAACTGATGGAGCTACTGCTTTGGATGGATGTGACCCTTTAGGCCATGGACATAGAGCAAACCTAGTAGGACACCTTAACCTTCTCTCCCCCCCTCACCCTTAGCTTACCTTCCCTCTAGCATGAAAATGAACCCTTTAGACCCCACCCCTCTCTTCCTTTATGTGTATAGTTTCTTCCTCCCTTTATTGGTAGATAAGAAGGTGCCCAAGGTAGAAGAAGGTGGCCAATCTCCTTGCATGTGCATCTAGTGCTTGTGGAGCTTCCTTTGCTTGTTCTTGACCTAAGAAAGTAATCTCTCCCTCTTTCCCTTTGTTTTACTTTCTGTCCTACTTCCTTCTCTCTTATTCTTGGTTAGACCCATGGTGTTCCATGGTAGAACTTGTGCTAGAGCTTAATGAACACCTCTTTCTTGCTTCCTTGACCTAGGGTTTGCTTCCTTTCTTGGAGTAGGAGCTAGCTTGGCCGTGTGGAGTGCTTAAGCTAGAGTTTCTTCCTCTTTTTCTCAAACTATCTTGTTGTTTGGAGCTTCTTCTTCTTCCTAGAGGTGAGTTATATAACTTTCTTCACGTTTTTTTCTTACTACTAGCTTGCATGTACATGTTCTTTCTCTAAAATAAAGTTCTAAGCATAAAGATAATATCTTTACCTAGGGTTTGAGCTTAGGGGCTAGTTCTTTCGTGGTTTATCTTCTTAGTTGTGCCCTAAAACTTGTGTACGACCCTTACTTGGTAGAGGAAGCTCTATACTTTGCATAACCATGAACCTATGGTACTCTTGGGGTTTACAAACGATGGTTTCTCTTATGTGTTATGGAATGTTTTCTTCTTGGTTTTATGGTCTGATGCTTGGGCCCTTGTGACAACCGATGGTGGGTACCTTGGTTCTATTTGAGCCGTCTTTTACGGCCTATAACTGATGGATATATTCATCCAAAGTGGATGGCTTTAATTCTCTCCTCAAGTGGTTCTAAACAATGGGTTTTACTTAGGGTTTTGGGGTTGTTTTCCTTCTTATTTTATCAACTAATGGTGTGCTTTCTTACTAGAACCGATGTCATGTTCTTGGTGGTTTTGATTTCCTTACCTATGCCAAACGATGGTCATGTCTTAAGTTCTATGTTGGAATCTTTTGTTCTCAAGAAATGATGGTCTTAGTGCTCTTGTTGTAGTTTCAATTGATAGTTTCTTTTCTTCCACCAAACGATGGTTTCACAGTGGTTTTTGTTGTTTCACCACCTGTAGATGACAACTGATGGCTCCACTGGGTCCAACACTCGATGGCCCCACTGGTCCATCAACCAATGGATGTTTAGACTCCAATATTTAATGGTCTCTCTGACCCATGATCATCAACCAATGATGATACTAGTTCAATACTCGATGGTGTCAACCAATAGAGGTTCCGACTTTATGATCTGATGGTAATTATGTACACCACAATCGATGGAGACCCTGGACTCCACAACCAATAGTGGACCTAGGTGTCACAATCGATGGTGTCCTTTGAGTCAACAAACGATGGTGCTTCTTATGTCTTCAACTGATGGTTCTCTTTGAGTAATCAAATGATGGCTTGACTAGGTTAAGTTGGTGACTCTTCCTAGGTTACAACTCACTGGTTTCTCTATATGATTACCTAGAGTTGTTTTCTTGTGTGCAATCGATGGTTTTACCTACTCAACATCTGATGGTTTTGAATGAACTCATAGTTTATGGTTTGGTGTTGATGATGTTAAACCGATGGTTCAATGCCCATAATTTGGTAGTCTTACCTCAACCTTCATATGAATGTAAATTAATAGTCACAATAATGAGTTCATGTGTAATACTAAACTAGCATGTCTTGTTACACCTAACCCTTATACAAATATGTGATGATGGTTAATCATACTTAGCTTTCTTGTATGATTAGTATAATGGTGCAATATTCTCCCTATTGTTGTTGTAACCTTAATGTGTTAACTAGTAGTTATCATAGCCTTATGATTGATGATTCCTTATGCTAAACATGTGCACTATAAGTATGATGGTGGTCAATCATGCCTAGCCTTCTTGTAGTATTGATATAATATAGGAATATTCTTAATGCTAAGATAACTCTGTTGTGTTATCATGTGAACATCTTTTAGCTCTTTAATGCATTATCATGCAGATCTTGTGTATCACATGAATGGTGATGGTTTATTGAACCTTATTATAAGGTGTAGAAAGATAATGATGTTCACGTGAATGGTGATGGTTTATTGAACCTTGTTATAAGGTGTGGAAAGATAATGATGTTCTTGTAGGTGATTGTGAGTATGGTCTTGATGACCTTTGGGCATGGTTGAACCCTAATGGAGGTGTGACCATTTTCATGATGTGACAAGGATTTAAATCATGTGATGGTTTAATGACAAGTATAGTTTCATGGATGGTAATGAACATATATGTTGTGATAGTGTGATGAGGAATTATGTTTCAAACGTTTTAATATCTTTTGGATTTGCTATATATCAATTCTTTCTAGAAATGAATTAGGTATTGTATTCCCACTTGTTTGATGTAGCCTTAATTCACCCAATTGACATAATTAATCAAGTGAAACCCTAATCATGTAGTGCCTTGAGCCTTAGAACCATTCAGTGTTAGAACTTGCTAAATGGGGAAACAAGTATTCCAAAGGGAAACTCAGAGTGCATACTCTTGAGTATACATGATGCAGGGAGTGTACATCCTTGATATCCTGACCCCAATGTTATGGAGGATGGTTGTAGTCATGCCTCAGTTTGATAAATTGTATATGTGGTGTGATTAAGGACAACTGTAGTTGTACCTCAGATGATAGGGTGGTGTATACTATGATTTTGGGTGTCGTGACCTTTATACCAAGGACGGTGGTGTTTAGCATCTTGACTATATGTCACTGCATGTAGATTGATTGTTATGTCACTTCCTTTTCACTCATACTGACTGAGGGTGGGAGATCTTAGGATGTTGGTACTCCTAGATCTTATACATAATTGAATAGAACTTCGCAGTGGTCAGTTGGAGTTTGAGTGGTATACCTCACTCTCCCTAGGGTTTAATAAAAGACATAATTTATCCATGTATTATATTTGTTAGGGTTATACATAGTGCTTCACATTGTATGATAACCCTGGTTTTCTCTTTTCATGTATAGATGATGTTTAATATAATAATAGAAGTAGCCATGCTTGTGTTCTTAGATATACTGGTAATGTTGGTCATGTTTTATGATAATAGTTATCTCATGCTGCTAGCCATGCCTATGTAGTTAGATATGCTTATACTTCTAGTCATGCTTAAGAAAAAGATAGATGTGCTTATATTGTTAGCTCCACTTATGATGTAGATCTCCTTATCTTGTTAGACATGCTAATACTATTAGCTATGTTCATGATTCTAGTTAGGCTTATGATGCTAATCATGCCCATGATGTTAATTATGCTTGATCTCTTGAGAATAATGTTAATCTTTCAATTATACAAATATGACTCTGATTAGAACTGTTCCCAAGAATTTTTATATATGGTATTTCTATTCTGTTATATAATCTGCTCTATCGATTACAATTGCATAATATGCATGCTTAATTTATTTAATTGAATTATCCATCGTAATCAATAAGTGTTGTTGAGAGTTATACCTCTTGCTGTGACATGGGTCTCACCTCATGGGTCACATCATCTTTTTAGGTGATTTCCAATATCGGTAGAAAACCAGTGGTAGTGAGGAGCAACTTTGGTGATGAATATTAGAGAAGGTTGTTTAGATATCTAGTCTTTCCTAGAGTCATGCTTGTACTCTAAGGTCCAGGCGGGAAAGTTTGTATATGATGTTTCAATCAACTTGAGTTTTTTGTAGTATTTTGATGCTTGTACACATTGCATATATGGATAATTTTCTTCTATATGTATATATTGTGGCAGAGGCCACGGTATATTTGTAAAATATATTTGGTAGGATATATGAATACAAGCAAGATGTTGGGCATCTATGTAAAAGTTCTTGAGTATGTTGGTCGAATAAATCATTTTAATTATCCTCTTTATCTGCTATGTGGTTTAGGGCTAATTTGGGTGGGTGTAAAACCAACACACACTAGGAAATGAAAAATAGGAATTTGTAATCATTGAACTGAACTACACCAAATTTGTTTGGTGCAGAGTAAAATGAACATAGCATTTTAGTGTGTAAATGTTTGGTTTGATTTTTCTTATAGAAAACGTTTGGTTTGATGTTGTTTATAGCAGTTTTTTTTAAATTATACAATATACATGTCCAATAGTTAAAAATATGTGTAGCTCCTATTTATGTTCTTGCCCAGATGCTCATGAAAATGGAACCATGCCAGATCAGTGTGCGGTCTGATTCCATAGTTTTACGTTATGGGAAACATCACTGTGTAGTTGGATTTCTTGCCACGGCTTGGAACCACATCCAACTAAATGCAAATTGTTATTAATGTCTAGCGGTTGCAACTAAACACATTGACTTACAGCCCAACCAAACGGGTCCTAATTCGTGAAAGATCGTGTTTTCAGTTTTGAGTAATCTCATTAGCGTAATGGGTTCTCACATGCTCGATTGGACACAAGTTAGGAAACATCAATGGAATAGGAGATATGTTTGATTAGGAATCAAGTTGGTCAATTGGATCAGACTGAGACTGGCCAACCAGTCACTTGGATATATTAACTTGTAAATTGTGTTACCCAATTAGTCAACTAGGACTAGCCAATTTATTGGCAAGTCAATATAAATATTCTTTGTTTAATTATGATTGTAGTTGTGATTAGGAACATGTTTGTATCTTTAAAATACAAGCCCATTAATATCCTATTTAAGGGGTGCATGTCCAAGGGGATGATATACACTCAATACACATAGAGATACAAGTTGTCTAAGAGTTCTTCCTCATGGAGAGAGAAGAAGCCATCCCAAGGTTGACAACCCAAAGTAGGAGGAAAAGTAGAATGAGAAATGCTAGAACGTTGATGACTTTGAATTCTGCTTCTGTAAAGAGTAGGACCCAGAGGGGATCCACTCCCTGCCAAAATTTGAAGAATAAAACATCCATTCCAAACACACTCAAAAGGTATGCAAGAATAGGTGTAAAATTTTCAAATCTTACATGATGGTATACAATAGACCAAAGTAAAGCAGTGGGATATAAAACATGACTATAATCAGTTTTACAAAAGTACATGATCATCTCCCATTTTGGGTTTACATGGATATTACATCATAAGGATCTAGTAGAGGGAAATATAAACCATATCAAGTTTGTCTCCAAGCATCAAATCCTTAAGCTAGGTCCATCTCAGCATGCCATGTCCTCCATGTCCTACACCTGGGGTTGGAATCATACCCTGATAAGAGGAGAAAAGAAGATAACATTACAATAAGGCCGATATGTGCATATTAAATATGGATTGAGCAACATTATGAAATAAAGGACATCAAATAAACAAGACTTCCCATATGAAAGTAAAGGACTATCTAAGAGGGCATCAAGAGATATGAATTGCAAACATATGATAAAAAAAGAGATACTTGCTATAAATAAAACAATAAATTTGTGTCACATAAGCACATATCATGAAATTAGGGCACACAACTCATCAATATTAATCATCAACCTACATGCATGTGAGATAAGCATAGAACTAGAACAATATAAATGCAATGGCAGACAAACCTTATAAATTTGAAACTTGATAGAGAATGGCACATAGCCAAACTCCCCAATATATAAAATGTGGACACATAACCCGGATATGGGACACATAACCTCCATCCCAAAAACATAATAAGGGAAACCCAAAAACTAAAGCAATTACACTACTCTAGGGATATTGAATCACATAAAATGCTTAATGTAGTGGCAAGTAAAAAGTATAGTCAGAATATACAAGATTGCCATCACATACATGGAGAATATAAACATCCACCATTCATTAGTTGCAAAATTAAAGTTTCTTCAAGAATAAAAGCATAAGTCGGAGTCAAAAGAAAGTCCAACCAAAATAGGATGATAATAATATAATAATCAAGTAGAATTCTTCACATGGAATAAATTCTCATAAGAGAAAGATTGTGTAGGCTAGTATGTCAAGAGAGTGAGAAACTAGGTTTATTGCTCAAAGAGAATATTATGATATGCAAACATACATTTAGAGAGAGGAATTATAAATTTCTCAATTAAGAAATAATATGGGTGCAATCATACCTCACTTCAGAGTCTAAAAAAGTCCACAGTAAGTCCTAGATCCAAGCCTAGGTCTGTAGAACACCTATTAAGCATATATGTAGAATTAGGGTTAACTTCACAGTAATTACTAAAAACCCTAAAAGCATCTTTTTCTTATCGATGAACTAGGTTATCAAAACCATGCCATGTTGTAGGTTATATTTTTCAGAGATCAGAACATATTTTATTTTATTTTTCTGACTTATAGATTAGTAGTAATGAATTTTGCAATTTATAACCAGTTAGGAAAATCCATTAAAATCCATATATAATTTACTTTCGTGACAAAAATGATTCCATTAGATAGATAATTTTTGGATGAATAAAGAATTAGTTACCAATTTTACAAATTTGACCATTCAAAAATTGAGAAAAGCCAAATAAATGAAAAAGAATTCGCGAGAGAGGGACGGGCCCGCTGACATGGCCCAATCAAATGTGACCATGTCACACAGTCTGTGGCCAGTGAGGCTCGCTTAAGGCAAAAGAAAAATGATAGTTAAATGATTATAATACCCCTAGTAAGAAAAAGCAACTTAGAAGGAAAGTGAGGGCTATAACTGAGAAAGCAACATGGGGAATCATCCCCTCCCTCAGCCACTACCATGGATGCAAGTAGCAAGTTGACTAGTCGAGAACCACAATGGAGAAATTACATTGAGTGCTGATAGAGCCAAACTCATGCGTCACAAACGGAGAGAAGGTCTCGCGGTAACCTACCTTGGTGCCAATTGTGGAAGAAGAGGTCAGCTTTGATGCCAGCATAGAGATCTTCTACAAAGGCAAGAATGGTTTGGTGGCCAAAAAAACATCAACTCTGATGAAATTGGTGACGAGGAAAGTTTGCACAATTGTTAAAGGTGGTCTGGGTATATATACTTGTCGATGGGTTAGGCTCTTAAGGCTTCTGGGGGTGACGGGTTTGAGAGGTTTGGGAAGAGATTTGGGTGAAACACAAAAAATGGAAACCATGGATCGAATTAGGGTTCTTTAGATGTGAAACTCTCTCATGAATTCAATGCACAAATTCCTTGAAGAATCGTCAAGAAATGAGAGAGTAAATTGCAAGAAATCACACCTAGTTATTGTACAAATGTGGTGGGTCTCCTACTCAAGGTAGGAGACGACGCATGCGTTGATAGATCATGATCAGACAAACTGCATCGGACGTTAAAAATTGAAATTGGGAACTATATCCAAAATCAGATTTGTAATAAAGTGAAATATAAATAATTACATTATTTCTATCCCAATCAAATTGAGGGTCCAAACATTATCCAATTAATATGAAATTTTGCACGTAGGCCAATCAAAGAATGTATAATCCAATTTTGTCATTAGTTTTTCAATTTGGATATTTGCAATAATTTTTAATTCTTTTGAAGCAAATCATATTTTCTCTTTCCTATTGTATTAATGATACTATAATTGTCCACTTTTGATGAAACTTCGCTCAAGTAAACTTAAGTATGTTGGATATGAATTTTCCATTAATTTCATCCTTTGAAGTTGTTTATTAAATCATTTAATGCTTTCAAATTCTACACACTTTGTCTCTCCTAATCTTCACCTTAAAATTAAAGACTTTCCAAATTAGATGAAAATTAACACATAGGGTGATTTTAACATGTAGATTATGAATTTGAGATTGATTTTCACTTTTGAAGTCATTTAATGACTTATTTGCTATTTTTGAGAACTACCCATATTTCCTTTTCTAAAAGAAATTAGATAACTATTATGTGTAAATAAGGTGAAACTTGACTACCAAGTTAATTGGGACCCAAAAGACCCTATTTTCACATTTGATTTTACTTTTAAGATTTCCTTTCATGAATTATGTATAATTAATATATGTTACCCATCATTATTTTAGTTATCATATTACTTCAACATTATTATTATCATTCTTCCAATTATCTTTCATAACTTAATTTTACCACCAAAAGAGTTATCTATGATATTTTGCAAAAAATCTTTTATATATATATATATATATATATGTATATATATATATATATATATATATATATATATATATATATATATCATCATTTGACATATTTTATGTATCCTTGGTCTAAATATTTCTATGAGAGCATTAGGTCATAATTGTTTTCATGCTTATATGTTAGGGAGATTTATTCATGTATTAACATATTAGGGTTACAGTTAACTACTTTTAGGCATAACTTCATCCTTGTTTGGTTAAGTCTAATTAATCAAACTTTCTATACTTTAAGGAATATGATCACGGTCAAGAGGTAAGGTTTCGGTATGTTGCAGCACTCCACCCCTTAAAAGGATTGCATCCTCAAAATCTAATCATTCATACATCTTCAACCAACTACTCTCTACCCCTTAAAAGGCTTAATTTAAAAAGTCAAACTAAAAAACACTTAAAGATATCAGGGTTTCATATAAAATATTTTAGTTGTGAATACATTTTAAGTTGTTTATTGGTCAGACATCTAACTAACATATCATACCAGCCCAGGATTGTGTTTTAGTTCCTTGTGTGTTATGACCCACACTTCATTTTACCAGTAAGTACCTTGGTTAATGCATAATCAAGTTTATATGTGAGTTGAATACTCATTTGTGTTTTGAACTTTGGACCATTGTTAATGTATCTTTAGCATTTTTTCTTGTTATGATATTGAGGACAAGTTTATGCTTAATCCGTTGCCAGAGATATCATGTGAAACCGACCTACGAGTAAAAAGATATGAGCTTTTTAGTGTGCAGGGACCCATGTGTAATTTCGGAAAGTTCTTGGGCATTTTACGATTCGGCCCCCTGGGCACCCTTCCTTATCCTTTCTTTGCCTTTTCCCTTATTAGCTCCGTTAGCCGACTCTGAATGAAAGATAGTTCATTCTCCTGTTGCCCGTTCAAGAGAGAGCAGAGCGAGAGGGAAAAGGGAGAGTGAGAGAGAGAGCTAGAGGAGAAAGTTGGGCGATCTTGAGCTCCCCAACTGCGTTCTCATTCGATTCTTCAACTTTTCCAGCCGAATCAGCCAGCCACTTCACCTTCTTCTCCTTCCCCTTCTTCTTCCCCGTTCCTGCTGCCCGGCCAAGATAGCCGCCGGCCAAAGAAGGTGCTAGGAGCGGCCAAAGGTGTGAAAAACACCATCTTCCAATTGCTCTAGGGTCATCTTGAAGTTCTCAAGGTATTTCATGTGGAGATTGGCCGCGAATCGACCCCGAATCCATCTTCTTCCTCGGCGTTTTCCGTTTCTGCACAGTTTGAACGGGGTGCAAATCGGTTTGAACGACGTGCAAAAAGTGCAGAAAAATATCCAGTTCACTGCCCAGATTGAACGGCGTTCAAGCCAGATTGAACGGCGTTCAAGCCAGTTGAACGACGTTCAAATCAGTTGAACGGGGTGCAAAGTTGCAGAAAATCAGGACAGAAGTGCACTAAAGGTGCACGACGTACAGCCCAGGTGCACGGCGTGCACGCTGCTGTAAAGGGCAGGATTAGGCGTGGTTGTGGACGTTTTTCGGTGTATACGAACACACCGAAGTGGGTGAGTAGTATTTCATTCATTTATCACCATAGAACTCGATTTCATTGTATATATTGCTTCGATATAATTAGAGTAACTTCTAAACAGTATAAATGAGATTAAAGAAATGTGTTTAATTCTATAGAGCCTAAATTACTTAGTGTAACTGAAGAAAATAGCGAATGTTATCTATACTGATACTGCTGTGAATATGTTGAGCTCTAAATGAATGTCTGTTGTTATGACAAGTTTAGAATGATGTGGAATTATGTATAAAGTTGAATGAGATAGAAGTGTTCTTAAATATACTCAGTGTGCAATTAAGATTGAGTTATGACAATTTATATTTACTGCTTAAATAATGATGATAGACTTAGGTGCCCTAACACCGTAGAACCCCTTTGAGAGGTCTGCACCTTAGGGGTGAAACTCGTGTCCAACATCAACCGGTTGAGTAATTCTGGTGGCACGAGGGTTGATAGATAGTGTCCCACACCAACCGATTGAGTAATTTCGGTGGCACTGGGGAAAAATAATAAATAAAGTAAAGGGTTATCCAACACCAACCGGTTGAGTAATTCTGGTGGTAACCCAGTGTTGACTCCCTATGCCTGTGTGCTCAGGTTATAGGAGGAGTCCAGAGCACTCATGGTGAGTGCAGAGGAGGCCAGAGAGCATGTGGGTCCTGTAGCAGACCAGGACGAGAAGTCAGACTTAGCATTTCCCGGGTGTGTCGCTAAGTCTTGTACGGTGAGATTGTAGTTCGCTACAAATCTTCATATGCAGAGTACACTGCATATGATTGGGGCATAATTATATAAATATGTAATCATATAAGATCATAGTAAATTTAATATGTTAAGAGTTTAGACCTTCTGTGTTAATTCTCAATAACTGTTTAATTGTTTAAGATATCTGTTGTTGTATAAAAATGTGATTAATATCTATAAATTCTGCTATGTCATTAGAACTGCCCTGCTTAGTACTGCACTTATGTTTTATTTCAATTTTATATATCTGATGAGTTGTTTAGTGATAGCTAAATGAAATGCTATTCACTGAGCGAGTAGGCTCACTCCTCTACTCAAACATTTTCAGGTCAACAACAGCATCAGGAATCTGAAGGATCTTTTCATCCTAACGCTTAGTCTATAGAAGGTATATATGTAGCTAGTATAGTTAGAGGTCTCTTAGTCCTTTCCCCTCGGTCCTTGGGACATGGTGTGGGTGAGAGAGAGTATGTATGTCGAATGTGTATAAAGATGTAAATTAACTGTTATGTTTACTTTCTGTTAAACAATGTTACATGTTGTAAACTTTGTTTATGTTCTCTAGCCAGTTTAATTGAAATGCTTCCGCAATAGTTTATTATGTTTTAGTTTACAGCAATAATCCGGATATCATTACAAGGTTTTAAAAAGAAAAAGTTCTCAGTGATTGTTTTATGTGATAATCCCTCTGTCGCACCCTAATCTCGTGATTAGTGGTTAGTGTGAGATCGGGGTGTGACATCTTGGTATCAGAGCATAGGTTGAGTACATAGTTACTCAGAGTCCAGGTCAGGGGACGATAAGAGACCAATAGGATTAAGGTTTAGGAGTCTTTCTTCTATCTGTAGTTTTCTAACAGGAAATATTCTGTTATATTATTGTAGAAGATGGCAGAAAGAGGTTATGGTCATGATGATCAGGCCGAGAGCCATGTTGGTCCTGATCCACTGTACTTGGGTCCAGGTGGTGGTGACCACGTGGATGAAGCATCCCGTATGTACAGGATGTTTCTGGAGACCAGAGAGAGGTATAAGGATGATAGGCGAGCTTCTACTTCTACCAGCAGTAAGGATTTGATGCGATCTTATGAGCTTGTGAAGAAGCTTGGTGGCACAGAGTTTAGTGGCACTACAGATCCCGCTGAGGCTGATGAGTGGTTGAGACAGATAGAGAAGGTCTTTCGCCTGATGGAGCTTCCAGAAGAGAAAAAGATTAATCACGCAGTTTATCTTTTGACAGGCGATGCAGAGTTGTGGTGGCACGGTGTGGAGGATAAAAGGAGAGGTTCAGAGCTTACTTGGTAGGATTTCTCTGAAGAGTTCCATCTTAAATATTATCCACCTACTTTCATTAATGAGAAAACAAGACAGCTGGAGAATATTAAGCAGGGGAACATGTCAGTTACTGAGTACGAAGCGCTTTTCACCCGGTTAGCGAACTTTTGTCCGCAGCTTGTTCCCGACAACATAGAAAGATGCAGAAGGTTTCAAGAAGGGATGAGGTCAGAAATTCGGCATATTGTTTCTGCTACTAGTAGGAGGAACAGAGAGAACTTTGGTGAGTTTGTTGAGGCTGCTAGACAGGTTGAGAAATCTGTGAATGCTGATAAGGTGCCTGAGTCTAAGAAGAGATCTGCAGATTTCAGTAGAGGACAGTCCAGTAGTGGATATAGAGGTGGAGGTAGAGGTTTCTTTTCTAAACTCGGGCGTGGCTTTAGCTGTTTCAGTAGACAGAGATCTGAGGATGTTACTTCTTCTAGAAGCAGAGGGAGATACAGCCCAGGGAGATGGGGCAGCGCGTCTAGTGGACGGCCTTCTGGGTCATCAATGTCAGTGACAGGTCCCCAGAGACAAGAGATGCCGCCATGTGACAACTGTGGAAGACCACATACTGGTCAGTGTTGGGGTACAGGTTCTCAAGGTTGTTTTGTCTGCGGACAAGTAGGACACTTCAGAAGGGAATGTCCTCAGCTTCGTCAAGCAGCATCACAAGCTTTCCAGCCTCAGTACCATGATGTTCCGAGTTCTTCTGTGGCTTCTGGTTCCATAGGTGGTGGAGTGCCCAGTGGCAGAGGTGGTCAGCGCGGACAGTGTGGTAGAGGGAGAACTTCAGCACGTTTCTTCTCTCTGACGCCTCAGGAAGGTATCATTTCTTCTCAGGTTGTTACAGGAGAGATGCTTTTGTTTAATAGTATACCAGTTACAGTTTTGATAGATCTGGGTGCTACTCACTTTTTCATACGACATTCTTTAGTTGGTGAACTTAATATGTTAACTCAAGAGTTGGTAGATGAGTTAGTGTTGAGGGTTCCACTAGGTGGACCAACAGTTTTATCTGAGTTTTGTCCCAGATGTTTGTTATCTTTTGGAGGTTACACCTTTGCTGCTAATCTCATACCCCTGGATGTAAATACTTTTCAAGTCATCTTGGGTATGGATTGTCTTGAGACATATCGAGTGCAACTCGATTGTTGGAAGAAGGAAGCTACCTTTCAACAAGGTGAATTTTCTTGTGTTTTTACTGGAGACAGGAAAGTTCTGCCTACGTGCATTGTTTCGGCTGCTGTAGCCGATAAGTTGTTACAGAAGGGATGTGAAGCATTCCTTGCTCATGTGGTTGACACTAGAGCAGAGAAGAGCACAGCCAGTGTATATGATGTGCCTGTGGCTTGCGAGTTTTCCGATGTTTTTCCAGAAGAGTTGCCAGGCTTACCTCCCGTCAGAGACATCGATTTCGAGATTTAGGTATATCCAGGCAGTCATCCAGTTGCACTGCCAGCCTACAGAATGGCACCTGCAGAGTTGAAGGAACTCAAGGTGCAGTTGCAAGAGTTGCTGGATAAGGGTTTCATCAGACCCAGTTCTTCACTGTGGGGTGCTCCAGTGCTGTTTGTTAAGAAGAAGGATGGTACTATGCGTCTCTGCATAGACTATAGCCAACTGAACAAGATCACTATTAAGAACAAGTACCCTTTGTCGAGGATAGATGAACTTTTTTATCAGTTGTGCGGAGCAACGATCTTCTCTAAGATAGATTTGAGATCTGGATATCATCAGCTCAGAATAAAGGCTTCTGATATTCCCAAGACAGCTTTCAGAACTAGGTATGGGCATTATGAGTTTCTAGTCATGTCGTTTGGACTGACCAATGCCCCAGCAGCCTTTATGGATATGATGAATCGGATTTTCAAACCGTTCCTAGATCAGTTTATTGTAGTCTTTATAGATGATATTCTGATCTACTCTAGAAATGATGAGTAGCATGAGCAACACCTGAGAATGATGTTGAAGTTGCTGAGGCAACATCAGTTGTATGCTAAGTTTAGCAAGTGTGAGTTCTGGTTGGCGGAGGTAGCATTTCTTGGACATGTTATCTCGAGAGATGGAGTTAGCGTTGATCCTAAGAAAGTTGATTCTGTACTTTAGTGGGAACAGCCTAAGACTCCTACTGAGATCAGAAGTTTCTTGGGATTAGCAGGCTACTACAGAAGGTTTATACAGAACTTCCGTGTGCTAGCATCACCTTTGACTCGTTTGACAAGGAAGGATGCACCGTTTGTTTGGTCTGATAACTGTGAGAAGAGTTTTCAGATTCTGAAGAGGAAGTTGACTACATCGCCAATGTTGGTTTTGCCAGAGGCAGACAAAGGTTATACAGTGTTCTGCGATGCTTCCAGGAGAGGTTTAGGCTGTGTGTTGATGCAAGAAGGCAAGGTTGTGGCCTATGCATCTAGACAGCTTAAGAAGAACGAAGAGAACTACCCTACTCATGATCTGGAGTTAGCTGCTATAGTTCATTCTCTTAAGACATGGCGTCACTACCTGTATGGTGAGACATGTCAGGTGTTTACAGACCATAAGAGTTTGAAGTATATCTTCACTCAGAAGGATTTGAATCTGAGACAAAGAAGATGGATTGAGCTGATCAAGGATTATGAGGTGACAATCGATTATCATCCTGGTAAAGAGAATGTTGTGGCAGATGACTTGAGTAGGAAGTCGAGTTCAACAGCAGATGCATTTTCTATGACATGTTTCAAGAGAGACTTGCTTGTAGATATGAGAAAGTTGAACCTAGACTTGGGAGTGTCAGGACAGAGTGGGTTGATTGCACAGATGCAAGTCAAACCTACTTTCTATGATCAGATTAAGGAGTTGCAACAGAGTGATGATGGGTTGAGGCAGGTTATGCAGGATATGTCAGAAGGTAAAAGGTCAGAATTCAGGTTTTCTGATGATGGTGTGTTGTATCTTCATGGCAGGTTGTGTGTACCTGGGAACAGTGAGTTGAAAGAGCAGATTCTTGAAGAAGTGCATGCTTCTATGTATGCTATGCATCCAGGTAACACAAAAATGTATAGGAATCTCAAAGAGCTGTACTGGTGGTCTGGTATGAAAAGAGATGTGGCTGAGTACGTGGCTAGATGTGGAGTGTGTCAGCAGGTTAACGCTGAGCATCAGAAACCTGCTGGTACCTTGCAGTCGCTTCCTATACATGTATGGAAATGGGAACACATCACGATGGATTTTTTGGTAGGGTTACCCAGGACGCCTAGAGGTTTGGACTCGATATGGGTGATTGTGGATAGAATAACTAAGTCTGCTCACTTTCTCCCTGTCAAGTCAACCTTTGATGTTCCAAAGCTGGCCAAGATTTATGTGGATGAGGTAATCAGATTACATGGGATTCCAGTTTCCATTATTTCTGACAGAGATCCTAAGTTTACATCTAGGTTCTGGAATCAGTTACATCGTGCGTTGGGCACAAGGCTGAGGTTCAGTACAGCTTTTCACCCACTGACGGATGGTCAGTCTAAGAGAACCATTCAGACTCTCGAGGACATGTTGAGAGCATGTGTTCTGCAGTTCAGAGGTAACTGGGAAGAACACTTAAGCCTGATGGAGTTTTCATATAACAACAGCTACCATTCTAGTCTTGGAATGGCCCCATATGAAGCTCTATATGGCAGAAAGTGTAGATCACCAGTTTGTTGGTACGAGGTTGGCGAGAAAGAAATTCTTGGACCTGAGATAGTCGATATAACTAAAGAGAAGATATCTGTGATCAGGGAGCAGTTGAAAGCTGCTCAGGATAGGCAGAAAAGCTATGCAGAGAGACGACGTCGACCTCTTGAGTTTGAGGTTGGTGACGAGGTTTATCTAAAGGTTTCACCGTGGAAGGGAGTGCTAAGGTTTGGAAAGAGAGGCAAATTGACCCCTAGGTTTATGGGCCCATATCCTATCATAGAAAGGATTGGACCTGTAGCCTACAGGTTGGATTTGCCATATGAGTTGGCAAATCTTCATGATGTGTTTCATGTGTCTATGTTGAAGAAGTGCCATCCGGGTACAGAAAAGGTCATAGATCCAGAATTGGCGCAGCTTAGGACAGATGTGTCCTACGTGGAAGGACCAGTGCATATAGTGGATCAATGGATCAAGAAGCTTAAGAACCGTGAGATATTGTTAGTAAAAGTTCTATGGAGGAATCACAACCTAGAGGAAGCTACGTGGGAGCTTGAATCATAAATCCGTAACAAGTTTCCTTTTCTCTTTTAGTAATTTCGGGACGAAATTCTTATAAGGGAGGGAGATTGTTATGACCCACACTTCGTTTTACTAGTAAGTACCTTGGTTAATGCATAATCAAGCTTATATGTGAGTTGAATACTCATTTGTGTTTTGAACTTTGGACCAATGTTAATGTATCTTTAGCATTTTTTCTTGTTCCGAGATTGAGGACAAGTTTGTGCTTAATTCGTTGCCAGAGATATCATGCAAAACTAACCTACGAGTAAAAGGATATGAGCTTTTTAGTGTGCAGGGACCCATGTGTAATTTCGGAAAGTTCTTGGGCATTTTACGATTTGGCCCCATGGGCGCCCTTCCTTATCCTTTCTTTGTCTTTTCCCTTATTAGCTCCGTTAGCCGACTCTGAATGAACGATAGTTCATTCTCCTGTTGCCCGTTCAAGAGAGAGCAAAGCGAGAGGGAAAAGGGAGAGTGAGAGAGAGAGCTAGAGGAGAAAGTTGGGCGACCTTGAGCTCCCCAACTGCGTTCTCATTCGATTCTTCAACTTTTCCAGCCGAATCAGCCAGCCACTTCACCTTCTTTTCCTTCCCCTTCTTCTTCCCCGTTCCTGCTGCCCGACCAAGATAGCCGCCGGCCAAAGAAGGTGCTAGGAGCGGCCAAAGGTGTGAAAAACACCATCTTCCAGTTGCTCTAAGGTCGTCTTGAAGTTCCCAAGGTATTTTGTGCGGAGATTGGCCGCGAATCGACCCCGAATCCATCTTCTTCCTCGGCGTTTTCCGTTTCTGCACAGTTTGAACGGGGTGCAAATCGGTTTGAACGGCGTGCAAAAAGTGCAGAAAAATATCCAGTTCACTGCCCAGATTGAACGACGTTCAAGCCAGATTGAACGGCGTTCAAGCCAGTTGAACGGCGTTCAAATCAGTTGAACGGGGTGCAAAGTTGCAGAAAATCAGGACAGAAGTGCACTGAAGGTGCATGGCGTACAGCCCAGGTGCACAGCGTGCACGCTGCTGTAAAGGGCAGGATTAGGCGTGGTTGTGGACGTTTTTCGGTGTATACGAACACACCGAAGTGGGTGAGTAGTATTTCATTCATTTATCACCATCGAACTCGATTTCATTGTATATATTGCTTCGGTATAATTAGAGTAACTTCTAAATAGTATAAATGAGATTAAAGAAATGTGTTTAATTCTATAGAGCCTAAATTACTTAGTGTAACTGAAGAAAATAGCGAATGTTGTCTGTACTGATACTGCTGTGAATATGTTGAGCTCTAAATGAATGTCTGTTGTTATGACAAGTTTAGAATGATGTGGAATTATGTATAAAGTTGAATGAGATAGAAGTGTTCTTAAATATACTCAGTGTGCAATTAAGATTGAGTTATGACAATTTATATTTACTGCTTAAATAATGATGATAGACTTAGGTGCCCTAACACCGTAGAACCCCTTTGAGAGGTCTGCACCTTAGGGGTGAAACTCATATCCAACATCAACCGGTTGAGTAATTCTGGTGGCACGAGGGTTGATAGATAGTGTCTAACACCAACCGATTGAGTAATTTCGGTGGCACTGGGGAAAAATAATAAATAAAGTAAAGGGTTATCCAACACCAACCGGTTGAGTAATTCTGGTGGTAACCCAGTGTTGACTCCCTGCGCCTGTGTGCTAGTATTGTTAGAGGTCTCTTAGTCCTTTCCCCTCGGTCCTTGGGACATGGTGTGGGTGAGAGAGAGTATGTATGTCGAATGTGTATAAATATGTAAATTAACTGTTATGTTTACTTTCTGTTAAACAATGTTACATGTTGTAAACTCTGTTTATGTTCTCTAGTCAGTTTAATTGAAATGCTTCCGCAATAGTTTATTATGTTTTAGTTTACAGCAATAATTCAGATATCATTACGAGGTTTTAAAAAGAAAAAGTTCTCAGTGATTTGTTTATGTGATAATCCCTCCGTCGCACCCTAATCTCGTAATTAGTGGTTAGTGTGAGATCGGGGTGTGACATCGTGTCTCTAACCTAACAACCCTGAAGTTCACATTATCAACCAAACATTCATAGGGTATAAAGGGTAGGACCATTACACCTTTATATTATACCACATATTCCTAGTCACCTCTTCATAGACAAATCAAGGGTTTAGGATATCTATTCGAACTAATTCTAGGATTAATCCACTAAACTTCACATATCTATTTATTGTGACTAGGCTCTAGAAAACATCAAAAAAATAAGAGAAATTAATGTACATATAGTAGTATAATTGAAAATATATTTTTCTTTGAAAAATCATGTGACATGAAATAAAGATGAGCTCAAAATCAATGCGAAAACCAAGTCACAAATTTCCATAATAAGATCTCCTTATCCTAATAGTACCCCATCCTCATAACATGACTATATCCTCAAGACAATACCTAATAACATCCAAAGATATATATCACCATTATCCTACATAGTAGGGTAAACCTAAAACCTCATCACATTAGGGTTTACCAGACATGATTCTAATATGAAACTCATATGGTTCTAAATCATCCTCTCATCATCTTATGAACAATTTAGGGAAATTCTAGGGAAAAACATTTCACCTAAAGGTGGATGTGTAAGGCAAAGGTTCTAATGAGGGAGACAAAATTGAAATAGTCAGATTCCAACTATCTTGGGCTCTGATACCATGTTGTAAAGAGTGGGGCCCAGAGGGGATCCACTCCCTACCAAAATTTGAAGAATAAAACATCCATTCCAAACACACTTAAAAGGTATGTGAATAGGTGTAAAATTTTCAAATCTTACATGATGGTATACAATAGATCAAAGTAAAGCAGTGGAATATAAAACATGACTGTAATAAATTTTACAAAAGTACATCAACATCTCCCATTTTGGGTTTACATGAATATTAAATCATAAGGATCTAGTAGAGGAAATCCAAACCCTTTCAAGTTTGTCCCCAAGCATCAACTCCTTAAGCTAGGTCCATTGCAGCATGCCATGTCCTCCATGTCCTACATCTGGGGTTAAAAGAATACCCTAGCAAGAGGAGGAAAGAAGATGACATCAACATAAGGCTGGTATGTGAATACTAAATATGGATTGAGCAACATTATGAAATAAAGGACATCAAATAAATAAGGCTTCCCATAAAAAAGTAAAGGACTACCCAAGTGGGCATCTAGAGAGATGAAATACAAACATATGATAACAAAAGATATACTTGCCATAAATAAAACAACAATGGTGTGCCACATAAGCACATATCATGTAATTAGACCACACAACCCATCAATGTTAATCATCAACCTACATGCATGTGAGATAAGCATAGCACTAGAACAATATAAACACAATGGTGTCCAAGCCTCATAAACTTGAAGCCTAATAGAGAATGGCAATAACCAAACTCCCCAATATATAAAGTGTGGACACAAAACCTGGGTATGCGGCACATAACCTCCATCTCAAAAATATAATAAGGGCACATAATCTAAAAAGCAAAGAAATTACACTACTCTAGGGCTATTGAATGACATAATATGATTAATGTAGAGGAAATAAAAAGTATAGTCAAAATGAAAAAGATTGCCATCACATAAATGGACAATATAAACATCCACTACATAAGTGGCAAAATTAGGATTTCTTCTAGAATAAAAGCATTAGCTGGAGTCAAAAGAAATTCCAACCAAAATAAGATGATATTAATATCATAATCAAGTAGAATTCTTCACATGGAATAAATTATCACAAGAGAGAGATTATGTAGGCTAGTATGTCAAGAGAGTGAGAAAATAGGTTTATTGCTCAAAGAGAATAATATGAGATGCAAACATACATTTAGAGAGAGGAATTAGAAATTGATCAATATTTGTGAACTAGGTTATCAAAACTATGCCATATTGTAGGTTATATTTTTCTAAGTTTATAACATATTTTATTTTATTTTTTTGACTTATAGATCATTACCTACAAATTTTTTAATTTATAACCAATTAGGAAATCCATGAAAATTCATATATCAATTAATTTGGAATTAGGTGAAAAAACTAATTCCATTAGATGGATAATCTTTTTCTGAATCCAACTACTATTTATTTATAATTTTGGGATGAATAGAGAATTAGTTACTGGTTTTAGAAATTCTAACCAATCAAAAAATGAGAAAAGCCAAATAAGAGAAAAGAATTCAGGAGAGAGGGATGGGCCCACTGACATGACCAATCAAATGTGGCCATGTTTCCCACTTAGCGGCCAGCAAGGCTCGATGAAGGCAAAATAAAATTGATAGAAAAATGACTATAATACCCCTAGCGAGAAAAAGTAACTTAGAAGGAAAGTGAGGGCTATAACCGAAAAAGAAACCTGAGGAATCATCCCCTCCCTTGGATGCAACCATGGGTGCAAGAAGTAAGCTGGCAAGATGAGAGCCAAAATGGGGAAACCACGTTGAGTGTTGATAGAGATAAACTCATGTGTCACAAATGGAGAGAAGGCCTCACGGTAACCTACCTTGGTGCTAATTGTGAAAGGAGAGGTCAGCTTTGATGTTGGCATGGAGATTTGTGGTGGAGAGGAGAATGGCTTGGCAGTCAGAAAACATCAACTTGGATGAAATTTTTGTCGAGGAAAGTTTTCACGATGGTTAAAGGTCGTCTAGATATATATACTTATAGATCGGTTAGAACCTTAGGGTTAATGAAGGTAGCGGGTTTGAGAGGTTTAGGAAGAGCTTTGGGCAAAACTCAGAAAAGGGAAACCATGCTTGAATTAGTGCTCTTTAGATGTGAAACTCTCTCACAATTGCAATGCACAAAATTCCTTAAAGAATCATCAAGAAATGAGAGAGAACACCCCAAGAAACCACACCTAGTTACTATACAAATGTGGCGGGTCTCCTACTCAAGGTAGGAGATGATGCATATCTTGACTGATAGTGATCAGAAGGTCCACATTGGCCGCTAAAAAACAAAATTGGAAACTATAGATAGAATCGAATTTGTAATAAAGTGAAATATAAATAATTACATTATTTCTTTCCCAAACAAATTTAGGATCCAAACAGTATCCAATTAATATGAAATTTTGCACCTAGGCTAATTAAAGCATGCAGATCTGATTGCATTGGTTTTTTCATTTGGAGACTTCTACTATTTTATTTAATTCTTTTAAAGTAAACCATATTTTCTCTTTCCTAATGCATTAATGACACTAGAATTATCCAATTTTGATGAAAATTCACTCAAGTAAAGTTAAATATGTTAGAAACAAATTTGCCATTAATTTCATCCTTTGAAGCTATTTATTACATTATTTAGTTCTTTGAGATTCTACACACTTTCTTTCTCCTAATCTTCACCTTAACATTAAAGATTTTCCAAATTAGATGAAAATTAATATATAGGCTGATTTTAACATGTATATTACGAATTTGAGATTTGTTTTCACTTTTGACGTCATTCAATGACTTATTTCCTATTTTTAAGAAAACCCATATTTTCTTTTCTAAAAGAAATTAGAATAATTGTTATTGTGTAAATAAGGTGGAACTTGACTCCCCAGTTAATTGGGACCCAAGAAACTTGATTTTCACATTAAATTTTACTTTTAAGATTTCCTCTCATGAGTTATGCATAATTAATATATCTGGCCCATCATTATTTTAGTGATGATATTATTTTAACGTTATTATTATCATTCTTCCAATTATGTCTCGTAACTTAATATTACTACCAGAAGATTTATGTATGGTTATTTTGCACGAAATCCTATACATATATTCATCACTTACCTCATGTCACATATTTTATGCATACTTTATTGGTCTAAATATTACTATATGAGCATTAGGTCATAATTGTGTTAATGCTTACATGTTAGGGTGATTTATTCATGTATTAAAATATTAGGGTTATAATTAACTACTTTTAGGTATAAATTCATCCTTGTTTTGTTAAGTCTAAAGAATCAAATTTTCTATCCTCAAAGGCATGTGATTAGTGTCAAGAGGCTAGGTTTTAGTATTTTCCAGCACTCCACCCATTAAAAGGATTTCATCCTTGAAATCTAATCCTTCATACATCTTCAACAAACTATTCTCTACCCCTTAAAAGGTTTAGTCTAATAATTCAATCTAAACAACTCTTAAAGATATTAGGTCTTCATATAAATCTTTTAGTATGAATACTTTTTACGTTGTTTACTGGTCAAGCATCTAACTAACATATCATACCATCACAAGGTTGTGCTTTATGTCCTTGTGTCTCTAACCTAACAACCCTAAAGTTCACATTATCAACCAAAAAGTCATAGGGTACAAAGGGTAGGTCCATTACACCTTTATATTATACCACATATTCCTAGTCACCTCGTCATAGACAATTCTAGGGTTTAGGATATATATTCAAACAAATTCTAGGATTTATCCACTAAACTTCACATGTCTATTTATTGTGACTAGGCTCTAGAAAACATCGAAAAAAATAGATAAATTTATGTACATATAGTAGTATAACTGAAAATATATTTTTCTTTGAAAAATCATGTGACATGAAACAAAGATGAGCTCAAAATCAATGAGAAAACGTCATCACATTAGAGTTTACCAAATATGATTCAAATGTGAAACTCATATGGTTCTAAACCATCCTCTCATCATCTTATGAACAACTTAGGAAAATTCTAGGGATAAAACATCTCACCTAAAGGGTGACTATGTAAGGAAAAGGTTCTAACGAGGGAGATAAAATTAAAATAGTCAGATTCCAACTATCATGGGCTCTGATACCATGTTGTAAAGAGTGGGAACTAGAGGGGAACCACTCCCTACCAAAATTTGAAGAATAAAACATCCATTCCAAAGACACTCAAAAGGTATGCTAATAGGTGTGAAATTTTCAAATCTTACATGATGGTATATAGTAAACTAAAGTAAAGCAGCGGAATATAAAATATGACTACAATTAATTTTATAAAAGTACGTCATCATCTCCTATTTTAGGTTTAGATGGATATTACATCATATAGATCTAGTAAAGGGAAATCTAAACCATATCAAGTTTGTGTCCAAGCATCAAATGCTTAAGCTAGGTCCATTATAGCATGCCATGTCCTACATCTGGCGTTGAGCAAAGTAGATAACGTCAGCATAAGGATGGTATATGCATACTAAATATGGATTGAGCAACATTATGAAATAAAGAACATCAAATAAACAAGGCTTCCTATAGAAAAGTAAAGGACTACCCAAGTGGGCATCAAGTGAGATGAATTGCAAACATATGATGACAAAAGAGATACTTGCCATAAATAAAATAATAAACTTATGCCACATAAGCACATATCATGAAATTAGGGCACACAACCCATCAATATTAATCATTAGCCTGCATGCATGTGATATAAGCATAGCACTAGAACAATATAAACACAATGGTGGCCAAGCCTCATAAACTTGAAATTTGATAGATAATGGAACATAACCAAACTCCCCAATATATAAAGTGTGGGTACAAAACCTAGTTATGGGGCACATAAACTCCATCCCAAAAATATAATAAGGGTACATAACCCAAAAACAAAGCAATTACACTACTCTAGGGCTATCGAATCACATAATATGCTTAATGTAGAGGCAAGTAAAAAGTATAGTCAAAATAACCAAAATTGCAATCACATAAATGGACAATATAAACATCCACCACATAAGTGGCAAAATTAGGGTTTCTTCTAGAATAAAAGATTAAGATGGAGACAAGAGAAAGTCCAACCAAAATTGGATGATAATAATATCATGATCAAGTAGGATTATTCACATGGAATAAATTCTCACAAGAGAGAGATTGTTTAGGCTAGTATTTCAAGAGAGTAAAAACTAGGTTTACTGCTCAAAGAGAATAATATGAGATGCAAACATATATTTAGGGAGAGGAGTTAGAAATTGTTCAATATAAAAATAATGTGGGATGCAATCATACCTCACTTTAGAGTCTAAACAAGTCCTAAGTCAGTCCTAGACCAAAGCCTAGGTCTCCAAAACACCTATTAAGCATATGTGTAGAGTAAGGGTTAACTTCACATTAATGACTCAAAACCCTAAAATCACCTTTTTCATATCTATGCACTAGGTTATCAAAACCATGCCATATTGTAGGTTATATTTTTAGGGTTAACTTCACATTAATGACTCAAAACCCTAAAATCACCTTAAGCGGCCATGTTGCCCACTCAGTGGCCAATGAGGCTTGCTTAAGGTAAAAGAAAAATGATAGCAAAATGACTATAATACCCCTAGAAAGAAAAAACAACTTAGAAGGAACTCGAGGGATATAACTGAGAAAGCAACTTGGGGAATCGTCACCTCCCTTGGGTGCTACCATGGCTACAAGTAGAAAGCTGGCAAGTCGAGAGCCAAAATGGGGAAATCATGTTGAGCATTGATAGAGCCAAACTCATGTGTCACAAACAGATAGAAGGTCTTATAGTAACCTACCTTGGTGGAAATTGATAAAGGAAAGGTCAGGTTTGACGTCAACATGGAGATCAACTGTGGAGAGAAGAATGGCTTGGCAGCCAGAAAACATCAACTCATATGAAATTGGTGTCATGGAAAGGTTGCACGATGGGTAAAGGTGGTCTAGGTATATATACTTATAGATAGGTTAGGCCCTTAGGGATGCTGAGGGTAACAAGTTTGAGAGGTTTGGGAATAGCTTTGGTCAAAACTCAAAAAATAGAAACCATGGCTCAAATTAGGGTTCTTTAGATGCAAAACTCTCTAACAAATTCAATGCACAAAATTCCTTGAAGAATCATCAAGAAATGAGAGAGAAAACTATAAGAAACCACACCTAGTTATTATAAAAATGTGGCGGGTCACCTACTCAAGGTAGGAGACAATGACTGTGCTAATCCATCACGATCAAAAGGTCCTCATCAGCCGTTAAAAATGAAATTGGAAACTACAGACATAATCGAATTTGTAATAAAGTGAAATATAAATAATTACATTATTTCTTTCTGATAACTCTCACTTTCTGATGCTATTTTATTAGTTTTCCCTTGTTTTCCATACTCTTTCTTAAATAAATTAGAAAGAATCATTAAATCTTTACCTTATTGCTGACACATCAATAGATTAACTTTTCTCTTCTTTATCCTTGCAGAAAAACACAAAAAAATTACAAAAACCCCAAACGGTCCCAAGACCGTTTAAGGCCAAATGGTCCCAAGACCGTTCAAGGCCAAACGGTCCCAAGATCGTTTAAGGCTAAACGGTATCAAGACCGCATGAACTCTAAATGGTCCCGAGACTGTATAAGCTCAAACGAGTCCAGCGCCCAAACGAGTTCGGTGCCCAAACGGGTCCAGCGCCCAAACGCGTTCGGCGCCCAAACGGGTCCAGTGCTCAAAAGCGTTCGGCGCCCAAACGGGTCCAGTGCTCAAAAGCGTTCGGCGCCCAAACGGGTCCAGCGCCCAAACGAGTTCGGCGCCCAAACGGGTCCAGCGCCAAAACGAGTTTGGCGCCCAAACGAGTTCGGCGCCCAAACGGGTCCAGCGCCCAAACGTGTTCAACAACCAAACGGGTGCAGCGCCCAAACGGGTCCAGTGCCCAAACGAGTTCGGCGCCCAAATGAGTCCAGTGCTCAAACGGGTCCAGCGCTCAAACGAGTTCAGCGCCCAACCGGGTTCAGCGCCCAAACGGGTTCAGGAACCAAACGGGTTCATCGGCCAAACGTGTTCAGTGCCCAAATGGGTTCAAGACCGTTTGGGCTCCACTTAAGCCAATAAATAAGACCCAAAGGGGTCCTCAAGTGGAGAGAACTCTCAGATGCCCAAAGGCTGCCTCTCCAATTCCAGAGCACTCCCATCTTTCATCCATCGCCCCAAGGCTGCCAGTTTGAGATCCACGTTCCAT
The DNA here is from genome assembly GCA_963693085.1 of Alisma plantago-aquatica. Taxonomy (NCBI): domain Eukaryota; kingdom Viridiplantae; phylum Streptophyta; class Magnoliopsida; order Alismatales; family Alismataceae; genus Alisma; species Alisma plantago-aquatica. The sequence continues at coordinate 1,336,120,215 of OY856412.1, forward strand.
CTTCAAGCTACCTTCTCTCTCAACAACAAAGAAGGTGGGAAGAGAAGATCCATCATCAAAGCATCCACGAAGTGCGAGGATCGTTGCTCTCTTCACCAAGGGTTCATCCTTCCCTCCTCCGTGGAGATGACGTTCTTTCTCTCTCTTCTCGCCTCCTTCTTTGTCCTTGATATGAGCGAGTAGTCTCATTCACTAGGGTGTGGGGAGTAGCCCCGCTACCCATGTTTTCATTTCATGCAATGTAATTCAACTATTTGCAATAGAGATACTCTCCTTTTCAGTTCAACATCAATCATTAAATGAATGCTTGTTGCTTGATCATCAACTTGTATTACCCATTGTCTTTCGGTATGAATTGTCTACGTTTGTACCCTTAGATCTGAATATCGATTGAAAGTTGGTTCTGGATGTCTGTAGTCACCATACGTCTATTTTGATATCTAGGAGTGCTTTCATGAGTGGAGTAAACTCACTCCCATCGTTGCACTTTCATACTATGAAATGGAATCAGTTGACGTATGAAAGTGCAACCTTGGCAAGGTCGAGGAACACACTTCATGAAGAAGTAATGCAAAGCAAGTGACCATTCATTATGGGATGTCTGGCGTTGCAATACTCCACACTTCTCGTAGTTAGTTATCCGAAAAGAAACTAAGTCTACAAGATACTAACTGATTAGAATCTCTTTGCAGGTTGTTTTATTATGTTGCATGTTTTGATCCATGTGTAGTGGTGTGAAACCCGATAACATCCTAGTGGTTTTTAATCATTGTTTACAACCCTAATTTCTACTTTCTTGCTTTTACTTTCCTCGCACTTAGTTGAAACAACCAAATCAAACTTTCGATCTAAATATCAATCGTTGAGTAATTAGGTATGACTAAAATGTTTTCCATTTTGATTAATTCTAATCAAGACCGTTGTCCCGAGGATTCGACCCTTAAACTATACTACGATAAGACTTCCGTGTGTCCTAGCACACGTGGGTGGAGATCTTACCATAGTACAAGCAAGGCTAAACCTAGAGATTCATCATCTCTAGGATTTTTAGTGGCGTTGCAAAACTCCATCAAAAATTGGCGTCGTTGCCGGGGACAACGGAACGTTTTAATTTTTACTTACGACCGTTTGGTTCCAAACGGTCTCAAACCCGTTTGGAACCAAACCGTCTCGAACCCGTTTGGATCCAACCAAACCTCAAAAATACTGTTCTATTCTAATAAACTTGTTTAAATTCAAATTTCAGAACTCTAACTTTTGTGTTCTTGACAAAAATTTTAGAATGGCCTCCCCCGCAAAACAACCAACAGGAATAGCCGACAAACCTTTTTGGACTAAGGAGGAATTAATTGCTGACCAGGTGAAGTTTCAGCAAATCATTGACCACTATGAAAAAATTGGAACGGTCCCAGCAAAGGTGGACCTGATCAAAGTCATGCATGAGATAAAACGCATCAACCACTGCTTAGCAGAAGAACCTTCTGAAGAGGAGGTCGAAGAAATCTCATCTGATGACCCCTCGGAATATGAGCCTTCATCGGAGGCAGAATCCCCTACCAAAAAGTCCTTGGGGAAGAGGAAGGCCCAAGCAACCACTTCAGCACCACAACCAAAGAAGAGGGCAAGGAAACAGATTCACCCTATCACTACAAGGGAACAAACCCTGGCAGGTTTCATTCCACCATCCTCCATTCAAACAACCACCACCATCACCGCCACCCCTGCCACCATTACCATTCCTATTTCCCCCCCCCCATTACCACCACAACACCACCACCAGAAAATCTTCACATCCATACCCTCCCATCCATTAAACAAACTCTAAAACCGACAAAGTACGCTTGCCCAAGCATACTTATGAAGATGGGGATCTACAATAGAATCCTCACCTTGCTAGACAATTTCAATCTTTCTCGACTTTGTTTTGTCACCGAATCCTCATACGTTGAGCCTACAACGGAATTCTTCACTTTTTTCACTAGAGAAGCAGTGGATACTTTCGATAAAGCACAGGATGGTGGTGATTGTAGACTATCCACCAGAATCTTCAACAACAAAGTGGTCATAACTGAAAATATGCTGAATGAAATCTTTATAGACAACCAAGAGCAGCTGAAGAAAGCCAAGGCTGTTGGCACAGACAACACCAAGTTCAACAAACACAACTTTTGGAAATCTTTAACGGGGCTACTAGTTTATGATGCAAAAACTTGTAAAGCATCAAACATTCAATCGAGTCTAGTGCGCACACTTCACAAAATCCTTGCTGGCGCACTCTTCCCCAGGTCAGAAGGAGGAAATGTAATCCTCTCAGACCTCTTTGTTATCTGGTCCATCCTAAATGGGTTGCCAGTCAACATTGGGCGTCTTATCATTCAAAAACTATCAGCTTACGCCCTAGGAAAAGAAATATGTATGGGTGGTCTTATCACATCAATTATCAAATACCTTAAGATGGATAGACTTCTACCTAGATGCACAAAAATAAAGGGTGACATCCTTACAAACGAACAAACATTGAAGAACTCCTTCATCATAAAAGACAAGGATGGCAAGCTACACTACGTCTTCTGCCCTACAGCAAAATCCTTCAGAACGCTGCTCCCACTACCAGAACTTGCGGATTATGACAAAGGCAAGCTCCTTTTCTCAGATGACGAAATCACAACACTCATGTCTTCGGTCAAAATCACCGAAAAGAAAGCAACAATGGGACAGACAGATCTTAGCATAACCGCCCCGGCAGCGAAAACAACAAAAATTCCTGTAAAACGCCCTTCCAGAAGGCTTTTGAAGGAACAAGAGCTGTCGGGAACACCAACTTCCAAACCCCACCCCCAAAACAGAACCCACCCTTCCAGAGGAACACATAACAACATCATCACTAGACTCTTTCATAATGAGTCTACATGCTGATCTCGAAACCACCACTCCACCATCCCAACATCCACCACCCCACCATCTTCTACCACACCATCCACCATCCCAACATCCACCACCCCACCATCTTCTACCACACCATCCACCACCCCATCATCCTCCACTCTTCCACCTTTTTCCAAATCACCCTTCTTCCCTTCGGGCATCCCATTTTCCGCTACTACGCCCGAATTCACTTCTTTCACCTCAACAGACTTTCCATCCACATTACCGGACTCACTTTTCTCTCCGGATATGTCACCACCCTTCTCATCCGCCGCCGCTCCGACACCGCTAGTGACCCCTTCCACAGTCACTACGCAGTTCGCGGGACCATCAACAGTGTCCTTTCCACATGACACTACCACCATCATTCCACCCCGACCCCAGCCGCCCCACCCTTCTCTCACTGGGGTCCCCTTCACTAACGTCGGTGAGGAATTCAGACGGCAATTTGACACCATCTGAAACCTCCTCACCGACCCTTCTAACATATTAAATTCTATTTTTTCTTGTGTGCAGGGTTTAACAAAGCAGGTCACCAAGATCGACGAGCAAAACCGCGCCATGCCAAGCATCCTCCAAGAAATCCAGCAACGACAAGTTTCAGTGGCTAAGCAAGTTGACCACGTCGACGGCCACTGCAAAACCTTGCCCGAGCTGGTCCTTGGAGTCCAAAGCCAGCACAAGGCGATGACAAAGCAAGTCGAGAAGATATCAATACAGACTCAACCGCTGCCTGAGACCCTCCGCGAGCTCAAGCAGCAACAACAAGCTTTCAGCACGCGCTTGGACGACATCAACATCACCCTCACACAGCTACACAAACGCCAAGAGAAGTCATCAAACAATGAACTTACTCAACTAAGAGCTCAAGTAACTAACCTCACAGCACGACTCCTCTCGGCTGAAGCACATTATTCTGATTTAAGGGAAACCCATGACGCTCTGCTCGAAACACACGAGCACGTGCAAGTGGCATACGACGAGCTTCAATCCATCCATCGTCAGTGCAAGAAGAAAACACATAAGAAAACAACGGATAAATCAGCAGCAAATGAAGATGATGAAGATTCTGATTCCTCAGCTGACTCCAACAACAGTACCTCCTCAAGTGATGATTCTGATAAACCAGATAATGTTGGGGAGGGTCCCAGCCATGGAACAGAACCCAAACAGCAGATGGATCACCATGACGGTGATAAAGATCCCAAATCCCCACGTAATGATAATGTTAACATGTCATATGGGGACCAATTTCTTGACTATTCCGCTATGGGATCCGTCGGGGAGGCTGCTAAAGACGCGGCTTTCACTGAGTTCCACCAATGTATAATAGGAACCAGCGCCAGCCCCCCGCAACAGCTGTCCCACCCCCCTCAGCGCTCGACACGCCAGCAGCTTCACCACATGACGAGGACGAATCAGAACGAGTGCGTTTAGATACTGATGAAGAGCTCGATTCTGCCTCGGACTCAGACGACGACATACAGGGCTATGAGGAAGCTCAAGAACTACCTCCCTCCCCCCCCTCCACAAGAGCTTCCCCCGCCACCACCCCTACCGCACAAAATGCATGACCTAGATATGGCGGCCATCTCCACATTAGATGCTCAGGATATTTTTATACTGAACACTATCGTGGACAATGCAAAAGCAGGGGATGATATTATCTACCACAATGCTAAAACAAAGCGCAAGATGACACGTGAAGACTTCCGCAACATTCTTCGACCTCGGTCGACGATGCCAATGTCTATCTTCTGTGTCCTTCTCGCCAACTGTATAGAAATGTACAGAAGTCATAAGCGGCAGCAGCCTATTTTTAATGGCTTGCCTGCCCTATCTTTGGGCCTGCTATACAAGGACATCAAAGAAAAATCAATCGAACGTCTGCGTACCAGTTTAGCATGACGAGCACGTTATCTTACCGTGCCCTTCCAAGTTTCAAATCATTAGTTAGTCATGGTTGTTGATATCGAGGCTCGGGATGCCACGGTTTATAACTTCTGCAGCGCTGAGCTACCCGCCGGTACAATAAACTTTATGGGTGAAGCATCCAGTGAAGCAAGATGTATACCCTTTCGACTGCTTAAGCTAATTTGGGTTGCACGTCCATCTCTCCGCCACAAGTGGAGCCAGCCTTGGTTCAAAATAATAAACCCGCAAGTCCAAGCTGACAAGGAATCTGGGGATTGCGCTTTCTGCACCATACGTCACATCCAAGCGCTGAACCAAGAAATCCCATTCTCTGCTCTGGTTGCTGAAGATTTTCATTCTTTACGAAGACGTTATGCCATGGAGCTCATCTGTGATAGACGGTTCTTCAAGGACCCGACGATGGCACCAGATGATGTCCCTCACTACCTCTTCTCCTCTATCCAGCGACCGCAACGGCGACCCTTTCGACAAACTCTGAAGGAGTCAGAGAAATCAAAGGAACCGGCCTCGACAACTGAGCAAAGCAAAGACAACATTGATCCTTTGTCTGCCATCAAACCATCTTTCCCAGACTTTGATCTCAGTGCTTGCAAAGGCCTCTCTAACTACGAACTACGTCTCATCATGTCAAGGCTTTCTGCTGAGAAAGATGAACTCGTGTTCATGTCTGGTGACATTCTCATAATGGCAGACACTCTTCGAGAAACTTTACAATTTAAAGGATCACTCTCTGTAAGCCTAATGGCCGCTTACCAATTTCTCCTAGGCCAAGATAACCCCACAACATATATGGCGTCTCCTTATTTGAAGGATGACCTTTTAAAGCTAAAGCACTTCGGCGCAGATGACACACTAATCTCCTATCTACAACACACAACGCCGAAGTTCATCATGCTACCCTTCCTCTATCATGAACACTGGCTGCTCCTGGCAACAAACCTACCAGAAGGAACAATTACAATTTATAATAGTTCTGACAGCCAGTACAATCCACAACAGAACAATTATGTCGTGACGCCAAAAACACCCACGGAGGTACTAGCGAAAGAATGTGTTGAAAAATTAATCGATTTTCTAAGTCAGCACACAAAAGCTTACGACAAAGAACATTTTCACCACCCTTCCTTCTGCAACAAGTGTCCCCAACAAATTTGACAATCACACGACTGCGGCTTCCATGTCCTCTATTGGATCTACACCATCATCGTTCTTCAGAAACCAGTAGAGGATATGAATGACGTAGACTATCACGCCCTGCGAGGACAATTTGCAGCTAAACTCCTTCAAGCACCAGGGGAAAGCATAGGATTCACTTAGCCTGCGGCCCTTGTCCTCTACTACTCCACCTATCACTTTTACACTCTGAGGACAGAGTGCGTGATAAGTTAGGGGGGTACATTAGACAAGGGCGAGGTATCATCTCTATATCCTTCTTTCTCCATCTTCTCCTATTTTTTGTATAAATTTTCTCAATTTCCGTTACACCTTTAGCTTCTTAAGAATGGTTCATCTTTAGAATAAAAGTCACCCTCAGCTAACTTTAGAATCAGGTTAGTCCTCAAAAGTAAAATAGCACTTAGACATACAATGGCGACTTAATAATATCTCTCCACCTTGGGTTTTCATGCTTTGTTTCACTTCTATATCTGACTCTCCACAAGGTCAATATCAAGGCAGAAATAAGCCGAGCTCTCAAGGACGAGAGGGGTATCAGGCAACTTCCGAATTAAGAAGTCTCACAAGCGGACCACACAATAAGTGGATGTTGAAAAACTCTAAGAACAACTTTTCTCTCTTCAAATAAAAGAGGCTTGGCCGCCCAAAATAAATTCCAAAAGTAATCCCCAAATCCCAAGCATGTGAGTTTTTCGAATAAAAGCCAGAGTGTTGAATAAAAACATGAGAGTTGTGCCATGCATAAGGACTTATAAGAAGAGCCAATAAAGGTCTCATCCGGCCGGTACATTCAGCTACCCTCATAAAGGCAGATGTGTCGTGCCTGGTAGTGGGACCCTAAGGTTTCTAAATATAAGAGAAGGCTGATAAAGAGCTTACCCGGCCGGTACATTCAGCTGCCCTCATGAAGGCAGATGTGTCGTGCCCGGTAGTGGGTCTCTAAAAAGCATAGACAAGCCCTCTCCCACAAAAGGGAGAGTTACACTTTAAGCCTTTAGCCAACCCTCATACCCACTCTAGTTACCTGTAGGTTCCTCAGAGAGATATAAAGCTGATTAGAGTCAACAACATGCACAGAATAAAAAGTGGTCCCAATGCAAGCTACGAGATACGGAATGAACTTGAGACCCATGCATCTCTCAAAAACCTGAAAGAGTCAAGGCAAGCAATAAGATCCGATATGATTTGAGGAGAACTCAGGTTGAGAATTGAAACAAGAGTATGGAAACCCTAACTAAATAAAATCGCCTCGCCACTGCATGCCTTAGCTCTATCTAACTTGAGGACAAGCTAGACTCTAAGTTAGGGGGGTGATAACCTCTCACTTTGTGATGTTATTTTATTAGTTTTCCCTTATTTTCCATACTCTTTCTTAAATAAATTAGAAAGAATCATTAAATCTTTACCTTATTGCTGACACATCAATAGATTAACTTTTCTCTTCTTTATCCTTGCAGAAAAACACACAAAAAATTACAAAAACCCCAAACGGTCCCAAGACCGTTCAAGGCCAAACGGTCCCAAGACTGTTTAAGGCCAAACGGTCCCAAGACTGTTTAAGGCCAAACGGTCCCAAGACCGTTTAAGGCTAAACGGTCTCAAGACCGCATGAACTCTAAACGGTCCCGAGACCGCATAAGCTCAAATGAGTCCAGCGCCCAAACGAGTTTGGCGCCCAAACGAGTTCGGGAGTTCGGCGCCCAAATGAGTTCGGCGCCCAAACGGGTCCAGTGCTCAAACGGGTTCGGCGCCCAAACGGGTCCAGCGCCCAAACAAGTTCGGTGCCAAAACGGGTTCGGCGCCCAAACGAGTTCGGCGCCCAAACGTGTTCAGCAACCAAACGGGTCCAGCGCCCAAATGGGTCCAACGTCCAAACGGGTCCAGTGCCCAAACAAGTTCGGCTTCCAAACGAGGCGCTCAAACGGGTCCAGCGCTCAAACGAGTTCAGCGCCCAAACAGTTTCAGCGCCCAAACGGGTTCAGGAACCAAACAGGTTCAGCGCCCAAACGTGTTCAGTGCCCAAACGGGTTCAGGAACCAAACGGGTTCAACGCCCAAACGTGTTCAGTGCCCAAACGGGTTCAAGACCGTTTGGGCTCCACTTAAGCCTATAAATAAGACCCAAAGGGGTCCTAAGACGCCCAAAGGCTACCTCTCCAGTTCCAGAGCACTCCTATCTTTCATCCATCGCCCCAAGGCTGCCAGTTTGAGATCCACGTTCCATCTTCAAGCTACCTTCTCTCTCAACAACAAAGAAGGTGGGAAGAGAAGATCCATCATCAAAGCATCCACGAAGTGCAAGGATCGTTGCTCTCTTCACCAAGGGTTCATCCTTCCCTCCTCTGTGGAGATGACGTTCTTTCTCTCTCTTCTCGCCTCCTTCTTTGTCCTTGATATGAGCAAGTAGTCTCATTCACTAGGGTGCGGGGAGTAGCCCCGCTACCCATGTTTTCATTTCATGCAATGTAATTCAACTGTTTGCAATAGAGATACTCTCCTTTTCAGTTCAACATCAATCGTTAAATGAATGCTTGTTGCTTGATCATCAACTTGTATTACCCATTGTCTTTCGGTATGAATTGTCTACGTTTGTACCCTTAGATCTGAATATCGATTGAAAGTTGGTTCTGGATGTATGTAGTCACCATACGTCTGTTTCGGTATCTAGGAGTGCTTTCATGAGTGGAGTAAACTCACTCCCATCGTTGCACTTTCATACTACGAAATAGAATCAGTTGACGTATGAAAGTGCAACCTTGGCAAGATCGAGGAACACACTTCATGAAGAAGTAATGCAAAGCAAGTGACCATTCATTATGGGCTGGCTGGCGTTGCAATACTCCACACTTCTCGTAGTTAGTTATCCGAAAAGAAACTAAGTCTACAAGATACTAACTGATTAGAATCTCTTTGCAGGTTGTTTTATTATGTTGCATGTTTTTATCCATGTGTAGTGGCGTAAAACCCGATAAAATCCTAGTGGTTTTTAATCATTGTTTACAACCCTAATTTCTACTTTCTTGCTCTTACTTTCCTCACACTTAGTTTAAACAACCAAATCAAACTTTCGATCTAAATATCAACCGTTGAGTAATTAGGTACGAATAAAACGTTTTCCATCTTGATTAATTCTAATCAAGACCGTTGTCCCGAGGATTCGACCCTTAAACTATACTACGATAAGACTTCCCTATGTCCTAGCACACGTGGGTGGAGACCTTACCATAGTACAAGCAAGGCTAAACCTAGAGATTCATCATCTCTAGGATTTTTAGTGGCGTTGCAAAACTCCATCACTTTCCCAATCAAATTGAGGGTCCAAACATTATCCAATTAATATCAAATTTTGCACCTAGGCTAATTGAAACATGTAGAATTTTATTTTGGCATTATTTTTTCCATTTGGAGAGTTCTGCTATTTTAGTTTATTCTTTTTAAGAAAATCATATTTTCTCTTTCCTAATGCATTAATGAAACTAGAATTATCCAATTTTGATGAAACTTCACTCAAGTGAACGTAAGTATGTGGGATACAAATTTGCCATTAATTTCATCCTTTGAATTTGTTTATTACATTATTTAATGCTTTGATATTCTACATGCTTTTTGTCTCCTAATCTTCACCTTAAAGATTTTCCAAATTAGAAGAAAACTAACACATAGGCTGATTTTAATTTGTAGATTACGAATTTGAGATTTATTTACACTTTTGAAGTCATTTAATGATTTATTTGCTATTTTGGAGAAAACCCATATTTCCTTTTATAAAAGAAATTAGGGTAATTATTATTGTGTAAACAAGGTGAAACTTGACTCCCAAGTTAATTGGGACCCAAGGAACCCGATTTTCACATTATATTTTACTTTTAAGATTTCATCTCATGAGTTATGCATAACTAATCTATGTGGCCCATCATTATTTTAGTTATGGTATTTTTTTCAACATTATTATTATCATTCTTCCAATTATGTTTCATAACTTTATATTAGCACCAAAAGAGCTATGTATGATTATTTTGGACAAAATCCTATACATATATTCATCATTTACCTCATCTGGCATATTTTATGTATCCTTTATTGGTCTAAGTATTACTATGAGAGCATTAGGTCATAATTGTTTTCATGCTTATATGTTAGGGAAATTTATTCATGTATTAACATATTAGGGTTACAATTAACTAGATTTAGGTATAACTCCATCCTTGTTTTGTTAAGTCTAAAGAATCAAACTTTCTATCCTCTAAGGCATATGATCAGGTTCAAGAGGCTAGGTTTTGGTATGTTCAGCTTCCTCATGGTAAATAAGTTTTTCATCAATTTCTCATGCATTCACGTGGACAACGTCAAGGCCTAAGCCCTTTGTGGAAACTTGGGATGATCTTATACTAGGAAAAGATAGAGTGTTGATGCAAGGAAGATATAGAAATAACAACAACAACAACCACTTTAGATTCAAATCCAAATGTATGAGTTCTACACTAACATAAATGTGTCTATTTGTTAAAAAACCAATGTGCATGAAGGTATATTCTATATCCCTTCTATTCTTTCATATACCAACATTTTCTACTTATTACATATACATTAGATAAGAGTTTTATTGGTAAAAGTTTTACATTATCATTGTACCCCTTCCCTCTTAATTCTACATTGGTGTGAGAGTCGATTTCATACACTTTTTGCGTTGATTTGGATTTTGATCTGCATGTCTTTGATGAGCAGATAATTTTTCAGTGTATCCACATTAAAAACTAACTATCATATATAATATTATATGTCAATATTATATAAACCATTATGATGCCATTAAAATCATTTTGTTTGGTGGATGTGGATATGGAAACTATGCCACTGTAGTGATTACTTGTGATATGAAGCATATAACTTTGTGGTTTTTCATTTTGATCAAAAAATTTATCATGTATATGTATTGCATGCCATGACCCCCCTTTCAACAATCTCCATGTAATCTTGCATTGCCATTATATTAAGATGATGTATAGGAATTTCTAGTGGACCATGGTGGAGAAAGGATGTATCAAAATCCCACATTAACAAGAAAGGTTCTTAGATGGTTCACGATGAAGATGAATCCAAGACTCCACAATAGTTGAAAAACTTCCCAAACATGGAATCCAACCAGACAACTGGCATTCCAATCAATCGACTAAAACTCCATATATAGGTAGATCTAGGGTTACATTGTATCCTAATAAGGAACGTTTATTACTGAAGCATGCGACCTTAGAGAAATTACAAAAATTTCTTCTCTTAATGAAGAATATTTATTTAGGAAGAAGTTCATATTTTAGTGGCTTTGTGAGGGAGATTCTAATAATAAATGTTTCTATGCTTCTATGAATAGTAGGAGACATGAAATTATATGAAGAGTATGTCAATTGATGACTCTCTTAACTCTAATATGGATGATATTAAGTCTCGTGTATTTTATTTCTATTTTTCTATTATAATTATAGTGTTGTTTCTGTTTGGCTTCATGATTTGAATGGTCCCAAACTTATTGATATTTAGATAAAGTCTTTGATTTATTTTTTTGCAGTGAAAAATTGATGATGTTATTTCTTCCTTTGAAGGATGACAAGACCCTTGGCCATGATGGGTTTCATGGCCATTTTCTCAAAACAGCTTAGTCTTCTGTGGGTAGTGACATCATATTTGTTAATAAAGATTTCTTTAATCATGAAGAAATGCTTAAGGAGGGTAACCATACCTTTATATCTATTGTTCCCAAAGTATTGGACACCTCTAATATCAAAAAGTGGCTCCCTGTCGCCTTATGACATGCTTTGTATAAGGTTATATCCAAGATTATGGAAAATTATTTGCAGTTTGTTATCTCCACTGTTATTGATTTTAACTGATGTATGTTTGTTAAGGGTAGGAGTTTATAGGATATTGTTCTCTTATCAAATGAAATTTTGCATGATTTTAAAAATCTAAAAATAAAATGAGCATTCCGTTTTATTATTCAAAATCTTATGATTCATGTAACTTTGAAGTACCTTTTCTCCATTTTGTTCAGGATGGGGTTCACTACAGTTTGGATTTGTTGGGTTGAGGAGATATTTTGTTATAATTCCTATAAAATTTTGATTAATGGTGAATCCACTACCCCTTGTATCATTCTAATGGTATTTTTCAAGGATATCCTATTGCTTTTTTTTTTGTGATTGCAATGCAAGGGTTGTCTGAGATGATGAAATAAGTTGTGTTGAACAATAGCCTTTCCCCTCTTAATGCTTATAAAGACACCCATATTTCTCACAAAATCTTTGCTTATGACCTTATGTTGTTCTCCAAGGTTTCCCCCAAAGTGCTTCACGTATTAGTGACATATTGGATTCTCTTGGGAATGTGTAGACTTCATGTAAATCCTTTAAAATCACATTTTCTTCAGTAAAGGTGTTGGTAAACCTCTTATTTCTGGTATTCTTGGAATTATTGAAGTTATATTTCCTTCTAAGTATCTTGGTATTCCTCATTTTGTTGGTATGCGTTGTAAATTCTATTGCACTCAACTTGTGGATAAGGTTAAAAGAAAGTTAGATTCTTCAGAATTCAAAGTTATTGTATATGGCTCCAAGGCTCAAACATATTAAATCTACTCAAATTAGCATGCATTTGTATTGGATTTCCTCTTTTCCTGTCCCATGTTCTATTCTAAATGAGTTTGGTGGACTTAGTATAGATTTTCTATGGGGCTCCTCAAAATCTAGGAAATATTTATATCTTATTATATGGGAGGATATTACTATTGGTATGTATGCCCAGAGAGCCAATCATATGATGATTAGGATGTGGAATTAAATACCTGATTTGATAATATAAAGGTAATTATGTCTATTATGTTTGTCTCAGTCATGAGATGATGACACAAACGTAAGTAAATGTCTAAAGAATGATGTTACTCGATGACATATGTCTTCAAGTACGTGACTTGAACAATGAGATCATACAGATGCTAAGAGTGTATACATTCTTGTTATGTCCCTAGTCGGATATTATTGTGGAAGAAAAATAGACAATAGTAATAAATAAGACTAGAGTGTGTGTTGACTGATGATAGAGTCTCATTAGTCATGATATGTGATAACAAGTCAAGCACATAGGTACATATTAGAGAACAATGTATCAGATAGACCCACCATGAAAGTGATACATGGAGACCATGGGATGGTAGTCAGAATCATCTCTTATAGTGATAGTGGTGATTGTGGTTCTTAGACCTGAAGTCACTACATTCATCACATATCGTTCGGTATACTTTGACATCATCAAATGTAACCCTAAATAAGTATTGCAATAAAGGTGATGATTGGGTAGTTGTGATACATGGGGACTGAGTGTGAGTCATGTAGATGAGATTTGTCCCTCCTATAGGAGTATGATATCCAAGGCCTCTTGATAAGCGAGACTAAGAAATGTATGTCCATACTGATGTGGTTCACTATGTGATATTTGAACTCATATGCATTTGTTACAGTCTGCTCTAGTTCAAGGAACATGGATTGAGCGTTGAGAGGATGACAATTTTATGCCTCGAGTTCAATCCGGATATCAATGACAAAGGAACTATACGATCATTGTAACACTAATCACACATTGTAGGTTGAAGTTGTTCTCCAACTTACTAAATTACTTGGGTAGCAATGATGTGTGTCTAGGCACCACTCTTTACTTGTAGTGTCATAATTTGTTATGGACATTCACTACCAACGTAATTCTGGACCTATAGGGTCACACACATAGGATACACTTAGATTAAAGAGTTTATTCATGAATGATTTTTAAATTGGTTACCAAAGTTGTTTAGGTATTCAATTTAATAATAGATCAAGTGACTGGACTTAGAACCATCAAGTTCAAGTGTTGAACTAATTGATTAGAGTGTCAGATTGATTGAAAAATGAATTGGCTGGTTTTTTCATGACTTAGGACACCAAGCGATTGAATTAGGTTGCTGAGATGATCAGTTCACCTAGTGAACCAGTTGGCTCAGTCAAGCCAACCATAGATTCTGGTGATTTTCCCAAATCATGAGAAAAGTTGAATCGTTTCACTTGTTTAATTCAACTAGTACAAGGATTAATGTTGGGAATTAATTAGAAATGAATTGTGAATTCAATTACAAATAGGAAACTGCATGAAACAACCATTTCGCTAAGAGAGACGACCATTTTGCTCATGAGACAACCATTTTATAGTTTTTAGGTCCTAGAAAATTCATGATTCCAGACCCTTCTACTCCCACACAGATCGGAAACCCTGACCTGGACTCTATTATAAATAGAGGGGTATTGGGGGCTTCCGAAGGCAAACAACTGAGAATCAATTGCTCTGATAGTTGTTGACCTCTATGGTTGTAGTAACCAATTGAGATCTCCAAGCAAGTCCTACTTGTTAAAGGGAGGAATATCAAGGGAGAGAACAACTAAAGATCAGTTGTGGGAGAGCATGTCGGCGACTAGTACATTGATAGAAGGGGACAACTCCTACCTGTTGGCTCTAGTAGCACAATGCAGATTTCCTAGTGGTCCGCATGGACTACTCTAGAGGTGGGAGGTCATTGTCTATTACTAGGAGGACAAAGTTAGTCAGCAGTCTGTGGCGAGAGGAGTTGTTGCAGACGACAACATTCGATTTTGTTGTCAATGGAGGAGCCGCAGATGAGTCCAAGTGCAACTAGAAGACAGTTACATCTACAACAATGAGGGGTATGTCATTGAACTTACTCAAGGACCAGGTATATCCTCAAAACCATCTTTTTCATTATATAATTATTGGCATGATCAGCTGGTTTATGGGTAATGTGGCGATTTTTTTTGTTTCCACTTCCTATTTTGTCGCCCTATTTCCCAACAATTACTCTTCCTAAGAATGAATGGGTATGGGAACTAAAAGAAGTAGAGAGAGAGAGATTTCTTAATTGTAATTGGATAGGATAGAGCTAGTAATAAGGATTCCCTTTGGGCCAAATAGGTTAATGAGAAATATTTGAAAAAGGATTCCATTGAAGAGTCTAGTAACTTTTCTTGGCTACTTAATAAAGTCCTCATGTTCAGGAGTGATTTTTTTACATCTTACCATTTATATATTGGTGACGGTTCTTGTATTAATATGTGGTTGGATCCATGGATTAAAGATTAAAGGTGAGAAACTCTCTGAGTTCTTTGGTAGAGACATGTGCATCAAATTTGGGTATCATTTGGTTTCTATCTTAATACTACCATTAGTAATGGTACCTAGGATGTTTCTAATTCTATAACTTCTAGTGTCTTAAAGGACTTCCTATTTTCTCTGAATATCTAGTTTCATGTTAACGACTTGAATTTTTTTATGGGAAAAGCTAGTCAAGTTTAAGCAAGTTTGGAGTACAACCAGATAGAGAAAAATGACTCTCTTCTCTTTAAATGGATTTGGAGTTGTTTATCTCCTAAAAGATGTCTTATACGTGTTTGGAAAGCAGGTCAAAATAAACTTCCTACTTCAAATTATGTAATAACAATAGGCTTTTCCTTGGCCTCCATGGGTTTTCTTTGTAAAGAAGGTCATGAGTGTACTTCACACATTTTATTCGAGTGTTCCTTTGCTATTAATGTTTTGAATATGGATTGTTTGGACTTTATTATCATGTTCCCTGAATTTGGATGATCATATTTGGATTTATGATTAGAAACAAAAATATACCTATATTCTCATTTTCTATCACTGTCAGATCTAAAGAAATAGACGAGTTCATGAAAATCTTTATTGTGAACCTTCACTGGTTTGGAAGAAAATAAAGAATGATATATTAGATTTCTACCTCTCTTTAAATTTGGTTCATGCTTATGTGATATGTTATTATTTTAATGATATTTCGCTAACGAGTCTCTTCTAAACAATGATACTTGCTTTTGTTTGCCTCTCTGAAGTTATGCTTGGTTTTGGCCTGACTATGATATTTCCTTAGATTGGCCTTCTGAAGACTTTGTCTCTAAAGTTTGGGTTATATGTTAGTTCTTTATACGGCTTATTATGGATATTATTTTATATGAAGTAATGGAACTTTCTAAGATTTAAAAGCTGGTGGGTGCATGTCTCTAAAGTTATGTTTCTATGGCTATGGTTATTCTTTTAAAGCTATTTTTCTTAGGAGTGTCTTCTGAACAATGTGATTATCAATGTTCTAGTTTGCCTCTCGAAAGTTATGTTCTTTTATATGAAATAATGAAACTTTCTCATATTTAAAAAAGATTTAGGCATTAAACCCAATCAAGATCAATTGATTGTACTTGAGTAGTGTGACCCATGGTCTAAGATTTATGATCTAATTGATGCTTTTGCCACAAGATCGATAAAAGATTTGTCTTCCTCGTAAAAATAGATTATTTATATTTAGGTTAATATTTGAAATCTACAAATTTTATGACCTTTTGAGTATTTTATTCATGTTATCTTGAGTTTCCAGTGAATTTCCACAAAATGTTGAATGTTTTTAGAAAATTAGTCAAAATCTAGGGACTTATTTGCATTTTTCCAAAAACTTTTTTTAAGTAGGAAGTGAGGCTATATCCGGTGTCATCCACTAATTTCAACTTGTATTTGTATTATATGATATTCTTACAAGAAAAATGATGTATTAGAAACAATTTTCAACAAGGTTTGTCTATGAAATAATGTATGTTATAAGAAATAGAAATTTGAGTTTGAGAGCGATGCATATTGATATGAGGAAGATGTAGTCCTCTTTTGTTCTCAGTTTTTTTTTCTTGAATACATTGATATTGAATTAGAATTTTTGGGTTGGGGGAGCTCATCAAAGCTCACGGTACGTGTGTTCATGACACCTACTTAGTGGAAGAATGTGCCTTTCTATGTGAGCCTTAGATTAGGAGTCTGAGTTGTCTTGGGAAGCATGTCAAGATGTGTTTTTTTGAACTGGGATCATTATAAATATGACCTCATTACCTCATCATTCCACATCCCTTTTCTCTTAAAGAATTTACACTTTAGTATTTATGGAGCTATTTGTGAGTAGTGAATTTCCACTTATGATTAGTAATCTAGTGAATATGTCATCAAACAGTGCTAGGCCACATATATGCCAGAGATGGAGGAGGTGGATTTGGATTAATTCATTATGACTTGAAACTTTCAACATATTTCATATGTCCTTGTCTTTAGGGAAATGGTACATGTTTCTATCCATGTCAAGAATTTTCTCATCCCCACATTCCTCTTTGGGGATTTTTTGCTAACTCCCACTTGAGGACACTGCCAAGATAACTTGTCTAAATCTTTCCAATTGTTGGTTGATTGTCCTAAGGAAATCAACATAGATCACTAAGCTTGATGATATATTCACTTTGAAGAAGCTTAAACATGCTCAGTGGTTATCAACAGATGGTCTCTTGATCTAGTTGTCTATACTTTGTGAGTCATTAAAGAGTGAGGAATGCAAAAATTAAGGTCTCCAAATATGCCTCATTTGTGAGTTTATAACTTGTTGTTTTTTGCAAAATTGTTCTTTACAAAGACAGTTGATTAAGAATCATCCTCCATATCAAATGTTCTGGTAGATGTTTAGCATGGTGTGATTGTTGTGTTATTGGTCTTAAGAGAATAGTAACAGTTCTTGGATGAAGACAAGATGATTGGGGGATGCAAGATCCTTCAAATGTATAGAAAATCTATGTGGGGATGTGTATGAGCCATTATGAGCTTAATGGGATAGAAAAATGCATTGTATCCTTTCACATAAGTATCTATTAAAGTGTATCAAGATTGGCGGTCTTGTTCATTAACGTGGTGAGTTAGCATGGTTGACATATCATCTGAAAAATGATCATGTGTGATGGATCTAGGTGAGGTTTTGTATTGGCACTTCAAGTTGCAAGATAGTGGTGGTCGTCTTGTGTAGATGATCACTTTTCTATGGATAGAGTGGTGTGTTATTTACTTCTTGGTGTCTTTTCTTATCGTGTTCAGTCATCCACAATGCATATATGAAGTTGAGGATCTCCTAGACTTCTTCTCAGAGGTTTCATGATGGTTCTCACAATGTCTAAGAGATGTTAATGAGGATGTGTCTTGATAAGATGGCTCTGGAGGTATTTCCTATTACAAGGGTTACACTCTTGAGTACATGGTGTTGATAGCTTCATCTCCTTCAATAGTGAAAACCTATAGAACTGATGTGGGGTTGAATAGTTCCACATGATTTTGCTCTCTTCCTCTAGATTTATATGAAATTTGTTTTTAGCATACTTTTTCCTTTTATGATTTATAAGAAATTTATCCAATAAGTAATAAAAAGGAAATTTTGAAAATGATGTTTTATCATAATGTTGGCAAAAAACTTTAGTACCTTCGTTGTGATGTCCATCATGTATACCCCTTATGATTGTAGCTCGGGACCGAATCAATATTGATGTCTTTGATGCTAAAGTCAATTTTGGAAGTAAAGTGACCTAGTTTGGCTGATATTTCCTTTGGACATTTGTGTTGTGATGGATGGTTTGTATCTTACATAGTTAGGAGAGATGGATACTGATATTTTTCTAAGTTATCCTTTTTGTCCCTTTCCATTACTAAAGTTGGTGTAGGTTGGGATCCCAAGCATGTTTAAGCTTGTCATGTATTTCTCCCTTGTACTCATAGATTGATCCTCCATTCATATGTTTGTGTCATGTTCTTCCACAAAAAGACACTTCAACTAGGGCAAAGATGGATTGGGGTCTCCATTAACCATGGATGTCTCTCAAGGGACTAAGACCATGCCATGTAGGGGGCATGCAAGTAGAAACTCCCAACACAATCGCGTTAAGGTTCCAATTTTTTTATACACCCCACTAGGCTTTGTTGCGTGCATGTGTTGGTGTAGTGTCTGATCATAAAAATGTATCTAATTTTGGAGTGCCACTTTGGCAGTTGATATGCAAGGTGCCTACTTAGGGTAGGTCCTAATATGTGGGTTGCCTACTCAGGGTAGGGATTTTTGGGTGTTTTGATTTTGAGAGATTTTTGGAGCTTGATGCTTAAGGCTCTAGTATGAGAGGTTAAGTTATATGGTAACGAGATGAATGGGGTTATATTTGTGAAGGCTTTCTCTACTTGTGGCTCCTAGGTTGTTCTACTAGAAGTTTAAGTCACTTCTCTTTAAAGGGTGAAGCATGGACAACCACAAGGGATCTTGACCTCTACTTCAATCTACTAATCATTCTTCTATCCTATCCATGATATAGGAAGATGTCATATCTCAAAATGAAGATCAGGTGAATTTCAATCATGTAAATGTGTCAAGATATCTCGACCTTTTTGATCAAGTCCAACTCATCCCAAGTGACTTGTGGCTTTAGCAGACCTATTTTTCTCGAGCAATGTGTGTTGACCAAAGATGAGTGTTCTCATCATCTCATGTCTTTGGGGAAATCATGATTGTAAACATGGGGTTTTCTTCCACTCGAGTTGCAACCATGACTTTTGATTTTAGTTAAATTTGTTTCATTTTAGAGGTGAATTCAAATTAGTGAATAGTTTGGACCCACTATAACAGCCATGCTTCTTTCTTTTATAACCCTTTGTTCTAGTGGTTGACCCTCACTTCTTTATGCAATACATGTTACATAGTGTGGTATTTAAGTATAGTAAATGCATTTTTAGAATGTGGTAGTTTTAACCCTGCAATGTTCCTTGCTAGAGGCTTGATATCAATTTAGCTTGTCTGTCAACATAGTATATTTTGAGGAGGTTGTTATTTGTGTGATGGAAATTAATATCTTTGTCCATGTATTTCATGCACAAGCATCCTTAGTCATTTATGTTGTGGAAGATGTAGGGAATTCCCATGTAGGATCAGACTTGCCACTAGTATTAGTGTTCTGAACAACGTAGAGTACCAAATCACCATTCTGAAACATATAGGGACAAACCTTCTTGTTAA
Organism: Alisma plantago-aquatica; assembly: GCA_963693085.1. Lineage (NCBI taxonomy): Eukaryota > Viridiplantae > Streptophyta > Magnoliopsida > Alismatales > Alismataceae > Alisma > Alisma plantago-aquatica. The sequence goes on from OY856412.1 coordinate 1,336,140,198, forward strand.
ATGCTCTGGTTGTTGGGTTTGGTAGCAGTGTACATGATACACAACTTCCATTCGTCGTTCTTCAAGCCTTTTGAGGTAGTTGACACAACCTTTGACCCATTCCACCTCGTGGATTTTAGCTTCTTGAAGTATGCACATGGACACGATTTAAACCTCCACTGATAAGAATGCCTCCATCCCATATTCAAGAGAGTATGTTATGGCTCATGTGTAAGGATTTATAGATGTTTGTTATGCCTATAGATCCATCAGAAGATCATCATGATTGTTGGTTTTTGAGCTTGAGTATATTTATGAAATTTTCACTTGCACTATCTACATCTCTAGTCATTTGGGTCTGGTATGTCAGCATTCAATGATGTTTGATTCCTGAGGAGTTTATATACTCCTTGATGGATTTGGTGATGAAGTTTGAACTATTTCTGAATATGATTTCATGTGGTACTCCATACCATCTTATGATGTTTTTCTTGAGGATGTGGATCAAATGTTGAGTAGAGGCATTGGTGATGGAGCAACTTCTACCTATATAGTGGATTTTTTAGTGCAAATAGAATGAACACTAGTACAAAAACAACGCTCAACGTCGCTTTTAGAGGCGTCGATTTTTTCGTAAAACCGACGCTACTCACATTAAACGTCGGTTAATAAGGACATCCGACGTCTATATTTGAAGACCAGCCAGACACGGGTATCGCTTTTCATTCAGTGTCAGTTGAAGAAAAGCAACCGACGCCTAAAGTAGCCCGCGAAATCCAATTTTTTCGAGCAGAAAAAAAACTACGCCAAAGTATCAGATACAACATCGGTGTTTTAGCTAATAACCGACACTGAATGAAGATAAAATTTGTGCCAAAAGTTCTAATATGGGTGTCGGTTGTCTTATAATAACCGACGTTATAAGTGTGCGTGTGCCGTCCCCGCCAAATTTTTTTACATCCTTATTACGTCGGTTTTTTATGGAAACCGACGCGGTTAGGCTGTAGCGTCAGTCATTTAAACAACCGACGCTTATGTTTAACTTAACAGCACCAGCGTGAGCGACTCTTCCCCTTTCTCTGTTTCATTCCCGATTCTTCTCAGTTAGGTCCGGCGATTTCTTGCTCGTCGCCGCTCGTTGCTTCCTCCGGTCGTTGCTCGGTGCTGCCGCCGGTCATTGCTCCTCTCCTCTCCTCGCCGCCGCCCCCGCCGGTAGCTGCTTCAGTGCTCTCCTTGCCGCCGCCATCTTCCCTCCGGTCTCTGCTCCTGGTGGTCGCCCACTAGCTGTTCTCCTCCGCCGATCAAGGTAACCCTTCGATCGTCCGCCTTTTTTCCTCCACCACTGGTTTTCTCTGCCACCACGGACCTGGACCTCACCCAGGCGGAGCCTAAGCAGGTGCCAGGGCACGCCTAGGGTCCCAAGCCCAGGTGCCCTGCCTAGATAGGCCTCTGGGCGGATGCTTGGGCGGCGCCAGGGCATGCCTAGACTGCTGCTGGGGTTTGGATTCATCTACTGGATTGAACGCTAGATCAACCTATACAAAGGATGCCCAAAAAATGCACTGATTTCACCAAGTCACCCCAAAAGCCATTGAAAAATATTCTGATTGTGTTTATTTATGTACTGATTTCACCAAGCTAGTGGAATTTTTTTAAAAGTTATTTACTGATTGTGTTTATTTATGTACTGATTTTTTTATGATTTATTCATCTACTTATTTGTATTTTTCATCTACTTATTTGTATTTTTTTGTCTACTGTTTTTTATTTAGTTATCTACTCATTTGAATTTATTTGTGTACTGCTTTTGAAATTATATAATCATCTAGTGATGTAACTTTATCACAAACTCGTTATGAACCATTAGATCTAGATCTTTGGGTATCTCTACCGTCCTAACTATGAAATTGGTAACTTGTTTCCTTTTTGAGTATATTGACAATGTTAATCACCTAACTTGAAGAACTAGGATATGAATGATGAAACTAGGATTGTAGGTATAAGAATGACAGCACATGTATTTGTTGGCCTAGAAACCCGTCCAAGATTTACTCATTAGGAGTAAATCTTGGATAGTCCCCGGTTTGGGACTGTTCTTGAACACCTAATATCACTTAGGATGTAAGTGTATAATGTGTATTGGGTTTTTGAGAAAATTTTGATAGCATTTCCCCGTTTGTTCTCTAAGTACATATGTACTTAGAGAACAACATGGAAATGCTGCCGAAATTTTCTCGAAAACCCAATACACATTATACACTTACTAGTGAGATTAGGTGTTCAAGAATGGGATAGGTGGTACACATTTATTATATATAAGAATGACAGCACATGTATTTGTTGGCCTAGAAACCCGTCCAAGATTTACTCATTAGGAGTAAATCTTAGATAGTCCCCGGTTTGGGACTGTTCTTGAACACCTAATCTCACTTAGGATGTAAGTGTATAATGTGTATTGGGTTTTCGAGAAAATTTTGGTAGCATTTCCCCATTTGTTCTCTAAGTATATATATACTTAGAGAACAGTAGGGAAATGTTGCCGAAATTTTCTCGAAAACCCAATACACATTATACACTTACTAGTGAGATTAGGTGTTCAAGAATGGGATAGGTGGTACACATTTATTATATATAAGAATGACAACACATGTATTTGTTGGCCTAGAAACCCGTCCAAGATTTACTCATTAGGAGTAAATCTTGGATAGTCCCCGGTTTGGGACTGTTCTTGAACACCTAATCTCACTTAGGATGTAAGTGTATAATGTGTATTGGGTTTTCGAGAAAATTTTGGTAGCATTTCCCCGTTTGTTCTCTAAGTACATATGTACTTAGAGAACAGTAGGGAAATGCTGCCGAAATTTTCTCGAAAACCCAATACACATTATACACTTACTAGTGAGATTAGGTGTTCAAGAATGGGATAGGTGGTACACATTTATTATATATAAGAATGACAGCACATGTATTTGTTGGCCTAGAAACCCGTCCAAGATTTACTCATTAGGAGTAAATCTTGGATAGTCCCCGGTTTGGGACTGTTCTTGAACACCTAATCTCACTTAGGATGTAAGTGTATAACGTGTATTGGGTTTTTGAGAAAATTTTGGTAGCATTTCCCCGTTTGTTATCTAAGTACATATGTACTTAGAGAACAACAGGGAAATGCTGCCGAAATTTTCTCGAAAACCCAATACACATTATACACTTACTAGTGAGATTAGGTGTTCAAGAATGGGATAGGTGGTACACATTTATTATATATAAGAATGACAGCACATGTATTTGTTGGCCTAGAAACCCATCCAAGATTTACTCATTAGGAGTAAATCTTGGATAGTCCCCGGTTTGGGACTGTTATTGAACACCTAATCTCACTTAGGATGTAAGTGTATAATGTGTATTGGGTTTTCAAGAAAATTTTGGTAGTATTTCCCCGTTTGTTCTCTAAGTACATATGTACTTAGAGAACAGCAGGGAAATGCTGCCGAAATTTTTTCAAAAACCCAATACACATTATACACTTACTAGTGAGATTTGGTGTTCAAGAATGGGATAGGTGGTACACATTTATTATATATAAGAATGACAACACATGTATTTGTTGGCCGAAGTTTTAACCATGCAAAAACTCTAATCTGTTAACCCTAGACCCTAATCTTATTGTAATATATACTTGTTTTCTCTTTGATCATAGAATGGATAGATCATGGATGTCCATTCGCAATCGCTACACCCTAGAGTTTATATCTGGTCTTGACCAGTTTATTAGATTTGCCGAGGAACATAAGAAACAACCTGGAGATAGGTTCTACTGTCCATGTAGGCATTGCGGTAACAACTTGAAAGTCAGCACTGGTGACGAAATCAAAAGTCATGTCATGTGCAACGGGATTGTACAAGGCTATACAGAATGGAACTGGCATGGAGAGATTTCAAACCCGAAACCAGTGGATGTCGATAGTAGTGCTTGTGTGGAAGAAGAAATTGCCTACGATGACGTAGATGTGAATGAACCAGTTCCAGTAGACATCGTTGATGCGATGCTGGATAGTTGTGGGGTAGATCACACTGATCCACCTCCCATTTTTAGAAACATTGTGCATGATGCTGAGATATCGTTATACACAGGTTGTATTAAGTTTACGAAGCTTAGCGTTGTGTTGAGATTGTATAAGCTGAAAGCTAACAATAGATGGAGCGACAAAAGCTTCACGTCATTGTTGTCTTTGTTGAAAGAAATGCTTCCTGAAGGAAACAAGCTGCCAATCTCAACATACCAGGTAAAGAAATTGTTGTGCCCAATGGGAATGGATGCCAAGAAGATAAACGCATACCCGAATGATTGTGTATTATTTCAAAACGACTATGTGGATTTGAAAGATTGTCCAAAATGTGGTGCGTCACGGTATAAATTGACGACTTCGCGGGAGTCCAAAACTGGTTCTCCTGCCAAGGTGATGTGGTATCTACCTATAATATCACGGTGTCAACACTTGTTTTCCAATCCGATAGATATGAAGAATTTGAGGTGGCATGCAGATGTTAGGAAAAATAATGATGGGATCCTACGACATACGTATGATTCCCCACAGTGGAAGAAGATTGATCTATTATACCCTGAATTTGGTGAAGAAGTCAGGAATCTAAGACTTGGGCTTTGTACAGACGGGATGAATCCGTACGGGACATTGAGCAGCCAACATAGCACTTGGTCAGTCATGCTTTTTATATACAATCTTCCTCCCTGGCTGTGTATGAAATATAAGTACGTAATGTTGTCGTTGTTGATATCGAGCCCTAAACAACCTGGAAATGACATCGATGTTTATCTTGAACCTCTGCTTGATGACTTAAAGAAACTCTGGGGTGAAGGTGTGATGACCTATGATGCTTCACGAAGAGAGACATTTCGTTTGCATGCTATGTTGTTTTACACTTATAATGACTTTCCAGCATATGGGAATTTGTCTGGATATAGTGTCAAAGGAGCTAAAGCGTGTCCTATATGTGAAGAGAACACTGATTCAACAAGACTAAAACATGGCGGTAAGACTGTATATCTCGGTCATCGAAGGTTTCTTCCAAAATTCCATCTGTATTGTAGGAAGCGCAAAGCATTCAATGGATTGAATGAGGAACAGAGTGCACCTAAACCTATACCAGGGGAGGTTGTTTATGAAAGAGTAAAAGACTTTCTCAATGAATTTGGTAAGAGATCACAATGTACTATGGCCACACGGAGTGACAAATCTTTATTCAAGAAGAAGTCAATATTTTGGGATCTTCCTTATTGGAGTTCTTTGACAGTCAGGAATTGTATCGATGTCATGCACGTTGAGAAAAATGTCTGTGATAGTGTCATTGGTACTTTGTTGAATATACCAGGTAAGACTAGAGATGGGATAAAATCTAGACTGGACCTACGTGAAATGGGAATAAGGTCAGAATTAACAAAATTTCTTGAAATGGGAAATTGGAGAACATACTTACCTCCCGCTTGTTACACATTGTCTAGAAAGGAGAAGAAAGCTTTTTGTGAATGTTTCGTAAATGTTAAGGTGCCACAGGGTTACTCATCCAACATCCGTAGATTGGTATCAATGAAAGATCTGAAGTTGATAGGTCTTAAATCTCATGATTGTCACACTCTAATGCAACAAATATTGCCTGTGGCAATTAGATCTATATTGCCGAAGCATGTAAGGTTTGCAATCACCAGACTTTGTTTCTTTTTTAACAGTCTGTGCAGCAAAGTTATTGACCCTGATACTCTCGATAAATTGCAAAGAGAAGTGGTTGTTACCCTATGTCAGCTTGAGATGTATTTTCCTCCATCGTTCTTTGATATCATGGTACATCTTGTTGTCCACTTGACTAGGGAAGTGAAAATTGTTGGGACCAGTTTTCTTGCATTGGATGTATCCCTTTGAACGATACATGAGCGTTTTTAAAAGTGATGTTCGAAATCGTTATCGGCCTGAAGGGAGTATTATCGAGGGTTATGTGGCGAGAGAGGTTATGGATTTTTGCAATGACTTTCTCAGTGGTAATGACACTCCTGATAATGACAAGAATATTGACGAGCAATTTGGCAAAGGAATTTTGGGATCACGTGTGAAAGTAATCAGCTGTGAGTAGTTGGAACAAGGTCACTTGTATATTTTACACAACATGGATGAAGTGAACGTTTATATCGAGGAACATACCAATTTCATCAAGAGACAATATCCTCGAGCCAATACAATGTGGCTTGCTAGAGAGCATAACAAGACATTTATTAAGTGGTTTGAAAATAAAGTCTTACATCAACTATCTCAAACACCAGATGATATTACTGAAACTATCAAATGCCTCGCCTTTAAACCAAAATTGACTGTAATGTCTTATGAAGGGTATGACATTAATGGATTCACATATTACACAAAGCTCCAAGATGATAAGAGTGTCGTCCAAAACAGTGGGGTCACCCTTCAAGCATCGACTATGTTTTTTGCAAGTGCAAAGGATAAGAGTCCACATGAAGCTAAAATGTCATATTACGGTGTCATTGAAGACATATGGGAGTTTGACTACATATATTTCAGAATTCCGCTCTTCAAATGTAATTGGGTTGATAACACCAAAGGCGTTATAGTGGATGAATTGGGTTTCACTTTAGTGAACTTTGAAAAGATTGGTGAGAAGGATGAACCATTCATATTGGCATCACATGCGAAATAAGTATTTTATATCGATGATCCTGCAAATGATAAATGGTCGGTTGTTCTTCATGGTAAAAGACAGTTCATTGAAGATCCTATAGATGAAGAACAGTACTATGATAAGTATGATGACTCCAGTCCATTCTCAGTTGGGTTGCCAACACCAGCAAATATTGAAGCTAATGATGACTTGTATGTGCGTGGAGATCACAATGAAGGATTGTTAATTGATAAAAAATCACAATATTAGAGGCATGTTTATATAATGTTTTTTTATATGTTTTACAATGTGAATTACTTTACAATGTGAATGTGAACTTTACAATGTGAATTTTACAATGTGAATTACTTTATAATGTGAACTTTACAATGTGAATTACTTTACAATGTGAATGTGAACTTTACAATGTGAATTTTACAATGTGAATTACTTTACAATGTGAATGTGAACTTTACAATGTGAGCTTTACAATTTGAATTACTTTACAATGTGAACTTTACAATGTGAATGTGAATTTTCAGATGGCTGAGCATTCTCCTGATGACCGTGCTGATGATTACCGTGAGGGTGAGGACATCAATGTGCCGCCTCACAATGTAAGTTTTCAAAATATATCATATATTTATATCTATATGTCCATTTATAGTTATATCTTGTAAATGTGTTTATTTTGTCAAATTTTAGGTTGATGATGCACATGTACCATCTGAAGCACTTGAGGCACTTGATCAGCAACACCAAAAAGTTGACAGGAGAAGGGGCATCACTATGATGAAGAAGTTAATAGCGCAAAAGGGCAATGGACCCAAACTTGTTGTGGATTTTGATGATGCAGGAAATGCATCTGGTGTGAATCGCAATCCATTTGTTTCATATCTTGGGTATGTTACTCGTAGCCATTGCAGTTGTAAGATAGATTCTTGGCATAAAGTTTCTAAGGAGAAGAAAGACGTAATATGGAAGGATTTATGCGTGAGTTATTATTAATTTGCAATTCTATTTTGTAGATTATAATTTTTTGGATACTAGTTAATAGCAATTCTAATTTGCAGAGTATATTTGAATTGGATGAAAAGCTGCATCGTAAATGCATGATGCAACGCTGTGGGAGAGTCCTAAGGAACTATAGGACAAATCTCACCCGAGAATACATAAAAGAAGCTGACAAGAGGAAGAAGACAACCACTGAACAGTGGAACTTCCTAGACAAAGAAGAATGGGACGCGTTTGTTGCTTCAAGACAAACAGATGAATTCAAGGTATTAGGCGTCAGTCCCAATCTCATTAATATATGTTGTATTCACCTATTCAAGATTAACATTTATTGTTACTAACCAAATCATTAATGTGCATACTAGCTAGGCCCTCAGTGAGGCACAAAGATCAAGGCGTGCACTGAATGTGCATGACCACACAATGGGTCCAAAGGGGTATGCAGGCATTCTCCAAAGACTACAGTTTGAGGCTACTGCTCAGTCTGTTGCTACTCAGGAGTCCTCCACTATAGGTAGCACACCTCTGCATCGCCATGATATCTGGATAGCTGGGAGGCAAAATAAGAAGGGAGAAATAAGGAAGCCCGCAACTGCTGAGGCGGCTATAAAAATGGTAAAATACAACTCTTACAACAATCGTTCGAATATTGATTAGTTGTGGTGTTTACTTAATTACAAATTTTTGTTTTGGCGATTAGCGGGAGCTGCACGAGCTGAGGAAACAAGGCAAGTTCATCCCTGAGGGCACAAGGGATGAATTGATAGTTGCTCTGGGTAACCCAGAGCATCCTGGACGTGTTAGGGCTGCAGGCGCTGGTGTGGGCATCAAAGCTTTTTTTGGGCCATCCCAGCGCAAACATGTCCCAAAAGTGGGACTTTCACAAGAAGAGGTAACATATTTTTTCCTTGTAGATGTTACTGTAAAAGAGAATTCAATAATTAGAATTTGATGTTTATTTTATCAATGTATAGGTAGATAAGCTATTTGATAGGAAACTCGAAGAAGCAATGAAAAAGTGGCAGACATCTCAGACTGTCACTTACCAGACAGTACCTATCGTGTCTCCTACTACAGGCTCTACTCCTACTGTAGAGGTTGGGAGTAATCCTGTAGACCCGCCACCTAGAAAATCCGCTGTAAGTATTTTTATGACATAGTAACTAGTTTTTTAATTCAAGATGATATGTTTTCAAGATGATATGTATATAACATTCTTTACACAAAAATTTGTAGGGGTTGAAGCCATGCCGTCTAAAAGTTAATGAATATGTCATTGTAGAGGCGTCGGCTTACCCATCCCTACCAGGGGAAATGTTTCACGGGTCTCCATTACCAGCTGGTTGGATTCGTGTGAGCCTGGTACATATATTCCCCAAGTGGATGGATCTTCCATTGCCATATGCCCACCCAGATTGTGAAACGCTTGGTGAGGCAGAAGGCAGAGTGATATTGTGGCTAAAAGAGGATGTCCTCTTTACTGAAATTGTATGGTAAATTTACATTACGTTAAATTGTTAGTGTGTGTATATGATGTAAGTTGATCTGAAATTATTATATATATATACAGGTTAAAAAGAAGACACCCACAACATCTAGGCCTCCACTTCCACCTCCTATATTACCCAGTTGGGTTCCACAGGACCTAACTGTCCCGTTAGGTCCTAACTATAGGGGTATGGCAATATGGTTAGGCGAACATGATATAAACTACCCTATAATTGTTTCTATAGATTCAAATGTTGCAGGTCAATCATACGAAAGCAAACTATTTATACAAGATATTTTGGAGTTGTTTCGATATGATTGGCTAAATACATCTGTGATAGAGCTATGGATAAGGTGAGATCTTCTTTATACATCCATATACCTTGTATAGGATCTGGTGATATGGTTTCTTATTTATTAATGCATGCGTAATTAATACATATTTTGCAGCTACTTAGACATGATATGTGCAGATTTTGCATTCGAACATGTAGGATTTTTGATTCCATCTTTGATTAGTCTAGTAGCTAAAGACCCTCTGTCAGTTCAACAATACTGCTATGAGGCTTTTTCAATTTTTGCTCAAAATAAGAAGACGATGATAATGGCTCCATTCAATGTAGAGTAAGTTTACTTTGCTTATTATAATTTGGACTTAAGAAAATTACATTTTTATTATGGATTTTGAGTTATTAATTTTTAACTTTTTTACCTCTAGTGGTATGCATTGGGAGTTACTGTTTATTGTCCCCGAGGCGTTCACTATCTATTATCTAGATCCTAAGGGGAGTAAATTGAATACAAAATATGGACACATAATGAAAATGGCATTATTCCGGTGAGAAATATTTCATTTTCATATCCGTTAACATATGTTATTACATTACTATTAAATTATGCAATGTACTGTGTTACATTAACATGTAGGGGTTTTGATGAGTTCAAAAAGGCTAGAGGAAAGGTCCCCATGAAAAAGAACCAGCCAATAATTTAGAAGAACGTGAAAGTAAGTTCCCGATTGAAATATATGTATATATTATTTATGTGAACAGTGCTTAATTAGTTGTATTTTTTAATATTTTGTATGTTTGAATTTATAGTGTGCCACACAAGATAACGTATGGGCATGTGGATACTACGTGATGCGATTTATGCACATGATTATCAAATATGCCGCAATGGACATCGATTGTATTGCTGAGGTATTATATAGTCTCATTAGATAATATGAAATATATCAATCTTATTTATAGCTTGTTAATTATATATATACATCATTCTCTTTACAAGTGTTTACAACTGACCACACTACAGGAAATGCCTTACCAGATGTACATACTCCCTATACGACGGGAGAATTAAATGAAGTAAGAGAAGAATGGGCAACAGCCATACAAGTAGTGGGGGATTTAAGATATAATTGGGATGTTGATAGCGAATAATGACTAAAGAATGATATTTTGTAAATAAATTTCTGAATTATAATATATGTGTGAATTTTCTACATGCCTGGATGTTTCTACATGTGTCTGAGTGAAAATGAATGAAACTGTTGGTTGCTATATGAATGTTTCTATATGTGAATGTGAAAATGAATGGAACTACAGATTGCTAGCTACATGAATGTTTCTAAATGTGTGAAAATCAAATGGAACTGCAGGTTGCATTGCTAAATGTGTGAATATCTTTGTTGTTAATTTTGCAGGTTTTTGGCCTGTTGTTGGCTGATATCAATGGATGTCGTAAAACCTGCAGTTCATAACTGAACTGCAGGTTTCTCATCCTATGACTAGCCATACAGCAGGTCTGCAGACTGACAGAAAAAAAACAAAAAATAGGCGTCGATTATTTGTATAAAACCGACGCCACATCGTTACAGTGTCGGTTTCTAATAGTAACTGACGTCTATTTCCTTAACACCACGGTCGTGTTGGCCATCACGACCGTGTTGGTAATGCTATGACGTCGGTTTATTATATAATACCCGACGCCTATAGTGCCCAAGATGGCGCCCTTTCTGTGGTGCGAAGGTATATGGCGTCGGTTTTTATCTAATAACCGACGTCTATGTACTTAACACCACGGCCGTGCTGGCCAGCATGGCTGTGACAGTGGACCAGACACCACGGCCGTGCTGGTCAGCACGGCCATGGCAGCAGACCAGACACCACGTCCGTGCTGGTCAACACGGCCGTGGCAGCGGACCAGACACCACGGTCGTGCTGGCCAGCACGGCCGTGTTGGGAGTGATATGACGTCGGTTTTTATTTAATAACCGACGCTAATAGTGCCCAAGATGGCGCCCTTTCTGTGGCACGAAGGTATATGGCGTCGGTTTCTTATCTAAAAACCGACGCTTATAGTGCCCTGCTGGCGCGCGAAGGGTTGTGGCGTCGGTTTTTGAACCGACGCGTAACATCTGGGCTTTTAGCGTCGCCCACATAGGTGTCTCTTAGAAACCAACACTAAAGGCCTTAAATAACCGACACTAAAGGTCGTTTATGTACTAGTGGAAATAACTTTTGTTTGAAATGTAGGATGTATTTTTGTGATCATGTTGGTTCTTTAAGCAGAGAAAGGCCAAGGGATGGCTATGTTCTATAGCTAATTATCTAGTGCATGGATGTAGTCACCTTGGTTTGGCTGAATCGACATTTAAGAATGTGAAAAATCCATTCCATGTTGTTCCAATGGTAATGAAAAAGTTGTATCTTCCTTGCAAGCATCACTCTACTCATGTGGAACCTTTAGGGACCTACTTAATGAGAGATTTTCAATCTCTGCCTTGTCTACTACTTGAGTATGGAATGGTTTTATGATATGCAATAGATATGTCAGCATCTAAAATGTATTGCATGGCTTTCTGTAGAAGGACTTGATGTTCTCTTTTGGAAAGATCTTCAAAGATGGCATGCTTCTTAAGATATACTTAGATGTCATGGAACCTTTCTTTTCTTCATTGAGAGCTACATTGTTGATCATCTATGTGATAGGCTCATTATGATAATTGATCATCATGTAACATGCTCATTGTGACATCGTATGTACTTTGAATGAGAAACTTTGGTCATCTTTATCGTCTATTCATGAGGCAAGTGTGGATAAAACATCAGTGACGACATTATGCTCTCTTTCTTGAAGTTGAATAATTTAGTTCAAAATATCTAGTGAGAGAGAAGAATACCGCCGACAAGGAATTAGATTTTGATGATGACTTCTTCAGTTGTTTTTGACCTAGGAATCACAAGAAGAGAATCATTGTAGACTTTGACGTGACTTGTCTCTTGTTGTTTGTCAATTTGGTGTCCCAGGATGGATACATCTTAATTGTTAGTGGCAGTATATTCTAGTCATATTATCACCTATTTTTGTTCATCATTCGGATCATGAAAGACCACTACGATCGTGGCTCCCTTGTGAATGAATACTCCATCAAAGAAGATCATCCACAAGTCGGATCTGAGGGAATAGTGATGTCGGGTGAGCCGGTCATTTGGTGTTTTCATCAGGAAATGAAGAGATAACATAACATATTTGATACGGTGGTCCTCGTCGGGAAATGAAGATATAACATGTTAGATTTGGTATGTTAAAGAAAAACCTGAATAGCGGCGAGGTAGTAGCTTGGGTGATGAATAATCGAACTCTCCAATACAGACAAGCGGGTTGACCCCCTAGTTGTGCGCCTTGGAATAATCTCCTCACACATGCCGACCCACTTTGTAAATTTAAACATCTTCACCTATGTGCGGATAATCAAAAAGAGTTTACACCACTAATGTTAGGTCATGGAAGTAGCTCTTCCTTCGAGGTAATTCTGCCTCATCAGAAAAAGAAGAGCCTGGCTAGGCCAGGCCGGCTGAATGAAACCTGCCGGATTGGGTATCACCGAATTAGCGGACGGCATAACAGATTTATGTAAGGTCAAGGAAGTACAAAAATTCAAGAAGGCTGCTGAGTGTGGCAAACAGGCGGTTGACATTCTGGGTGGTCCATATATGAGTGCCTGACAGCATACAATTTTATACGCATAACGCAAGGTTTTAACAATGAATGCTAGATGGACTTCCTATCTCCTTATCTCAGCATACTATGTTTCGGTTTGGGAAACTGCTACGGAGTTATTTATTGTCATTGCTCATTGGACCATGGTTCCAACGAAGTGGGTTCGAAAGTACAAATAGAACAAGCTAAACGTGCTTTAATTTTTCTGACTCAGTCATGTCACTGAACATTTTCGCAAGGACAAGAAAAGTCAAATAATGTTTTGTCTTCGAAAGGTCGAAAATAAAGCTTTTATGTGTAAGTATTCGTTACAGTAAATTGAATTTTTGTTGGCTCACAACTCTCTTCCCACTTTGACTGTTCAATTTATTATTCCATAAAGTTAATAGTACGAATAGTTTTATTGTCTATTGTTTGCATACTGAGGTTGGAATCGGACACATGAATCACATGTGACATGTAGTTATGTAAGAACTTTTTGCGGGGGTCCATTAACAATAAATTGATTAATACGACTTCAAACAACAACAAATTAAAGGGTTCCAGTACTAAAACATAAGTATAAATTGTAGTATTCGTGACAAGGTAGGTCAATGATATATAATGCAAGTAGATATTGCACGATATACAAGTACACATACTATGACATTTCCTTTATAAGAAATCGGCTAAGTGATAGTTTCATACTTTCCAATTTCCTAGATAAGCATTATAACACAACACACAAATATTGGAATGTTTCCGTGATTTTTATTGATTATTATGGAATTTAAAAGAATGCACTATTTTGAAGAATAAACATATGAATCTTTGGCTTTTATGAAATTATTAGAATACGACTATTTTCATATACAAAACAAACATTTAGAATGTGTTTCAAAAGAGTTTTATACTACATCGATGAAAATGTTGTATAGTTACAATCTTCTCGATACAGACTATGTGACAACTACTTTGAAATAAAATTATTGAAGGAAAATTTCATGGCCCAACACTTTCGACATGTTCTATTCTAAAAAGATAAGTAGGTCCTTTACTTAGCAATTAGAAAGTTGAAAAGTCTAAGATAAGGTGACGAATGGAGAAAAACATTATACTCATAGGTATCATTCAACTATTGCCCCTCCCCCCCCTTTGAAGAAGGATGGTCGCTCTCTCTCTCTAGGGTTAGCTCCGCCCTCTCTCTACTCCGGTGGCTGCCGCTGGGGGGAGGGGGTGCTTCCTTGGCGCCTTCCTCCCCCTGGCCCAGATCGTCCTCGAGTCACCTCCGTCGTGGAAGTAGGACTCCAGAGCCATGGTTATCAACCTCGTGTCGGGGCTCATCACGACGGGTTGGGGTGGGCGTGATGCGGCTCGTTGAAGACTGGTGTTTGGAGCTGGCGGCATCGGCTTGGCCGACTCCACCCCGTTCAAGAGAGACGGATGGAGAGGAGCTGGTTCCGTGGATCTGGTCTTCGAGTGCTACTCTGCCGCCGCAGATCTAGAAGGGGTTTCGTATCCCTTCCTGCCTCTGTACCTCCCCGTTGCCAGCCTCTGTGCCAGGTTCTGCTGATTAGAGCTGTGTGCCCTTGACTCGATGGCTCGATTCATGCTCCGGGGTCCCTGCTGTGGCGGAGGCGTGTCCCCTTTAGCGACCTGGGCGGTGTCCCGCTCTTGGCCTGCTGGCGGCTGTCCCTGCGCGGTGATGCTTCCAGGCTACCTCATCTCCAGATCTTGGTGCGCCGGTTACTCTACTTTCATGACGATGGGTGGATGCTCCCGACGCTAGTCGTCCTCGAGTCGTCGATTGCTTCCTTGCGTGTGCTGGCTGGGTTTCTTGCCCTGGTGCGAAGCTGCTGGTCGTCCTCGTAGATCTCAGGGGTGGCGGGTTCCCCTTCCACCAGTCGAGCTCTATGTACTCGATGAAATGCTTCTGGCTGGGTGAATAGCAACGTGGCCTTGCAGGGGGTTATCCCCAGAGATGTGGAAGATTGGTTGTTGCCTCTCCTTCCCTTTGCTTCCTGTTCCTATTCTGATAGGCAACTGTTGTTCTGTGTCTGCTATCCGAGGGCTAGATGTTGCTGCCTGATTCACCTTTCCACTATTTTTGTGGGTGTGAGTATTGCTGTGTGAAGGTTGGGTCAGGTTTACAAGTGTTGCTGCCAATGCAACGTTTGTTGTGTATGTGGTTGTAGTTCACTGTCTGTTGTTCCAAGCCTCTACTTGGACATCGGAATGTCAGTTAGGAATCATCTGGGTTGATCCAAGTCCACCTGGCATTCCTACTGAGTTGGGAATCCATCCTTGAGGTAGCTTGCGATCTGGGTGTGTCATTATATTTGGTGTCTACTGGGTGATGAAGAGGGCTAGGAACCTGCCTGTTCCTCACTTCTTATGAGATGGTTCAAATGCCAGTGATGGGATGGGTGGATACTTTCTTGCCATGGACATCATCTAATGGACAACTTATGGAAGGGTTCATCTTGCTTTGCAGACTACATCTTGGAAGCATTTCTTATTGTGATAGAACGCAGATTCTCTCGGCTTCTTTTAGAGACTGGCTTCTTCTGCTTGACTTGATCAGATCCCAAACTTCCAGTATGACACAATTTGAAGGAGGGGTTAATGCTAGTGCTGTGTTGGTTGTCTTCTGGGGGCTGTTTTGCATCTAGTAGTCTGAGTCTGTATCTTCTTAGAGCTTTGGTTTCTTGTTTTCTTTCTTTTTTGAGGTCCTAGGACCCTTCTTAGTTTCAGATGTTTTTTTTTCCCTGATTGTAGTTGGCTACTGTGTAGCTTGTGTTTAGTTTGTTCTCTGGTTGTTTGGATGTCTTCATCCAGGGTTGTTATGGGGGCGCAATTTCTTTTGTACCCAAAGTTTTGGTAATACAGTAACACACTTTTTAGACCGACCAAAAAACTATTGCCCCTTTTCAAATGCCAAGATGGTCTAGTGATAATACCATTAGAGAATTGTAAGGTTTCTACTACAATTAAACTTGGAAGTTGTAAATGACTACTCAAATGAAATGTGTTATAGCACCAACAACATGGTTATATCTTTTTCTTGATATGGGGGAACCCTTCTTAGGCAGTGTTGATTCGGACTCATTCTAGTAAGGTACAAAAGTTGGTATTCTATTGAATGATATTACCATAATTCCTAAGATGGGTGGGCCTTCCATTATAGATACAAACTTATTTTTGTCTCAAATTCAATATTTTGTGCATATATTGCGGAAAGCATAGTTAGGAAGTACATATGATGATTTTAAATTGAAGAAAATAAAAATCTTCTAGCGATCAACATTGATCCTAGATAGACAACATGGTGGCATTATTGCATTTTTTTTCTCTGTACTCTCATTTAGTAGGTAACCCACTTGTTGGTTTACACGGATACTTAACCATTTTATGGATTACATATAGACTTTAAACATGTTACATACAGAAAAACAGGTGTAATAATTATTTGTTCAAAATTATTTGTAATAAGGAAACAATTTTTAACAAGAGGTACAAACATGAAATGGGAAAAACTATAGCCAGACTGCAGTATGTCCTAGGGGTTTAGTTGTGGGTATCCTTGGTTGATGAAATTAGTTGTAAATTGAGCCACTTGCGGTGAATATTGAACGCTTAGGATTTTTCAGCAGCAGTTGGCAATGGTTACCAGAAAACAATGAACCTAATGATATTGGTAAAGACTATAGAATGCCAACTTTACGTGAATACCAGGTGCTCAGTTGCTGATTCATAAGCGGCAATTCTTAGTTTCCCAAAAAAATATTCAGCAAGTAATTATAATTTTTGTTTTATAAGTAAAATAAAGTCCATTATGGCGATGACTTACTACACAGAAAATCGGCTAGAGGTGGCAACTGTGCCATTTTCACCGGTTTATTGCATTAAAGGCAGGCTGTATCTGGCAGACCGAAAGAGACAAGAGCCCGGCATTACGTCCCTGGCTGCTGGCTCGTGGGTTCCGTTCCGTGGATGAGCATCGTACATCCGGCCGTCCTGGTGGTGGTGGTGGTGGTAAATATTGCGAAGCAACCGTAAACCTAATGCATGCCAGGCTACACCCGGTGTGGTTCTGATCCTATACTTACTCGTCTATATCTACACTTGGACCCTTCTCCGCTCCATTCGCAACTGAGACTCTGCTCCCCAACAACCAGCGCACGCGTCTCAACTTCCTTTCCTTCGTTCCCGATTCCATTCCCCTCTTTCCCTTTCCTCTTCTCTGCCTGTTGTTTCCCTTTCCTCTTCTCTGCCTGCTGCTTCTCCCAGCGCCCTTCAATGTCGCCACAACGAATAGCCGCTGCGGCCACTGACAACCATGAGTAATCCCGCGGTGCCCAGGACGGCAAAGGTCACCTTCTTAGCTGTCGCCTATGATCGGGGCTAGCATGTTCCAAAGTTGCTTTGTCTGCGCCGTGGTTTTTTCGATGTCCATGGCCGCGGATTTCTTCTCCTCTGGATTTCTCTAACCACTAGCCGATACAGATCCCTCGAACGATCTGTATCTTTCCTCCTTCATTCCCTTCCCTTTCGCTCTTTCTACCTGTCTCTCTTTGTATTAGACCTCTCCGGTGCTAGAATTTCCGGTAACCCATGGAGGAGAAGGCCAACGGCGGCAAAGACGGCAAGAAGGCGGGTTTGATCCGGCGCGCCTGGGAGCGGTGCCGTTCAATGAAGGTTAGCAAATCTCCACCGATCGCCGACACGGAGGTCGGCCCTGGTGCCAGGACGTCGTCGTGGCCACGTCTACGTCGGCCGAGGCGAGAGAAGGCATCTCCGGTCGCCCCCGTCGGATGCTTCACCGTCTATGTGGGACCAAAGCGCGAGCGGTTCGTCGTGCGCACTGAGCGGCTCAACCACCCGCTCCTCCGGGAACTTCTGGAGGAAGCCGAGGCGGAATACGGATTCGCCGTGGCCGGTCCGCTCGAGCTCCCCTGCGACGTCGAGGTATTCGAGAGGGTTCTATGGGAGATGGAGCAGGAGGACATCGACGGTGAGGATGTGAACAGAGTCGCCGTTTTCGCCACGCCTTGCCATTGCCACGCGGGGTACCAGCTCCTCAGCCCGGCTCGGCCCAAGCTCAAGTGGCTCATCAGCCCGGCCAGAACCCCGTTGACAACCCGAGCTAGGTAAACAACAGCTGCCGCGGGCGGTAGGCGTGCTTGCTGATGCTAGTTGTAATTTTTTTTTCTTTAATCCGCTTTCTTTGAAAAGACGTGTCTCTCTTCTTGTTTTCTAATAGAAAGAAAATTGTCGTGTGCACCTTTGACTGCAAATGTGTTCTGAAGGTGTAGCACGTTCAGGAATTAACGATAATTAGGCAAAGATTAGTGAAAGGTCTCATTGTGCAAATATATTTTTTCATAAACTATACATGTGATAGACGACGTCCATTCCCGTAAAAGTATTACAATGCATGGAGTAATAAAATTGGTAAAAGAAGGTACAAGTTCATACCCTCCTGACCCTCCGCATTCTCGTCATGGAACTCCAATCCCACACATATGTCCGATTCTTGTGTGTAATTTGGGTGCATTACTTTCCAAAGTCTGGGGTTTGCGTTTACTTGGGACTGATTTGGTTGGGTGTAACTATATTCGGTTCTTCTCACGGTGCTCTAGCCGATAACAAATGTCTGGATGGTTTTGGCGAAAAGTTATAATTCCAATGACAGTCGAATTGCTTCTCATTGTATTAGTGTAAGCAAAACTAAATCATTGCTTCTATTTGATTTCCTTTTTTCCAAAATACAAGAACTCATCTGACTGCATCGTACCAAACTATGCCATCGGATTAATTTACGTCTCTGCAATTGGTTTGTATTAATAAACCCAGTTATTAGAAATTTATGTTTGCTTTGTTGAAATGGAAGAGTGATATGATCATATATTTGCAGCTATAAAGTAAACGTACTACGTGGTGATCCGTCTTATGCGTTACATTATTTCCTGCCCAAACTATCCAAAACAACCAAATATAAACTATAGTTTTACATAATTTTTGATACAAATTTATTTTCCTATATGCATAGATTATCTAACATTGGAGTGGGGTGGGGGATTAGACTTTTTTTTACTTGTTCAAAAAGTACAATATGAGTCATGCTAACATGTGGCATACTGAATGATAAGTATATATGTGTTCAAGTTCATAACAAAATCATATATTGTCTTTTATGACTTTATTAAAAGCTAGAGATAAAATATAATATGTTTAGTTATAAAATAATTAGATGATGATGGATCAAAATAAGTATAATATGTTCAGCTTTGCATGTATTACATACTTTATTTATAACCTCATTTTTAAAGATATGTCTAGATGTTTATTTGTACAATGGAAATGCATATACAATGACTATTCAAATTTGGTTATAAGAATCTTAGCATAACCTACGATTAGAAGTTAGATTTAGATGTAAGAAAGACCGACATATACCACATAGAAAGCTTTTGTCCCATCTATATTGGGAATCCATAAATATAATATGAGTTATACTTCGAGCATTTTTACTATAACTAATATATCGATCTGCTGAGAAATATTGATGGGTATTATTAAATCAAGTCTGAAAATTGACATTGTAATTAAGGAAAATAGTTTCAATAAAACTAGTACTTATTGGTTCAGTGTTTTATTATGTTTCCAAAATATTAAAGTTTTAAAATTATAATGCATGACGTGTGAACAAATCTCTGGAAACTATTATGACCAAGTTTGATGTTATCTAATGATAAATGATACCTCAACAAGTTGGATATTCAACAATTTATTATCAATGAAATGGTACTTAACGTGTTTCATTACAATTTTCTTATAATACTAAGACCCTCTTGTATAGCTTAGGGAGTTGCGTGGAATTTATAATCCAGATATTCAACCAGTTTGAATAGTTAAAAAATAGAGAGAGTTGGTCTTTAATGGTTTTGACATGACAGGTAGGGAGTGACACAAATTACTAAAACAACAGGTTTTTTTTTCTAAAAAGGCGGAGTCAGAATTGCACAATTCGTGGAGGGTGACAACTCAATTTTATGAGCTTGCTAAAAGTGTAGAGTTATGGCTAATTGTCGAGCACCATTCTATAGGTCTCTATGGATCAAGTTAGGTATCAAAATTGTATGTCTCTTTCACGGACGAATGAAAAAAGGACATCTTCTAAGGCTACATTCGTATATTATATGGTGAGCCACGATATTTACATGCATACTTTGGCTTGGAAAAGCCAATAAAAATTTACAGTTGTATAGAAATGTATTCAGATATTGTTACACATAATTGTATGTTGTATTGATAAAATGAAAAACAAATCCAAAATATTTAACTTTTATAATCTTGGTTTAAGTATCTTCTACAAGATTTTAACATATTAGAATAAGCTTAAAGGTTCTTTCCATTCTTTCTTATGCATTACATAAATTTGGAATCTGGTTATCAATATTTTTGTACCTTACATATATTGAATGTAGAAAATATGAAAGAACCAACTAAAACAATGCATATACACAATTATATATTCTTAAAATTTCTAAAAATATGAACCAATCGAATGATCAAAATAAATTTGTCTACACACAAAAATATATTCTATTTCCATTAAGTTTGGAAAGTTAGTAGCATGTCATTGATAAAGAAATAAATATTAAGCAGATTTGTTTCACAAATTACTCAACAAAGTATAGTAAAATGAATAATTCATTTATTTTCATATGATCTTATGAATAAAATTAATATGTTTTCTATTTGGATTTCAGTAATAAGAGAATTTTAATTAACAACCAATTCATTTAATTATTAATAAAAAATGGATGACGACAGGACAATGACAATTAGAAGAAAAATAAAACTCTTTCCTAAAACGTGTAGACATTATAACAAGTTTTTACACCATCTGATAAAGTATTGAGAAAGAAATATAGGGGTTCATTTTGGTTTATTTATGAATGAAAAGAAGTTTCTTTTGCCAACAATATGGCAGTATGTCTCGTGTATCTATATGGAGTTAATTTATTTTTTCTTGAATAATAGAATGAGTGCAATGGATCGTCACAAAATAGATACAGTTGATAATTAATACAAAATTAAAAAAAAAGTTTCTAAAACAAATGTGGTTTAATGTAAGTCTTTGAACCATCTACTTTAACGACTTTAGGATCATATGGAGCTATACACATATTTAATGTACAAATAACCTGATTGGATGTCATTGCTATTGTATGTCCTGAGAGCCATTAGGTGAAGATAGTGAAAGGGATGTGTTCTATGTGTTTTCATTAAAAATACAAGCAATTCAATTTTATATTTATTTTAGTATATGGATAATAAAAAATATGATAATGTCCTAAAAATATTTTGACTCAACTACATTGCTTAGGGTTGAGGACCTAAAGATGAGATCATTGTATAATCAAAAGTATTTATTTTTTAATGCCACTAGTTAGTTATTATTGTATAATAACAATAAATAAGATGAGTTTGTATATGATGCAAGTTTTAAAGTAGGTTAACCCCCAGTTTTAAACCTTACACCACATGCAATAATGCTCACTCGCAAGCATATGGGTTTTTTATAGTATTGCAAAGGGTCGAACCCAAAATATAATATTTTTAATGAATCATAGTCAATTCTGATGGTAAAGATCAATATTTAGAAACACATTTTTTTATTTTCTATCTAACTAATATTGTAATGCAATAGAAATGAACTAAGAATGGAATGAAAATAATATTTAGAGGAAATTGGGACATAACATTGTCCTCACCTATGTATCCATACTAAAAGTTACAACTCATTAATCACAATAAATTAGACTACAATCATGTGAGTCATCTCTTTCATAACATGAATTACACAAGGATTGAAATCCCCCTATTCTTGAGGTCTCATTACCCATGGATCATAACCCTATCTTCGTATAGCATTCCTTTTGTGATAGTATCCATAATCCTACACATTCATTTGAGGATCTAATGTTAAATTTCATGGATTCTACATTTAGGATTATACCAAACATGTTAATTGAATGAGCAGCTCAATAAGCAAGTGTATGAACAAATGAAGATCTCTTTGATGATGTTGAGTTTAATAACAATCCAAATTAGGTTAGGGCAATAAGGGTACACCCCATGCCCAAGCAAAGGATTCTACTCATTCGTACCCATGCAGAAAACACAAATTAAGAGAGGAGGGAAGAAAGCATGTCACTGAGCATGAGGAAGTAAGTAGCCAAAGGTATCTGACTACATCTTTCCACTTCACCAACAACATGTTTGACAAAACCCACAAATAGGATAATGTTCCCTCCCTTTTCTTTGGATCTTGCACCAAAAATGAGGTTCAGACTGAGTGTAGATGACCCCCTTGATGTTAGGTTGTCATCTTCTTTTATATGCATGACCTCAAATAAAAAAAGTCTAACTTTTCTATATCTGAGAGCTATTCTTTGTTTTGCATTATCTTTTACACCAGTCGCTCAACTGGTAGAATCAACCAACGGAATGGCCTTTAAGTAGTGCATCGTCTAGTCTTCTCATTAGTAGACAGGGATGTTGGGTCGATTGACCGACAGAGTGCCCACATTTCTCATTTCTTTGACTTTGAGGGGCAATAAGGATCAAATTCTAGTTGGATGACTGGTGAAGTGGGTTGGGAAACTAGGTTCTTCTCATGAGCATTATGCTACAAGTGAGTCAGCCAATCAATGAGATGAGTTGGTTGACTGGAGAGCTTCCAAAATGATGACATTTACACTCTTAGGAAGAAATTTATGATGGATTCAATAGGCAGGTTAGTTGACCCTATTGGCCAAATAGTGAGTCACCAAGTGTTCAACTAGTTGCTAACTTTGGAAGACTTGAATTCTAGTAGGCCAATTCGCAAGGTAAGTTGGTTGATTGGAATGTCATCAGAAGCACCAATTGGTCTCTGACTTGGAGGACATGAATTCTAATAGGCTGGTGGTGTGGATCAGCCAACAAGATTTTGTTTGGGAAGTGACTTTGGTCGATCAGGCCATTCGGTCGGGGAATCTACTCATCTAGCTGGCCTAGTTCAAAATATTGAATTGTCTCTGAACTTGAGATATGGAATCGGGCAAGGGACAATATATGATATTGATATAAGTGGTGTTTTCCCCTTCATATGTGAGTGAATATATCACAATCCTAACGATTTGAGGTCAAAATCAAAACTGTGAAACTAAGCAATTTAATGAGAATTAAATACTTGAAATGAGAAAATGTAGTCATGAATATGCGATAGAAATAGGATAAATATGCATTCATCAAAATACCCCAAACTTGAATGTTTCTCATCCTTGAGCAATAAAGAATCAAAGCAACCTACCAAATAATTCTACCGGTATGTCATTCTCTCCTTCATAACATCAATTGATTCCTACATTTGAATATTGCCAAGCAACCCAAATATCATGATATCAGAAAATACAACACCAAATTCCCGATCTTGACTTCACTTTCACAAACATGCTGTTACGACCCCACCTCCCGATAACCCCCAATTAAGGGAGACCGAGAGGTCGAAGCCGCACCCATAACTTCCGGATCAAAGGTTCAACACTTAACCAATAACAATTATTAAATTTCCACAATCTATACTGAAAAGCTGTAATAAAAATTTTCATACCTTTTGAAAATTTTGGATTTCTAAACTTCTATCCATGTATGCATTCTACTCTAACTAATCCTCCTTGCATTTTACTTCATGTATTTTGCAATATGACGATTTACTGTTTGTCCTTTTGGCTTGAACCTAAAATGCCGACAAATAAAATGTCGATCAGCCGAAGCTGGTATGTGGGGGAAACAATAAATGTGCAACTATGATAACAACGTAATCATTCAATTAATCATTTAACAACCAAGATTACGTTTTAAATATAACTCTGTGATCCATGAGTACCCTATCCTCTGTGTTATCCCTGCAGTGGACCTGGATACTACCTTCCTTATGGTAGATCCCCATTAAACCCCTCATGGCCCCACCTATAGGTGAACCAGTTTCTAGGGTTGAGTCACATGGAACTACTCATAAGTAGCCCACTCCTTAACTCATGGTAGACTAATGGGTATCATGGAACTACACTTGGTAGCCCAATTTTTAACCCACGATAACCTAGACCTTACTCTAGGTTACCCCTTTTTAGCATTTACAAGCCGCAGAGGTGGACCCGGATCTAGCCAGTTATACATGTATATTCATAGTGATAGTCATAGTCACTCTATAGTTGCATGAAATAAAAGCATCTAATAGTTATTTTCAAGCAACCGATAAAATCATTCGGAAATCGCCGTGAAACTAAAGCGATTATTCATAAGCATAACCACATACCTGATTTGATGATTTCACAAACATTAAGCAAATCCAACCAAGAATGCAATCCAAGCAAGCAATCACATAATTCCTGAAAAGAATATGTACTCTATTTATTACACACTTTATCAAGAATCTACTTTATTGACTTGGATTCACTTTCTAGGGTTTTTGTATCCATTTTAGGGTTTCATTTTGCAATTAGGGTTTCCCTTCATCTTTTACCACATTACACCCTAATTTTATGCCATTACTCATAAACCCTAACTATCTCATCTATTCTTCAATATTAAGGTTATCTTAACAACATATAACTCTATTTTCATATTACAGACACATTAATCATCAATTAATTTCATTAAGCTTCTTTTACATTAAAGCTATTATTTTTATCCTTTTAATCCATGACAAGATCATTATGCGCATCTATCATTAATTCCAAGTTTATTAGTGTCTAATTAACATATGAACTCATTTTGCCATCAATTTCACCTTTTATTCATGAAAAGACCCTAATTACTACATTTAGGGTATTTATGCAAAATTAAAGACTTCAATGCTCGAAATAGATTAGAACCACCATATAACAACATATTTTCACATTTTTCAAATTAAATATGATCTTATCCTCTTTTACCCTAAATTAGGGTTTCTAAATACTTAACCATTCTCATATGGGGTAAAAACCCTAAATCATGCAATTTTACATCTAGATCAGGTTCCAATCTAACATTATCATTTAACAGGTTATCAATACTTCAATTAACCCATTAAGCATACTAGATTCAACCTTTAATCACTTATATGGTTTTTAACTTAACTTTAATGCACTTTTCATCAACTTATAGTACTTTTGCAATTAGAAAAGGAATCAAACTTTAATATCATTTTTATTGGATTCCTCTCGTTCTCCTAATCAAAATTCATATATTACTTGTCATAATCGGAGTTACCAATATGGAGATACGATTTTTGCAATAAATCACTTACCACAGCCAATGAGAGGGCGCCACGTCGCCTCTATCTCCATGTAATGTATCACGCGATTTGGAAACATAATCCAATGATGAAACTACCCCCACTTGAGTTCCCCGACCTTCATACCCTCGGAGGGTATAATTGTCCAACACATCAGCCTTCATCTTCTTCCTCTCGACTTAGTTAGCTGCGCCAACCTGCCGCCCTAGGCGCGGCTCCCCCTCCTTCTACCGAGCCCGACGGCCACCGGTAGGGTGTTGCTTCCTCCGCCCAACCTCCACGCACTCTGGACAGGTGAACTTGTGGCCAAGGTGGCCATTGCACGCATGTATAGCCTGCGGTGTTCAGCTGAAGGTGCAGGTCTACTGCGGCGGCTGTGCGAGGATGGGAGGGAGGAGATGATGGGTGATCGCTCCTTGGTTGTTGAGGGAGCATCCTGCTTCCGACCAGACTACATACCACCCCTCGCTGCTCCCTGGATAGGACTATACCCTCATGGTTAGGGTTAGTAAAGAAAGAAGAAGAAGAAGAATAGGTTGGAGCAACATGGGGTTCTCCGTCCCTTCGATCCAGAGCTCTACCCCTTATATAGGGGTGAGAAAACAAGCCCTAGGTAGGCTTATACACGACTCAAAGAGCCCCTTTCCAAAAGGATGCATATTCCTTCTAGGAGAAGTATTCTTCTCTCTCCTCATTATCCTTTTATTAAGCTTTATTTCATGGATAATTGGAAAAATGAAAATCCTTTCTCGTATTATCATTGTTCTTGCATTTTAATCCATTAACCACGAAATTATATTTCCTTTTGTTGAAACAACACTTCTTTTTAACAATACCTCATAATCATTTATTATGCATCATATTATCTTCTTATTTGAATTTATTGGTATTTTCTCTTTCCTCTTTCTTTATTGGGACTCCTTGGGTCCCAATACACGCCATTATTTCGAAATTATTTTTGTTGGATACTTATTATCCTTCTAGAGGCATCTAAATGCATTATTCTTCATTATCTTGTTTTATACTTATGAAAATATCTCTTTTTGAGGATTTCTCTTTATTTCTCTTTAATTTTCCTCATTGGTTTTCCCTTTTTACATTAGGAATCCTTGGGATACGAAATCCCACTAAGGATAGCTCAATTATACCCCCTTTTCACTTGTTTTCCACATTTTATCATTATTTTTAATTTCTTTCTTAATAAAGAAGTACTTAATTGATCTTCTCTTTTCTTATTGAACTCTTTATGCAACTTTGGACTCTTTGGAACACAAGTAACCCAAGAGGCACGAAATCCCTCTTTGGATTTGCCTTCTAGAGGTTTCCACATTTTTCAAATATTCAATTATTCATTTACTAATTGAATTTCCTTGTTATTCGGGCCCAATATCCAATAAAGCCCACAACACAAACATCAAGGCTATTGTAAACAAAATCTATTTATTCGAACCAAATTATATCATTATTTGTTCAAATATCCTTAATATGAGAAATTACATTTCTCGGCAAATAAACCCAAAAATTGGGGTTGTAACACATGCCTTTACTCAAAATCTACAAAGTGATAATTATAATATCATTGATGGTTAAGAAAGTTTCACATTTTCCCATGAAATTTGCATAAGAACAATGTCTCACTATGATGGAATGTTTTTGTGGTAAATTGTTGTCCCTGGAAAGAAAATTGAGTGAATGGGGGTATGGGAGGAAGATTTGCAAATCTCTCCTCTATTTGACTTGAGATTATTTTTGTTGATGATATTTGATAGACTAAATTTAGTTATTTTATGTTGTACACATTGGCCTTTTATTTGTGGTAAACTCCTATTATATGTGAGGGGTATGGAATAAGAAGAGTAGAGGGATAGGTAGGTGTGTCACCCCAAGCTTGGAGTTTGGCACATCATTTTGACTTTGTTATTGCTTTTAGAAAATGTTGGGGTAAGAAGATGATGGAAGAAGTGTAGAAGCGGGTTGAACTTACACATCTCATAGTTTAGAGTTTGGAGTATTAGAATAATAATAACAATCAGTTCAACTATATCAAATGACTAGCAGGGTAATGGATTTTCACAAGAAGTTGTGTTAATCATTAAGAAACACACAATGTTTTATTCCTCTCAATCTCGTATGACTTCCATCTTTTGAGATCATTGGTAATAGAAACAGTTCTAGCATTGGTAGTTCATGATTCATTATTGCAAAAAAATTACTTCATCCATCTGGATACTGATGGATCTAGGGCTCTAGAGGGGGGTAAATAGAGCTTCAAAAATTCTCACAAGATAGATTAGACCTTCAAATTATATCAATCAAAACTAATAGTTTAAGTGAAAGTTGTGTCAAATGAGAGGTTATACATTACCTATATTTTGATAATGACTTAACCATTCCATTCATATGTATCTAATATGTGCATTTATGATTGTTTGCAGGCATTAGGTACATGAAAAGGATCCCAAATCCTAAGCCCTAGAATGGCTCAAGTTCAAGTCAAAATGGCTACAAGTGAGCATTTTGGGATTTCTATGTAAATGACCTTAGAACATCTATGTAATCACTTGTAATGATGAATTGACTTCTAACTTAGATGAGAAAAATGTTTGGGACAAAAATCACCAAGTGCTAATCACTTTAGATGCAAATTAGAAAATTGATTATAGGCATTTGGTCGGTCGAGTTTCCCTAGCTTGAAACTCGACCGATCATTCTTGATCAATTTTCTGAAGATTGCATCGGTCGAGTTGTGCTTTCACAGAACTCGACCGATCATGTAACTGACCATTTCGACTTCAAATGGTCGGTCGAGTTTTGTCAGGACAAACTCGACCGATCATTTGAATATCGATTTTGTCGTTTACTTGATCGGTCGAGTTACCTTTATTGAAACTCGACCGATTGCACTGTACGGAATTTGCAGAAAAAGTGATGTGGCCATTGGTGAGTGTTTTTGGGAAAAAATAGAGTCATTTCCTTGAACAAAAAATGGCTATTTTTGTATCCAAGTGTCCCACAACTCAAAGGGGCCCCCTCAACTATAAATAGACCCCCTTGGAGTTTATTCCAAGGCTGCTCATTCATTGCAAACTTGGTGCTAGAATAGTTGAGAGTGTTCTAAGCCTTTGAGCCCCTTTCTCTCTCTAACTTCAATTGAAATTCGTGAGTATGAGTGAGATAGGTTCCTGTGTAAGAGCGCTACTCCGTGTCTTGATGTAAAGCTCTCCTTCTCCATCTTCCTACCCCCATTCTCTTTGAAGAAGAAGATTGAATAAGCTTCTCCAAGTGAAGGAGAAGGTGTTGTTTTTCTTCAAGTTTGAAGAAGGAAAGCTGCTCCAGGTCTCCAAGTGAAGGAGATAGGTGCTCCAGCTCTCCAAGTGAAGGAGAGAAGCAAGGCAACGCTCAAGGAAGATAGGTAATCCCTTGAAGGAAGAAGATTTGAAGAAAGGAGTGGGTAAGTCCATGGTGATGGCTAAAGACTCCTAGGCTTCAAAGTGGGTAAGCTCCTTCTACAGGTTGAAGATCTTTGCTTGAGGTACTAAGCCCTTGGATGTGTGGTTTTTGTATCTTGTAATCTTATTGTGGAATATAAGAGTACCAAGATTGCAAATCCTAGAGCCTAACCCACTCTAGGTAGTAGACTGAAATTGCTCCTAAGTTTAGGATATGGAACCACTCTAAACCACCAGTCCAAGTGCTTGCTCTTCTTTTTCTCTTATCCTTTCTTTGAATGCTAGATTAAGACATCAAATTGCTGCATTGGTTTGGTTTCTGCACTTCATATAAATTGGTGGTCTAATTTGTTTTGTGAAGTTTGTGAAGCTCTATTCACCCCCCTCTAGAGCCCATTGATCCAACAATTTGAAGTCTTAACTAACAAGCATAGCAAGTATAAGAGAAAATGGAACAAACACTTGACAAGGTCATTTAGAGTGGTTCCACTCTCTAAACTAGGAGAGAGTCAGTCCACTACCTAGAGAGGTCAACATCTAGGGCTTTGCAAGTGATTTCCTCTATATATTCACCAATAAGAGTTACAATACAAGACGCCAAAGGACTTACCTATCTAATATAAAGAGTCTTCCACCTTACCAAGGACTTACCCACTTTGCAAGAGTCTTCTACCTTCTTCCAAGGACTTACCTACTCTTGCACAAGTCTTCAACCTTCAAAGGATTACCCACTCTTATAGGATCTTCATCCTTTGCCTTTTCATTCACTTGGAGAAGATCTTCACCTCTTCTTCAACCTTGAAGAAGAACAACAATAGCTTGACCTTCACTTGGAGTAGCTTGCTTCACCTTTGCTTCATTGAGGAAAGGGGTAGGGAAGATGGAATGGAATGAGAGCTTTACAAGCATAAGGAAGTAGCTCTCTTACAACTGGCCTATCTCACTCATAATCATGAAATGAAGTGTAAACTAGAGAGAGAAAGGGGCTCAAGGAGTTGCAACACACTCAACTATAGCAAGGACTTAGAATAGCATGAATGAGGAAACTTAGAATGAACTCTAAGGGGTCCTATTTATAGCTGGGGTTGTTCCCTTGAGTGTGGGAACACTTAAGCGAAAAATATAGCCTTTTTCTAAGTTGCAACAGATCTATTCTCACTCAAAACAACTCATCAATGGTTATAATCACTTTTTCTATGTTTTCCATACAGTACATTTGGTCAAGTTTCAATAAAGGTAACTCGACCGATCCACTAAATGACAAAGTCAATTTTCAAACTATCAGTCGAGTTTGTTCTGGGAAACTCGACCGATGAGCTATAATCAATTTTACTCAGTGAGTCGATCGATCAAGTTCTATGAGTGTGTCACTCAACCAATTGGCCTCTCCAGAAAATCCATCATTTGATTGGTCGAGCTTCCAACTCGACTAATAAACATCCTGTGACAAATTTTCTAAATTGACATTTGAGTGATTAAACCTTTGAATTAAGTGTCCCTATTTTTTTAACATCTTAGTTACAAGTCATATCATCAATACAAGTGATTACAAAAATCATCTAAGGTCATTTGGAGTGATTTTCCAAAATGCACACTTGCGTTGCTTTTGACTTGAACTTGAACAAGCTAGGGCTTGTATAATTTCATCCTTTTCATTTACCTAAGGCCTGAAATCAATCTTGAACAAGAATATTAGATACATAGGAATGGAATGGTTAAGTCATTATCAAAATATCGGCAATGTATAGCTCTCAAGTCAACATTCTCCCCCTTTTTGACAATGACAAACCATTCCTCAATCATATTGAAAAGAATATTGAAGTTATACATTTTCCTTGTGAATTGCAAGGGGATTCAAGATTTGAACAATGTGAATTGCTCCCCCTCAATCTATGCTTACTCTTAGCTGCATAGTTAGTCTATCTACACAAAGCAACATGATATATATATACTATATGGTCCTTTAGCAAGTCACATGATAAGGCATATAATGAATAAGAAAAGGATCACATAGCCAATAAAAACAATATGTTTGAGGTTCAAAACATTGAACTTCTCTCCCCCTTTTGACATTATCAAAAAGAAAAGGGGTAGAAGAGCACAGAAACATGTTTTCTCCAAGAACAACCAAGCATACATGCACAACATGTAATCTCAAAGCATACACCAAACAGAGATGAGAGAAACAAACAATCTAAGTCATAATCAAAAATGGTAAAATATGGCACCAACTCATGAGATATAGTAAATAAAAGAGTAAGTATACAAAGGATTAAGATCACAACCCAGAAAGCAAGATCTCAAAAAACAACTACAAGACAAAATGATAAAAGCTAGATGATAAAATAGTATAGCTAGGAACATGGGCCCAAATGTTTGTATGATCAGCAACTAGACTAAAAACTAGAACAACTAAACATCTAAGCTATCTATGTCCACAACATCATCATCATCACCATCAGAAGTATATGGCTCGTAGTCATAATCTCTGTCTGAAGGTGCAGCAGAGAGAACAACATCACCTTCATCACCAGAGGCACTAGTAAAGCCATCAGAGCCATCAACAAAAGCATCACCATCATCCCCATCAGCCTCCTCGCCAGCAACAGCCTCCTCATTAGCCTGGTCTTACATCTCCTCATCAGTAAGAGAACTAAAATCTTAACCGAGCCAACGAGCATTCTACTCATCCCAAGACATACCAAGAGCATGGAGCTCATTGGCATGTGGGAAGGAAGGAGTAGAACTATTGAGACTAGAAAGTAGAGTGGTGAAGGGGCCATGTTACACCCCGGTCTCACAATTACCACTAATCATGTGATTAGGGCATAAATTGAGGATTTAACGTAATACAAAGATCACCCTTAACTCTTTTTTTCTTCATTTTGTTTCTCACATGCAATCACATAAACTAACTTTACAAGAGAATCTAAACATTGATTTCTCTAATCTGATTTCAACAGTAAAAATGCATGTATAAACATTCATTATATTTCTCATACTTTTAAACACATAAGACTTGCTGATTCACATATATTGCTAAAAGAGGAATAATGTTATACATCATCATTTACAACTCTCTGTTATTTCTTTACAAGGACCTAGAGTGACAAAGACTGACTGAACTTAACTATACTCAGACTTAACTCTTGTGGCATATCTACTCTGATGTAATGATATCTTTAATCCCCACGGTTTCCCTAAAAATTTTGAGTAGAAAGGTGAGCCTACTCACTCAGTGAATGAGTAAAACAATAATGCAGTCTAAAGTACTGAATCAGACATTTATCATTCTTGGATAATTGAAATAAAACAAGATAGTAATTTCAAATTTAAAAGACTAGATATTCAAAAACTTATTATTAACATTGAATCTTACATCATTAGAAATAAAAAAGTATGGAAATATAATCCTCACTATATTCAATATTATATTTAAAGAACAACTACTGCAAAACTAAAATCAAATCTTTCTTAACTCTTCTTACTTATAAGAAACTCTTTAAACTTATATTATCATATTTTAACTTATGCCCTGATCATATGTAGTGTACTCTACATATGAAGAATCATAATGAAATATGATCTCACCATACAAGACTTAGCTGACACACCCGGGATGCTAAGCCTGACTACATTGTTGGTCTATAATAGGAAAATGGCTCTCTGGCCTCGGTACACCTATGGGCCGTAAAATTAGACTCCTCCTCTAACCTGAGCACACATACGGAGATTCAAGCCACCTATTGGCTTTTCTGTACTTTAGTGCCACCAGGATCTCTGGTTGATGTTGGACACTACATACTGTATTCTTAAGGAGACTTCCACTAGGGCTTCGTCCCCCGTACCACCTATTAGTACGATCCGACCCCCGTATACTGGACACTACCAGGGTTAGGTCGTTTCAACCCTAGGTGCAGACCTCTCATAGGGAATCTACGATGTTCAGGGCTACTATTATTACTATAACTTTGATCATATCTTTCTCTTAGACTGATCTCTTTTAACTCTATATATTAATGACTACTCAGACTATTGAATTGAAATTACTGATGATACTAAATTGAATGCTTAACATATTGTTTACCCATTTCTTAGGTTTTCTCCTTACTCATGCACATATAGCACTTCTCATGTATTCAAACATATATCATGTCTACTAATATAAATATTCTCATTCAACATTTCTCACATTTATGCATGGCATCGATAACATACCTATCTAGGGCATGTCATATCTCTCCACTTGCAATAGCATAACAACATATGCATTTCATGACAAGTATTTGAGTTAGAAAATTCAAATCTCATAAGCAAAGCATATATGCATATAAGATAATATTTAGCTAAAATCCGACAATATCACATGAATCATTTCAATCAGCCATTTACTACTAAATTAGATATGTATACTTGTAAAAGAATACTAGATTGGGTTTCCATCCTTGATTACTTTCTATTCACAGGATATGTATTGTGAAAATCAGAAACTCTATTTGTCCATATATCATACCAAAGAGATCAAACATGTAGAATTATATGCACTAGGAACATAAGTAAGATCGTGTAAGCATAAATCCCAATTTCAGCTATAATGTTGTTCAAGCACCTGAATAACTTGAAAATTCAGATCTTCAGAAGATTCTCAATAAACTTCTTAATTATGTAGTATTCAAGATACATGGATATCTATATCCATGTCATCATATAAACATTTTTCGATCATAGTTGGAACATGAGTTGAAATATTCTATAAACTGAATTCAAGAACAGTTCTTTTCATTTATTGTCATCTAGGGAGAAATCGAGAATATAAATTAAAATCATATAATTGAATAAAATTGAATGAAATATTCTTTTACCCACTCACCCTAAGCTATAAAATAGCTTAAAAATGCATCCCATTTCTTAAAATCTCGAATCCATATCAAAACCCTAGCAATCGCCACTTTCTTCTTCCTTTCAACTCGGAAACCCTAGAATTGAAGATTAGGAGAGAAAGAGTGAGAAAAGGACTTGATTTGATATGATTTCAAATCCAATCAAGGGAGGGATGGAATCTTGACATATGAGAGAAGATTCACCATGAAACTATATCTAAAGAAGCTAAACTTACATGATTTCATCATTCCTTGGACCGCAAAACCCTAGATTAGCATCTCCATCACTTTCTCCTCTAAAACCCTAACTCTCCCTCTCTCTCTCTAGGATTTTGTTTCTCTGGATTGAATCATGAATTATGAGAGCTCCTTGTGTGTTAGGTTGACCATATATAGAAATTGAGTTGCTTGGGTCAATTACACATTGACCCCTCACTATAATTTCTCTTATTTCAACAGAATGTTTCTCTCATAAAAAGTTACTGTAATTCATGTATTTAAGAGATCAAACCTTTTCCAAAAATTATGAAAATTTATCATGTTGTTTGTAACTGAGTTATAAAGATTCATTTAAAATTTGAGATTATTCAAGCTTCCATTAAATAATTAAAAATATAATAGTGTACTTCTATCTAGAATTCTACAGAAATGTCAGTTGAAGAGTAAATGCCCCAGAACGGCCATGCTAGCTTCCATGACCATGCTAAGATGGACCTAGCATAGCCGTTCTGCCTACCATGTCTTTGGTGCATTGGTTTCTGAAGATTTGAGTATAAAAGTTGGTCAATAGTTCAATTCTTTCAAAACGGACGTGTGGCCTAGAATGCCTATGCCACCAATGACCCACCGTGACCATGCTACCCACCACGGTCATGCTATCCTATCCTTCAAATACCATTTTCATTCTCCTTTGCATACCTCTCTCATTCCTCCCCAACATGGGCCTACTTGGTAAAAACCCTAATTTCGGCCGACTAGGGTTTATATTTTCTCAAACGCTAATTATACAAAGAGATAGAATACTTGGGGTTCTCATTAGGTTTAACATATTATGATTGAGATATCATCATTAATCATGTTTAAGTAATTATTAATCTAGGAAAGTATATAATCATCCACATAAACCCTAACTTACTGATTAAGCTCAGATACAGTCATAACAGGCCAACTGTCAGAGGAAGCACACCAGGGGTAGATCTACCAATATCAAAGGGTGTAGAAGCAGAAGATGCGGGTGGAGGAACAAGGAAAAAGTGATCATATGCAAAGGATGAATAGTCACCTCCTGGGTAGGGTCGGTAGGCATGGTAATAGTGTGCACAGGATATGTTCATGTTAGATATGATGGAACAGAGGTCCTGATGTAGGTGCTCGTGAACCTGAAGGTTGTATGCCTATTGATGCATCATGTAACCCATAAGGGTTTCATTAGATACATGGAACAAGGCACGGGCAAGTCAGGCAGGTTGAGGTGGTGGAGGTGCTTGGGTAGAGGCAGAGGTAGAGGCACCAGGTGTGGTAGAGGATAGGATGGGCACGGACTTCTGAAGAGTGGTCTCACTGTTGCAAACTCCTTTCCGAGCAGGTTTTTAGTGAAGGTCATGGAAAAGAGATTTTCCAGTGGTAAGTTGGATCAGATAACAGATCTGGGCTGGGTAGGGTGGGTGGGTGCCACGATGTTCTTTCCTGAGTCAAAGCAGGTCATATGATGGAGAACATATCTTGCCCACTTGACTCTGATGTTCTTCAAAAGACAATACATGATTGTTGTAGTATTTTTCTACAATCTCAGTATGATTCTTCTTGGGATGAATATTGCAGTTAATGACTAGGGCAAGGATACGTCCCTTGAGGTCCAAGGTAGAGGAGGGAAGGGTGCACTTCTTCCTATATGGGAATTGAGGCTTCTTCAACAACTTATGAATATCAGGGAGAGTAAGAGAATATTGCTTATAGAAGGCTTTAGGCTCAACTAGGTTAAAATACTCGGGATAGTCCTTACGCCAAGTGTCAGTCACTTCAGTACCTAAAAAGAAGATATACATGGTATCCTCAAGGAATTGGAATTTCTTCTCGGCTATCATAGATGTGAGGACTACTTGAGTATTAGGTGTGGGTACAAGGGTGTTGTTATTCCA
Source organism: Alisma plantago-aquatica (assembly GCA_963693085.1). NCBI lineage: Eukaryota > Viridiplantae > Streptophyta > Magnoliopsida > Alismatales > Alismataceae > Alisma > Alisma plantago-aquatica. Next base: position 1,336,176,145 of record OY856412.1, read on the forward strand.
ACGCAAATTTGTGTAGAATTTTTGAACGGCTTTGGTGCTTGTGATGGAATTGGTATAGCACGCACGTTCAACACCTAAGGCTGAGAGATGGTGGTCATATAACAACTCCACTACTTAATATATGACATCTTGTCTTTGTGGGTGTGGCTCAAATAGGGCATGAAAAGGAAAAGGGTTCCTAGGAAGGAGCTCCTTGTACCTATTTAGAGCCTCATTTGAGAAGAAGAAAGTTTCATCAAAGGGAATCAAGCATGAGTTGGATGAAGATGAAGGTGCATTAGTTGGGGCGGCCCTCTTCCTCCTATTGGATGCCATGGAGATGAAAAGGAGAGAAAGGAGAGAGCAAAAGCTAAAGAACAACAACCAAAACTCATCCACAAACCTAGGTTAGAAAGGGGGAAGGTCAAGGGAGATCGAGCTAGGTCAAATTTAGGCTAGAGAGAGGAAGGTCAGGGCTAGGGTTGAGAGCTTGAGTGAGCTAGAGGTTGAACCGGTCGACTTTTGTCTAGTTGAGAGGGAGAATAGTCGGAGGAATCTATCTTAAATTTTCTCCAGCCTGACCATCATTCGACTTCTGTGAGTAAGAACAGGACTGACAGGCTCTTTAAAAAAGCTCTCACCCTCTGATCAGTCAAGTTGGCAACTCGACCGATGGTCAACCTGACCTAAACTTAGAAATCCTAATTTCTAGTCATTAGAGAGCTAATTAAATTTATTTTTCAAGTCCATTATGCATTTTAAACATACTTAGGCACATATCACTCATCATTGGGTACTATTTTGTGATAAAACAAGCGCTTGTGAAAAATACGCAAAAGCAAGATAAAAATAAGGCAAAAAGAACATGAAAAACTGATTTTTAGCATATTAGCAAGCAATGGTGATCAAAACATAGGAAAAGAAAATAGGACAGATTACAACTAGCTAGAAGGCATATCAGATTCATTCAAAGCAATAATAAGTACTTTAGATCTAATAAAGTTAAATTGTTCTCTAGCTAGAGGTTTAGTGAAAATGTCTGCCAACTGATTTTTTTGTCCACATGCGTGATTCAGATATCCTTTTTGGCAATGTGATCATGAAGAAAATGATGGCGAACCTCTGCATGCTTAGCTCTACTATGAAAGATAGGATTATATGACAAGTTAATTGCACTAGTATTATCATAATAGATAGGAGAAGCATCGAGATGAATGTTAAAGTCTTGGAGCATTTTCTTCATCCATAGAACATGGGCACAACAAATCCTGGATGCAATGTATTCAGCCTCGGTGATTGATAATTCCATTGTGCTCTATTTCTTGAAAAACCAAGACACCAAGCATGATCCTTGGAGAAAGCAAGTGCCACTTGTACACTTTATATCAATCAAGCACCCTACATAACCCGCATCACTATAAGTAGTAAGAGTAAAGTCCCTTGACTTGGGATACCATAGTCCAAAATTTTGGGTTTTGGCTAAGTACCTTAAAATCCTCTTAATAGCTATAAGATGTGATTTCTTAGGGTTTGATTGAAAGCAAGCACACAATCCAAAACTAAATAGAATATCAGGTCTAGAGGTAGTTAAGTAAAGTAAACTTACGACCATACCTCTATAGAGGTTCTCATCTACCTTCTCACCTTCTTCATCTTTGTCAAGTTTGGCGGTGTTTGACATGGGTGTGTCCATCGACTGGGTGTTCTCCATCCCAAAGCACTTGAGTAACTCACTTGTGTACTTGCCTTGGTTGATGAAGTTCCCATCTTTTGTTTGCTTTATTTGAAATCTGAGGAAGAACGTGAGCTCACCCATAATACTCATCTTGAATTCACTCTGCATAAGATCACTAAATTCTTTACAAAGATCAATGCTAGTTCTGCCAAAAATGATATCATTAACATATATTTGTATGATGAGAAAATTTTAGAAGTGTGCTTTAGAAATAAGGTAGAATCCACTTTGCCCATGATATATCCATGATCTAACAAAAAATTCTTTAATTTCTCATACCAAGATCTAGGTGCTTGTTTGAGTCCATAGAGAGCTTTTTGTAACAAATAAACATGATTAGGTAGACTATCATGTTCAAAGCCAGGAGGTTGTGCAACATACACTTCCTCCTCAATTGTACCATTTAAAAATGTGATTTTAACATCCATTTGATATAGAAGAAAGTTTCTATAACTAGCAAAGGAAAGTATCATATGAATGGACTCCAGTCTAGCTATAGGTGCATATGTTTCATCAAAATCTATACCTTCATGTTGATTGTAGCCTTGAGCCACTAACCTTGCTTTATTCCTTAACACTTTGTCGCTTTCATCAAGCTTGTTGCGGTAGACCCACTTGGTGCCAATGATCTTTCTATCACTTGGTCTTGGCACTAGGGTCCATACTTTGTTCTTTTCAAATTACTCCAACTCTTCTTGTATAGTTAGGATCCACTCATCATCCCCAAGAGCTTCCTTGGCATTCTTTGGCTCGAGTTGTGAGATGAAGGTGATGTTGGCTTGTTCTTTGTTGAATGCAGCCCGCGTCTTCACTCTTTCAAATGGATCACCTAAAATCATCTCTTTTGGATGATTCTTTGCAAAGTGGGGAGTTGGATCCTTCTTCTCTTCATCTTTTTCTTCTTCTTGAGTGACCACTTCTTTTCCCTTTTGGGTGATCTTGAGCTCTTTTAGAATAGGAATGACTTCACCTGCAATATCATCATTTGGAACAATATCTTTGGGAATATAGGGGTTAGTCTCCAAAAAGTTACCATTTATGGATTCTTCTACTTTAATCAAGATCAACATTAAACATTCTATAAGCCTTGCTAGTAGTGATATAGCCAAGAAAGAAAGTCTTATAAGATTTCAGATCAAACTTGTCTGGAGAATCTTTCGTATTCAAAACAAAACAAGGACATCCAAAAACATGGAAATACTTGATAGAACTCTTCCTACCATGCCATAGCTCATAGGGGGTTTTCTTCAAAGAAGGATTTGTAAAAACCTAATTTTGCACAAAACATGAGGTACTAACAGCTTCATCCCAAAACTTCTTTGGAGTGTCATACTTGGAACTGCAAAGTGATTGAGTTCTCATTGGTCCAAATAGATCAATGTGAAGAAGTAGTTCAAGAGATCTCTTGGTACTAAGGACTCCTTTGGATTTGAAGGAGGACTTGGTTTGATTTCCTTGGGTACAAGGTTGGCATTCCTCATCCTTTTCAAATCCAATTTGGGAAGTCCCTTGATCAAGTCATTTTTGCTCAACTTCTTCAAGTGATGCATATTTAGATGACCAAGCTGACGATGCCAAAGAGAAATATCATTTGAATTGACTACTAGACATCTACCAACAATAGGCTTAATATATTCAATAATAATGACATAAAGATTATCACTTCTAGTTCCCTTATATATAACTTGGTAGGTGAGGGAATCTAGAATCAAACAATCAAAGGAAGTAAACAATACAAGGTAACCATTGTCACATAATTGACTAATATTGATCAATTTGTGATGTAGGCCATCAACAAAAAGAATATTCTTGATACATAAGGATTCACCTACATAACCCTCATCTTTGACTTTACCTTTCTTGTTGTTCCTAAAGGTGATTGAACCTCCTTTATTTTCAGTGAAGTTGTTGAATTGGCTTATATCACATGTCATATACTTAGTGCATCCACTATCAACAATCCATCTTCCTTTATCCTGCAAGAAAGGAGAATGTCGGTTCCCAACCCAAACTTTGGGACCTGAAGTTAGCTTGGGGACCCATTTGATCTTTGGGTTGGTCCCCTTAGGCTTGTAAGGACAATAAATAGAGTAATGATCATCACACTTGCAATAAAAACAAACCATAAGATTCTTAGTGTCAGAAGACTCACCTACTAAGGAAGAGGTCTCCTTCCTCTTTGTCTTACCTTTGTCTTTGCTCTTGCCTTTTGGTGCTCCCCCTACATATCCCAAACCACTAGTACCACTTTGTTTGGTAGAATAGTCAAGGATTTCATTTAGGGAGTTTTTCCCTTTGAGGAATTTCTATAGAGAGACCCTTAGTCTATGGTTATCATCATTAAGAGATATGATAGTAGAAGACAAACTAGCAATATCATCTCTAGCATGAACAAGGTCGGCCTCAAGATAGAGGGCTTTAGTCAAATAGGAATCTTTCTCAAGAGAAATAGAAGAAATATCATTACTATGCAACATAGGACTAGAAGATAAATCATTAAGTTGACCAAGAAATCTAGCATGTTCATATTTAAGCACTTGAGTTTCCTTAAGATAAACATCTCTTTCATCCCTACGGGCATCATCAAGAAGCTTAAATTCAGCATTTTCAGTTTAAGAGTTTCAAGCTCCTTTAGGCACTTTTGGTTATCTTCCTTAAGTGGTTCAATGTTGTTATGATAGATACCATTCTCTACCTCAACTCCAGTATATTGGAACTCAAGATCAAGATATTGGCCTTACAAGTTACCAATGCTCTCAATATGCGTTTCTCATTTAGCTCAAGAATTTCAAGTTTAGCATACAAATCATCGATATTTTTTTCTAATCGTAATCTTTTAGATTTACATTTAGAAAAATAAGAATAGGTAGAAACAATCATCTTAATAATAGCCTCCTTGGATAATTCATGCAACTTTACCTCTATTACCTCACTTACCTCACCAATTGCTTCACTAGTAGATGCCATGAGTGCAAGGTGGCACTCTCCATCTTCTTCAGAGCTTGAGCTACTTGAGGATGAAGCTTCCCAAGGTGCATGAGTTGCATTTTTGTGTCTTTTCTCCTTCTTGTCCTTTGTCTTATACTTTCTCTCCTTCTTGTACTCCTCCTCCTTCTTTGAGCTACCCTTATGGTGTGACTTTCTTTACTTGGGACATTCACTCTTGTAGTGTCCCTTTTTTCCACACTTGTAGCATCTAGAAGTAGAGGAGGAGGCTTGCTTTCCCTTGAAGTGCTTGCCCTTGATGTAGTTTGCCTCATGCTCACTTGGGAGATCATCTTCACTAGAGGAGGAAGGAGAAGTCTGGAAAGCAAGTTGTTGTTGAAGGATGACAGCCTCCACTTGTGCTTTGAAAGAACTATCTTTGATCTTCTTAGCTTCCTTCTCTTCTTGCTTGGATTCTCCTTCTTTCTTGTCAAGCCTTCGCTCATGAGCTTGGAGGTTGCCAATTAGCTCTTCGGTTGGGATGTCACTAAGGCTCCTCACTTCTTCAATCGAGGTCATCTTTGACTCCCGTCTCTTTGGTAGAGTCTTCAAGATCTTGGAGTTAATAAAATCTATATCCAAAGTGTTGCCCAAAGCAGCCAATCCATTGATGATGACATTGAGTCTTGAGTACATCTCCGCAATCCCTTCTTTCTTGCCCATATTGAAGTTCTCTATAAGGTTGTTCAAAATGTAGATATTAGCCTCCTTGACTTGCTTTGTGCCCTCATAAGTGATTCACAATTTGTACCAAATCTCATAAGTAGTGTCCCAAAATGAGATGTGGTTGAACTCTGTTGGGGTAATGGCTGCATAGAGGGCGCTTATGTCTTTGGCATTGGGTTGGGCTTCTTTGAGTGAAACTTCACTCCATGTTGTAACAGCTCTAGTTGGCTCCTTGTATGGCATGACCATCACCTTCCACATGTCGAAGTTCATGCCATGAATGTAGAATTGCATGCGCCTCTTCTAATAGGTGAATTTGGTGTCATCAAAGACCGGAGGATACATGGAGAAGTCATCCTCTAGGTTGAGAGAACCAAGTAGGTTGTCGCCCATCTTCTCATCTTATGGGAGATTGTTGGAGAAGATCCTTGGCTCTTATTCCACTTGTTGGATCTAGGGCACTAGAGGGGGTGAATAGAGCTTCAAAAATTCTCACAAAATAGACTAGACCTTCAAATTATATCAATTACAAGCAATAGTTTAAGTGCAATTTGAAGTCCTAACTAACAAGCATAGGATGACAGAAAATGGAACAAGCACCTGAGAAGGTCATTTAGAGTGGTTCCACTCTCCAAACTAGGAGAGAGTCAGTCCACTACTTAGAGATGTCAACCTCTAGGACTTTGCAAGTGCTTTCCTCTATATATTCACCAATAAGAGTTACAACACAAGGCCACCAAAGGACTTACCTATCCAATACAAAGAGTCTTCCACCTTACCAAGGACTTACCCACTTTGCAAGAGTCTTCTGCCTTCTTCCAAGAAATTACCTACTCTTGCATAAGTCTTCAGCTTTCAAGGGATTACCCACTCTTCTTGGATCTTTAGCCTTTGCCTTCTCCTTCACCTAGAGAATATCTTCACCTCTTCTTCAGCCTTGAAGAAGAATAGCAACAACTTGACCTTCACTCAGAGTAGCTTGATTCACCTTTGCTTCATTGAGGAAAGGGGTAGGGAAGATGGAATGGAATGAGAGATTTACAAGCTCAAGGAAGTAGATCTCTTACAACTGGCCTATCTCACTCATAATCACGAAATGAAGTGTAAACTAGATAGAGAAAGGGGCTCAAGGAGTTGTAACATAGTCAACTATAGCAAGGACTTAGAATAGCATGAATGAGAAAAATTGGAATGAACTCCTAGGGGTCCTATTTATAGTTGCGGGTGTTCCCTTGAGTGTGGGATCACTTAAGGGTGAAATATAGCCATTTTCCAAGCTGCAACAGATCTATTCTTTCTCAAGACAACTCATCAATGGTTATATGTGTTTTCTGTACAGTACATTTGGTTGAGTTTCAATAAAGGTAACACGATTGATCCACTAAATGACAAATCCAATTTTCAAACTATCGGTCAAGTTTGTTTTGGGAAACTCGACCGATGAGCTAAAATCAGTTTTGCTTAGTGAGTCGCTCGGTCAAGTTCTGTGAGTGTGTAACTCGACTGATTGGTCTCTCTAGAAAATACATCACTGCATCGGTCGATTTTCCATCTCGGCTGATAAACAGCTTGTGACAAATTTTCTAAATTCACATTTGAGTGATTAAACCTTGGAATCAAGTGTCCCTGATTTTTTTCTCATCTTAGTTACAAGTCATATCATCATTACAAGTGATTACAAAAATCATCTAAGGTCATTTGGAGTGATTTTCCAAAACTCACACTTTCATTGCTTTTGACTTGAACTTGAACAAGATAAGGCTTGTATAGTTTGATCCTTTTCATGTACCTAAGGCCTAAAATCAATCTTAAACAAACATATTAGATACATAGGAATGGAATGGTTAAGTCAATATCAAAATATGGGCAATGTATAACTCTCAAGTCAATAGATACATTGATGATTGATGCATAAACAAAATAATATAACATTAAATTGAATCTAGGATGACTAGGTAATTGCCAATTACATGTAAATCGAATAAGAAAAAATTGAAAAATAATTGGAAAAAACAAGTTGCATAGGGTAATCTTGAAATGAACGCAACGAAAATGAATATAGAGTGGGTGGGGTTGAAACATACCACCCAACATCCAATTCCAACAAAGAAATTTTCTCATCCTCGACTAAGCTCTAGTTCTATAATGGAGGGGAAGAGAACTACTAGAATGGCCACCAATTGCTGTGTTGGCCTGGTAGTGGTGGTTGTTGAGGAGGAGGTAGGGGTTGGTGGGGTTGAGTTTGAAAATATTCCCAAGATGGTTGGTTGGACCAATCTTGGATTGTGTCATACCATGGTGGCTCCTCAAATTAGAGGCTCTGTGTGGTGATTTTCCCAACACTGAGAGGTAGGGGAAGGATAGGTCCATCCTACAAAGATAGTTTTCATGCAATCTAGGAAAGTAGTGGGTGCATTACACACACAAATGGCATCAACCTGATGGTAGAAGTGCCAAACGGTTAGATGAAATTGGTCTTCTCCTAATAGTGGGGGTGAATTGGAAATCTGATAGAAAACAAAGTACCCATACAAATAGAAAAAGAATTTCTCATGTGTCAACTGCTCTAAAACTTGACCAAGTAAGGGGTGCATCCTCCACCCCATGATTGTGTGGGTTGAGATGAGCTCATTCTTATCATTCTTCACAACTATGGTACCACCTTTCTTTGGGACTACTTGCACTGGGCATACCCAAGGAGAGCTAAATGGGATACATGATCTCAACTTTGAGTAGTTTTATGACTTCTAGATGGACCATCTCTTTCATATTGAGATTTAGTTTGCCCTACGGGTCTCTAGATTTCTTATAATCCTCCACCATTTGGTCTTCTACATGCAAATATCCTAGTTGGTACATTTCAAATCAGTCATCTTGTATCCCAAGGAGACCTTCCTTTTTCTTGGCTTGGTCATCAACCTATCCATATGCTCCTGAGTGAGATACGAATCGATAATCATAAGAAAAACTTCTTTATCATCAAGAAAAATGTACTTCATCCCCTCAGGTAGGGATTCATGACTAGTGTCTTGGGTTCTTCTTCCTCTTCTCCAACTACTGATATCATTTTCAAATCTTAAATTTTAGCATTTGGTTCATCTTCATAGGTGTCCAAATGCAAGTGACACTTATCAAGTTGTGTGCCATCAAAATATGAGATGTCTGGGATGGCGATGCCTATTTACAAGGGGGATTTAGATTCTTCACTTCTGTGTCTAGGCCAAGATAATTAATCAATGCAGTCAAGCAACAATACTTCCTTGTGAATGTTGGGGGCCTTGAAGCTGTCAAACACCCTAAATGCAAGTGTCTCTCTCCCTAACCTCAAAAGAATTGTGATGTTTTCTACATCAATAAGATCTTGGGATATGGTTAGGAATGGGAAGCCAAAGATGAGTGGATATCTAAGATCTTCCTTAATGTTCATGATCAAAAAATCACAAGGTACATAGGCATTTGTGCCAATCTTGACTATAACGCCCTCTATGATACCCATTGGCTTCTTCATAGAGAAATCAACTAGCTAAATGGCCATGGTTGTTGGGAGTAACTTTGTGAATCCCAATTTTTGGCAAAGATTTTATGACAAAAATTGAAATTCTAGCACCCAAATATGCTAAACCCTTCCTACATTTGTAGTCTCTAAGGTATCAACCAATACCAAAAGAGGTGAGATCTTTTTGCTTCTTAGGCATCTTGTTGAGGATGATGTCTAAAGTTGTCCTAACTAGCTTCGCATTTTAGATTCCTGAGTAGTGCATTTCCTATTCAATAGATTTTCAAATAGTTTGACCATTTTGGTATCTCAGAAAAGGGATCCAAGAAGGGGATGTCCACGTGAATATTCTTCATAGATTCCTTGAATTTCATGAACCTAGCATCCAGCTTTGTCTGCCATAAACATGCTTGGTAGGGTGGCCTTGTCTTGTAAACTGGAAAGTCTAGTTCAACAATATCAATTAGCACCTTCTCAACATCGATTGCCCTCTCCACATCAATATTAGTAGTAGTGTGATGTGCTTATTCTCTTTTAAATATCACTGCATCATCGTTCAAATCAATAGCAAATACGGGTGGAGGTGGTAGTTTATACATGTTTCCTAAATGTGTGGAGATAACCTTCAGGTTCTCGAGGTGTTTAAGATTATTTTTAGGCTTCCTGGAAAAGTTTCCCATGGGAGGACATAGAAGGGAAGAAAGCTAATATAGTAGTCAGTCAATAGACTTATGATAGTCTTGTTGACTGGATTGCATCATCTACTAACTAGAAATCATGGATTACTGTGACTAGAGGATCTTATCTATGGTAGAAAACTTCATCATTGCAAATGATATATATTGGATATGGTATTTGTGGAACTTTGTTTGGATAAAAAAATTGTTGTCCTTGATTGTAGCCACATTTTGAAAAATTCCTATGAAGTTTCCTTGGTTCCTAGTATTTTATTGCTAGTTATACTGGGAACCAGGGGGCATGACCTTGGTTGTTCTCTATAGATGGCCACTGTTGTGATGCATCCTTTGCTCCTACTAAATTATCATACTGGAAACCAAATGGTTTCTAGCCTGGTTGGGATTATAGTAGCCTTGTCCAGGATTGTTGTGGATGGAATTGAGGTCTTCCCTCTACCCTTCTTCATCTTGCATCAGGGCATTTTTCATCATGATATTGTATAGGAGTTGACAAATGAGGGTGGATTGATCATGGACCTTGCATGTTTCATTAAAAAGATGTGCATACTTGACTTGTTGCATGTGATGTTGATGTTCTCTTCTCTCATGGGAGTTGAAAGTTGATTTAAGACTATCCTATTTCAAGGATAGTTTCTTTAGAGACTCTGCTATGGATTTGAGTTCATAACTATCTTCAGCTTTAGCCACCTTGAGGACACCTCTTTGAACTCTACTCAAACGTGATTCTCTCTTGGCAACTTCCCATGCACTATCAAAGTCTTGGAATATAAAATTTTCTCCAAACGAGGATTCAACAAATTTCTTTGTGTCATCATCAACACCCATGTAGAAAGTCTATATCAGTTGAAACCTATGAGATAACATGATTCAGGCACTGGCAGAAAAGTTCTTTGAATCTTTCCCACGCCTCATAAAGGGACTCACCTTGAACCATGGAGAAATGTGTCATATGGCCCCTGGTTTTATTTGTAAGGGGTGAAGGGTAGTACTTTTCCAAATTATGGCTTATAGACCCTTCCAAGTTGTGATATTGTCTCACTCCATGGCGTTGTACTAAATTTTCACCTTGTTTGTACATGAGTATTTGAGCAGCCAAAGTTTGATGGCATCTTTAGACACACTAGATTGCTTGTTCAAGACATAAAGATTTGTGAATCACTACAAGTGGTCTTAGCAATCGTCACCTATATTTATAGTGAAAGAGATACTTTGCATCATGGTGGTTCACTATGAGTGGATTTCAAACCACAATTCAATGATAGGGAACCACCGAATGATGTGCACTGATTGCTTTAGACACCATTACCTAAAAGGATATTTAGAAATTTAGATGGGAGGAATAAAAGTTTCAAGTAAATGTGAATGAATATCAATTGAAAAAGAAAAAATCCTAATCAATCTTAACTATGGGATTCTATTTTGTTATCACTAACAGCAATGCTAAAATTTGATGTGAGTTTTAATGCACTAAAAAATTCCCTAAGGTAGATAACCCCATGTATTAAACCTTATACCACATGCAATAATGCACACTCGCAAGTGTATGTGTTTGTTGTAGTATAGCTAAGAGTCAAATCGGAAGGACAACATTTATAAGAAACCATAGTCAAATATAATGGTAAAGATCATTGTTTTAAAATGGGGTTCTTGATTGATGATTAACTAAGATTGCAATGCAATAGGAATGAATTAAGAGTGGGTTGAAAATAATATTTGAAGAGCACTAGGACATATGAATTTCACTACCATCACCTACGTACCCATCCTAATCAGTAAAACTCAATAGTCATCTTAAATTTGACTAGGACCGTGCGATTTCTTTTCCTATCAAAACACGAATTGCACAAAGATCAAACTCCCCTTGGGCTCAAGGTCTTATTGCCCATAGTGTCATAAACCAATCATCCTCTAGAATTCCTTCTATGATCACACTTGGATTCCTACATGTTCATTCAAGGAAATAATCCTAGATGTCGTGAACTCTATGTTTAGGATTATATAAAACATGTTAACCAAATGACTAGTTCAACAAGCAATAAATTGAATAAATGAATAAAAATCTAAATATTAGAAAATACTAAGTTCAGTAACAAATCAAATGCAGAAAGGGTGATGGGGGTACTCCTCATGCCTCAAGAGAAGGTTTCTACTCTCTCATATCCATAGATAAAGCACAAATACAATAGGGGAGATAAGAAAGCATGCCACTGAGAATGAGAAAGTGAGAAACTAGAGGTCTCTGACTAAGCATTCCACTGAGAATGAGGAAGTGAGCAACCAGAGGTCTCTGACTAAGCATGCCACTGAGAATGAGGAAGTGAGCAACCAGAGGTCTCTGACTAGATCTCTCCACTTCAGTAATAATAGGTATGACAAAACCCATGAAGAGGATGACATTCCCTCTCTTTTCTCTATCTCTGGTAGAAAATATGAGGTTAAGATAGAGTGTGGACAATCCCCTTGATTTTAGATTGTCATCTTCTTTTAGGTGGATGGCCTTAAATCTACATGATGTAATTTTTGGATCTGATGAATGTACTTAGTTTTTCATATATTTTTGCACCAGTCATCCAACTGGTAGAACCAATCGGATGATTCTTTAGGAAGTGTGTATGTTGGTCTTCTCATTGACTGATTGACTGAGTGTCCATATCTCTTATGTTTCTGATTTTAATGGGTGATTGGGATCAAATTCCAACCGGCTGACCTATGAAGCGGATCAACTGACATATGAGATGAGTCGATCAGCTGAAGGGCTTCCAAGAACTAATGTTTACTTACTTAGGAAGGAACCAAAACTGAATCCAATTGTCATATTGGTAAACCTAATTGACTGACTGGTGATTCACCAAGTCTTATACAGGTTATCAACTTTGGAAGGATTGAATTCCAATCGACCGTCTATCAAGATAAGTCATCTGATTGGAATGTTAATAGGAGTACAATTGATCTTTGACTTAGAGGGAATAAATTCAAGTTGACCAAATGGTGACACAATTTAGTCGACCGAATGGTGTTTGCGATGCGCCTTTGGCTGTTTAGGCCAATTGGATGTTCGAGAATCCAGTCTCACAACCTAGCCTAGTTGAAAATGTTGAATCGCCTCTTAACTTGAGATATGGAATTGGGGAAGGTACACTATTGTGATCTTTATTTAAGTGGTTCATTCCCCTACATATAAGCAATAATATTATCAAAACCCTAAAGATTTGAGATCAAACAAGAAGCTACAAAACTAAGCATTAACTACTTCAAATGAGCAAAAATAGTCTGGAATATCGACAAAAATGTGATGAATATGCACTCATCAGTAGATTGAACCACTGGTGGAGCCAAAATTCTTTAATGGGTGAGGCACAAATAGTAAGAAGCTACTCAAAAAAGGATGTGCTCAAGTTCTTTCATATATGGTAAGAAATGTTTTGTGAAAATTATGAATAAATGCTTAAAATCAAGAATAAATCAAATTTTAGAGAAATGTCAACAAAGTTGCATTGACATTAATCCCCTTACTAATAATATTTCATATATTTTTCATCATAAAATGATCATCACATGTGTACAACTCATGTATTTTTACAAAATATATTGTATAAGTTTTATCACTAAAAATGTTCTCTCAAAACTTCAAAAAACTATAAATTCAATTAAATTTCTACAATAAGAATGTTATATAATGTGATTGAAAATGATTATCCATATCATTGCTAATTATATTTGGAATTATTAATAGTTGGATGACAATCAATTGTATGTAAGTGCAATTCTTGTCTACATAGAATGGCTATTTGTCTAGCATCATCTAGGTGGTGGATACAATAATATCATTGGAGCATGAGGTGTAGTGAAGTTGGCTTTTTGACGACATGAAGTGGTGCCTTCAAATATGTGACATGTGCATCAAGCAAGGTGTAAGACAAACATGGTTGTATCACCCCACCCATGCAGTTATCCAAGCTGGTAAATAAATACTATGCTTCATAGTTATATACACATACCCTCTTGATTCTCATGTATACTAAAAACCATGCTTGTTCCAATAAATGTTGATGGACAAGTCAAAAGTGAATACGAAGCCCACTTAGGTTGATTGTCCATTTTGTAAAATATTTATTTGTATCTTAAATCTTTATGTTGGTATACAACAACTATACTTGAAATTGATACGAACGAGCGAACAAAATAAAAAATATCTATCATCACATATAGAAGACCACAAAAATTTAACATGACCGTCACAATATATGAAGGAAAAATCACATAGTCAAATTCATTGACAATTTTATTATAAAAGATAGTAATATAAAAAATATAAAAGTTTGACAAAAATATAAGCAATTAATAAGCAATGGAATACATATATGCTATTAAAAGAGAAAGATTTTTTCCCTCACTCTCCCACCTCACTCTCCCACAAAATATAGCAGCAGAGCCAAATGCAAGAATGCTTATCCATTTCGTTCCAATCCAAGTCTCCTAATTGGAGATTATCATAATAGACCAACCATTCTACCTCTCGTCATATATAATACCATGGTACAAAGAGATTCATGTCACACACTACCGCAACAAATCCTTCTAATAAATGATCTTCTACTCACAAAAATTAGGAAATGTTTGAATAAAAGGCTTGTTTTACTTCCCCATTTACTTCTCTTTTCTCGTCTTCCCATGGCCACTAAAACTAGAGAGACTAGACGGAAACAACAAAAGTAGTTGTTCAATCTCTGGTCTCTTATATTCTAACAAATTTAATAGGGATAGAATTGGGTGTGGACCCAACACATTTCTCCGCTGATCTCATGCAGCATCTGCGTAGTATAGATTATTATATGCATGACTGATGGCTGGCGAGTAAATAGCAGTTTCAGGTGTAGGGATTCCTCTCAGGCAGTACGCAGCAAGTGCGCATTCAGCAGTTCTGGTGTTGGCACAACAACTAATCTCATTTTTATCTCTCATTTTCTTCTATGTATGGAGTCGTACGCAGAAGCGACCAGTACTACATGTTTTTTACTTCAGCATTTGGGTGAGGCACAGACCTCAGGTGGCCCCAATTTGCCTCTGCCACTTTGAACGATTACAATGTCTCTTATGATATTGATTTCAATTTGGATACACCGGTACTTTTTTTAGAACAAGTTGTGTTGGATAGACCCACTTTAATAACGACACATGCAAGGCATGTCATGTAATTTAGAGTCATATATCATTGTGATTGTGGTCATTGTGATCTTAGACCTGAAGTCACCACAATAATCATATATCGCTCACTGTACTTTAACACTACCTAATGTGACTGTAAATAAGGGTTACCGTACACGTAATGATTGGATGCACAATGACACTTGTAGATTATCGTGAGTGATGCAGATGGAATTTGTCCCTCCATTAGAGTGATATCATGGTCACTTGATAAGTGAGACTATTAAATACATGATCATACTCATGTGAATCAATATATGATATTAGACTCACACAATCTCAATAGTTTTATATAGTTCAAGAACCAAAAATTTAATGTTAAGAGGATGACACCTACATGTTTTAGTTTGAACGTGGATATCTATGACAAAGGAATTATATGGTCACGATAACATTGGTCACTTTACAAGTTAAACTTGTTCTCCAATTTAGTCTTATTAGTTGGATACAAATCTTTGCTTGTGAGGTTTTGAACCTCACTGTCGATGTAGTAAGAAACCTATGGGGTCAGACATGTAAGGATGCATAAGAGAATTAAAGTTCACAATCAAACATATGATTAGAATTATCTAAATCATATTCAAACTAATTTCCTATCCAATCGTACGATTGAGAAAGTTATTCATCTGGATGGTTTGGATCAATGGATCGGTTAATTGTCAATGGATCAAAGGATCACTAGTTTGAGAAATTGGCCATTCGGTTGACTGGATAAACTAGTCATGCGACTAGAATGAAGTCAAGAAACAATAATGAATATGTGACACATTCAATTAGGAATAAAAAAAGTCAAATAAAAGGGAACTTGGACTGGAAAGTCGTTCAATTGAGCATGTGAACTAGTCGATTGAGTGACCCAATTAGTCCAAATTGGTTGTCTGGTTAATAAACTGGGCAATTAGGAATTATGTCTAATTCTTCCTAATTCAATTTGATTTTGAGTTGCGTTGTGGAATGATAGTGAATTTTGGAAATCCAAGAACCAATCGATTGAGTGACCCAATTAGTCCAAATTGGTTGTCTCGTTAATGAACAGGGCAATTAGGAATTATGTCTAATACGTCCTAATTCAATTCGATTTTGAGTTGTGTTGTGGAATGATAGTGATTTTTGGAAATCCAAGAACCAATCAATTGAGTGACCCAATTAGTCCAAATTGGTTGTCTGGTTAATGAATTAGGCAATTAGGAATTATGTCTAATTCTTCCTAATTCAATTCGATTTTGACTTGCGTTGTGGAATGATAGTGAATTTTAGAAATCCAAGCCCATGACTTTCATAGATATATATATATATATATATGAGAGTGTATTCTAACCTGACTCTCTCTCTCTCTCTCTCTCTCTCTCTCTCTCTCTATATATATATATATATATATATATATAGAGAGAGAGAGAGAGAGTCAGGTTAGAATACACTCGAGTGTATTCGGAGTAGCATACACTCAAGAAGTTTTTCATGATGCAATATTTTTTTCAAAAATATAATTCATTGATCTTCTTAAACATCTTGTGAATAGCTCATATACAAAAATTGAGAACATTTGGACATTTTTAGGTCATGTTATAAATAGCGCAAAATTATACATTTTAAATTAGCTTCACGTGTCAATTTTTTTGCCATTGGATGAGTAACTTATACTCATCCAAATGCGCTCAAAATTTGTATGTAGCTTAGTTATAATATGGAAATGAAGATCAATGGTTTACATTTTGCAAAAAAATAGTCTTCATATACAAACACACTTGAGTGTATTCGTGTAATCTGTACACTCGAGTGTATTCTAGCCTGACTCTCTCTCTCTATATATATAGGGTATATCTTTACTACATGTGAGGGAAACTAAGATCCGCTACCCATGCATCCGTTTTGTAATAGGAAGGCATGCATTTGTAATGAGACGGTACAAATTTGTAATTAGACGATCAAAATTATAATACAAAGACTCATTTTGTATTACATAATTGTTACAGTCATAAATATATATTTTACTATTTCCAGACGGAGAATACAAACATCACACTGTATTTAAAAAATGAGTCTGCCTATTACAATTTGGACCGTCTCATTACAAATGCATGCCTTCCTATTATAAAACTGATGCACGGGTAGCGAATCTTAGTTACCTGCCATATATATATATATATATATATATATATATATATATATATATATATATATATATATATATATATATATATATATATATATATATATATATATATATATATATATGGGTATATCTTCGCTACCCATGCGGGTAACTAAGATTCGCTACCCGTGCATCAGTGTTATAATAGGAAGGCATGCATTTGTAATGAGACGGTTAAAATTTGTAATGAGACGATCAAAATTGTAATACAAAGACTCATTTTGTATTACAGCGCAGTCATAAATATATATTTTACTATTTCCAGACGGATAATACAAACATCACGCTGTATTTACAAAATGAGTTTGTCTATTATAATTTGGACCGTCTCATTACAAATGCATACCTTCATATTACAAAACTGATGCATGGGTAGTGAATCTTAGTTACCCGTACGGGTAGCGAAGATATACCCTATATATACCATATATATATATATATATATATATATATATATATATATATATATACATACATACATATATATAGCCTGACTATATATATATATATATATATATATATATATATATATATATATATATATATATATATATATATATATATATATATATATATATATATATATATATATATATAGAGAGAGAGAGAGAGAGAGTCAGGCTAGAATACACTCGAGTGTACATATCGCACGAATACACTCAAGTGTGTTTGCATATCAAGACTATTTTTTTGCAAAATGTAAACCATTGATCTTCACTGTCATACTATAACTAGGATACATACAAATTTTGAGCCCATTTGGATGAGTGTATGTCACTCATCCGAGGGCGACAAAATCGATGCGTGAAACTAATTCGAAATGCATAATTTTTGCGGTCTTTATAACATGTTCTATAAATGTCCAAATGTGCTAAAATTTTGTATATGAGCTATTCACAAGATATTTAAGAAGATCAACGGATTAGATTTTTGAAAAAAATATTGCATCATGAAAAACTACTTGAGTGTATTCTAGCCCGACTATATATATATATATATATATATATATATATATATATATGTGTGTGTGTGTGTGTGTATATATAGCCTGACTATATATATATATAGAGAGAGAGAGAGAGAGAGACAGAGAGAGAGTCAGGCTAGAGTACACTCGAGTGTACAGATCACGTCGTACACCCCAATAGTGTTTGCCTATCTAGACCATGTTTTTCCAAAATCTAATCCATTGATCTTCATGATTACAATAATAATAGGCCATGTTGGTTGTTTACACTAACGAGTTTCAATCATTAAGAATGATCTTTTACTCAACTAGCTATATCCCGCAAGTATACGAGAGTAGTTGTAGTCGAGGTCGAACACAAGGAGCGTTGGTTAGTTAGGCACAAAAGTTATGATTTTCAATAATATAGATCATTGTACACAAGATGATTGGATTCAAACAACTAAATTACAGATTTAAAACAAAACAGTAAATTATCACTTAAGAAAGGTTAAGATTCATATTTGGAAGGATCTTAGACTTGGGATTTCACTATCACATCATAGCTTATATTAAAATATGAATTTAAACATATTAATTAACTTGCAAAGGAGGTTTGTAGTCATCACTCACCTCCCGGTGAAGTGATGACGATTTTAACTCCATACATCACTCTCGTGTATGTATTTCATTTCAAATCACAAACCTTGCTCCACAACATAATCCCAACCACTCTCGCGATCAAGGACAAGTTGCCAAAAGAGTAACTCCATACTCTCAAACACATCTTCTCAGATTATGAAAGACAGTATAAAACATGCAAGTATGATGGCCAATCACACAAACAAGCATTTTAGATCTGAAACAATTCTTGGAACATGCAAGAAACTAACATTTAGTACGAAATTCATATGTTCATACAAGATATAACATGGGAGTTACTCTCCCATGTCCAAGATTCGGATTCTACTCGTCCATGATTATGTATTGCAGAAATGCTACAGAATTTTCAGAGTTTAACATTGTTTAGAGAAGGAAAAGCTAGGAGAATCGAAAGTGTAACCCAAGAGAAGTAGAATTTCGTCTTGGGGATGAAATTCCACTCCTAAAGATGCTCCAAAATGGACTGGCTCCTCTCCCGAGAAGCTGCACGAAGTTGGGGAAGCTTGGCTGCACCTTGGAGAAGACAATGGAGAAGAAGAGAAGAAGAAATGGACTCCTTTCCCAAGAAACCACCCTTGATCTCCTCAAAATTGCCCTCCTTTTCTATAGGCTTGTTCTGGGAAGAGGAAACTAACACAAATGACCAAACATAACTACCCATTAAGTTCCCACTTCATTTTAAATAAAAACTCGTATTTTTCAAAATGTTGAAACTGACAGGTGCACGCCGTGCACTTAAATTGCACGACGTGCAACTTTCCAAAAAACTTTCAATTTGCTCCAGAATGCAATGTGCACGGCGTGCGCTTAAGAAATGCACGCTGTGCAACTTTCCAGAAACTTTTAGCTCCCAGTTGCATGGCATGCGATGAAGAAATACACGCCGTGCAACTTTCCAGAAACTTTTAGCTCCCAGGTTCACGCCTTGTAATTGCGTGCACGCCGTGCAACTTTCCATAAACTTTCATTCTGCTCGATGCTCCAGGTGCACGGCGTGCACGTTTAGTGCACGGCGTGTACTTTTGGTGCACGGTGTGCATTTTCAAGACACGGCGTGCACTTGGCTGTTCTGGGTTGTTGTGTATTCTGCTCATAACTTTCAGCGTGTAGGTCCGATTTACATGCCGTAAAAAGTGGTATTTACGTAGTTTCGAACCCCAAGACATGTAGATACTTGAGAAATGATCCAATAAGTGATAATATGATATATTCCTCATCATTTCATTGCAAAATGTAGTACCTACAATCCAAACCATGAGACAAGTAAGAATAGCAAATAATATAGAATCTAGAATGAATGATAGTGATAATTGAGTCAAAACAACATGGATATGCAACCAAACATGATCTAAAAGATGATATGATTTGTGCACATCAAATCCCCCTAAGCTTAAACCATTGCTTGTCCTCAAGCAAAAAAGAGCATAGAAACACAAATGAATAATTGTCAAGTTCATGCATAGATCAAATGAAAAGATGTGTATAAGACCAAACCAACCATGATGAACATGTTTATACTCATAGCCATCAATTCAACTTAAACACCCAAGAAAGAGATTTTTAGTTCAGCAGGGGTGGTCACAATTAAATTAATCAATCAATTAAACAACACTACGTAGAATTTTGATGACCAAGCCAAGCAATTAGTGGATGTGCAACTCAAACTCTCAACTATTAAGGATACAAATGATGAAATCTTAGTTAAAATTGACAATTTTAGTTATACTCTCCTTCTTTCTCAAAAGTGATATTCTATGGATTATGGGTTCCGACACTCGGCTGCTAATGTAGGCTTATGCACACGTGGAGTGTCAGTTGGGGTATTTGACCCTCTTTTAAGACATACCACCTAACCATCGTGGCCAGATCGGACTTACACTAGGCTAGCATGATATGTGGGCAGTGTAGCCATCTTTTATGGGGTATAAAGATGAGATAAGCCAAAAGAAATTTTAAATTTTTTCCAAAACATAGGAGAGTCAACTAAATTGCAACATTAACTAGATTTCATTCGTTTAATTTGAAAGTTTTTTTTCATTGAAAGAGTGGTTGAAAATGCACTAAGAGCTTGGCAAGGGCATCCTGTATTCCAAATGATGTTGTAAAGTTGATTTACTCATAAAAATTGAAACCATTACATGTTTTAAGCAATCAAGGATGTGAAAGATGAATGTTCAGGTTAGAGGCATAAACCATAGTTAAGCGCATGTTGATGGCCAAAAGTTTTCATTTGATTAATGCATGTCTTTTACAATTTCTCCAAATGATATTTCTCATCAAAAGAGGACAATCAGTTAAGCATAGGAGTTCTATCGACATATAAAAGATAAACCTCATATCATACTAGATTTGCCACAAGAAGAGCATAATTGAAAACAAAAGACTGAAATGTGAACACAAAACAAAAGAAAATGACAAGAAGCAAATAACATGAAAGGGAAAAGCTAAAAGAACTAGGCTACCATCCGGTTGCTCCCCCCTAAGCTTGAAATCTGCAGTGTCCTCACTGCATAAATCAAACTAAAAAGGTTGCAACCGGGTACCTCATCATGGTGGAAACATCAAAGTCCATGGAGGACCGGTGCTCTGATTTGCAGCTAGAAATTGTTGTGCTAAAGATTGATGCCTCCTTGCAAATATGTCCTTGATTTGGGGCAAGCGAAAGCACCTATTAGCTGCAGCAAGAATAGTCTTTTGTATGCCAATACTATTTGTCTTTTCATTCTCCTTTGAAGCATCATCAAAATATGAGTTGGGAAGAGTGTTCTCATTATAAAGCAATGTGTCATCTAGAGTGTGAGGAGGAAGGACATGTGGCTTGCTTGAAGAATCAACATGTAGAGCATGTGTTGTAGCTTTCTCCCCTTTAGTTGCAACTTCATAATCATCATGGATATCAACATCATCATACTTTGAAGGATATATTTCTATGACAACACCATTCTTCAATGTCACCGGCCTAAAATATGTATGATTTGTCTCTGGTGGGCTAGGCAAGAAAGGTGGAAATGCTTCTTTGCTAGGAAGAGCTTGCTGGGTAATTTGTTTCTCCAAGATGTGTGCATGAGCGTTAATATCGTCCACCTTAGAAGAGAGTTGGAAAGTGGCACCCTTCATTGATTGTCTTTGTTGATGGAACTCCTCATTTTGCTGCATTTGAGTTGAAATAAATGTTGCAAGCATGGACTCTAATCTAGAAGTTACTTGTGGTTGTTTTGGCTGAATGAAATTTGGGTTTGCATTGATGTAGAAATCCGGTGGAGTGTAGCCCATTGGAGAATAAATAGAAGAAGCATAACATGTAGAAGATGAGTGTCCAAGCAACCCACATGAATCACAAATAATATTGGCTGCTTGAAATGGCTGTGTTCTTAGCTTATCAAACCTTTGTGATAAAGTGTCTATCTTTGCTACAATTATGTCTATAGCACCAACCGTGTGATCTTCCCTTTGCTTTCTGGAAGTAGTATGTGAAAAGGATGGGTGGTAGCTTGTAGCCGGACTCCATTGGCAATGATTTTCTGCCATATCTTCAATAATAGCATAGGCTTCTCTATAAGATTTGTTCATTAGAGCTCCATTTGCAGCTGCATCAATAGACATCCTTGTATTGTAGCACAAACCATTATAGAAAGATTGCAATAGAAGCCAATTGCTTAGACCATGATGTGGACAAAGATGTTGAAGATCTTTGAACCTCTCCCATGTATCATACAAGGTCTCTCCATCCCTTTGAGAATAATTGATGAGTTGACTCCTTAGCTGCAAAGTTTTGCTATGTGGAAAATATCTTACCAAAAAGACCTTTAGAAGCTCCTCCCAAGTTCTGATTGACTTCTTTGGCAAAGTATAGAGCCATGCCTTGGCTCTATCTTTAAGAGAGAATGGAAAAATAATTAGGTGTATCCCATCAGTAGGAACACCATATATCTTTATGGTGCTTAGCAACTACAGAAATTCAGCAATGTGGAGGTTTGGATCATCCATTGGTGTCCCTCGAAATGCATTCAGCTGTAGCAATTGTATGATGGATGGGCTGATAGAAATCTCATCTGCCTCAAATTTTGAAATATTAATAGGCCCACTCATGTGCATTGCAGCTGTACCAAAGTAGTCCTTAAGAGGAAGGTCATCCTCCTTGATTAGTTCTTCATGTGGATCCGGAGGATTAGGTGGATGTGGCGTACGTGGTGGTGGTGTATGTGGTATGGATGAAGGTGGTGAATATGAGGGTGTGGAAGAGTGTGGCATGGATATTGGTGGTATATATGATGGTGGTGAATTAGGTGTGATTGATGGTGGTGTTGATGAAGGATGTGTGGATGAGGGTGGGGCATATGATGGTGACATGGATGATGGTTGTGTGGGTCGTAATTCCTCCATACATGTTTGGGTTTCACTCCTTCTTGCTCCATGAGGGCTGCAAATGATGTGTTCATTTTCTGAATGTAGATATATGCATGGTTCAAGGATATTTTTATGAACACCCCATATGCTCCTACAAATAAATAAGGTGAGTGAGATACAAAAACAAACATGGAAGATAAAACAAATTATGATGATCATGATGAATTATGATTTATGGATATGATGGTGGATACGAAGGTTGTGATCTAGTCTCATTTACTTATCAACAACTCTTACTCTAACTGGAATACCGATGCTCCCCGGCAACGGTGCCAAAAACTTGTTGGTTGTTTACACTAACGAGTTTCAATCATTAAGAATGATCTTTTACTCAACTAGCTATATCCCGCAAGTATACGAGAGTATTTGTAGTCGAGGTCGAACATAAGGAGTGTTGGTTAGTTAGGCGCAAGAGTTATGATTTTCAATAATCTAGATCGTTGTACACAAGATGATTGGATTCAAACAACTAAATTACATATTTAAAACAAAATAGTAAATTGTCACTTAAGAAAGGTTAAGATTCAGATTTGGAAGGATCTTAGACTTGGGATTTCATTATCACATCATAGATTATATTAAAATATGAATTTAAACATATTAATTAACTTGCAAAGGAGGCTTGTAGTCATCACTCACCTCCCGATGAAGTGATGACGACTTTAACTCCATACATCACTCTCATGTATGTATTTCATTTCAAATCACAAACCTTGCTCTTCAACATAATACCAACCACTCTCGCGGTCAAGGACAAGTTGCCAAAAGAGTAACTCCATACTCTCAAACACATCTTCTCAGATTATGAAAGAAAGTATAAAACATGCAAGTATGATGGCCAATCACACAAACAAGCATTTCAGATCTGAAACAATTCTTGGAACATGCAAGAAACTAACATTTAGTATGAAATTCATATGTTCATACAAGCTACGACATGGGAGTTACTCTCCCATGTCCAAGATTCGGATTCTACTCGTCCATGATTATGTATTGCAGAAATGCTACATAATTTTCAGAGTTTAACATGGTTTTGAGAAGGAAGAGCTAGGAGAATCGAAAGTGTAACCCAAGAGAAGTA
Source organism: Alisma plantago-aquatica (assembly GCA_963693085.1). NCBI lineage: Eukaryota > Viridiplantae > Streptophyta > Magnoliopsida > Alismatales > Alismataceae > Alisma > Alisma plantago-aquatica. The sequence goes on from OY856412.1 coordinate 1,336,200,158, forward strand.
GAATTCCATCTTGGGGACGAGATTACACTCCTAAAGATGCTCCAAAACGAACTGGCTCCTCTCCCGAGAAGCTGCACGAAGTTGGGGAAGCTTGGCTGCACCTTGGAGAAGACAATGGAGAAGAAGAAATGGACTCCTTTTCCAAGAAACCACCCTTGATCTCCTCAAAATCTCCCTCCTCTTCTCTAGGCTTATTCTGGGATGAGGAAACTAACACAAATGACCAAACATAACTGCCCATTAAGTTCCCACTTCGTTTTAAACAAAAACTCATATTTTTCAAAATGTTGAAACTGCCAGGTGCACGGCGTGCACTTAAAGTGCACGACGTGCAACTTTCCAGAAACTTTTAATTTGCTCCAGAATGTAATGTGCACGGCGTGCGCTGAAGAAATGCACGCCGTGCAACTTTCTAGAAACTTTTAGCTCCCAGTTGCATGGCGTGCGATGAAGAAATGCACGCCGTGCAACTTTCCAAAAACTTTCAGCTCCCATGTGCACGCCGTGCAATTGCGTACACGTCGTGCAACTTTCCAGAAACTTCCATTCTGCTCGGTGCTCCAGGTGCACGGTGTGCACTTTTGGTGCACGACGTGTACTTTTGGTTCACGGTGTGCATTTTCAAGACACGGCGTGCACTTGGCTGTTTTGGGCTGTTGTGTATTCTGCTCATAACTTTCAGCGTGTAGGTCCGATTTACATGCCGTAAAAAGTGGTATTTGCGTAGTTTTGAACCCCAAAACATGTAGATACTTGAGAAGTGATCCAATAAGTGATAATATGATATATTCCTCATCATTTTATTGCAAAATGTAGTACCTACAATCCAAACTATGAGACAAGTAAGAATAGCTAAAAATATAGAATCTAGCATGAATGATAGTGATAATTGAGTCAAAACAACATGGATATGCAACCAAACATGATCTAAAAGATGATATGATTTGTGCACATCAGGCCACATATAAAATTTGAGCTCATTTGGATGAGTATAAGTCACTCATATAAGGACAAAAAAATCGACGCACAAAACTAATTTGAAATGCATGATTTTTGCCTCCTTTAGATGCACGGCCTATAAGTGTCCAAATGAGCTAAAAATTATTATATGGTAGGTTCTTAAGATAATTAAGAAGATCAATGGTTTATATTTTTCAAAAAGTTACTCTATCTTTAAAAAGATTGAGGTGTACAGTGCCTCTGGTACACTCGAGTGTGCAATAGCTTGACTCTATATGTGTGTGTGTACGTTCAAGGTATATATATATGTGTGTGTGTGTGTGTGTGTGTGTGTGTGTGTGTGTGTGTGTACGTTCAAGGGGATGAGACAGACCTAATGAACACATGGTATGGCATGTTGTTTAACATTTCTTCCTCTTGTATAGAGAAAAACTTACGCCAAGGATGACAATCTGGAATAGGAGGAGAAGGAAAGTGAGAGACAGCAGCTCATTGATGACTCAGAATTCTGGTTACACTTGGCAGTCAAGGTGGTGCACCAAGAGTTCTTACATCTATATGGATGATGTGGATTCCAAGGCATGTGGGAGGAGGTTTTAGGACATGTTACTTCTCTAAGGAGAAGACAAGGTATTGGTGGATGACAAGGCGACGACAATAACAACAACCAATTTAGATGTGGGTTCAAAAGTGCAAGTTATACTCAATTACAATATGTGTTTAGTTGTTAGACAACTAGTGTGTGCTAAAGTATATTGTGTATCTATTCTATGTCTTTAATATACCTATCTTTTATGGCTAAGATGGATCCTTTGGCTAATATTTTTGTTGGGGAAATTTTATATTTTCACTTTTCCCTTTTACCTAAAACCTTACACTGATATCAAAATCAGCATCGTATGCTTTAAACACTAGTTTGGGTTATGAACTGGATATCAATCATAGATAGATAATTGTGTAATGTGTATCAACGTTTGTCATCAGATGTTACATATGATATGATATATCTATTTTACATAAACCAATATGACACCTTTAAAATCATTTTTGGTGGATGTTGCAACTAGGTCGATGTGTTGATTCCTTGTGAAATGAAACATGTAATTCGTGGTTTTTAATTCTACATGTGTCTGAATGTTTATACATGTGTCAATGTGAAAATGAATGGAACTGTTGGTTGCTACATGAATGTTTCTACATGTGTGAATGTGAAAATGAATGGAACTACAGATTGCTACATGAATGTTTCTACATGTGTGAAATTGAATGGAACTGCAGGTTGCTAAATGTGTGAAAATTAATGTTGTTAATTTTGCAGGTTTGTAGCCTGTTGTTGGCTGATATCAATGGATGTCATAAACCAACAGTTCATAACTGAATTATAGGTTCTCATCCTGGGACCAGCCACAGTAGGCCTACAGACTGATAAGAAAAAAAACATACAATAGGCGTCAGTTATTTGCATAAAACCGACAACAAATGATTATAGCGTCGGATAAATAAATAAAATCGACGCCTATTGCATGCAATGTGGCGTCAGTTATCACTAATAAACCGACGCTGATGGTTCTGGCGTCGGTTTCCCTACTAGTAACCAGCGTCGATTTTCCTAATGTGGCTAGACACCACGGTCGTGCTGGCAAGCACGGTCGTGGCAGTGGGCCAGACAACACGGCCATGCTGGCTAGCACGACCGTGGCAGTGGGCCAGACAACACAGACGTGCTGGTCAGCACGACTGTGGCAGCTAGTGATATGGCATCAGTTTGTACTAATAAATCGACGCTGATAGTGCCCTGGATGGCGCCCTTTCTGTGGCACGAAGGTTTATGGCGTCGGTCTCCATGCTAATAACCGACGCCAATACCCCCTTGCTGGCGCATTTTCGGTGGCACGTGAAGGGTTATGGCGTTGGTTTGAAAATTGACGCTTAACGATTTGCCTTTTAGCGGCGCCCACATAGGTGTCGCATTAAAACTGATGCCAAAGGCCTTAAATAACTGACACTAAAGGTCGGTTATGTACTAGTGCTCCCAGCAATACAAACCAACTAGACATCAACATGATCCCAGCCTGATTCTCTGATTTATCTGATGACGAGCACCGTTCTTTGGCCAAGGAGGTCCAATCATCAGAAATTTTAGCATTCCTGAAATTTATGGATGCCTACAAAGCGGCTGGACCAGACGGCACAACAACACATTTCCTCCTGTCAAATTGGCCGATTGTCAAGGAAACTATCAGAATAACTATCCAACAGGCCTTAGCTCCATGAAATTAGATGAACATCTGTGTGATGCGACAGTGGTACTCATTCCTAAAGTGCCCAGAGCAGAGAACAAAAGTCAATTTCGCCCTATTTCATTCAATGACACTATCCTCAAGTTATGCTCCAAAGTTGTTGTTGAATGACTAAAGAAGTGGCTACCGGGCTAGATTAACCCCGCATAAAGTACCTTTGTACTAGGAAGAAAGATCTCAGACAACATTACTACTTCCCAAGAAATCATACATAGTATGAAAAGGAGGAACTCTAAGAAGACAACGGCCATAAAAATCGATCTCACAAAGGCATACGATAAAATGGCATGCAATTTCATCGAAGACACCTTACAGAGAGTTAACATCCCCACCAGCATGATAGATTATATTATGAATTCCATCACTCTTAGCAGTTCCACTATAGCATGGAATAGAAAGAGCTCAATTAGCTTCAAACCCAGAAGAGGGCTCAGACAAGGCGATCAATTGAGCCCATACATTTTTGTTTTATGTATTGAAAGACTGAGTCAAATGATCGAAGATTGTGTTAGAGCCAAAAGATTGCAACCCACACAAATGGATAGGAGGGGGCCTTTGATCGCCCATATGTGCTTTGCTGATGACATACTCTTATTCGCCAAAGAAAATACAACAAATATAGACACCATTATGCAATGCTTTAGGGAGTTTGAACTTGCCCCTGGTCAAGCTATATCTATTGAGAAGACAAGATTCTTCTTCTCCAAGAGTGTCTCAGCTCATGAGACTGAACAGATTTGCATAAGAAGCAGGCTTCAAAAGACACAAGACCTAGGGAAATACCTAGGTGTCCCTATCCTTCACATGAGGGTGAACAAGAGGGCATATAATGAAGTTCTTGACAGGGTGACTAGTAGAGTAAATTCTTGGGCAGCACAGAATCTTTCCATGGCTGGACGGGTAAGCCTAGCCAAAATCACTCTAGCCACTATCCCAACCTACGTCAAGCAAACGGTGAAGCTTCCCCTCCAGCTATGTTATAGAATAGATGGGGAGATTAGGATCTTCATATGGAGTGGTGGATGCAGTAAAAGAGGCACACACCTGATGTCTTAGAATTACATCACCAGTAAGAAAATCCATGGGGGACTCAGACTCAAAGCCTTACTTCTGAGGCACGACTGGGACATCCGCAGTGGAACCAAGCCTTACTTCTAAGGCACAGCTGGGACATCCACAGTGGAAGGAAAACCTTATGGAGCATGTCTATGAAAGACAAACTAATGAACAAGGCTCCAATGTCACACTCTAATCTATCTCGACTGGCAAAAAGTGTGCTACAATCGCGCTCATTTATGGAGGCTAATACCTACGTGAGCCATATAAGTGGAAACACCATCAAAGCCTGGAATGATGCTTGGCTACCGAGTGGTGCCCTTTTGAAGGATCATGTTGTAAAGGCCATCCCGGATGAGCTCAACGATTTGAAAGTAAAAAGTCTTATCAACTTGGAAGGTCAGTGGGATCGAGAGTTCCTTGAACACTGGCTTCCATCGAACATTGCCCAGGAAGTCTATAGAATTCACCCCCCATCGATTCTGAGGAAGACGATATATGTGTGTGGAATCTCAATGAGGGAGGAAGTTACATAGCCAAGTATGCTTACACAGCCCTGTGTGCAAATTTAGAAGTCAAGTGACCTGGGCAATGGAGGCTTATAGGGAGAACTCAGGTAGCTGTGAAGGTCAAAACCTTCATGTGGATCATAGAAAATGGAGCTCTTCTCACAAACTGGAACCACATGAGTCGACAGATAACAACTAACTCCACCTACAGCAGATGCAATGTTGCTAAAGAAACCAGTTTCCAAGCCTCAAAGACTACGTAAAGGTGTGTCCCATTTGGCAACAACTACCTAACCTTGATCTGCCCTCCACCTTCTAGGCTACAAACAATTTTGAACAATGGTTTGGATAGAACCTGTGGTCTAAGGAGGAAACCAGGAATATTTTCTTCATAATGTGTTGGGCTCTATGGAAACAACGCAAGCTATGGATATTTGAAGGGCAATAGACAATCATCCCACAACAAGTTAATTTTATCTTGATGGAAACAAAAATTTCTGCGAGAGCCTGGGAACTCAAAAAGGGTAAAAAGTTAAAACACTCGTCGGATCAATAAGAGACTCTCAATACTAGCCCCCTAACCATGCACACCAATGCTGCATGGAAGAAAGGAAGAGGAGCAATAGTGGTTATCATCAAAGACCACAACAACCGATGGTTGGGAGGAGTAGGACAACTAATAACTGCGGACAACCCCCTCGAGGTTGAGTTTATGGCCAACATACTGGCAGTAAAAATCATCAGAACTGTACATATACATGGCGCCACTGTGGTAACTGATAGCCTGCTAGCAACTAAGATGCTAACAGATGACTACAGAAGATACCCTCGCTATGTAAACATCATCAAAGGTACCCAAATGGTCCTCAAGGATGCCACTCCTATTTCCTACAAAGAAAGAAAGAACAATGGTCTAGTTGATGCCTTAGCAAAGTTCCACTTTGAAAACAACAATGCAGTTCAATTCTATGATAAACCTCCTAAAATAGTACTTGACACTGGTCAGGAACAGATTTGTAATGGTAGTAGTACTACCATGTTCAATTCATCACTTCAAAAATATGCAACATGCAATTGAATATGCTTGTACGAGATGGGCAAGATGAATAAAACTACCGCCAAAATTCCCCAAAATATATATATATATATATATATGACCAAATAAAAAGGGGATAATATTTTTTCTCAAATAGATCAGTACAGAAACATAGTTTGTGGTAGTGCAAAATAAAATCTAACTAGTACACAAATTCATTGTCCATCTTAACATTTGGCCTTATAGGCAAATTCTAAACTATGAATCTAAATTATTGGGATCATATTATGGTGAGGAACATTTCCGTCTCAAAACTCATCCTTGCACTTGGTCTTGAGTGATGTCTTATCCACCCTGAACCACGAGCTAAGATAATTTTGGGAGGGTTTAAAAACAACACCCAAGAAAAAGGAAAATAAAAGAAAGTACATCAGTGAATGTTGAGTATGCACGGAGTACAATAATTGGGCATTAATTAAAGTAAGAGAAGATTAGAAATAAATATATTTCAATAATGAAGTGAAGAGTTTGTCAAAAATATTTAGCATGGTCAAAAGATGAGGCAATTATTATGAAGATATGATTAATAAAAAGTTTCTTGCGTTACTAATTTTAACATAATCACAAACATAAATAGTTGCAAGGTGATAAATAAACATTGACTAGCATATATTAAACAATAAGGTAGGAACCCATATATATTCCATACCAAAGGGTAGAAGGACTAAAACCTCATTGCTAAACAAATGTAGTAAGTTGTAGGGGAATATAACCCAGTGCATGGTAGGGGAATAAAACACAATGCCTAATATCATATGTGACATGGCAATAGAACACAGTGCCTAGAAGGGGAATAAGACCCATTGCTGATAACATCTCATTTTGTGTACTTTTTACATATGATTTATGCTCCTCCTAACATACCTTTTATAGATTTTTCTACTTATTTTATTTCTTTATGTCAAAAATCCCAAATTAAATACATCTTTCACCTTTTTGTAGAGACAAGCCAAGACACGACCACGTTCAACCCCTCTACTATGGCTATACCATCCACTGAGGACCCTACCGCGGTCAATTCCCCTATCACCATCGCTATAAGTTGCAACCAAGTTCATGTCACAATTGAGATTCCCACTCATCTATAGCATTCTGCCCTCACACCATGACCATGATGAGAGTATCAACTCAGGTTAAGCTGTAGCCTGGTCATGCCTTAGTCATGGATTACATCCAAGTTGTGATTGAGGACCTATGTGACCGCGGCCCAGATAGTTAAGTTGGTGGGAATCACCAATAAATAGGCCACCCACCTCAACTTGTCACAGGAGGAGATCATCAAGGACCACAAAGTGATGATGAATTCCATAGTCACTCACATCCATACCATCAGACTTGGATCTCTAAAGGTGGAAGCTGGAGGAGAGAGAAGATTGACTTCCCTCTTCTTCAAAGGAAGAAGACCCCTCCACATCACCCACTCTAGATTTGGATTTGAAGAAGTGTAGTGGTGTATTGTCATCTTCTCTCTCTATCTAGATCTACCATCTTCATGATGTTGTACTCCCCCCTTCTTTGTGGTAGTTGGTCTATCTATTATTTTGTAACGACGTTATGCTACATGTCAACATGTGTGGTTGAACATCTAACTTGGGTTGGGAGCAGCCACTAAGGCTCTCCCAACATGTATATTCTTTATCCCCTTTGAATATATATATATATATATATATATATATATATATATATATATATATATATATATATATATACTACAGAAACAGCATTCAGTGTTGCTTTTCTGGGCGTCGGTTCTTTAGGAAAACCGACGCCTAAAATATTAGACGTCAGTTATTTAGGCAATCCGACATCTATATTTGAAGACCAGCCAGACACGGGTACCGCTTTGAATACATCGTCGGTTGTTAATAACAAACTGACGCCTAAAGTCGCCCACGAAATCCAATTTTCACGCAAAAAAAGTGTCACTTTCAGCGTCGGTTATGTAGATAGAAACCGACACCTATGTGTGATGAAAATTTGCGCGAAAAGTGTCACTTTTAGCGTCGGTTATCCTTTGATAACCGACGCTGAAAGTGGTTCCCGCCAAACAATTTCATGTAAATATTGTCCAATTGGACGTCGGTTGTTTCAAACAACCGACGCTAAAGAGGTTTAGGCATCGGTTGTTTGAAACAACTGACGCTATTTGGGAACTTAATATCCCGCGATCGCCCGACTCTTCCCCTTTCTTTTGTTTCATCGCGAGCCGATTTCCCTTTTCTTCTCTGATGTCGCCCGACCACGCCGCCGATTTCTCCTCCACGAAAGCTCCTTCTTCCTCCATGACAGCGCTGCCACGCCGCCGTCGTGCCCCCTTCTCCGCCACCACTGCTGCTGCCTTCTTCCCCTTCTCCGCACCCCCTTCTCCACCGTGCCCCCTTCTCCACCGCCACTGCTGCTCCAGCGCCTGATATTAGGTGCTCCAGCGCCGCCACGCCTAAGATTAGGTGCTCCTCCACCGCCGTCACGCCGCCGCAACCATCTTCTCCAGCCTCGCTGCTAGCTGCTCCTCCACCGACGTCGCTGCTAGCTACTCCTCCAGCCAGAGCCACCGGAGCCTCTGCCTTCTTCCCTTTGACAAGGTTGGTCCTTCTCTACTTTTTTTCATCGATTATATTCTTGTGATAAAAATGCATTATATGTATTTGATTAGAGTTGGAATTATGTATAAATTATAATATGTTTTTGTCCCAAATCTAATTATATTATAATGATTGTATGAACATGCATATATGTGACTATGTATTTTATTGAAATTTAAAATTATTTGTAAAGAATGACAACATACATGTATTTGTTGGCCTAGAAACCCGTCTAAGATTTACTCATTAGGAGTAAATCTTGGATAGTCCCCGGTTTGGGACTGTTCTTGAACACCTAATATCACTTAGGATGTAAGTGTGTAATGTGTATTGGGTTTTTGAGAAAATTTCAGTAGCATTTCCCCATTTGTTCTCTAAGTACATATGTACTTAGAGAACAGCGGGGAAATGCTGTCGAAATTTTCTTGAAAACCCAATACACATTATACACTTACTAGTGAGATTAGGTGTTCAAGGATGGGATAGGTGGTACACATTTATTATATATAAGAATGACATCAAATGTATTTTTTGGCCTAGAAACCTGTCCAAGATTGACTCATTAGGAGTAAATCTTAGATAGTCCCTGGTTTGGGACTGTTCTTGAACACCTAATCTCACTTAGGATGTAAGTGTATAATGTGTATTGGGTTTTCGAGAAAATTTCGGTAGCATTTCCCCGTTTGTTCTCTAAGTACATATGTACTTAGAGAACAGTGGGGAAATGCTGCCGAAATTTTCTTGAAAACCCAATACACATTATACACTTACTAGTGAGATTAGGTGTTCAAGGATGGGATAGGTGGTATACATTTATTATATATAAGAATGACATAAAATGGGTTTTTTGGCCTAGAAACCCGTCCAAGATTGACTCATTAGGAGTAAATCTTGGATAGTCCCCGGTTTGGGACTGTTCTTGAACATCTAATCTCACTTAGGATGTAAGTGTATAATGTGTATTGGGTTTTCGAGAAAATTTCGGCAGCATTTCCTCGTTTGTTCTCTAAGTACATATGTACTTAGAGAACAGCGGGGAAATGTTGCCGAAATTTTCTTGAAAACCCAATACACATTATACACTTACTAGTGAGATTAAGTGTTCAAGGATGGGATAGGTGGTACACATTTATTATATATAAGAATGACATCACATTATACACTTAGGATGTAAGTGTATACCCTAATCTTTTCCTAATATATACTTGTTTCCTAATAAATACTTGTTTTCTCTTTGATCATAGAATGGATAGATCATGGATGTACATTTGTAATCGTTGCACCCCAGAGTTTATATCTGGACTTGATCAGTTTATTAGATTTGTCGAGGAACATAGGAAAAAACCTACAGATAGGTTCTACTGTCCATGTAGGCATTGCGGTAACTACTTGAAAGTCAACACTGGTGAGGAAATCAAAAGTCATGTCATGTGCAACGGGATTGTACAAGGCTATATAGAATGGCACTGGCATGGAGAGATTTCAAAATCGAAACCAGTAGATGTCGATAGCAGTGCTTGGGTGGAAGAAGAATTTGCCTCCGATGACGTAAATGTGAACGAACCAGTTCCAGCAGACATCGTTGATGTGATGCTGGATAGTTGTAGGGTAGAGCACACCGATCCACCTCCTATCTTTAGAAACATTGTGCATGATGCTGAGATACCGTTATACACAGGATGTGCTAAGTTTACTAAGCTTAGCGCTGTGTTGAGATTGTATAAGTTGAAAGCTAACAATAGATGGAGCGACAAAAGCTTCACTTCATTTTTGACTTTGTTGAAAGAAATGCTTCCTGAAGGAAACGAGCTGCCAATCTCAACATACCAGGTAAAGAAAATGTTGTGCCCAATGGGAATGGAGGCCAAGAAGATACACGCATGCCCGAATGATTGTGTATTATTTCAAAAGGACTATGCAGATTTGAAAGATTGTCCAAAATGTGGTGCGTCACGGTATAAATTGACGACTTCTGGGGAGTCCAAAACTGGTTCTCCTACTAAGGTGTTGTGGTATCTACCTATAATATCACAATTTCAACGCTTGTTTGCAAATCCGAAAGATGCGAAGAATTTGAGGTGGCATGCAGATGTTAAGAAAAATAATGATGGGATCCTACGACATGCGTCTGATTCCCCACAGTGGAAGAAGATTGATCTATTGTACACCAAATTTGGTGAAGAAGATAGGAATATAAGACTTGGGCTTTGTACATATGGGATGAATCTGTACGGGACATTGAGCAGCCAACATAGCACTTGGCCAGTCATGCTTGTTATATACAATCTTCCTCCCTGGATGTGTATGAAAAATAAGTACGTTATGTTTTCGTTGTTGATATCGGGCCCTAAACAACCCGGAAATGATATCGATGTTTATCTTGAACCTTTGATTGATGACTTAAAGAAACTTTGGGCTGAAGGTGTTGTTGGATCCTAGATGGGTGATTAGGTGCTCTAGAGGGGGGGGTGAATAGAGCTGAAAGCACTTAAACAAAATTCATTAAACCTTCAAATTATATGACAAGATAAGGTTGCTAAATAGGTAATTTGAGTGCAACTAAATCATGCATAGCAAGGATAAGAGAGATTGAACATGCACCAAATTAGACAAGCTATTTAGAGTGGTTCCACACTTCAAACTAGAAGTGTGTCAGTCCACTTGCCTAGAGAGGTCAACCTCTAGGACTTCAAACAATTGCACTCTTATATTCATTAATAAGACATACAACACATGACCCACAAAGGACTTACCTATCCAATACAAAGAGTCTTCAACCTTACCAAGGACTTACCCACTTTGCAAGAGTCTTCGGCCTTCTCCAAGGACTTACCCACTCTTGCACAAGTCTTCGGCCTTGTAGGAATTACCGACTCTTCTTGGATCTCCCGCCTTTGACTTCACCTTCACTCGGAGAAGCTTTCCACCAAGGACTTACCCACTTGAGCTTAAGTCTTCTGCCTTCTCCAAGGGCTTACCCACTCTAGCTCCAAGTCTTCGGCCTTGATCTTCACCAAGGGACTCCTTCCCTTGTTCTTCTTCACCTCTCTTGGACAAGAGAGAGAACCTTCATCTTCAATATAGGAAATGAGAGATGGGGAGGTGGTGGAAGTGAGAGCCTCACAAGATATACAAATAATACTAGCTCTCTTACAAATCTCCTACTCACTCTGATGGATGTAGCAAGTGATTAAGCTTAGAGAGAGAGAGGAGGCTGTAGGAAGCACTCAACTATAGAATAGGTACCTCACAAAGAGTTTGCAATGAATGCTCAACCTTAGAATGAAGCCCAAGGGGTCCTATTTATAGCTGGGGATGCCTCTTAGCCTTTGGGAACACTTGTGAATGAAAACTAGCCGTTTTGTGGCTTGCAACGGATCTATTTTCACTTGTTGCAACTCCACAACGGCTAGAATCACTTTTCTGCACTTTTTAGTACAGTCTGATCGGCCGAGTTTCAATAAAGGCAACTCGGCCGAACCACTAAAAGACAAGGCTGAAAGCTAGACTGTCGGTCGAGTTTCCTTTGAGAAACTCGACCGATCGGTCCATTTCCAGACTTGGACCGATCAGTGGATCGGCCGAGTTTCCTAGCTAGAACTCGACCGAACGGTGAATCGGCTGAGTTTGTAACTCGGCCGATTCCAACAAAAATCCCAGAATATATGGATCGGCCGAGTTTGGAATTCGGCCGACAAAATCCCTGTTATGGGTATTTTGGAATTTTCGTTTGACTATACAAAAGATGGATTTTTGTGTCCCAATAATTTTTCTAAGCTTAATTACAAGTCATACAATCATTACAAGTGATTACAAAGCAATTCTAAGGTCATTTACATAGAGATCCCAAATTGCACACTTGTAGCTATTTTGACTTGTCTTTTCTCCAATTTGATATGCGCAAGTTAGGGCATTTGGAGTGTGTCTAAACCTAATCTGAAATCACTCAATGTAGAAGCATTAGACACCAATATGTGGAATGGTTAGTCATCATCAAAACAAGGGTTTAGTCAATTTTAGACGTGAGTCAACATTGACCTAATTGACCTTGAGTCAACATTCTCCCCCTTTTTGAAGATGACAAACCATTCCATAAATGAATTGAAAGCTTGTACGTAAAATCATACCTTCGGAGAAACCTAGGGGTTTCAATAGGATTGAGCTCATATGCTCCCCCTCAATTGATGCGCATGGAGTTCTCATACTCCCCCTCAATTGATGTTATTTCTCCTGCATGGTTAGCTTTCATAACATTTATAGAAACTATGTCTTCTACTCATATATGTTCTACACATATATGTCTTCTCCCATTTACCTTCTCCCCTTTACATGGACACGCTTCTTTGCTTCATGTAAGACATGCCTTCTCCCTGTTGTCAAAAGAAGACATCTCTTTCTCCCCCTTTGTCATTTCAAAAAGGTGGGGGTATGAAGAAACTAAGAAACACCACTTGTTAAGAGAAAGAAGATAACAAAAGTTATATAAGGAGAGTAGAAGAGCACATATAGGGGCTTGTCCAAGTATAGAAAGAAAAGCAAGTTAAGGCATATACTTGAACAACCCAAAACATGCAAGATAGGGTGCTGCAGAAAAACAATAAATCGCAATTTTGACCCTCAAGATGATGGAATTTGATCAAAAACCATCAGAGCTCATGGCAAAGCGATGAGTCTTGCTCTGAAGGGTGTTTCTGCATAAAAAACACTATACTTGCAGCAAAAACTGAAATTGGAGCAAAACCTGCAAAAAACCAAAAATACTCCAATTTCTACATATAATGTAGCTCTATGTGCCCTGCATCACAATGTTATGCAAACAACTCAAGATAGTAGATATGCAATTCAAGGAACAATCTTAAGCATGTATGAGATAAGATACAAGCATAACATATAGATGATCAAAGATGGCAATATGTAAACAAGGTTAGAACTACATGTATATGAACTACTAGTAGATGATATCACAAGTTAGGACTACTAGTAGGATCTAGATCATAGCAAGAGATACCACAATATAAAGCAAGCTATGAGTAGATATAGAGATATATCCAAACCAAGAGATATGCAATTTTAGAAGCATGAGAGGATATAACTCACTATATATGCATCCTTACCATAAGATGATTACCCCTAAGAACCTCAAGGTTGTATCAAAAAAAGATATACACCTATAGAGATGTAGCAAGTTAGAGTACAACGGAAGCGATTTTAGACACAACCAAGAGATCCAAAGAGATCATAATCAAAACCTGCAAAACAACTCAAAGCAAGAAATTGCAAGATATAGATATACCAATTTAGAGCAATTAGAGAGATAGAGTTGTAAGCAAGATAGGCAATTTAGAACAAGGCAATATGCATATATAAAGGTACCAAATGAGAGTGCCAAAGAATAAGGCTATTGGTTGAGAAAATCTAGTTGAGAGGGAAATTCTCACTCAATAAGCCAAATGTATACTCTGTGAATAGTGTTTTCGGTCGAGTTCTGTGTATTGGCAACTCGGCCGATCGTAGCTGTTGGCAACACCCATTGGTGCCTATCGGTCGAGTTTTAGTTAAATAAGAATCTCTATCAATATGAAGAGAAGCAACATCATTCTCTCTATTAGTAGAACTAGAACAAGATTCATGCCCATTGATTTTAGCAAGCAAGGAGGCATTTTCTAGTTCTAATTCATGCAAAATAAAATCTTTGTTTTTCTTTTCAGATTTAAGAACATCAATGTCATGCATGAGAGAATCAACAATTAAAGTATGTTCTTCATTAGAATTAGGCATGAGAGGTTGAGCTTCTAGAAATTTAATCTTATCAAGTAAACTAGCATTTTCAAGTTTAAGAGAGTCTACTTGGCTAAGACAATCATTTTTATCAATAAGCAAGCAAAAATTTGCATATTCAAGATCATCTAGTTCTATATGCAAATTATCAACAATTTTAGCAAGCTTTTTCTTTTTCTTTTTAGAAGACTTAAGAGATGCACAAATATCATGAATGAGATCAATCAAGGATTCTTTATTTAAAGAGTCTAGATTTACCTCATTTTAGTCTTCACTTGTTGATGCTATAAGGGCAAAATGGCATTTCCCTTCATCACTAGAGCTTGAGCTTGATCCTTCACATGAATCTTCACTTGAGCTTGAGTTGGAGGAGCCACTTGAGCTTGAGTGCCATTTCTCCTTCTTGTGAAGATGGGTCTTTTTGCCTTGTGGGCAATCTTCCTTGTAGTGACCCTTCTTTCCACATGTGAAGCACCGGATGGAGGAGGACTTGCCTTTGTAGAGTCTACCTTTGGAGTACATGGCATCTTCTTTAGCTTGAGAGGATGGAGAGACTTTTTCCATGATAGCTTCAATTTGAGCCTTTATTTCAGCCTTCTTCATTCTCTTAAGCTCTTTCTTCTCTTGTCTTTCTACTTCCTCCCTCTTGTCAAGTGTAGCTTCATGCGCTTGAAGATTTCCAATGAGCTCTTCAATAGGAATATCCCTAAGCGACCTTGCTTCTTCAATAGAAGTCACCTTGGATTCCCATCTCTTGGGAAGAGTTCTAAGTATCTTTGAGTTGATCTCTCCACTAGACATAGGATGTCCTAGAACAGCAAGACCATTCAAGATGGTGTTGAGCCTTGAGTACATGTTGGCTATGCTCTCCTCCTTTCCCATCTTGAAGTTCTCAAGCAACCCTTTGAGCATGTAGACCTTGCTTTCCTTCACTTGATTTGTCCCTTCATAAGTGATGCAAAGCTTTCTCCATACCTCATAGGCCGTCTCACAAGAGGAAATCCGGTTGAACTCGGTGGGGGTCATGGAGGCATAGAGGATGTGCATGGCTCTTGCGTTCAAGGTTGCTTTCATCAAGGTGGCTTCATCCCATTCTTCAATGTTTGTCTTTGGTAGAATGTATGGGCTGTTCACCATTTGCCACATCTCGAGACTTGATCCTTGGATGAAGAATTGAAGTCTTCTTCTCCAATAGAGGAAGTTGCTCCCATCAAAGATTGGAAGGCTGGTCGAGAATCTCCCTCCTTGGTAGTCACCCATCCTCTCCTACTTGTTGAAGTATGCTTGGAGAAGACCCACTCTGATACCACTTGATGGATCCTAGATGGGTGACTTAGGTGCTCTAGAGGGGGGGGGGTGAATAGAGCTGAAAGCACTTAAACAAAATTCATTAAACCTTCAAATTATATGACAAGATAAGGTTGCTAAATAGGTAATTTGAGTGCAACTAAATCATGCATAGCAAGGATAAGAGAGATTGAACATGCACCAAATTAGACAAGCTATTTAGAGTGGTTCCACACTTCAAACTAGAAGTGTGTCAGTCCACTTGCCTAGAGAGGTCAACCTCTAGGACTTCAAACAATTGCACTCTTATATTCATTAATAAGACATACAACACATGACCCACAAAGGACTTACCTATCCAATACAAAGAGTCTTCAACCTTACCAAGGACTTACCCACTTTGCAAGAGTCTTCGGCCTTCTCCAAGGACTTACCCACTCTTGCACAAGTCTTCGGCCTTGCAGGAATTACCCACTCTTCTTGGATCTTCCGCCTTTGACTTCACCTTCACTCGGAGAAGCTTTCCACCAAGGACTTACCCACTTGAGCTTGAGTCTTCTGCCTTCTCCAAGGGCTTACCCACTCTAGCTCCAAGTCTTCGGCCTTGATCTTCACCAAGGGACTCCTTCCCTTGTTCTTCTTCACCTCTCTTGGACAAGAGAGAGAACCTTCATCTTCAATATAGGAAATGAGAGATGGGGAGGTGGTGGAAGTGAGAGCCTCACAAGATATACAAATAATACTAGCTCTCTTACAAATCTCCTACTCACTCTGATGGATGTAGCAAGTGATTAAGCTTAGAGAGAGAGAGGAGGCTGTAGGAAGCACTCAACTATAGAATAGGTACCTCACAAAGAGTTTGCAATGAATGCTCAACCTTGGAATGAAGCCCAAGGGGTCCTATTTATAGCTGGGGATGCCTCTTAGCCTTTGGGAACACTTGTGAATGAAAACTAGTCGTTTTGTGGCTTGCAACGGATCTATTTTCACTTGTTGCAACTCCACAACGGCTAGAATCACTTTTCTACACTTTTTAGTACAGTCTGATCGGCCGAGTTTCAATAAAGGCAACTCGGCCGAACCACTAAAAGACAAGGCTGAAAGCTAGACTGTCGGTCGAGTTTCCTTTGAGAAACTCGACCGATCGGTCCATTTCCAGACTTGGACCGATCAGTGGATCGGCCGAGTTTCCTAGCTAGAACTCGACCGAACGGTGAATCGGCTGAGTTTGTAACTCGGCCGATTCCAACAAAAATCCCAGAATATATGGATCGGCCGAGTTTGGAATTTGGCCGACAAAATCCCTGTTATGGGTATTTTGGAATTTTCGTTTGACTATACAAAAGATGGATTTTTGTGTCCCAATAATTTTTCTAAGCTTAATTACAAGTCATACAATCATTAAAAGTGATTACAAAGCAATTCTAAGGTCATTTACATAGAGATCCCAAATTGCACACTTGTAGCTATTTTGACTTGTCTTTTCTCCAATTTGATATGCGCAAGTTAGGGCATTTGGAGTGTGTCTAAACCTAATCTGAAATCACTCAATGTAGAAGCATTAGACACCAATATGTGGAATGGTTAGTCATCATCAAAACAAGGGTTTAGTCAATTTAGACGTGAGTCAACATTGACCTAATTGACCTTGAGTCAACAGGTGTGATGACCTATGATGCTTCAGTAAGAGAGACATTTCGTTTGCACGCTATGTTGTTTTGCACTATTAATGACTTTCCAGCATTTGGGAATTTGTCTGGATATAGTGTCAAAGGAGTTAAAGCGTGTCCTATATGTGAAGAAAACACTGATTCAATAAGACTAAAACATGGCGGCAATACTGTATATCTTGGTCATCGAAGGTTTCTTTCAAAATTCCATCCGTATCGTAGGAAGCGCAAAGCATTCAATGGATGGAATGATGAATGGAGTGCACCTAAACCTATACTAGGGGATGTTGTTTATGAAAGAGTAAAAGACATTTTCAATGAATTTGGTAAGAAATCACAATGTAGTATGGCCACACGGAGTGACAGTTCTTCATTCAAGAAGAAGTCAATATTTTGGGATCTTCCTTATTGGAGTTCTTTGACAGTCAGGCATTGTATCGATGTAATGCACGTTGAGAAAAATGTATGTGATAGCATCATTGGTACTCTGTTAAATATACCAGGTAAGACTAAAGATGGGATAAAATCCAGACTGGACCTACGTGAAATGGGAATAAGGTCAGAATTAACAGAATTACGTGAAATGGGTAATAAAAGAACATACTTACCTCCCGTTTGTTACACGTTGTCTAGAAAGGAGAAGAAAACTTTTTGTGAATGCTTGGTAAATGTTAAGGTGCCACATGGTTACTCATCCAACATCTGTAGATTGGTATCAATGAAAGATCTGAAGTTGATAGGTCTTAAATCTCATGATTGTCACACTCTAATGCAAAAAATATTTCCCGTGGCAATTCGATCTATATTGCCGAAGCATGTAAGGTTTGCAATTACCAGACTTTGTTCCTTTTTCAACAGTCTATGCAGCAAAGTTATTGACCCTGATACTCTTGATAATTTGCAAAGAGAAGTGGTTGTTACCCTATGTCAACTTGAGATGTATTTCCCTCCTTCGTTCTTTGATATCATTGTACATCTTGTTGTCCACTTGACTAGGGAAGTGAAAATGTTGGGACCAGTTTTCTTGCATTGGATGTATCCCTTTGAACGATACATGAGCGTTTTTAAAGGTGATGTTCGAAACCATTATCGGCCTGAAGGGAGTATTATTGAAGGTTATGTGGCGAGAGAGGTTATGGATTTTTGCAATGACTTTCTCAGTGGTAATGACACTCCTGATAATGACAAGAATATTGAGGAGGGCAAAGGAATTTTGGGATCACGGGTGAAAGTAATCAGCCGTGAGCAGTTGGAACAAGCTCACTTGTATATTTTACACAATATGGATGAAGTGAGTGTTTATATCGAGGAACATACCAATTTCATAAAGAGACAACATCCTCGAGCAAGTTCAATGTGGCTTGCTAGAGAGCATAATAAGACTTTTACTAAGTGGTTTGAAGATAAAGTCTTACATCAACTATCTCAAACACCAAATGATATTACAGAAACTATCAAATGCCTCGCCTTTAAACCAAAACTGAATGTTATGTCTTATGAAGGGTTTGACAGTAATGGATTCACATATTACACAAAGTGCCAAGATGATAAGAGCATCGTCCAAAATAGTGGGGTCACTCTTCAAGCGTCGACTATGTACTTTGCAAGTGCAAAGGATAAGAGTCCACGTGAAGCTAAAATGTCATATTACGGTGTCATTGAAGACATTTGGGAGTTTGACTACATAGATTTCAAAATTCCGCTCTTTAAATGTAATTGGGTTAATAACACCAAAGGAGTTATAGTGGATGAATTGGGTTTCACTTTGGTGAACTTTGAAAAGATTGGCGAGAAGGGTGAACCATTCATATTAGCATCACAGGAAAAACAAATATTCTATATCGATGATCTTGCAAATAATAAATGGTCGATTGTTCTTCATGGTAAAAGACAGTTCATTGAAGATCCTATAGATGAAGAAGAGTACTATGGTAAGTATGATGACTCCAGTCCATTCTCAGTTGGGTTGCCAACTCCACAAAATATTGAAGCTAATGATGACTTATATGTGTGCGGAGATCACAATGAAGGATTGTTAATTGAATAAAGATCACAATTTTAGAGACATGTATGTTTATACAAATGCTAAATGTTTTCCTTTTTCTAGTTAATACAAAAGCTAAATGTTTGCCTTTTTCTAGTTAATACAAATGCTAAATGTTTGCCTTTTTCTAGTTAATACAAATGCTAAATGTTTGCCTTTTTAATGACATTTTCAGATGGCTGACCATGATGAGCATGATGTCCATGATGAGCATGAAGTCCATGATGAGCATGTTGTCCATGACGAGCATGGCGAGGATACCAATGTAAGTTCTAAAAACATATCCTGTATTTCTATAAAATTCATTATCTTCTAGTTATGTCATATATCCTATATTTCTATATTGGGCTAATTCAGTGTGTTTATTTTTGTCAAATTTTAGGTTGATGATGCACATGTACCCACTGAAGCACTGGAGCAACTTGATCACAGCACCAAACACTTAATAAGAAAAGGGGCATCACTTTGTTGAAGAAGTTAATAGCGCTAAGTGGCAGTGGATCCAAATTGGTTGTGGAGTTTGATAATGGAGGAAATGCAATTGGAGTGAACCACAATAATTTTGTAAACTATCTTGGGTGTACCACTCGGAGCCATTGTGGTGTTAAGTATGATAATTGGCATAAAGTTCCTCAGGGGAAAAAAGACTTGATATGGAAGGATTTATGCGTGAGTTATTATTATTTGCAATTCTATTTTGTAGATTACAAATTCTATTATTTGCAATTCTATTTTGGATACTAGTTAATAACATTTCTATTTTACAGAATTTGTTTGCATTGGATGAGAAGTTGCATCGTAAAAGTGTGATGCAATACGCTGGAAAGATGCTTAGGAATTATAGGACAAATCTGAACAGAGAATACATAAAAGAGGATGATAAGAAGAAGAAGTCAGCCCTTGAACAATGGAACTTCTTGGACAAAGAAGATTGGGACAATTTTGTTGCTTCAAGAAAATCTGAAGAATTCAAGGTATTAGGCATCACTCCCAATTTAATTAATATACATTGTATTCACCTATTCAAGATTAACATTTAGTGCTACTAACCAAATCATTAATGTGCATACTAACTAGGCCCTCAGTGACGCATAAAAAGCAAGGCGTGCACTGAATGTGCATGACCACACTATGGGTCCAAAAGGCTATGCAAGCGTTCGCCAAAGACTACAGGCGGAGTCTGCGGCTACTCAGAAGTCTGCTCCTACTCAGGAGTCTGCCACACCCATGTCTCGCCATGATATCTGGATAGATGGGAGGCAAAACAAGAAGGGTGAAATAAAGCAGCCCGTAACTGCTGAGGCGGCTGCGAAAATGGTAAAATACAACTCTTAGAGCAATCATTTGAATATTGATTATTTTTTGTGTTAACTTACCAATTTCTGTTGATGGTGATTAGCGGGAGCTGCACGAGCAGAGGAAACAAGGCACGTTCATCCCTCAGGGCACAAGGGATGAATTGACAGTTGCTCTGGGTAACCCAGAGCATCCTGGATGTGTTAGGGGTGCAGACGCTGATTTGGGCATCAAAGCATTCTTTGGGACATCCCAGCGCAAACCCAGAGCGGGACTTTCTCAAGAAGAGGTAACCTATTCTTTTTTTAGAATGTTACTGTAAAAGGAAATTCAATAATAAGAAGCTAATGTTTCTTTTATCCATGTATAGGAGAATAAGAGAGTCGAGGATATAGTTGCTAAGAAGGTCAACGATGTAGTTGCTGAGAAGGTCAAGGAAGAATTGCTGCGGTGGCAGGCATCTCAGGCTTCCAATCAGCCTATGGTGACCCACTCTTCTCCTGATGCACAGACTGCGAGTAATCCTGGAGACCCATCGCCTAACACGTCTGCTGTAAGTATTGTTTATGACATTGTAGCTAGTCTTTTCAAGATGATATGTTTTCAAGATGATATGTATATATGTATAACATTCTTTACGTAAATTTGTAGGCATTGAAGCCATGCCGCTTAAGAATGCAAGACTATGTTGTTGCAGAGGCGCATGCTTACCAGTCCCTTCCTGGGGCAACGTTTCATGGGACTCCAATGCCGCAGGGCTACATTCGTATGAGCCCGATATGTGTATTACCAGATTGGAGGGAAGTTGTGTTTCCATATGCCCACCCAGATATTGATACACTTGGTGAGGCAGAAGGAGGGGTAATATTGTGGCCCAAAGCAGATGTCGTCTACACTACTGAAATTGTAAGATAAATTTACATTGATTTAGACTGTTAATGTGTATATATGAGGTCAACTGATCTGAAATTATATATACAGGTTAAAAAGAAGACACCAGGAGCACCTAGGCCTCCACCTCCACTTCCCGCATTACCAAGTTGGGTTCCAACTGACCTAACATACCCGTTAGGTCCTGCTTGTAGGGGAATGGCATGTTGGCTACGGGCACATAATATACATTGCCCTATAATTGTTTCTTTAGATGCAGATTATGTAGGTCAATCATACGATAGCTCTTTATTTATACAAGATATTATTGAGTTGTTTATGTATGATTGGCTGAATACATCAATGATAGAGACATGGATAAGGTGAGATCTTGTTTATACATCCATATACCTTGTGTAAGATCCAGTGATCTGGTTTCTTATATATTAATGCATACGTAATACATTTTTTGCAGCTACTTAGTCGAAGATCAATGCAAACAATTTGCATTTGATCATGTGGGATTTTTGATTCCATCATTGATTAGTATGGTAGCTAAAGACCCTGATAGTGTTCAACAATACTGTATAGATGCTTTTACAATTTTTGGTCAGCAAAAGAAGACGATAATAATAGCTCCATTCAATGTCAAGTAAGTTTACTTTATTTATAATTTGAACTTAAGAAAATTCCATTTTTATTGTGCATTTTGAGTTATTAATTGTTAACTTTTTACCTCTAGCGGTAGACATTGGGAGTTACTAGTTATTGTCCCAGGGACGTTCACTGTTTATTATCTAGATCCCGTGGGAAGTACATTAAACACTAAAATTGGACACGTAATGAGAATGCCATTATTCTGGTGAGAAATATTTCATTTTTGTATCTGTTAACATCTGTTATTACATTACTATTTACTTATACAATTTACTGTGTTATATTAACATGTAGGGATTTAGATGCATTCAAAAAGGCTGGAGGAACGGTCCCAAGGAAAAAGAACCAGCCAATAAATTGGCAGAACGTACAAGTAAGTTCCTGACTCCAATGTATATATTATTGATGTGAATTGTGCTTAGTTGTATTATTTTGTATGTTTCAATTTATAGTGCGCTACACAAGACAATGGTTGGGCATGCACATACTATGTGATGTGATTTATGCAGATGATTATCAAACATGCCGCATTGGACATCGATACCATACATGAGGTATTATATATAGTCTCATTAGTTAGTATGAAATATATCAATCTTATTTTTATATTATTACTTATATATATACATCATTCTCTTTGCAGGTGTTTAAAACTGACCACACTATAGGTAAACACTTAAAAAATATACATGCTCCATATACGATGGAAGCATTAAATGAAATAAGAGAAGAATGGGCAAAAGCTATACAAGCAGTGGCAATTGTAAGATATAATTGGGATGTTGATAGCGATACTGAATGATACTTTGTAAATGAATATTTCTGAATGTTAATATATGTATTTGAATGTTTCTATATGTGTGAATGTGAGAATTGAATTGATGTCTGAATGTATCTACTTGTGTGAAATTTTTTTTGTTAATTCTGCAGGTTTGTGGCCTGTTTGTAGGCTGATATCAATGGATGTCGTAAACCTACAGTTCAGAAAACTGAACTGCAGGTTCTCATCCTGCTGACCAGCCACAGCAGGCCTGCAAACTGATATGAAAAAAAAAATAGATATAGCTGTCAGTTATTTACAGAAAACCGTCAGCAAAGACCTACTGCGTCGGTTTTTTTAACAAAATCGACGCCTAATGTGGCCACGACCGTACTGGAAATGGCGTCGGCTGTTCGTGTAAAACCGACACCTATAATACATATAGCGTCAGTTGTTTAGTTGATCATCGATGCCAAATGTGTCGCGCCACAAAAAACAGCGTCATCTAGGACACTTTTTGCGTCGGTTACCAATTAAACACCGATGCTATATTCCATATAGGCGTCGGTCTTTTAGTAGATAGCCGACGTAGAATGTGTCCTAGATGACGCTATTTTTTGTGGCGCGAACCCTTTTGGCGTCGGTTTTCTATAAACAACTGATGCCTGTACGTTAAATAGGCGTCGGTTAAAAAACCGACGCTGAAGTGTTCGACCTTTAGCGGCGCCCACATAGGCGTTGCTCGGAAACCGACGCCAAAGGGGGTTAAACAACCGACGCTAAAAGGCATTTCTATAGTAGTGATATATATATGCTCCTATCAAGATTATCTCCATACACTTGTTTTTATTGCTTCATTTGTGTGTTTAGCTACCATCTTGTGATGTTTGATTGTTGGTACCTCAAAAGAGTGGTACCATCCTTATCTAGTGTTATGGAGTAGTATGAATGCATGAAAGTGTTGGAATGCTAAAGCTAACGGTCATATGGTTTGTTTTATGGTTGTTGGATCGTTATCTCGAGAGAGAGACCACCTTGGAACCTAGATCTATCCTTGTCTCGAGAAAGGAGGAAGTAGAAGTTTTGATGACCACTTGTAATCTTGATAGGGGTATATGAAGGGGTGTGAGTTTTACATGTTGGCGAGAGACCTTAGTAGGTGAAAGTCGATCCAAGTTTCCTTCCATATCTTTGTTTCCTACTGCTCATAATCATTTTTCTCTTGTTATTATTTTCTTTCCTTTAAATTTCTTTGTTTTGACTGGAGTGCCATCATTCCTTAGGGAGCACCCTTTTTAGCTTACTTGTTCGTTCGAAGTGTGAGGGTGTGAGACTTTGTATACTTAACAGTTTCTGACCTTGTCCCTGGGGTTCAACCCCAAATACTACATCGGACCCCGTATAATAGTTGTAGGGGCTTGAGTGTTGGGTTATAATCTTAAAATTCTAACTACTCTAGATCCGCTCTATTTTGGACTTGTGATTTAGGTCGATCAACTTTTTGGCATCATTGTCGGGGACAAGGAAAAATGCCACTGTTAAGAACTCGAGTCCACTCATTATACTCTCGTGCCTCAAGCTTAGTGATAAGCTTGACTGCACAGAAATTTTAAATCTACTACCCTACAATTACGTAGAATAGTTCATTTTAACATGTCCAATTTCCTAACTTGACTGTGCGATCTATTTAGGGAACCCAGAGGAAAGTAGATTCGTTCAATTTTTCAGCTTAGCCTCAAGTCACCATCCCACCTCGTGTGGACGATAGTCTTACTGGTGATGATTGGAATGCAAGAGTTCAACATGACCCACCGCAGCATGAGACATATGAAGATAGAGATGACTGTCACTTAGATGGTCATCACTATGAAGAAGAATGATGCGAGGAAGAACAACATCATCATCGCCGTAGAAGGCATCATAGACATCATCACAAAAATGAATGTGAACGTGATGACCGAAATAGTGAGAGAGAAGACAATGAAGAAGGAAAAACTTTAGAGAGTTCACTACAACTAGAGCCAACACATCTAGGTGCCTAATTATCATCCCAAACTTCAATACAGTGAACATTGAATTGAAACTGGCTATAATCTCGATGATCTAGAACAAGCCCTTCTATGGAATCTCAAGGAGCAAAAATCCTTACCATCATCTTGATGCCTTCAAAAACATCTCTGATACCATCAAGATGAGGGGAGTTCCTCAAGAAGTGATATATTGCAAAGGATTCAATTTCTTCCTTAAAGATAAAGCTCTATCCTGGTACCTCAATTTGTCCCACCAGTCCATAGACGGATGGAGACCCCTTGCATATGCTTTTGTCACTAAATTTTATCCCATTGAGAGAACTATCTATAATATGCAAAAGATCACCTCTTTCACGCAAAAACCAGGAGATAACCTTCATGAGGTATGGGAATGCTTTCAAGAATACAAGAGAGATTGCCCCCACCATAACTACTGTAAGGGATTCCTAGTGACCACTTCTTATAATGGGCTAACTCCCACCAAAAGAACTTCATTGAATGTCATCGCCAGAAGAGAATTTCTTGGTAAGAAACTGAGCAGAACTATGAAGATAATTGATAACATGGTTGTACTACAATTAGGCATGGATTATGACGGAAACGATAGAGGGTCAACCAAGAAGGTAGGATCTGAAGGACCGTCAATCGAAGCCAAATCCTTAGAGACTATTACAGCTTAGATTCAGAAAATTTTCACCGATGTCAAATAATTAAAAGACACAGGGGGCAAGGGTAAGAAACACATAGAGAAAGTTATGATATGCATTACATGCGGGGAAGGAGGGCATGGAGTTGACAACTGTATCTATACATGGCCATAGGAGAGAGAAGAAAGTGAAAGCGAAGAAGAAATAGAGAATGTCTCTTATGTTAATTTGAAATGACAATATCATCCTGGGTTTAACTATGGTAACAAAGAAGCTACTAAAAAATGCTTATCAACTGAGTAATTCATCTAAACTGCCTCTAGTGTTCAAGAAGAAAAGAGGACTGACTCAATATACTAGAACTACTAACTATCATATGAACAAAAATAGCTACCAAGTCAAAATAAAAATGTGATTCGAAAAGGCCAAGGGCCGAGCCAAAGCAAAGATAGCAACCAAACTGACATCATTGCTCAACTATTTGACTTTGTGAAAAGGCAATCTTCGATAAACAGCCAACTTGCTCAAAGTGTTGTTACCAATTCAGGAGTGTTAACTACAATGCAAACTCAGATGGCATACATGCAAACTCACCAAAGGCAGATTGATCAAGCTTGCACAACTGGCTGAACTTATGAAAAAGCCTTCAGGGAAGATCCCATCAAATACAGAGACTGCAAAAATGGCCACTCTCCGATCAGGGTGGATGTTGAAAAATCCTTGAACTAACTACACCAAAGAAGGAGGAAGTTGTGATAAGCAACAATCTAAAAAGGAGATTGCAACAGAAGAGTCTAAGGGGAAAGAGCCAGCTGTAAATGGCAAAGAAGAAGGTTTAATCATGAAAAGAAGGATGAAGAGGTAAAGAACTCAGATCCTATAGGAGAAGTCCTTTCGAAGAGAAATCCCTATGCCCCAAGGGTTCTTTTTTCCTACAAACTGATCAAGGCACATTTAAAGAAGAGGTACGATATGGAAGCCATCAATAAACTACACTTAGATGTCCCATTTCTTGATGTAATTGAAGAAATGTTGACATATGAAAAATTATTTAAGGACCTAATCATGAAGAAGGAGAGGAGACCATATCAAAACAGTGCAATTGGAAAACAATATTAAGCACCTTTGTTCAAGCTGAGTTACCAGCCAAGAACAGGGACCCCGGGGATTCAACATACTCTTCTGTATCGGAGACAATGTGGAAAGGAAGGGGTTAGCTAATTTGGGAGAGAGAATTAGTCTAATGCCCTTGACTCCAGCATAAAGGCTCGGGTTGACGGACATGGTGAAGATAGGCATGAGAATCGAATTAGCCGACCACACCTTTACAAAACCTATAGGTATAGTTGAAGGTGTTCCGATATGGGTCAGGCAATTCTTCATACCATACGACATAGTAGTGATACACACAGTCGAGGACACTAAATGCCCAATGATATTTGTGAGACCTTTCCTCACAACTGGAAGAGCCCTAATAGATGTAGCAGAAGGAATCATTACCTTATGCGTAGGGGATGATCAGCTCAATTTTTTAGTACAAGACGCTATGAGAGGACCCTCTCTCTCTCTTTCTGAGTTAGTCTAGTTTATGGATATCTACAATTAATATTGTGAAGAGGTGTGAGAGGACAAGGCAATTGTTGATCCCCACATGTGAGCCTTGAATAATCAAGACCCTACAATGGAAGGCCGAGAGGTCATAGAGATCTTGGACTACCTGAATCAACCTGAAGAGGAATTTAGCAATGATGAAGAGATAGTCGAGACCACAAAGTATGCTTCGCTCGATCAAACACCTGAGGAGAAGAGAGCACCAATACCAAATCTAGAATTGAAACCACTTCTGGAGGGGATAAAATATGAATTCCTGGATAAAGAAGAGAGGAATCAGGTGATCATTAATGCCAACTTAACGCATGACTAGCTAGAAAGGTTGCTAAAGGAGCTCAGGATGCATAGAAAGGCTATAGGGTATTCTATAGAAGACATCATAGGCCTCAACCCTACCCTATGCATGTACAAAATTTGTCTCGAAGAAACAGTTAAGCCTTTAGCTCAACCACATAGGAAGTTGAACCAAATGCTGAAAGAAGTCATAAAGAAGGAAGTTATAAAGCTATGAGATGTTGGGATCATCTACCTGATAAGTGACAACAACTGGGTGAGCCCCATCCATGTGGTGCCTAAGAAGGGTGGAATGAAAGTGCTAAGAGGATAGGATGGAGATGAAGTGGCAATGAGGATGTTAACATGCTGGCATATGTGCATTGATTATCGGAAGCAACATACTACTACCAAAAAAGATCACTTCCCTCTTCCATTTATAGATCAAGTTCTCGAAAGACTACCTCACCATGATTACTTCTATTTTATGGATGGATAATTAGGATTATATCAAGTACTGATTCATCTTGATGATCAGGAAAGGAAAAATTTTCACATGCATCTATGGCACTATTGCCTTCACAAGGATGTCATTCGGGTTATGTAACACACTAGTGACTTTCTAGTGTTGCATGATATCTATGTTTTCAGACTTTCTAGAAGACATAGTAGAAGTATTCATGGATGAATTCTCTATATATGGAACATACTTTGAAGCATGTCTAAGAAACCTATCTTTAGTGCTACAGTGTTATGAAGAAAAACATCTTGTCCTGAATTGGGAGAAATGTCATTTTATGGTCCAAGATGGTATCGTCTTAGGCCATAAGGTTTCCAAGAAAGGAATTGAAGTGGACATAAGTAAGATCAAAGCCATATCCAAGATTCCACCACAAAAGTTTGTCACAGGAGTATGAGGTTTCTTAGGGCATGCGGGGTATTATAGAATATTCATAAAAGATTTCTCCAAGATCGCCAAACCCCTTTAGAATCTCCTGATTAAAGATGTTGAGTTTGAATTGACCAGTGAATGTTTAGATGCCTTCCATACCCTTAAAAGTGAATTAACGACAGCACAAATTCTACAAGCACTAGATTGGGAGCTACCTTTTGAAATCATGTGCGATGCCAGTGATTTCACCATCGGGGTAGTCCTTGGAAAAAACAAAGATAAGAGACACCATGTGATTTGCTATGCAAGTTGCACATTGGATGAAGCCCAAGTAAATTATACCACCACTGAAAAAGAAATATTGGCTATCATGTTTTCTTTTGATAAGTTCAGATCATATCTGGTAGGGTCAAAGGTAAAAGTGTACAATGATCATGGGGCTATAAAATTTCTTATGCAAAAGAAGGACACAAAGTCAAGACTTTTGCGATTGGCTTTGTTAATACAAGAGTTCGACCATGAGATCATTGATAAAAGGGGAAAACAAAATGTGGTTGCAGACCACCTTTCAAGGATAATTTTTTATGAAGAAAATCAATTGCCAATGAATGACAACTATGTTGATGAAGCTCTTTTGATGGCTCAATCGGAGGAGCAAAGCCTGCCCTGGTTCACAGACATTTGTAACTATGTATGTGGACAAATTCCATCAGATATTACATATAATTAGAAGAAGAAATTATTCTTCGAGTTGAAAAATTACTATTGAGATGATCTCTTGTTGTTTAAAAGGTGCTCTGACAACTTGTATCATCGACGCATACCATAAGAAGAAGTACCCTTAATCCTCAAGGAATTCCACTCCTCACCTTACGGGGGACCACATGGAGGGGAAAGGGCATCTATCAAAGTCTTACAGTCAGGTTTCATTGGCCGACTCTTTTTAAGTATGATGCATCATTTGTTAAAACCTGCAAGGAATGTCAGTTTATAGGAAACGTCAAGAGAAGGAACGAGAAGTCGATGGCAGATTGGGTGGAAGTCAAAATCTTCAATGTATGGGGGATCGATTACATGGGGCCTTTTCCATCATCAAAAGGGAACCAGTATATACTCGTTGTTGTCGACTACATATCCAAATGGGTAGAGGTTGTTGCCACCCAAACCTGTGACTCCAAAGTAGTAATTAAGTTGTTTGAGAAAATTATCTTTCCATGGTTCGAAGTACCACACACTATTATAAGCGACGGAGGGTCGTACTTTGGTGAAAAGTAGTTTGCAGCTCTGTTGAGAAAGTATGGGGTAAAACATAAGGTTGCAACACCATATCACCCCCAAATGATGATGCAGGTTGAAGTATCAAACTGGTAAATTAAATAGATACTAGAGAAAATTGTTAGTCGTACGAGGAAGAATTGGTCTATGAAACTTGACGATGCACTATGGGCTTACCGCATAGCATATAAGACACCTATAGGTACGACACCCTACATGTTAATTTATGGGAAGTTCTATCATCTACCTATTGAACTAGAGCACAAATCCATGTGGGCTATAAATTTTTTGAACATGGACCTCGATAAGGTTGGGCAAAAAGATTTCTCCAACTCCAGGAACTTGAAGAGTTGAGACTGCACACTTATAAGAACGCAAGGATTTATAAGTAGAGAACAAAGGTATGGAATGACTCCCATCTGAAGAACAAGGATGTTCATTAAGGAGACAAGGTCCTTTTATTCAACTCAAGTATCAGGTTATTTCCTAGAAAGCTGAGAAAAATGTGGTCTGGCCCTTCTTCTGTCATAAAAATATACCCATCAAGGGTGATGGAGATAGCAGAAGATAAGACAAGAACCTTCAAGGTGGATGGACAGAGGGCAAAAAGATATTATGAAGACGAAGCTTTTGTAAGAAGGACGAAACTAAGTTTGGGGAAAACCATCCCAATAACAGGTGAAACGAATATGGAAGTATCGACACCTGCTGAAGGAAAATGAAGATAGATGGGAGGGAAAGTCGAGCTGAAAGAATTTAAGCAAGCACTTTTTGGGAGGCAACCTAAGTTTTTGCTACTTTCTTTAATTCATATTTTTCTTAATCTCATGCTTTAGTCTATGAGCTATGTACCTATCCACCTTTTAATGTTTCGAATATTCTTACCTAATATGGGTATAAGTGTAGAATGTATATTAATATCTTTCTATGAAAAAGTTTTATCTAGAATTACAAATTCTTATTTTAGTTGGTTGGTTTTTATTGACATTTTCTTAAAAGCACTGTGGCCGCGACATGGACCGTGGTTGTGGTGTCTATCATGGTGGTGATACCTTCTTTAAGAGCCTAAAGGCCACATTCGCAATGAGCGTGAGAGAGCATCCACCCATGATCACAGTGATCTATCCTACTACAGTCGCGGTCGCTCAAGGGTATATAACCTAAACCCTTCTAGCATCAGGGTTCTACTTTCACTTTTCGCTCTCTGTGATTCTCAAATGATTGAACGATCCCATAAGGTGTGAGTGCATGAGACAATGACTGAGCTAGATTTGGACCCTCACCGATAGATTTGCACCCTCACCGCAGTAGCATTTCCCCATTGTTGCCTCTTTCACTGTTGTTGTGAATCGTTAATCTAGCTGAGGTACTTATTGGACGCCTTCTCTTAACCACTGTCGTTCAGATTCCTTGATTTCCCTAAGTTTCATCGCTTCTTTCGAGCATATGAGATCCTTTTGGCTTATTTAGTGTCATGACGACCACCACGACCCTACCTTCTGTGCTTGATGGAGTTTTCCGGTGCTTTCTCTGTACTCATGACTTCTATGATGTTTTTCAACCTAGGTTATGGGCTTAATGTGGCATTCTACTCGCGCTATCCCTACAGTTTAGCTTTTGGTAAACCAATCCTCGAGAAGGAACCCCCATTGCGACCATCGTGGTTTCGATCGGAAAGGTTCTTTCCTGGTCGCGGTTGTGGCACCATATCTTTGGCTGCGGTCATGGCCCTCCTTTGCATGAAGTACATTCAACACGATCGAACAACGAATGCGGTCATGACGCCTGCCGTGATTGTGGTGTTTCTCTACCGTAGTTGCATCATGGATTTTATTTACTAATAACCCGCCACGGTCATGGAAGGTTTTGGACCACGGTCGCATCATGTCTTTTGCTTGCTAATACTTTGGTTTTGTGATGTCGTGGTCGCGACACCTTCCTCGACTATGGTACTACTTTCTGTCTAAGTCGTGGTCGTGACACTTTGTGCTTTACCAAAAAATTAAAAAAATGATGATGAATTAAATGCTAATGCATTAAATAAAATATTAAATACAATTATGCTAACAATAATTTTAATGTTGAAACTTTCATAAAGTCGACTTCAACTGAAGACACATTGATGAAGAAGGCAACCTCATTGAAGGGTGTTGAGAAAATCTTAGATAAGATAGCCAATGCATTGAGGGATAATCTGAGCATCTCCCCAACAAAAAGGCTACAATTACAACTAATGAAGAAGAAGTATGACTATATTTTGGCTCACAAAACGTTGGAAGAGTCTGAGGAGTCCCAGGAGACATCACAAATGGAAATTTATGAGTATCAGCCTCCTGAGACCGAGCTGAAGAAGCTAGAGAAGAGGAAATTTGAAGCCAAAAAAGTGAAAAGTGGCAAGAAGAGGAAAGTGACAGTCCTGAAAAAGTTAAAGGGGTAGGAGAAAGAAGCAGTCCCTGAAGAGATTGAAGAGAAAGAGAACAGAAGGCCCTCGACCAACAGAGGCCAACATTGTACCTACAGATCAAACACACCAGTCACAGTTTGACTGGATACTACAAACAAAGGGGTTCAAAATGACGAGATATTTGGATGTCGAATACTTCAAAAAGATGTGGATCTATAACAGGGTGATCAACTTCCTAGAAAGTGCAAATTTGTGCAACCGGTGTACCTTAGAAGATCCCTCCCTAACACAGTTGATGGTAGAGTTCATGTCATCATTAGAGAAGCTCCCTGGTGGTGACAACCAAGATAAGAAGGGCGGTGGTGACTTCAAACTGGAAGTAAGAATAGGGGGAAAGTTTCACATGATCACTAAGGCTATGATAAATACAATATTCACTAGACAAACTGAAGAAGCACAAGCATGCTCTGCCATTCTAGGATAAAAAGACACCATCAGATACAACAACCATAGGATGTGGGAGAAGCTGATCGGAGAATAAGAGCATAACTCAAACAACTCAAAGGCAACTCTCATCACCTCTGCTTCATTAGAGTGGTGCAAAAAATAATAGCCAACACAATCTTTATGAGATCACAAATTGCCAGTGTAACCAAAGGAGACCTATTTATAATATGGTCCATGCTTAATAAGAATTCGGTGAACATAGGAAGGGTACTGATTGAAAGGCTATCAGTTGCAATAGGAGGAGAGGCAAAGCAAATGAAGGAGTTCTACATGGGAAGTTAGATTACTATAATAGCCTACCACTTCATGGATGCATACTTGTTGATGAAGTGCAAGAAAACCAAGGGACATACAAAGATTGATCCCTCATCAACATGGGGATTCTAGCACAGGAAGGCAACAAACTCTTTTACAAACAAAGCTGCTCCAAGACACTTCTGCTCCTCCCAGAGATGGCATACTTTGATGCCCACAAGATGTGGCCCACCCAAGAAGACATCAATAAGATGTACTCAGGGGCCATCATCATTGTCACACCCATCATCATCTACTGGCGATAAGGATGTGAGGGATAAAACTCCAAAAATGAAGATGAAGAAGCCAGAGGAAAGAAAAAAGTTGGTAATAAGAAAGTAAAAGAAAAAAAATGTCAGACAAGTCCATCGCCCCGAACCTACCCTCACTAGGCATTCCAGTGGAGATGGCAGAAAGTGAAGGATAGAAACCTGAAGCAGAAATCAAAGATGGAGGCAACCAGGCGCGTCTTGAAGCCATCACAGGGGAATTTCGAGATCGAGCAAGAAACCAATCAAATTTGCAAGGGCATTGAGGTTGCATCTGACTTCGTGATATTGTAAGTGACTCTACAGAGTTAGAGCAACCATCAGAAGCAAACCAACCAATAAAAGACTTAACTATCGAGGTATCCACAAATGATGAAGGCAAGGCAACAACCCAAACACTGATGGAAACAAGGGTAAAACATCCAACTACAGAAGCATCACCCACAACAACGCAGATAGCAAGAGACAGAATCTTAGAAGATGAAGAAGGTGGGCTAGCCTTTTTCTTCACTAATGAGCCAGTCAGAAAGCAGAGCGCATCAGTCAAGCACCATTAGGTGTGGCT
Source organism: Alisma plantago-aquatica (assembly GCA_963693085.1). Classification (NCBI taxonomy): domain Eukaryota; kingdom Viridiplantae; phylum Streptophyta; class Magnoliopsida; order Alismatales; family Alismataceae; genus Alisma; species Alisma plantago-aquatica. The sequence continues at coordinate 1,336,233,790 of OY856412.1, forward strand.
CATCCTCTACCCTACAAGATGGTAGGTATGGACATGACCACATTATCAAGAATCACATGTAGAGATGTCCTTATCCTAGTAGATATACTAGATGACAACCTTCCAAGAACGGATATTCTCTATCATAACAAGGGCATGTCGCTTAACATGGATTTTTCTAAAATGAGCATGAGTTCATAAGAAGTTGTTCAAAGTACTATGTGCAACCCTACTTGAAGAATTCTTACATCCTGACAAAATACAACCAGTATTCCACACATCTAGCAGGGCTTATGTTTGATAAAAATGACAAAGTTGCTAATGTGAAAGAGCTACAATGAGCAGTGAGTAGGAAAGAGATGAAATTCATGGTCCTTCCCATAAGGACTATAAAGCACTGGGTATTAATTGTCATCAACTTATATGAGAGACAGACAATAATGTTCAACAGATTCACAGCTAAATTGGACAGCACCTCCCTGATATACAAAAATAAGAAAGTAAGGGATATCTTAAAGGTGCCACTACGTCTACAACGGGCTATACAGATTGCAGACAACAGACATAAAGAGATATGGAAGCACTTCTCTATCTATAAAAAGGTCCCTCAAGAAATGACTGGAACTGGGGATTGCACCTTCATAGTTCTAAGAATGATGGAAGCCATCAATAACGGAGTCCCTCTAGAAGATCTCTACATAGAAGATCTTCATCGATTACGTGGTATCTATGCAATGGAGGTTATTTATGATTGGTGCTTCTTCAACGACCTGGCGATGCCTTCATATGTAGTACCACGAAGGCTTCACCAAGAAATACCTCTTCCTAAAAAGAAAACATGGAGGGAGGAACTTAAAACCCTATGGATTGATCCTGAAGAGCCTACTAGAGTGTCTGCTTGGAAGGAGGGTTGGGCAGCTGACACACCAGACAGAGCAGAGAGAAAACCTGAGAGAAAACTAGAACAACCTCCAGTGGTAGAAGATAATAAAGAAAAACCTCTAGCTAGCCAGCCATAAGATGAAGAAATAGAGGAAGAAGAGATGCCAAAAATTAAACCAGACGGGCCGACAGGAGAAATAGTGTCAACCTTCAAGGATTTTGACAGGTGGAGTTGTGTGAGCCTTCCACTAGAATCTCTACATCTGATAATGAAATCCTTGAAGGAAGATAACACCACAGAAGAGGTGATCTTTGAAAGGGACGACATCTGCGTGCTAAGGGGTGATCTTCGGGATACATTGAAAATAGGAGGGTACCTCTCGGTCAACACTATGTCTATTTATCAAGCACAGCTGAATGACAAAATGTCAAATGTGCACATGGACTACTTCCTCTTGGTGTATGACATCCTGAAGGATAAAATGTTGGGGGGAAAAGACCGCCTACTGCAACACCTGGCGACATCTCTTCCAAATTACATATTCCTACCTATTATGCATGATAGTCATTGGACTTTGTTAGTAGTCACTGTTATAACAAGGATTGTAGTACTTTACAACAGCTCAGGTGTAGCCTTTGCACTCAACAAAAGAACAAACATGACTACTGCAAAGACACCTACAGAAGAAAAGGTAGTCACATGCACCAAGGCAATTGTCGAGATGCTCAAAAGTCATGGAAAAGGGTACAAGCATAAAGAAGTCAAAGACTTCAAGAAGATGTCGTTCTTCCATAGAAGCCCTCAACAAGTGTCTTTGTCAAGAAACTACAACTTCTATTGTCTGGCCTGGATGATGGCCCTTGCTATTATGAATAAGAAGGTTGAGGGAATGTAATATGAGAAATTCCACCCACTATGAGGAGTGTGCACCATCATGCTCCTTGAGTCAAAGTGGACCACCAAAACCAACTATCATAAATAAAGAAAGCTTGTTTTTACATCTAACTTCAATTTTGAGACCCTAGGTTGGGGTGAGTGATAAGTTTGGGGGAGGAGTCATAAATGGGATCCATAGGTACAATTTTATCCCAAATTTTCAAAATTTACTTGTACATATCCTCGTTTCTACCACAAGCAAATATGAAAAACAAATTTTGCAAAAACTTACTTTAAGAAATGTTGCTATAACTTGTAGTCTTGCTTAACCACTTCTTAGACTTGTCAGTTCCCCTGCTAAATGTCTCTAGATAGGATTAAATGAGCGACTAACATATATAATAGTAAAAGCAAGAAGTATAACAATATACTTTTATCTCATTCTTACAATAAAATGTTATGTGTGGAACAATCCTAAGTCTATGGAATAACTGGAAACTAAAGGACTTCACCGAGCCATACTCCCGACCAATCATCCTAACATGATGGTTCTCTCCCCTGTGGTCTAGCTAATTTGTTCCTCATGTCATCTTTTTAGGGAGATGATTGTCTTGGTCTTCTCAAGGATTTTCCCCATTGGAAACTTCATCAATCAAAGGTTGTTGCGTCCTTTTCATGACTTCTCCGATCTCCCTTGAGAAGGAAACAACTATCCCTTTTGGGTTTAATTATCCCTGCTTTGGGATGAAAAGAGGCTTGGCTACCTAGAAAACCATGTAAAAAAACCTCACCCAAACCTGAGAGGAGATATGAAAATCCAAAAAGAAAAAGAAAAATATATATAATGAGAGTTGTTCCCAAAAGATGTCAAAGGATCCCACACGGCTGGTGTATTGCTGCACTCAAAAATGCATATATGCCATGCTCGTAAGTGGAATCCTGAAGCCGATTTTATCCACCTACAATCCCAAATAACCCTCACACAACCATCTGACTTAACGACAGGAGCCCTTGGGGCAACACTCTCCTTACAATAGCTTGTGGGTGAGGGGAATTGAGGAGAGTAGGAAAACACTTAAAGCCTGAAACCTACCCGAGCACGCTAGCATAGGGCCAACTAAAATAAAGGAAGGGTGTGAAAGCTACCCCTCAAGGGGATGTTGTACTAGTATGGCCAGCAACCTAACGTAGAAAGGGGTAAGTCATTGATACGGAGAGAGGTTTACTACCTAAAGGCATCAACAAGGATTCAAAGTCATGCAACTCTAGTTACAAAGGGAAAGAAATAGGCTTTCAGGATTGAACGAACATATCATAAGAGTTTTGTTGTAAGAATGAGATAACTCAGTAATGTTAAGCATTTTGCAAATTTTTGTCACACTTTGCTCATCTCTCTATGATTATGGACCTACCATTAGCCTGAGGAGATGATCAATCTTAAGTTTGGGGGAGTTGATAACATCTCATTTTATGCACTTTTTATATATAATTTATGCTTCTCCTAACATACCTTTTATATATTTTTCTACTTATTTTATTGATTTATGTCAAAAATCCAAAATTACATACATATTTCACCCTTTTATAGAGCCAAGCTAAGGTAAGGCGTGGTAAGCCCCCCGATCATGGCTATACCATCCACTGAGGACCTATCACAGTTGATTCCCCTGTCACCATCGCTATGCACCACGACCAAGATCATGTCATGATCGAGATTCCCCCTCATCTAGGACATACAACCCTCACAATACGACCAAGATGAGAGTATCGACTGAGGTTAAGCCACAGCTTGGTCATGCCTCAACCGTGGCTTACATCCAAGTCATGACCGAGGACCTACCATGATCATGGCCCAGATAGTTAAGTCGGTGGGCAACACCTATAAATAGGCAACCCACCTCAACTTGTCACAGGAGGAGATCATCAAGGACCATGAAGTGATGCCAAATTCCATAGTCACTCACATCCATACCATCAATCTTGGATCTCTGAAGGTGGAAGATAGATAAGAGAGAAGATTGACCGCCATCTTCTTTGAAGGAAGGAGATGCCTCTGCATCGCCCACTGCTAGATCTAGATTCGAAGAAGTATAGTGGTGTATCGCCATTTTATCTCTCTATCTAGATCTTCCATCTTCATCATGTTGTACTCCTCCTTATTCGTGGTAGTTGATGTATCAATTATTTTGTAACACTGTTATGTTTCCTGTCAACATGTGTGGCTAAACATCTAACTTGGGTTGGGAGTAGCCACTAAGTCTCTCCCAACATGTATATTCTTTCTCCCCTTTGAATATATATATATATATATATATATATATATATATATATATACGTATATATATATGTATATATATATATATGTATATATATATGCTCCTATCAAGATTATCTTTGTACACTTGTTTTTAATGATTCACTTGTATGGTCAACTACCATCTTGTGATGCTTGATTGTTGGTACCTCAAAAGAGCAGTACCATCCTTATCTAGTGTTATGGAGTAGTGAATGCATGAAAGTGTTAGAATGATAAAGCTAACTATCATATGGTTTGTTTTATGTTTGTTGTGTCATTATCTCGATAGAGAGGCCACATTGGATCCTAGATCTATCCTTGTCTCGAGAGAGGAGGGAATAGACATTTTAATGACTTCTTGTAATCTTGATTGGGGTATACGAAGAGGTGTGAGTTTTACATGTTGGAGAGAGACCTTAGTAGGTGAAACCCGATCCAAGTTTCCTTCCATATCTTTGTTTCCTACCGCTCGTAATCATTTTTCTCTTGTTATTCTTTTCTTTCCTTTAACTTTCTTTATTTTTATTGGAGCACCATCATACCTTAGGGAACACCCTTTTTATCATGCTTCTTTATTAGAAGTGTGAGAGTGTGAGACTCTATGTAATTAACACTTGATGACCTTGTCCCTGTGGTTTGACCATGAATACTACATTGGACCCCGTTTAATAGTTGTGGGGGCTTGGGTGTCAGATTATAATTTTAAAAGTCTGACTACTCTAGATCCGCTCCATTTTGGATGCGCACTTTAGGCCAGTAAACTGCCTATAAACAATGTAAGTGCCATGGGGATAAAACTCAATGCCTATATGGAGTCACTACTTATAGTTATGACTAGTCAATTATTCATGCAAATAGGGCGGGCAAGAACAAAGTATATTTATTTTCATGTAAAGGATGAGAATATTAAGTTTTCATCAAATGGAATCAAAGGACCCAAGTCATTGCTAAGACTAGGTCAGAAGACCATCAATCCGGTATCAACATTAACAAATCAAAAAAATATTTCTAGAAATGGTACTTTTCGAAAGATGATAGGATCCTCAACAATTCAATTAATGCCTCATATCGGAAAAAGATATTTAGTCATGATATTATGCCCAATTTCAATAGACTTGATGTACTTACCTTGACTTGAGTATTAAATCAGAGATTGGACCCTAACCCTCTAAGTCTAAAGTCAACTCAGCCTATAGATAGGTTTAGATTCATCGGTTAGGTTTATGTATATGTATTGGGAAAACCCTAAAAATCCAAATTCATCGACAAAAGTCTAGGTCAACTCTTGTTATAGACCCAACAATGAGTTTAGAGACTCTTAATGAAATCTTGACCCTAATCTCAACTTTATTAATTGCAATGTTATCTTTAGTTAATTTAAGATCATAAGTGAAATCAAAACACTAAAACTCAAATCTTCTATAAAAACCTAGATTGACATATGATTACATCTTAGGAAGAAAGTTCATCATTACTGACCGTGGATGAGACTCGAAGATCTCAATTTTATCTTTTAAAACCTATCTTTAAACATTAATGTGACATTATGTAGATTTAAAACCATAGATATCCAATCGTTAAAACATGTGAATCATGTGAGCAAAACTAAATCAAAAGGTGTGGCTTCTCAACCACCGGGGGATACTCACCAAATGCCAAATTTTCTTACAATTTCTTGATAATCAAGAGAAAAATGAGCTTCTATCGGAAACAATCTCAGCCTTGGGACATGGTCTCAGAAAATTCTCAAGATTCTAGAACATGTTTTTTTTTGTAATTTTTGGAGATTTTAGTAAAAAGATATTATTTTTATAAGATTCACATAATCTACTGGTTTGTTAGTAAACTTTTATATTCAATAGACCAATTTTTCCTTATAATAGAAATTGAGACTATAATCAGTGACAGGGTATTTTGGTCATGTGTGTATCGATAGTCAAATGAAATGTTGCAAGTTTACCAGAATACCCAGCGAGAGATAACGGGTATAGAAGAACATGAGGGGTAGTTTAGTAATTCTGCCTAGGGTCATCTTCCCCTTCCTCTTGCATGCCATGTATGTGAGCGAGCAACACACGATTGGTATAGAAAATTGGGTGATTCTCATCCAGAGAATAATTTGTGAAAAAGATGACACGAAGATGAAAAAGAGGACCTGGCGGTTCATGCATTGAGTGGGATTTGTCAAAGGCGAGTCAAGTTGGCATCGGAGAGCTCTAGAAGTTGGAGACAAAGAAATACTTGGTGGTGGTTGATCACATGATTCAAGGAAAAATTGTCTCAAAGAAATGACCGTTTGGAGAGAGTCGAATCGTTAAAGGGGGTTAAATATATACATGAGATTCGTCCTTAGGGTTTCTATGAGTTGGCCTTGAGAGCCTTGGGCCCCAAGATTTGGGAAATTCTCAAATACTTAGTGATAGATTCTAAGCAAGGCATCATTTTGTATATAATCCAAAAAGGAACATATTGGCAAAGAAAATTCGGGAAACAGAGTGATATAGAGAGGGAAATCACAATTTTATCATGGGAAAAACTAAACTATGTTTGCTTTTTCAAGAACTAGGTTGATGACAACCCACAAGCCTTCTGATCGTGATTTGATAGAGGACATGTATCACCCGCCTCAACCAAAGTGGCGTGATATTAATGAAATTCCTAACCAAATTCAAATAAACTGACACGCTATTAATTCTATTTTCTTTTCCAATTAAATTGGATGAGTAAATAACATCCAAATAAGGTGAAATTTGGTGGGTAAGGTAATAAGGACCCAAATAATCCAATTAAAGAGTCAAATTTTCCTTTTGGAAAACTATAATGTGTCAAACTCCCAATTTGAGGAAAAGTGTATTTTCTCTATATAAATGCTTCCTTTATTATTTCTTAACTAGACTTCATGTGTAACTCTCTCCTAACAAATCATATCCACATGAAAAATCTAGAATACTAATTTTAAACTTAGATTCTTTATTTTTGGTAATTTTGCACAATCAATCCTAAAAATAAGAATAATCCCATTTTCTTGTAGTAAGGCCTCAATTCTTTTTATTTTTGGTTAAAACTCTTATAATTGAAGGTTATTAGCTTCCTGGGACACACCAAACTAACAAGATGAGTTTATCCTAAAAGATTAAAATCAAAAGGAGTAAAAGGTGATAATTACCTAAATTTGATTATGTTACATCTAGAGTCATCTAGCAACATCCCTTGGTTGTTGTATGATCTTGGTCGATCAATTGGGAGTATGATCCAATCGACTCACAATTTGAATTTTGTTGTTGTAGGCACACCATTTGAATGACTGGGAGCATGAGTTTCTAAACTTGGCTCGAAGCATAAGTGGTTAATAAGGTAGTCAACCTGCCAATTAGTCGGTTGAGTCGGACGACTCACCTGGTGGCGAAGGCGGTGGTGGTGTGTTGTTGTCCAAGTGCAGGTAGAGTAGCTGCTTCTCGCAACTATGGAGGTCAATGAGGTGGAAAAAGGGGGCCTTGAGCAGTGGCATCTTGCTTGATCTTGGGGAAGGCACAGAGGAGGGAGGAGGTGGCGGGGTCAGTGGAATGTTGCTGGATAGAGTGACAGTGGGTCGAGATCCTAGTCGTCTAACTTGGTGGTAGAAATTATTGGGTAGCATCAGGGAGGAGCACTATTGTTTGGGCTAGGAGTTCTCAAACAAATTATCAACCCCCTTGATATCCCAAAATTTTGTTTGAGAGAATAAGATCAACGATTGGATAAAATGAGTTTGTTAACTATTTCCCCCAACATGATTTCTCTACTTTATAATACCCATAGAACAAGGAACAATGGTAAGGAGAAGAGAAATCATGTTGGGTCAAGAGTTGCAGACTCATTTTCTTCAATACTTGCTCTTATTCTCTGAGACAAAATTTTGGAACAATAGAGTGGGGTTAATAATCTATTTGAGCACTCACTCCTCCTTTTATAGAAGAGAAAGCACCCTGGGAGTCCTAGAAAGAGGCCTGGTGGCTAACGGAAAATTCCCTAATAGGCACGGAAATCGATCAACTGGGGTCGCCCACCGGTCAACCAAATTGAATGTTGCGTGATTCTGAAGCATGGAAAGTTGACTGTTTCACATGTTACTTTGGCACTAACATAGTCTAGTTGGCTGGTTCAAGGTGAGACAAATAGTTTGGTCATGAAAAACTTTCCTTACTTAATAGGGTTGAGTTGAGCGACTGAGATCTCTAGTCAATTAGTCGGACGATTTCATCTAGTCCCTTTCTACTACCGAGTCGATCAACTGGAGGGGGTGAGACGATCGACTAGGATTTTGGAGTGTTGAAATCAGCTTTTTATTCTTTATATTTCTTAAAATACTGAGCAATTCTTGGACTAGGGTTGAAGGGGTGACAAGGTACATAAAGATCTATAAAATGAGGTAAAAAATGAGAAATATATTAAAAGGTGTAAATGCAAGGAAATTGCAATTAATTCCTAAAAATGAAGGAACATGAATATAAAATCCTAAAATAACCTAAAACAATGCAATAGAAGAAGGTGGATATACATTCATCAGCAACACAAAGCAAAGTTGCAGCTTTTCCAGTCGCACGTAGAAGGGTGTAAGCAGGATGATGACGCATGCCATGGTTGTATTGTTACTGGATCCCAAGAAATATCCATAAGAAAATAAAGTAAAGGGAGAATATAGGGAGATGAAGAGGGTTTGGTTTGTTACCCTCAGATCAGAACAATGACAGAGATCAACTTGAAGACAGTAACTTCAAAAATCATAAATCTTCATGTGATTATCTATTTTGGGTGTACAAGGTACTATTAGAAAAATATTGAAGTCTAGATTCTTATAAAAATACTAAGTTTAGGATATTTATATGCTTATTAGGACAAATATATTTTTATAAATATATAGGTATGAAATGATCTATGTGCTACAAGTTATAATAGGGATACACAAATTTTAGGAGACAAATTTATATGATCTAATTTTGAAGTACAAATTTATGAGATAAATTGACATGATCTTATTTTTAATTCTAGGATACAAATAAAATGTTTGATCTTTGTGGTTTCAGAAAAATCACTTTTTAAGAATGATTTATCCATTATGAGTATTTGGTCTAAGGTATCAAACGATGAGATAAAATTTGAACAAAATCTGTGAAATCATGTTTTGAGGTAAGAATTATTAGAATATTGATTATTTCAAATTTATTGGAGAAACTGGTTGTGATCCTAAATGTGTGAGTAATGAATTGAGGATGAATTATGTCTGATATATTTCAAGGAATTTTTATTAGAGAAGTTGGGTTGTGTTCCTAATTGTGGGAGTAATGAATTGGGGATGTTATGAATGATGTAGAATTATGGAGATTATATACTTTGAGGATTTGTGATTATGTAATATGTCGATAGATGATGAATGAATGACAACGATACATAAAGAAACCCAACATGGATAATAACTTTTGTTAGGGTAACCTAGGATTTCTAGATATGGTTTTGATATATAAACAATATTCATTTCAGGAAAGATAAGGCTCCACAAACACTTGAATGTGTATTAGGGCTCCATCAACCTCAGAATAATGATTAGGGGTTTCTCTAATAATAATATGTGGGCCATGTCCATTGAGTTTCGTTAATTTGTGATTTAAATCTTGCATGCATCTCTACGGAGTAACTTAGGGATTAAGTTGCATGTAGATTTTTCATATTTCATATATGGTTTTTTTTGTTATGCAATTAGTTTAGATTCATATTAAATTATCTTTCTATACATCCAAGAGATAAGTTATTTTTAGATAAATAGTATTCATATATTTAGCTCATTTTACTATATAAAAGATCCCATATCTGGATTTTAGTTTATATATATGGAAATTATTCTAAATCATGTATCAAGAATTCAATTTATAAGGAAGTTATGATCAAGATCAATTCAGATTTAGATTCAGTTCTGAATATTAATAATAGAGATACATATTCAAAGATAATAGAATAAAATTTTGATATAATAAATTAAGAACATAAGATGGCGAGCGGTGATGGCGGGGTGTAAAGGGAGAGCGGCGACGCAGCCGGCGGCTGGGGCCTCGGCCAGGGAGATCAACATCGGAACGTGGATGCCAACGAGACATGGACAAATCGAGAAAGAGGATGGAGGAAAGATCCTGGAAAGGATCCAGCAGGAGGAGGGGGAGAAGGAGTTAGGGTTTCGGTACCCCTAGTCGGGATTGATTTCCAATTCGCAGGGATGAGGGGATCGGCCGATGGAGATGAGAAGATCTAGAACAGAGCCGATCAATCAATGATGAAGCTCGATCACTCAACGCCGGAACGACGAGATCACTGGGAAACTGGGAATGCGTGGCAGCCGCCGGCTACGCAATTGGTCGCAAAACCGTCCTTCTATGCGGTGCTGGGAGGAATCGGCCCTCAAGGCTATGAACAAACAGACCAAGGAAATTTCTTTCTTGAGAGCCTATTCGAAGATAAGTTAGACGACAAAAGTCGTGGAACTCGCTACCACCGACGAAAAATCGGAGATCTTCATCGATCCGGACGCGGAGGAAGATCTGGTCAGGCCATGGCAGTACGCCGTTGTCATTCGGTTATTGGGGACGGACGTTGGATTCATGACAATGAGGGATAAGATCAAAATTCTGTGGAATCCTAAAGTCAGGTTCAATGTGTATGAAATTAGACCTGTCAAACTGGGTCCAAATCCGCGGGTGCCCATGGGTCGACCCGTTTAAGTTGGGTTTGGGTCGTAAAATTTGACACCCGCTGGAAAAAACCCAAACCCGTACCCACCCGTTTAATTAGCGGGTTTCATAGGCAATCTGCGGGCACCCGCGGGTGACCCGCATAATTGTACTGATTTTATTATATGGTAGAATATTCAAGACACAGCTTATAAGTCAGGCTTCTCACTGGCGGAGAGTCCTAAAATGCTAACCTACCGAAGGCGGAGTGTCCTAAACCGCCCCATCCGTGATTCGTGAATCAGTTCCAAGCAAGGCGAGCCGCGAGCGGGGTGTTTTGCGGGGCTGCGTGCCCTAGCCCCTAACCTACCGAAGGCGCCGCCGCGCCGGAAGCCGGTTGAGGATAGATCGACGCGGCCGCCGAGCGGGGTGTTTTGCGGGGCTTCGTGCCCTAAACATCTAACCTGCAGCATCGACGCGGTCCGCGGACGACTTGTGACAGCAGAAAGAGCATCAGCCACAGCCAGTCTGCCAGTCCGCCGGCTTCTCTCCGCCAGTCCGACTTGCAACAACGCCAGTCCGGCTTGCAACGACGCAGAACTTCTCCTGCCTTCACTCCGCCAGTCCGCCGGCGTAGCATCAGCAGTGCCTCGGTCGTCAGTCGTGATCAGCAGCTCCCTGTCTGGTCTTCTTCTGCCTATTTCTCGGCGTAGCATCAGCAGCTCCCTGTCTCCCCACAGAAGAACTGTTGGCAAAGCTCACAGCTCACAGCCAGCCAGCCAGCCGCCAGCCGCTAGGTACATGGCAAGCTTGATCCTTTTCTAATTCTTTGCATGAAATTGAACCAAATGCCTTTTGTTTCTTTATTCTACCTGATCATCACCTCAATTGAGTGAACGTTGGGAACACTATTGTGCTTCTTGTTAGTATTATTCCACCCAATTCGTCTTCTTCCTAACACAACGACAGAGTGCTGTGTGGATGCCTCGATGGCAACACATTTTTTATTTGGGCACAACAGCTCATAAACTCTTTAAGTTTGAATTGCCCATGCTAATGTGTACAATTTACTTATCAAATGGCTGCGTCCATGGTATTTTTTTCTTCAGAATTGCCAATATCGTTTAGGCAAGTTGGCTTCTCTGTCCTGTTCTACCAATGTAGTTTTTACTCTAAAATAAAGTTGTTTTGCCTTCTTTTAGGTTACTGGTTAGATGGATTTTCTGCATGGTACTACTCATTAAAGTTGGCTGATGTATTGTAGTTTAGTTGCTTGTTGTAGGTGCTACTCATTAACTAAGCCTAATATGTATCATTTTGATTTAAACGTCTGCAAAATCTGTAGTACGATTGCTGGTTCACATTTATATGATTCAGAAAATTAATTTAGCAGTTGGTTGTTCTTTTTAATAGGCGTACATCCCTGTTCATGGAGCATTGCTGTTTGGTACCCTTAAGTGATACATATTTGGATACATAAATAAATATTATATGACAATGTACAATATGATTGGTTTGTTCCGCCTCTTATGTAAACAAACACTAGCAATACTTTTTTTTTATTTTTTATGGGCACCCGCGGGCAACCCGCAACCCGCTGGGTCGGGTTTGAGTTTGTCTTTGTTCCACCCGTTTAGAACTCAATCTTTTTTACCCTCACCCGCGAGATCCAAACCCGCAACGACCCAACCCATACCCAACCCACCCACCCGTTTGACAGGTCTATATGAAATAGACCTGGGACATTATGTTGTGCAGCTATCGGGCAAGGATGACTACGAGACGGCCATGACAGGTGGGCCGTGGAAAATCTTCGGCTGTTGCTTGGCGGTTTGGGACTGGTACCCGACCTTCAAACCCACTGAAAAGATGCCTAAGTATCTAACTACATTGGTTCGAATTTTGGATCTCCCACTACACTTGTACGTGAACACCATTTTCGAGTATATAGGCCTGGCACTTGGTACCCTCATCAAAGTGGATAAGCACACTGCGTTCAGAACAAGGAGCAAGTTCGCTCGCTTAGCTGTGGAGATTGACACGACTAAAGACCTATGCCCAGCTATAAGCATCAACGGGGTAGATTACCTAGTCGAGTATGAAGTCTCACCGGAAACTTGCTCCTTCTGCAGAAAGCTGGGGCACCATGAGAAGTATTGCAGGACTAAGCAGAACGCAGTACCCAATAATGATAATAATGTGAACGTGAACGGGAAAGATGGAGCGGACACCCATGAATAACCATGGCGGTACCAGAAAGGCAGCAGACATAGGGCCAAACGAAACTCTAAGTATAAAAACCAGACAGACAGGACCCAGGGTACTGCTGACACCAACAATAGATTTGCTAATCTGGATACAGATGACAATGGTGAGGGAGGAGAGAACAACACCGCTGATAAAGAGTAGCCCATCGATCGACTCACAAGAGAAAACTAGGGTGAGGGCCCCAAAAGTCTGGACACCAAAGAAGAAATCTAACTCTGGCAAAGGTGAGAGGGAAGTGTTGAAGGACATCACTAAAAACAAAGAAGGAACGACCACTGACTCAAACGAGCATATGCTAGTGAAACCCACCACGAGGTGGTGAACCCAGCAGTGGATGAAGTCATTATAGTCATGGAAGAAGACGATATGGAGGACAGTGAAGCGAAAGGAGGTAATATGGAGACCAAGGCTAGCAAAAGCAATGACACTACTGAACGGGTGGACGATCCTGAAATGAACAACATGGAGGAAGAGCCAAAAACAAATCAAAACGTAATTCACACCACCATGGAAAATAACAATGACCCCGGCCTGAAGGACGCGGAGAATAGCAAGACAACAAGCAAGAGCAGTGCTACCCCGACAGCAATAGGAAGGAAATTAAAAATTAAGTAACACAATAAGAGCTAAAACTAACCGGATGGCACCACCTTATGAAAATAGAAGGAAAAGTCCCCGACTCATGATTAGAACAGAAGGGGAAGGCAACAAGGAGAACGTTGTAGATGGAAATGTGGAGAATGCATGCAGTAAATCAAAACGAGACCGCCGCTCTCAATGCAGCCTGATGCTCGCGCACTAACTACTCCCTGCATTCCAAATAGACTCATGATGATTGATTTCATCTGCTCGAATACCAGGGGCATTGGCAATGATGATAGACGAAGGGTCCTGAAAGAGTTGATCACCAGGTACAAACCACCTTTGGTTACCATCTTAGAACCCAGAATAAGTGGTACAGCTGCCGAGAACACTATCAGTAGACTTGGATTCTCCAATTCCTACAGGGAAGACGCTAGGGGCTTTGCCGGAGGCATTTGGGTATGCTGGAATGCCAGGCAATGTTCCGTTAAAATTATATGCAGTCACCGTCAGTTCATTACGTGCAGGGTTAACAACGCCTGCTTGATCACGTTTGTGTATGCCTGTCCTCAATACTCTACCAGACAACTCCTTTGGAAACACCTGGTACGCATGGGCAATCAGTTCAAGACGCCGTGGATCATCGCGGGCGACTTCAATACGACACTTGACCCAAGGGAGAAGAGTGGAAGTAAATCATACAACTTCAGAGAGGCAGCGATATTCCAGGACACGTTAATGGCTGCTGATTTAACAGATTTGGGATTCTCTGGTATGAAGTACACCTATCGCCATGGCACCCTACAAGAAAGATTGGATAGAGTGATAGCCAATAGCTCTTTCATTACAACCTTCCCCAACATTACGGTGGAACACCTGCCCCACCTTGGCTCCGACCACTGCCCGCTGCTAGTCAACCTGCGTCGCACCAAGCCTGCCCCAAGGAGGTTTATAACCAAAGCATCCTGGCAACAGATGGACGGATTCCATGCCACACTCAAACAAAACTGGAACAACTGCCTCAACTTCCAGGATGCGCTGAGACAAGCGCGAGACCAGCTACTTAGATGGGATACCAAGAATCACAGAGAAGGCAGGAAAAGGAAAGAGCGGATCATCAACAACATTAACAGGTTACACTCAGATTTAGCCCATCAGTACAATGATATCTCTGACAACCTCTGCCATGACCTGCAACGGGAACTTGAAAGCATTCTCAAAGCAGAGGAAGACGACCTAAAGCATAGAAGCCACATTAATTGGCTCAGACATGGAGACAGAAACTCGAGTTTCTACCACAGATTTGTCAACCAGAGGAAACGAAAGAACAACATCTCGGCCCTGAAAAATCAACAAGGCCAATGGGTCACGGAGGAATCAGATCTTATGAATCTTGTAGTCGAACATTTCAAAAGCATCTTGTCCGCCCCAACTAGAAGGAACAATCTACAATCCAGTGACTTCCCAGGGGAGTTTGCCACTCTCAGTGAATCACAGAAAATGGCAATTGGTGTCTGCCCACCTGAGAACGAAATCAAGTTGATTGTCGACGCCCTGGATCATGTGAAAGCACCCGGACCGGATGGAGTGTTTGGCACTTTCATTCAGAAGAACTGGAATATTGTTGGTCCTAGCCTCACGACCACTGTCAAGAATGCCATCCTTACGGGGACCGTTGATGACGGGCTATGCACTTCCACTATTGTCCTTATCCCCAAAGTGTCGGAACCGCAGAGCTGTGAGAACCTCAGACCCATATCACTCAATAACGTTGCTCTCAAGGTCATCTCCAAGTTGGTAGTTGAAAGACTCAAACCGTTCATGGCCGGCTGGGTGTCAATGGCACATAGTAGCTTTGTTCCGGGGCGGCGTATAACCGATAATATTGCGCTCGTCCAGGAACTCGTTCACATCATGAAGAGGAAGAGAGGAGCTAGAACGATGGCCACTAAAATCGATCTAAGTAAAGCATATGACACCATGTCCTGGTCCTTTGTTAAGGATACTTTGGAGAATTTGAACCTCCCTGCAAACATCATCAGCTATATCATGGCGTCTATCTCCAATGGGAAAACTTCCATTGTTTGGAATGGCAAGACCACACGGTCCTTCAAGGCCAGCAGAGGCCTCCGGCAAGGCGACCCATTGTTGCCTTACCTTTTTGTGTTGTGCCTGAAGCGGCTCAGTCAGCTTATCCAACGAAATGTCGCTAGTGGCAGTTGGAAACCTATGAAAGTAAGCAGCAAAGGGCCACGGATTTCCCATGTCTTCTTCACTGATGATATCATTTTATTTGGTGAAGCCAGTGTGAAACAGATGAGGGTAATCAAGAAGTGCCTAGAAGAGTTTGAAAATGTATCAGGACAGACTGTGTCACCATCCAAGTCAAGAGTGTTCTACTCTGCCAGTGTTGAGCGTCGTCTGCAATCAAGAATAACGAGAAGTAGTGGCTTTCAATCCACGACGGACTTGGGCAAGTACCTCGGAGTCCCAATCATCCACAACAAAGTAGGGAAGACCACTTATGGTGGTATTATCGACAAGATTAATGGGAGGGTGAACGCTTGGGCCGCGAGAAGCCTTTCCCTTCCTGGTAGAATCTGCCTCGCCAAAGCTACCCTTTCTGCTCTACCCACCTACCCCATGCAATCAGCTGTGCTACCGCTTCAAGTATGCGACAAAATCGATTCCATCATTCGGAGCTTCATCTGGGGGGAGGGGGGGTGATCAGAAGATGCACCCGCAGGCATTGGTTGCTTGTAGGGATGAGCATCGGGCCGGGTTATACCGGGTTTTGCCTGTCCCAAACCCAAACCCACATTTTAAAGCGGGCCACGGGCCGAGTTCGGGCCCGGATAAAATTGAAAAATGTCAGCCCATACCCAGCCCATATAAGAATGTTGGGTTTCGGGCCGGATTCGGGTTTGCCCATATAATATCGAATGAGCATACCAAATTTTGCTAGATCTAACTTGCTAACATGAAAACTGAATTACTGTGATATGTATTTTGTGATAAACCTTCAAAAGAATGTATATATACTATATTGAAAGAGTAACAAATCATTTTCTCGTACATGTGAATGTATGAGAAGTAAAAAATCAATGGAGTCCACAATGTTGTGTCTTTTTGCCTCCTCATCCTATATGTATATACAATAAAATGGGTTTTGGAAGGGCAAAAGATCATTTGTCTCCTACATGTGGGCATATGAGTAAAAAGATGAGCATAATCTACTATGCACTGAGCAAAAGATCATTCGTCTACTATATGTGGACACAATGAGATCAAAATAAAGAAATCAAGTATGTCTATTCATGTCAAATGGTTATCTTACTAGTATGAATTCATTAATCATGTTGATTGATTACATAGTATCCATGTTGCCATTGGTTAGGTACATACAACATATTGCATCAAGAAATCGGTATGTTTTTCTTTCAGGACAAAGATAGATGTATAGGTATATAATGTACATAAAATATAATATGGGCATCCGGGTTTTCGGGCCTGGGTTTACCTCCGCCCGTTCCCAGCCCAAATAAAATATGGGTTTAAATTTTAGGCCCGGCCCACCCATATTGTAAACCGGGTTCGGGTCTGGATCGGGTTATGTGGGCAGGGTCGTAGGTCGGATCGGGCCGGCCCAACCCGATGCTCATCCCTAGTTGCTTGGAACAAAGTCACTAACCGTAAGGACGAGGGTGGCCTAGGTATAAAAACTATGCGGGACTGGAACCAAGCTTTGATACTAAAACATACCTAGGACCTAGCCAACAAACGTGATTCTCCTTGGTGTTCTGGTATGAAGCAAAGATTTGACAAGTGCGGATCTACTAAATGCTATCACTACTCAAGACTTGGCAATGCGGCTATTGCAGGCAAGGACTTCGTTAATCAAACTTCCTACTACATCCCTATGAACGGGCAAAGCATCAACTTTTAGGAGGATATCTAGTGGAAGAACGGACCTAAGCTCAAGGAACATGCGCTGCATCCTATACCTGACGAGCTACTTGATCTGAAGGTGAGTTCTCTGACCAATCTCGATGGGGATTGGGACCAAGATTTCCTAAACTAGTGGTTGCCGAAGAATATTGTTAAGGAGACCATGTTGCTCGAGCCATCGTCTGAAGCCGATGGCGAGGACATCCACACTTGGGCACTGACCAAGAATGGTCAGTTCGCGACCAAGATAGCGTACAACAAGCTGAGAGAAGGCAGGGGTATCCGCGTTGAGGGTCAATGGGGATTGATTTGGAATCTACAGGTCTCGGAAAATCTGAAATTCTTCTTCTAGTTAATATTCCATGGGGCATTGATGACAAACCAAAAACGATGCCAGCGGCACCTCACCAATGATGATACTTGCCCCAGATGTCATCAGGGTCAGGAGACTATTCTGCATGCCTTGAGGGACTGCAAACAAGCTAAGAAAGTATGGGAAGAATTGGTTATCACTGCAATGGCACCTACTTTTTTTGCTGAGCAGGACACTAAAACATGGTGCCATAAATATCTCAAAGCTAAACAAGATCTTATGTACATCTTCATGGTTGCTTGCCGCACGATTTGGATGAATAGGAATAGACATATCTTTGAAGGAACCCAAATCAATCTGAGACAGCAGGCCAATGCAGTGAGGAAGGAGGCGGCAGCATAGAAAGAAGCTTTCGATAGCAAAAGAGTGAACAATGAGTCCAAACAAGAAACGAACTGGTCTAAGCCGGACCTTGGTGTTATCAAAATTAACACAGATGTTGTTGTTAAAGGCAAACATGCTACATGTGCCATCGTTCGTGTGCGATTCTGAAGGTAAATGGATTGGCGGTGTGGCTGAGAAGGTGATGACTGATGATGTTGTGCTTGTGGATAGGGGTGAGCATTCGGTTAATTCGGCCGGTTATGGTTAATTCGGTTCGGTTAAATGGTTAATTTGTGGTTTGAGATTTTAACCATTAACCTAACCGAATTGCGTCGGTTAATTCGATTATTGTCCAATCGGTTAACGGTTAATTCTGTCGGTTAATTTGGTTAACCAAATAACACATGTGTAATAATGTTATTTGAAATATTCATTGAATTTTGAACAATTGTTATATTATAGTGGTATTTTTGGAAATATAATGTTGTATGGCTCGTGAAAACTTGATTACTATGTATATGGGGAAGTTTTTTGAAATAAAAGTACAACTATATATGTATATATACGTGTGTAGGATATTATTTAAGAATAAATTATAACTATTCGGTTAATTTGGTTAACCATACCAAAAATATCTTTAACCATGAAATTAACCATTTAACCGATTAACCGAATTAAATTAACCAAATTAACCGAATTAACCAAATAGTCTAAAAAAAATTGACCATTCGAAATTAACTATTCGGTTAATCGGTTATTAACCAAATTCTGCTCACCCCTACTTGTGGAGCTGATAGCGATTCGGATGGCTATGGAAGTAGCCGACCACAACAGATTGGCAGAGATCACCATTGAGTCAGACTCCCTAGCGGCCGTGAATATGATAGCTGAACCAGTAACCATGAATCCAGGATATGGCAAAATAATCAACAAGATCCAATCGCGTAAGAAAAAGAGGTGGCAACTTTGTTATTCTAGTAGGGTTACTAATGAAGTGGCGGACAACCTTGCCAAACACCACCTTAAGAACGCTGGTGGATTCCAAAATTACCCCTTACCTCCAATGGAGGTTAGTACCTTAGTAGCTAAAGAACTTTGTAATGGTAGTAGTACTACCATGTTTCCTATTCACAGTTTAATTAGTGGATGTAAGTTAAACTTTGATTTAACTCGCACGAGGAGGGCAGGATGAATAAGATTGCCTCCTGACTTCTCCAAAAAAAAAGAACATAGATAGAAAATAACATGAGACTATTGACTATATACATTATAGGATAACTTCTCACCAGAGAGTCTTGGGATGATTCAGAGGACATTGTGGGTGTCATATAGGGAATGTTGTGCCAACAAAGTGTATGTAGCACCATATAGGAAACTTTGGTGTCAACAAAGGGCACATTGTGCCAAGACAGGGTGTGTTGCACCATAGAGGATACTTTGGTATCAAAAAGGAGGACATATTGTGTAATGTCTCCATAAATGAGATTACAATCATTATTAAAAGGTGCCTTAATTTAGCAAGACTATACAACTTTCAATTTTTAGGCAGTCTTTTCATTTTTTTCAATTTTGGCTTTCAAGTATAGTATACTTATGTTCATGTTATTAGAAACTCAATGGCACTTACTCCAACATGTATACCTAATTGTAAAAGGTTGGGGAAGATATGTCTGTGGGCACAAATCTTCATGCCGATCGATCAAGATAGAGGATACATCTATAGTTTTAAGAGGTTTTATTGGTGGTGTGTCATCTACATGATCTAAGACATTAAGAGAGAGTGCATACTTTTACATCATGTATTTATACTTCTTACAAACTTGGCGTAACTATTTTTCTTTCCTAAAAGTTTATGAGAATATGTCCGATACACTAGTCTGTGTTGGTTTATTTCTATTGTTATTATGATGAGTAACATGTTTGTAACACTACCAAGTTGAGAAAAAAATAGCTTCATCTCGTGTGATATCAAATTAGGATGTTACAATTTCAATGAGTTGTTTATCTTGTTGGCTTTTGGATTGGACCAGTTGGCCAATCGTCATAGGGGCACCTCAGTAATGAGAAGCTAGGTTTCCAATCATTTTGTCAATGCAGATTTTACCAAGATTCTAATTGGCTAAAGTTAGTGAAATTCATAAAAATAAATTTGTATCTCAAAAAATAAAATAAAATATTTCTTGAATTTAAAAAGTTATTTTTCATCTAATGGTATCAGTTTCATCACCTAATTAGAGTATAATAAATATTATGGGTTTAATAGATTTTCCTAATTAGTTATAATTCTAAATCCATATATAATAATATGTAAGTTAGAAAAATAAAGTAAAACATGATATGAAAACATAATCCACAAGATGGTATGGTTTTCATAACCTCCATTATTAATAACTAAAATCTGATTTTTAGGGTTTATGTAATTAATGTGAAATTAACCCTAATTCTACATATATGTTTAATAGGTGTTCTGAAGATCCTTCCTTGGACCTAGGGTTGATCTTGTACATATGTAGATTTGATATGAGGTAAGTTGCATCTTCTTAATCATATAGAGCAATAACCTACATTTCTCTCTATCTCTCTCTTGATCCTTTGGATGTATTACCCTACACAATTTATCTCTTTGAGAATTTAGTTCATGCAAAGGATTATATGTTGATATTGATCTTGTGGTCTACTTAAAGTGATGAATATTCTCAATGGACTCTGATTTGTATCTTGTTCATCCATTTTACATGTAACAAATCTATTTTGAGAAATTTAGCTAAATGGAATCTTATTTTTCAATGTGTTGGCCTCTTGGAATCTTATTATGTATCTTGATTGTGAACATGATTGGATATTTATTTATCGATCCTCTGACCCAACATATTAATTGTTGCATGTTCTCATCCCTTATGTGATCTTGACTGAACTTACTCTTGTCTCT
This sequence comes from Alisma plantago-aquatica, assembly GCA_963693085.1. Classification (NCBI taxonomy): domain Eukaryota; kingdom Viridiplantae; phylum Streptophyta; class Magnoliopsida; order Alismatales; family Alismataceae; genus Alisma; species Alisma plantago-aquatica. The sequence goes on from OY856412.1 coordinate 1,336,254,943, forward strand.
ACATTGTGCATGGCTTAGACAAATTTTATTTCTAGTAGCAGTACATGAGTAAAACATACATAGGTCATGATTTTTCCATGTCGAGTGTGCTTTTCCACTATATATATATATATATATATATAAGAGTTCTAATGATATGAAAAAGAGGTTTCTTTCCTTAAATAATGCCACATTAATAACATCATAAGTCATAAGTAGTGCATGTAAACAACATTAGACTAAGGTTATTTTAAGCAGGGTTGGGACACCACTGTGTGGGTGGTAAAGTGCACTGCTTACATGCACTACTTATGGCTTGTGATATTATTGATGTGGCATTATTTAAGGAAAGAAACTATTTTTTTCATCTTATTGAAACTCTTATTCTTTTGATCCACTTAGATGGTAATTCTTCATTTTGATTTGGGAAGCCTTGATAATTATATTGTATACTTTTTACCTTACAATGCTCAATCCATACTTTATGCACACACCAAATTTTATACAGATAACTTCCATTTTGTCTTCTCTTGGGGGGTACGCTTCCAATCCCTAAGTGAAAGATATAGAAGACTTGATATGACAGTGAGGACATGTCTAGTGGAGTTGGTCTTGGGAGATAGACTTGAGATAGTTTAGATGTCCAGCTGCTTAGATCTTGATCTTGTTGCTTTCATGTCATCCCCTAAATGGGAGATTATTGTGTAAGCATTTGAAATTGAATATAGTCAGTACATGTATTTCTGTTGTTGTACTTCAGTCTTGCATACCATTATCTTAAAAATGAAAAAGTACACCTATTCCAACATACTTATTAGTTTTTTTGGATAGAATGGTTTAATCCTCAAATTAAGTGAGGGTGTAGCACCTCTCGGGTCGCTCTCCTTATAGTTTCCATGTTGATCTAACCCTAGGTTGACTTGACAAGCCCTAACATATACATTGTTTGTGACATTCATGATACATTAGTGGCATTATGCGACATAATCTAATAATATACATTGATACACATAAATGATACATAATCACCTAATCCTTGCTTGATATGTAAATCAATTCATTACCATGTAATATGCGTTATTTTTTTATCAATACACATATAGTGGCTAAATGTGACTAATAAAGATTGGGTGTGTATAAACGTGCATAAATGCTTGGATTGTATCTAATGTTCTTAATATGTGTACTGGAATAACAGTTGTACTTTTCATGTAAAAGAAATATAATAAGGTGTTATAATTTGGTTAATATTGACATTAATGGAATTATTGCACAATTGCTCAAAATAACTTAAATCGTGCAAAGGTAATATTATGAAACTCGATTTGTGGTAAGACAATGATAATATGAGTCCAATTCCTAAAAATTGAGGATAATGTTGATATATAAGAATATATAATGACATATTTGATTTAAACCTAATTGTACTAAAAATCATATGAGAAAATCATAAAACCTAAATCTAAGCCCAAAGTTGAGTTCTTTAGGTCCTAATTAGTTTAGGTGTCAATTTTTATCTTAATTAAATAATGTTTGCTATCATAGTTAATTTAGATAAGATAATCATCTAATATGCACTCCTTATATGGTTTGGACTACATATAGTTTTGTTTAAATCACAAATTTACCTATTTGATTTCATGCTACATTTTTATCAGAATTTTTCTCTCACATATGGTCCTCTTGTCACGTGAATTAATAAATTGACTTTTATATGGTTTGTTGGATCAACATCGGATGGCTCTTAGTCCTTCTTCTTCCTAGAGTCCAGTCATGTTTGGGACTCTATCGTCTACTAGATCTCAGTTTCTCCTCTTTACATGATCTCACTCTTTGTACTATACTCCTCTCCTCTCTTTTTTTCAATTTCACGATCTACATTGTTTTCCAAACTTGGGGATCCCTGGTTCATTGGTATTTCATCATCCCATGCTCCCAGTCAATTGTGAGGGTTTGTATTTCCCCTATTTCCCATCTCCTATGGGATTCCCTCACATACCAAGTAATCCCACATATAAGCAACCTCTCATAAATCATTGGTAGCCCTCAACAATCTGATCTTACCAGCCTTGTTAGTCTTTGGCCACATTGGTGAGTACTTGTCTCACTTTGGTATATTGTAGCAGCTACCTTGACTACAACAAAAAAAGTAGAGGCATTCTCAGTTCCTTTTCAACACCTGATCATACCCACTAGAGTCTTTCAATTGGATTGTTTAAGGTACATGTTGGTTTATCCTCTTTTCTAGGTGATTCATGTTGTTACGCAAATTTGAGCGTTCTTTTCTAGTGTCACTGCTCTTTCATCTCATTTATCCTCTGCAACATTTTTCATGGGAGGTTTTGAGTTTTTCCCTTTTATTTGGTCTCATTGTGTTCTTTGTTGTGACTGGTTCCTGGCTTCCCTTCATCTGCCATGGTAGGAGCCACAACTGCGGTTGTTGGCAGTCTGACACCCTCTCCTTGGCCTCTCTATGATTAGTAGGTCATAAGGATCCTTGGTTGTTTCATTAACCTAGAGGGTGGCAATTTTGATTTTCACACAGAAGAGCTTCGTGAAGCTCTATGCTTGCATCACATGAAAGAGCAAAGGAGGAAGACTAGTGTCTCTATCTTTTATTAACTTGCCCTTGTTTTGATTTTGCATTCATCACCTTTATCATGGGTAATGTAGTCTTTTGCCTATGATTTAAATGTAAATGAGTATTGTTTTAATTAGAGTCAAATTACCTATGATGCCCTATCACACATCAATATTTTGATGTTTGATGTATGGGTATCATAGTCTTTTGGCTTTATTTATTTTACAAAAAACTTTATAAATCAAATAATATTAGATGATTCATAATTAATTATTTACTCATCAGAGAAAATGCAAAATTATGCCTCAAATCAGAAAAATAGAGCATATCCAATGGTATAGGTTTAAGTTTAGTGTAATAAGAAGTCAAAAATTTAGGGTTTATGATGTACATCATAATTAATGTTTTATGTCTAGTGTAATTAGGTGAAGAAATACTGTGATTGGATCTAGAATTGGACTTTGGATGTGGATATATGTATTTGAGGTATGTTGCTTCTCTTTATGATTCATAATGAACAATTGTTTATTTTATCTATCTCTTGGAATTTATTGTGACATATTATCTAAAAGTCGGATGTTTACATATAGTTGAACCGACTGGTTCCAAATCTTGAAATTAGTCGTATGGATTGTTGTATGTGAAAATTGAATCTTATTCTTGTATCTTATTGTTGTTTCATTCAATTAGAATGCTAAACCACTTATAAATCCATAATTAATGAAACATTGACTTGTCATATGTTAACCATGATTTTATAATTGATCATATTTATATTATTGGTAAGTATGCCTAGAGAGTTAGTCATATGATGATTGTGATGGGATATCTTGTAAATAATTTGATTAATAATAATAAAGGCAATCTTCCAATATATTATGTTTCATTCAGTTATGAGATAATGATGAAACATAATGAATGTCTAAGAATGAGATTACTCAATGATGGATCTCTTTGGGTTGATGACCTGAAAAATGAGATCATACGGATGTCAAGAGTATGTACATTATTTTTATGTCCCTTATTGGATGTTATTGTGGAAGGTTGATAGATATCAATGACACATAATATTAGAATGTATGTCGGTTGATGACATAATCTCATCAGTCATGATATGTGATATTAAACCAAACACATACATACTTGTTAGAGAACAGTGTATTGGACAAACCCACCTTGAGAGTGATACATGGAAACCATAATTGGTAGTCAAAATCATCACTCATAGTGATAGTGATGATTGTGGCTCTTAGACCTGGAGTCATTACAATCATCACATGTCATTTGAAGTACTTTAGCATCATTCATCGTGACCATTGGTCAGTGTTACCATAAAGGTGATGATCAAGTGCATTGTGGCACATGGGGATGAATGTGAGTATTGTAGATTGGATTTGTCTCGCATAATGGAGTTTAATATCAGGACACATGATAAGTGAGATTGTGTAAAGCATGTGCATGTACATGTGAACCAATATATGATATTGAGGTCACATATATCTCATACGGTCTGCTCTAGTTTAGGGAACATGTATTAAATATTGAGAGGATGATGATTCCATGCCTCGAGTTCAATCTAGATATTAGTGACAAAGGAAATAAACAATCACTGTAACAACCATCAAAAATTTTAGGTTGAAGTTGTTCTCCAACTTTCTAGATTACATGGGTAGAAATAATGTATTTCTATATACTGCTCATTTCTTGTGATATCATAAATTAGTTATGGACATTCACTGTCAACGTACATTAGAACCTATAGGGCCACACACATAGGATACACTTAGAATAGGAGTTCATTCATGAATATAGTTTAAACTTGATTAAGAGTTAGATATTCAATTTAAACAACATTGGTTCAATGTTGACTAACTGAATTGTGAAATGACCAGTTCAATTGTTGAACCGGTCATTTCAGTGTGTCAGGTTAATTGAACCAATATTGGAAAAATAGTCCATGAACCAACCAATTTAGAAAGCAAACCGATCGACTCAGGTTATGAACCGAATGATTGGTGGACCAGTGCAATTGATTCAAGGATTAGTGTTGACGTCATATTGTGCATTAAATCAGATATTAATTGTCAATACAATTGTGATTCAGAAACATGATGAAACAACTGGTTCAAAGGTTGAACCAATCACCTCACATGCCAACCTATCGGTTCACTTGTGAACCTACTGTTTCTCTACTTGCAGGATGTGAAAATTTATGGAAGCATGTCCTCTTCTACTCCCACACAGACTGTGAACCCTGACCCTCCTATAAATAGAGGGGTATTGGGGGCTTCTTAGACACATCAATTAGCTCTAATAATTGTTGTCTCCTCTAGTTGTGGTAACTGAGAGAACCTAAGAAAGTATTACCTGATAAAGGGAGGGATAGAAAGGGAGAACAATTGTGGGAGAGTAGGTTGGTGCTAGTACACCAACTAGAAGGGACAACTCCTTCTTATCTATTCTTATAGAGTGATACGAGTTTTCAATGGTCCATTGATGAATGCATATTCGTCTTATTTTTAGTCGCCATTTTTGGCCCAGTTCTGCACTGAATGATAATATTCACCCCTTGAATTTGCTCATATACAATTTTCCTAAATTCCATATCATTATTTAGATTTTTGATCAAATCTATTTGTCTCCATTGTAGGATTGAACATCGCGTTGTGTGCCAGTGTAGGAGTTGTAGGGGACGATTCCTGATAACCGAATAGCGGGCCCAAGAAACTTTCAATAATATGTACCCTTTTTCTATGGCCAGATCCTTCATCAAAAAGCATCCTCATCAGTCAGAGGATTCATCAATGCAGGCCTTTTGACCCTCAGCAGTAGCCACCCCTCCCCCAATGGGGGTGGGTTTGATTCAAGAAGGTCCGTGACCACGATCTCGAGGAGGACCTCAAACTGAGGCACCGTGAGCTAAAGCACACCTCGACCTGCATGGAGATCATGACCTGAAGAGGATTGTGACCTAAGCACACTGTGAGCTAAAGGAAATCGCAACCACAGGTTACACATTGACCAGTGCAGATCACGACCGCACATAAGACCACGATCAAGCTAGACCGCAGCCATAGTCAGGCTACGATCATTATTGAGACTCTGACCGCAACCCCTTCAATACAATACACAAAGACATTGTAATCGCGATCATGCCACGACTATGGTCCAGATGTAAGTCGATGGAGTGTGCATATAAATAGGCCACCCACCCATCTTATCAACCCATCTCTTCCATGATAGCGGGAGGCTACCGCTCTGTGCCCAGCCTTCCGGAAGACGATCTCTTCTACCAAGGATTACCTCCTCCATCTCCACTCCATCCAGATATATCTTCTATCCACAAAAGTGGTTGGACTTCAGATTTGTAGATCTACTACGTCGTCGGCCATCTGCTGCTCCTTCTCCTGTGAGTGAGAGCATGAGATGAGAAGGAAGAAGGAGAGAGAAGATCATCCTCAACTACCTTGGTATTCTTCCCCTCATCGTTCTAGATATTCCCTGAGATCGTGTAGAAGATCGTTTCTCCATCGAGCCGCAGACATCTTCTTCACCATGACCATGGCAGAATCTTCCCTCTCTCTTGTTTTTCTTATTTCTATCATGAAGAGCGAGTAGTCCTCTTCACTAGGGTACAGGGACTAGCCCCGCTCCCCATGCTTACATGTTCATCTCAAAACATTCCATGACTTGTATATAACTTTTCATCTCGTGTTAATCATTTGATGCATGCTTGTGGACTAATCACCTACCTTGCATGATCTATTATAACCCTTTTTGTGAGAATTTCAATACTTAGGTTTATTAATATCATTTAACATGGTTGATGCCTTGACAAGAACTTTTGAAAGATATCTTCAAAGTAGTGTGTGATCTAGTAGGTGACAAGACATTTGATGCCTATAGTGATGCTTACACGAACTTGACATCCTAATGAGGGGTTTGATACTCTATATGGATAGTTTTTTCTAGCATGGATGAGTTTTGGATGTGTTAGCATGTGTAGTGGTGGTGAAGCCCGGTTCCACCCCAGTGATTCCGATCATTAATCTAGACTTTGTTTTAATCCTGCTCTTTACTTTCCTTACATGTAGTTTAACTAAACCCTATCAATTCTTTATTCTAAATATTATTCTTACTTGGATTGGATCTGACTAGCAAGATTCTCAAAAACATTTTCCTTTGGAATTCGATCCTTAACTATACTACAATAAGACCCGTCTGCTTGCAGGTGGCATTATTGCATGAGGTTTTGGTAAAAACTCAGGGATTTCAGCCCTGGGTGAATTTGTTAGTACAGTAAAAACCACGACATCCATGTGGCCTACTATAGAGGTGAGGAGGCTATTTCCTATCACTAGGAGGACAAGATCAAGCTACTATATGTGGTGATCAACCAATTGCTACTGCAGATGTTGTCTGGGTGCGACTTAAAGAAAGTTACATATTGTATTGAGGGAATTATCGTTGGACTTGCTCTAGGACCAGGTATTACCACGAAACCATATTGCCCATTACATAGTTATTGACGTGATCATTTATTAAAGGGGAATATGGTAGATTAAAAAAATTATTTCCACTGCCAATCCTGATGTTATATTTCCCTACAGTGGTATCAGAGCCTCGTCAATATACTATGTTTAGGGAATTTAATCTATATGATCAGATTTTGGTTTTTGCCTTTTATATATTCCATACAATGCTAATATTTAAAATGATTAATGTGCATATCCAACTAAGTACAACATGTGGTCTCAAACTAATATATATATGATATGATATATATGCAATTTACATGTGTCGCCCTAAAATTGGTTTTGATGGTGGATGTGTAGCATGGTGTTGGCCAATAACCCTTATATTTGTTCTTGGTTGGTTGTGGTTGTTTATTCCTATTTATATCTTGGCTTGGACACCGAGCATCAACCTTCTTCTTCCAATATGTAAAAGTAATATTCTTGAATTCCTATGCTCCTCTTCATTATAAGTCAATGTTTCTCAATTACTATGTAATAAGTTTAATAGAATTAGAATAGTTTTTAAATTATTATTGCAATGAAGAAGATTCTTAACAAACTGACCATCTTGAAGATGAGCCGACTGACTAGAGGACCAATGAGGATCGACACAGGAGCCAAATCAATCAGCTAGTGGCCCAACCGATCGAGTGGAGATGTCCAGAAGGTGTTGAATCGACCAGTTTGAAAAACCAACCGACCGACCAAGAGGCGAACCAAGTGATTCAAGGGTTGAACCGATAAACCTGTATTGGTTAAAGCATACATATTCACCAACAACAAGTTGCTTCACGTGTGGGATATAGCATGTATGTGATATGTACTATAAGTATGTGATGATTGTATATGTATATGTATATGTATATGTATATGTATATGTATATGTATATGTATATGTATATGTATATGTATATGTATATGTATATGTATATGTATATGTATATATGTATATATATATATATATATATAAATATATGTATGTATATATATGTATATATATATGTAATCCCTCAATCAAACATATTAAGTCTAATATACTTTCCATTAGCAATACACATGAACACCTTGATCGATAATTCATGGGCATGCCAAGTGTGGTGCGCTATCAATATAATGGAAATGTGGTGGTAGTTATGTGGGTATGCCAAGCATGTTCATTTCTATTGTGTTGGATCTTAGACCAGGCATAACTAGGTGTCTTTAATGAGATTAAGCACCTAGAAGAATGAACATAACTATGGAAAATATTTGTGTATATCATCTATCCAAGAATTGCTTAAGATGCAACTGGAAAAAAATGTCTACTTTAATGATGGATTATGGACGTTGACATTGGTCGGGTAGTAACTCAATTGTTTCAGATCTTGTCTTACTAGATGTTTGTATTCTACAATCATCTAAATTGATAAATGAGGGTGTAACATCTCAAATTTTGAATATCAAGTTTTGTAATGTTCCTTCAAGCCAAGTGACCCATGTTATAGACAACATAGGGTTTGCTTCCACTGTCATATATGTACTTGGAGGGCTATTACAGTATGGTATCAGAGAGAATAAGTAGATGGACACCAAGCAAAAAAACTAGATTCATATGTTCTAACCCTAGGTATAGAACAAGTAAGTGAATGATATTGGAAAATAATTATAGAGGTCTAGTCATGAGAAAAAAGTTTAGATAAGTATTAGGGTTATGTGCCTAGATGTTTTAGATTTTTATGGTAACTCTAGAATTACATATAGCATGCTCTCTCTTTTTCTCATGTGTTTGTGATATGGGACATAGGCTCGTGGGATTTTGTAGAGAGAATGTTATATGCATAATCATACTTATCTGGTCCTTTCAAGTGTATGTGATATGGGACATGTGCGTGAGGGAGGTGCTAAGATAAGTGTGAAAAATCATGCAACCTCTAAATATATGAGTGGTCGGCATGTATCCAAAGGTGAGATGGAAAATAAGAGTTGGCATTTTAAGTTTGAGACATATAGTCACCTAAATATAGTCTTATTTATAGTACGACCAAACATGTATACAAAGGGTGGATTCTTTGATATAGATAAGTTAGAACCGGGGTAGAACCATAACCCTAAAGAGGAGGTAGAAAGATCTTTTCATGTTAATGATGATGATATTGATTCATTAGTGGTGTACCCACATGTTGGTTTTCATAATGAGGTTAGAGATAGTGTTTTTCCATGAGAAGGTCACAACTTGAGGGTGTTATTGAGCCTTTAAGATAACATTAGAGAGTTAGTATACACAGAATAAGAATAACACTAAGGTGTGTAGAATAGTAGAATTTCAAGGATGAAATTCAATTAAGGTGGGTACAATTGCAACATCTCATTTTGAATATCATGTTTTGTAATGTTCCTCCAAGCCAAGTGACCCATGTTATGGACAACGTAGGGTTTGCTTTCAATGTCATATATGTACTTAGAGGGGAGTTATAGAGGGTTATTAATTTCAATACAATAATGAGTCTGGAAATTAATTAAAGGCTTGATTAAACATTGTCATAACTATTCTATCAAATCAAATCAAAAATGTTTTGAAAAAATTGCAAATTTCTCTTATAGAATCAAAATGGCCACACACAACATTTTTTTATGTGATTAGTCCTTGAGAAGGACAAGTTAACTGGGAACAAATTCCATGATTGGTTCATGATGTTGAGAATTATTCTCACATAGGAGTACAATCTCTATGTCTTGGAGACACTAGAGCAATATAACTTGCTCCCACTGCACCTAAGGCTGACATGGATACTTACAAAAAGCATTTTGAAGATGTCATTGATGTCAAATGCCTAATGTTGTGATCCATGAACTATGAGTTGCAAAGACAGCATGACAACATGAATGTTATTGAGTTGGTAACACATCTTAAGAACATGTTCTAAGACCAGGAAAGACATGAGAGATATGATGTCTTCAAGGCATTGTTCAAATGTAACATGACAGAAGGAGATTCAGTAGGTCCTCATGTTCTCAAGCTCATTGGGCATGTGGAGAACCTTTCTATATTTGGATTTCTCTTGGGCCAAGAGTTGGCCATTGATGTGATTTTGCAATCATTGCCATATTCATATAGTTAGTTTGTCATGAAATACGACGTGAATGACTTTGACAAGTCATCGATAGAGTTACTTGGCATGTTGAGAACAGTTGAGACACAAATGAAGAAAGATAAGCCCTAGTATGTGATGATGATCAACATATCAAAAGGTAAGTCTAAAGGTAAAGGCAAAGCTAAGAAGAGTTGTAAAGCTGACCAGAAGCCCAAGTCTTTAGCACCCAAGGCAAAGGGAGGGGTGAACAAGGGAGGCAATTGTCACCACTGTCACCAACTGGGACACTGGAAAAGGAATCGCCATCTCTACCTAGAGGAACTAAAGAAGAATAAGGAGGGGATAGAGATTGCCACTTTAGGTATATACATTATGAGATAAATTTAATTACTTCTTGATTTTGGGTATATGATACCAGATGTAGATCTCAGATATGTTTGAATATTCTTCAAAAAAGAAGTAAGCCTTTATAAAAGGGTGAGGTCGGGTTGTTCATTGCAAACAGAGTTAGGTATTATAGTTTATCTCAGCTCACATGGCATGTAATGGAGTCAATGAATTGATATTTCATATTTCCCATTAAATAGGAACATTTTACTTTCTGCATCTTGTATGGACAAGGATATATATATGAAAATTAAATAAAGTATAGTCAATGTTCTATTTCTAAAAGTTTGATATCTTTTATTGTGATGCCCCAAATATCTTATGATCTTTGTTTGCTGGACCCAAAGATAAATGTTTGTAACGTAAAATACCAAAAGGATAAATTTTATAAACTCAAACAATAAATATCTATAGCATTGTCATCTAAAGCACATAAATGAGAAATGCACATCTAAAATCCATGATGATGATTATATAGACTATTTGAATCATTAAAGAGAAGCACGTCTTATTTATTGGGAAAAATGACAAAAGTACTTTCACTAAATGTAGTGGGAGAGTGTATTCTATTAGGGGTTGTACATACTAATGTACATACAACTTTTAGAATAAATGTTATTGATAGTTATTAGTACCTCATTATATTTATTAATGATCTCAGTTGATATGATAATTTGTATTTAGTGAAATACAAACATGAATCTCTTGAAATGTTCATGGAGATCATAAAGTACATAACAACGTTGGTAGAAGTATTAAAGATATTTTTAACAACATTTTAGGACCTTCTGGACTGACCGTGATAGTGTGTCACAATGATCTCCACATGAAACATGATGATGTATTAGAAAGAAGGAGCCACATCCTGATGAATCATATTGTGAATATCAATGAATCAAACCTAATCTTCCATTTCCTTTCAGGAACATGCTCAACACTAAAATGATGTATCATCTTTAATAGTTTAGAAGATACCTTATGAGATATGGTATGGGAAATGTTCTTATATGTCTTTATAAATATAAGGATTGAAACTTATACAAGAAAATAGTTTCTTGAAAAGATTTATCCTCAAATCACATAAATGTTAGTTTGTTGAAAAAATACTTATCTCTATCTAATACAAAAGTATTTGTTACCTGGATGATTGGATTCTTTGAGAGGAATTTAATTCCCAAGAAATTAGTGGGAGTAAAGACAAACTCGAAAAGTTTGAGATCAATAAGAAAACATTAAACCCAAGGAGGTATGATAGGAACAAGGAGAATCAAAATTTGCAGTGGAATCTCAAGTTCCTTATGTAACACAAGACTTATAGTTCTAGTACAACATGTCATGAGCTTAAATGACTATGATATCTTATAACTCAGAAAGGTAGTGATTTGGTCATAAGGCGATGATCCAACAACCTATCTTGAGGTTAATGAGGGACTAGATTCTGAGAAATGGCTTGAGGCCAATATATCCAAAATGGAACCCATGTACACCAACAAGGTATGACATTGGTGGTACCACCTTAAGGGGTAAAACCTATAAGGCGTAGTTGGGTCTTCAAAAGAAGGACCAACATGGATGACCTAAAAGAGTGGATAGGTTATAAAGGTTTTCAAACAAGTTCAAAGTGTTGGGCATGAAGAAATCTCTTTACCAATTGTCATGGTTATATGCATTAGGATCATGGTTGCTATTGCAACTTATCAAGTCTATGAGATTTGGAATATGGATATTAAAATCACATTCCTTAATAGAAATATTTGAGAGGATGCATACATGATAATTCTAGAAGGTTTTATATCTTCATTAATGCAAATAAAGTCTAAAAAATACAAAGATCAATCAAGAGGTTGAAAGAAGCATCTCAAAGATGGAATCTTTGATTTGACAAGAGAGTCAAAGAGTTTGACTTTCATCAAAAAAGATTAAATGTGTGATTACAAAAGATTTTAGTGGGAGCATATTTATATTACACATATTGATGGGGAATAACATCTCAATACTATGAGTATAAAAACTTGGCATGGAAGGAATCTTCTTTAATAAGGATTTAGGTGAAGCATCCTATGTGATAGGAATTGAGATCTATAGAGATAGTTCTGGAAAGTTTCTTGACCTAAATCTAAGTACATATTTGCAAGATGGTGAAAGGTTTCAACATGAAAGATTAAAATGAGAGAAAATGTGTCCATGTATATGGGATTAGTCTCTCAAGAACCTTGTATTCCAATTCTTGTGAATAATGGGAAAAACATGAGTAAGATTTCATATGAATTAGCAGTTGGATCTATCATGTATGCAATATAATGTACTCATGCCATTATTTTGTATGTATTGGACATAACAAGATGATACTAGTTAGATCCCAAAGAAGGTCATTGGAATGCCACAAAGAACATCCATTACTACTCGAGAAGCATTGATGATTAATTCCTTGGATTTGGTAATCAGGAAGAGTTGGGTGTAAATGTTGGTATGTATGCCCAGAGATCCAATCATATGATGATTGTAATGGCATAACTTGTAATTGATTTTATTAATAAATAAAGGCAAGCTTCCAATTTATTATGTTTAATTCAGTTATGATATAATGATGCAACATTATAAATGTCTAGGGAATAATATTACTCAATGACATATGTCTTCAAGTATAGGACTTGGGTAAATGAGATCATGCAGATGTTAAAAGTATATATACATATTCTCATTATGTCCCTAGTTAGTTGTTATTGTGGAAGGTTGCTAGACAATGGTAACACATAAGATCAGAGTGTGAGTTGGTTGATGATAGAATCTCATTAGTCATGATATGGCTATATCAAGCCAAGCACACAGATACATGTTAGAGAATAGTGTATTAGAGAGACACACTGTGAGACTCACACATGCAAGCCATCATTATGGAAGTCATAGTCAGCTCTCATAGTGATGGTGGTGGTTGTGGTTCTTAGACCTAAAATCACTACACTAATCACATGTCATTGGGTACACTTTGACATCATCAAATGCAATCCTAAAACATGGCTTGTTATAAATGTTATGACTAGGTGACTTTGACACATGAGGATAGATTTTGAGTGATAGAAATGAGATTTGTCCCACCTACAGGAGTTTGATACCTAGGCATCTTGATTAGAGAGACTAAGAAATGCAAGGCCATGCACATATGAGTCAGTATGTGATATTGAGCTTACATATGTCTCAGACGATCTAATGTGGTTCAAGAAAAAAGATTGAATGATGAATAGGATGACTGACCCATGTCTCAAGTTCAATTTGGACATCAGCGACAAAGGAACTATACAAACACTACAACACCATACACAGATTGTAGGTTGAAGTTGTTTCCCAACTTTCCATTTACTTAGGCAGCATTAGTGTGCAACTAGCACCGCTCATTTCTTGTGATGTCATAAGTAGTTATTAAAATTCACTTCCAATGTAATATGGGACCTATTGAGTCACACACATAGGTCTCGACCTAGAAGAAAAGTTTAATCTTGAATGACATTTGAATTGATTGCTAAAGCATTTAGGTAATTGATTCACGGAACAAATCAGCTAGCTACATTGCTAGATGATCGACTCACAGGGTGAGACGACCGCCTCGAGTTCCATACGATCAGCTCACATGGTGAGACGGCCGTCTAGAGTGCCAACGGTCATCTCAAAGGTTGAGATGGGCGTTTGGAGAACTCATGCCGATTCGAGTTGAAATTGGCTATGGGATGAACCCATCACTCGGCTTGGTTCACCAGATGATCGTCTGGGTGAGCTAGACGGCTGTCTCACATGGGCAAGATCACTGGGTTGGACCAAGGGAAGGTTCCAGATACTTTCACATATTCATTTGGATTGCACATTACTTGGAGTGCAAGGAATTAATGTTCAATATCAATGAGAAACGAATTGCCAATTTTGTATGTGATTGGGAAACTGCAAAATGACTGCCTCGTAGTACAAGACGGCAGTCTCACATGCCAGACGACCATCTGGGATGTTAGATGGCCATTTTGATTGTCGTAGGTTGTGAAAATTCAAGATCTTGTTGTCCCTTCCACTCCCGCACAGATTGGGAATCCTGGCCCAAACCCTTACTATAAATAGAGGGCACAGACAATTGAGAATCAGTTTCTTTCACAATTGTTGTCATCTCTGGTTGTGGTAACCAAGAAAGCCCAAGCAAGTCCTGCCTAACTAGGGATGGATAGCAAGGGAGAGAGCAACTGAAATCATTATTGTGGGAGACAAAGTTGGTGACTAGTATGCCAACAGGAGGGACAACTCTTTCTTATCTATTCTAGGAGAATGGCAGGAGTTCTAGGCAGTTCGTGTGGACTTCCCTAGAGGCAAGGTGGCCTTTTCCCATCACTAAGGATGACATCATCAACCAACAGTTCATGATGAGAGGAGTTTCTACAGAATATGACGTTTGAGTCTGTTGTTTGTGGAGGAGTAGTTAGATGAGTCCTAGTGCAACTAGGAGTTAGAGTTCTGCATTGACTACAACGAGCAGATGTCACTGGACTTGCTCTGGGACCAGGTATATCCTCGAAACCATCATTTCAATATTCTAGTTATTGATGTGATCTGCTGGTTATGGGATTATGGTAGATAAAAAAATTTATTTCCATTGCCTACTCCGTAGTCATATTTACCTACAGTAAAGAGATACACCGATGCAAGCTTCCAAATTGACAATTAATGATTGCAATCGAAATGTGTGTTTAACCTTAAAAACAAGAACGGTTAGCTGAAACATATCGAGCATTAGACAATTGTTTAATTTTATAATAGTTGAGTATCCTAGAGTTATGAACGCAACAAAGGGACTGTATGGATCCAGAAGTTCATATAGATGAACCTAAGAGATGTTTCAACCATTGATGACATAGTATATATATGGTGAAAACAATGGAGCTATTGGTTAGGCAAGGAATATCAGATACCATACTATGACAATTTCATTTCATATGAGAGATCGTATAGTGAGGAGATATGAAGCATGCAATGCATTAACTAAAAGGAAAATGTTGCTAACCCACTGGATTAGCACTTGCACTGAAAAAACATGATGGACATGTGCATGATCACTAAGAATAAGATTCATGGGTGATTGGCTCTAAGTGCAAGTGGGATTCTGTTGGTAAATATGCCCAAGAGAGTTAATGATATGACGATTGTGATGGCATATCTTGTAAACAATTTGATTAATAATAATAAAGGCAATCTTCTAGTTCATTTTTCATTTAGTTATGAGACAATAATGAAGAATGATGAATGTTTGAAGAATGACATTACTCAATGACGTGTGTCATTGGGTTGATGGCTTGAATAATAAGACCATACAGATGTCAAGAGTATGTACATTCTTGTTATGTCCCTAGTCAGATGTTATTGTGGAAGGTTCATAGATAGTACTGACACATAATACTAGAATGTGTTTTGGTTGATGATAGAATCTCATCAGTCATGGTATGTGATGTCAAACCAAAACACATTGATACTTGTTAGAGAATAGTACATCAGATAGACCCACCTTGAGAGTGACAGATGGAAACTACAATTGGTAGTCAGAATCATCTCTCATAGTGATGGTGGTGATTGTGGTTCTTAGACCTGAAGTCACTACACTCATCACATGTTGTTTGATGTACTTTGACATCATCCACCGTGACCTTGAATAAGGGTTACCTAATGGTGAGGATTGAGTGTGACACATGGGGATGATTGTGAGTGATTTTGATAGGACTTTTCCTCCTCCTGTTGGAGTTTGATATCTAGGACAATTGATATGCAAGATTCATAAAAGCATGTGCATGCACATGTGAATCAATATATGATATTGAGGTCAAATATATCTCAGACAGACTACTCTTATTCAAAGAACATGGATTGAACATTGAGAGGATGACGATTCCATGTCTCGAGTTCATTCTAGACATCACTGGAAAAGGAATTATACAATCATCGAGGTTGTTCTCTAACTTTATGAATTACTTGGGTAGCAACAATGTGTTGCTAGATACCGCTCATTGCTTGTGATGTCATAAATCAATTATGGACATTTACTGCCAACGTAGCTTGGAACCTATAGGGTCACACACATAGGATGCACTTGAAATAGGAGTTCAACCATGAACATAGTTTAAAATTTATTTTGAATGACTTAGGTATTCAATTTAAACAACATTAGTTGAATATTGACTGACTGAACTATGAATTGACCTATTCAAGTGTTGAAATGATCATTTTAGTGTGTCAGGTAAATTGAACCAATATTGGGAATCTAGTCCTTGTACTAACTGGTTTAGAAAGTGAACTGATCAACTCAGGTCCAAGAACTGATTGACTCAAGTTATGAACTAAATGATTGGTGGATCAATTTGATTGATTCAAGGATTAGTGTTGACTTCATGTTGTGCATTAAATTAAATATTAATTCCCAATAGAATTGCAATTGGAAAACATGATGAAATGACTACTTCAAGTGTTGAATTGGCTCACATGAAAATCGATCGGTTCACTTGTGAAATGACTATTTTTTCACTCACAGGGCAAAAATTCATGAAATCTTGTTCCCTTTGACTCCCGCACATATTGGGAACCCTAACCCCGACCCTCTTATAAATAGAGGGGTATTGGGAGCTTATCAAATACATCAATTAGCTCTATAATTTTTGTCTTCTTTGGTTGTGGTAACTGAGAGAACCCAAGAAATTCCTACCCGATGAAGGGAAGGATAGCAAGGGAGAACAATTATGGGAGAGTAGGTTGGTGCTAGTACACCAACTAGAAGAGACAACTCCTTCATGTTTGTTCTTCTAGAATGCCAGGAGTTTCGGTTGGTCCATGTGGACTACTATAGAGGTGAGGAGGTTGTTGACTGTCACTAGGAGGACAAGGTCAATATGTTGTCTATGGCAATCAACTAGGAGTTGTTGTAGACATTCTCTGAGTGTGACTTGAAGAAAGCCACATACTACATTGAGGGAATTGTCGTTGGACTTGCTCAAGGATTAGTTATTACCTCAAAATCATCCTTCCCATTACATAGTTATTGACATGATTGTCTTGTTAAAGGGGAATATATTTGAAAAAAAAATTGTTTCCACTGCCTGTCTTGATGCCATGTTTCCCTACATATACATCTTTATGATGTCTTTTTAATTTGTATACTATATTTTCATTTGACTAAAATGATGATTAGGTTTTATTTTAAATGCTTGTTTGAATTAAATAACCTTTTTAATGTACATACTAAGAGGTGTATCCATATTGTGTGTATTACCAACAGAGGGTGCAGATGGTGGTTCTTGTCCCTGGATAACACTAATGTGATGCATTACTCCACTGAAGATTATGGCGTTGACCCCATAATATGTGGTTATGGTGTTGATACCATATACCTTGAATTTTATTTTACTTATTATTATGATGATAATTTGCATGCATAATCCTTATTGTTTATTGGATGTTCTCTGTTTGATATTTGAAGGAAAGTATTATTAATTGTAAACTTTCTTATTTCTTCATAAATTTTGTATCTTACAACATGAAGTATTCTTTTAATATCCATATGGATTTTGGTTTCTATTTTTTGTTTGGGAAGCCTTATTATATTATTTATTGTCTCCTTTTCCCCAATACTTTCCAATCACTATTATATGCACATATTGATTATTATGCTGACAACATCCACTTTATCTTCTCTTATGGGGTATGCTTCCAAACTCTAGGTGGAGAACAACGAGGAGTACACCAATGTTGACTATGACTTATCAATGTGTAGTTGATCTTTCTTGAGAGGTAGATTGAGGTGGTCGGTTTACCCTCTATAGCATATTTCCTTGAGTTTTCTTTTATGTAAGCTCTTTGTGGTGAATACAATATTAGACATAAATATTGTTATAGTTAGATAGTTGTATTTCATTGTTGTACTTTATGGTGAATGATATACTAGATACTTCAATTTTATTTCATCATCCTTTTACAAAAACATTATTATCAAAATTGTCTTTTGAAATATATCAAAACCTATCTTTTTGACTCTAGAAACTCTAATCTCATGATTAGGCAATTAAAATGCTTGGTCCTTTAGATCTGACCAAACAAGGTTAAAGTTATAATGTAATGTACATAGTTAATGCATGTAACATGAACAACTCAACGATAACTCCAATATATTTAGGCTTGAAAATAAATATAACACATTATGTGGTATTAGATTCTATAGTCAATATCACATATTATAATACACTCACATTAACATAATAATATTTATGTAGTAACATGTACGTGAATGCATGTAATGTGTCACATACGGTCCCTTTGCTACCCAAAATACACATAATGGCTAAGATACATTTAATATAAGGCACAATGTGCTTAACACATGACTAGCAATAATATTTGTCCATTGATATGAATGATGTACCATTATCTAAATAAACATTTACTTAATGGACTTAATAGGTTAAATAAGAAAATTCGTGCATATTAATATAAGGGAACTTTTTTGGTAACAATGTGAAGATAATTGGAATCTAAATAATAAATAATGATGGTAATTATGTAATGTTGAGCCAAAAACTATAATTGTATTAAAACTCATAAAAGCTTCACCTTATCTGAATAATCATAAATATGCTAATATCATTAAAAAAGAAAATATAAGGTAAGGCAAAAAATATTAAATTAATTATTAAATAACTTGAAATTTGGAAACAATCTCAAATTTGGATTAGTCATGCCTTAGTTATCCTAGGTATCAAATTTCATATTAATTAAAACTTGTTTGGACCCTCAACCAAAATAGGAAAGAAAAGGGAAGTTTTAAACACATAATATCCAAAGTATTAAATAAGTGTCAATGTTTTCTTTAAAATTTTCATTTAATGCATGTCATGCATATTAGACATGGTTTCAATGACCAATATTCTTTTTCTTCTTCTTTTTCACTGGGTCGGGTTAATCAGAGGGTCATGAGCTTTTCTTCTTCCTTTGACTTTTTCCTTTGTTACATTTACTACTTTCCCAATCCACACTGATCCTTTCTCTCTCATTGTCTCTATTTCTTCCTCTTTTTCCACCAATTTTAGTTCACTCATCTCCTTTTCCCCTTCTATACCTAGTGATTATATGTAAGCTAGGGTTCACAGCTCATATGCACAGATCAGACCTTGACACGCGCATCCCCTATTTCACCCCTTCTCTTCTCCTCTTCCCCATATTCTCACCACTTGGGGGTATCATAACTCTATAAAACTGACCCCATCTCTATCACACCACCTATTTCAATTTATAGCCATAATTTATGTTTCCAACCCCCTCCGAGTACCACTCCCTGACTCTGGTTGC
Organism: Alisma plantago-aquatica; assembly: GCA_963693085.1. Lineage (NCBI taxonomy): Eukaryota > Viridiplantae > Streptophyta > Magnoliopsida > Alismatales > Alismataceae > Alisma > Alisma plantago-aquatica. Next base: position 1,336,274,832 of record OY856412.1, read on the forward strand.
CTTTGCTCTGCAATATGAAGATCCTCAAGACTGGCCACGGTGAGGTTCCACGAGTAGTGGGTCAGTCTTTGGTGATCTTTCTAAGACATCAAGGAATAAATTTCCATTGGCTTGAGGTATATTTTATTCACCTACTTTGATTGGTTTTCCCTTTTAGTCTGCACTCGATTCCATGTGCAACCATCTATTTCTCACCCTCTCTTCCATGTGGGGTTTGTATGTTGCTCTCTAATTGATTGTATTGAGTTTCCTCGGGGCCTCAATTTCCATCATTCTCTCCTTTAGTGTTCTTGTCAAAAAGTTTCACCTTTTCCTGTATTTGATGGTGATTGGACTTGGCATAGGACATATTTTAGTTCCCTAATGGATCTTATAGACAAGTCTTGGCTCACTGTGTTCGGTAGAGCATTAGGAACCACTAGATCATTCCATAAGCATCGATCTGTAGTAACACTTGGATATAGATCCTTGGTTGGACCTCCTAGATGCACGTTCTTCTAATTCTTCAAAACAAGAGAATCAGGGGGTGATGTTTGTCTTTTGCCCCCAATTAATTTCAAGGCGTGTCCTGATTTCAAGGGTACTTTAGACTTTTTAGATTCTTTGACCTTTTTGGGGCACGCATGTTTATGATCGGATGTTTTTACCTAACAACCCTATCATGCGGTTAGGTTAGTAACACGATGATACATGGGCATCCATGTCTTTTCATAATTGTTTTATTTATATAAATTTCAATAAATCTATTGAACTTGAATAATTCATAAATAAAAATTGGTAGCTCTGTAGATTGTAATAAAATAATTTTTAGAATTGTAAAGTTTTTATCTCTCCAAGGATATTATTTTCATATCCTCATTCCCATATTATAAATATGTGCTTTTAAGGAGCTTTCTAATTGGTTAGATTTTCTAAAATTTAGATCTAATAATTTGTAAGTCAGAAGAATAAAGGAAAATATGCTATGAGCTTCGAAAATATGATCATGAGATCCCATATTTTTTATAACTTAATTTTTTAATAACAAAAAGTCAATTTTTAGGGTTTAAGTAATTAATGTGAACTTAACCCTAGTTCCATTTATGCATGTAATAGGTGGCTGGTGATATGCATATGGAACTAGAACTAGCTTGGATAATGTCTAGACTCTATCTAAGGTTTGTTGCATCTCTTTTGTGAGTTATATTGAACAAATACCTAATTTCTCTCACTCTCTCTTTTTCTCTCGATGTATGTTGCATTCTATTATCCACATTAAGCAATTAACCTAATTTTACCCTCTCTTGGTGTATGTTGTTGCATCCCTTTGTCAAATTCAGAAATTTATCTTATTTTTCTCTCTTGGTCTATGTTGCATCACTATTTTTCATATTTAGAAAATCACTCATATCTATCTCTTTCTCTTGGTCCTTTGGGACATAGTACCCTTTTTCGTTCTCTCCCTCTCTCTCTCTCTCTCTCTCTTATGAGAGGTTGACTTGTATGAGAAATTATGCATTGATATGGATCTTGTTATCATCTTAATTTGTTGGATTTTCTTGTTGGGCTCTTATTTATATCTTGTTCATTTCATTCCATGTAAAAACCCTAAACTGAGTATTTTATATCCTAACTTTTTTTGGCTGACTTTATGATCTTATGTTGCACTTTATTTTGAACATTATTGGATATATGTTTATGGTTACTTTGAGAATGGCAATCCACATTGATTTGGTGTGGGAGGGGGATGAACTAGCCACATGTTCTCATGCCTTGAGAGTTTACCATGTTGGGTCTTTTGACTCCACATGATAATTATTAGATGTTCTCATCCCTTATATGATCTTGACAAAATTTATTCTTGCATCTACATTGTGCATGGCTAAGACTAGTTTTATTTCTAGTAGTGATACATGAGTACAGCCATACATAGGGCACACTTTTTCTATCTCGATTGTGCTTTTTGACTTGTTTATATATATATAGGACGTGCTTATTCTACCCAGGGTGTGCTTTTCCACCCAATACATTTAGGCTAATATCCTTTGGTATCCCCACCCTACTTGAATGACCTTAGTCTGTTGTTGTTGACATGCACTGCTATGAATTGTAATATTATTATTATGTTATTGTTTTGAGGCAAGACTCTCTTATTCTTGATTATGATTTTATTCAAATTGTATTCTTTTTTTATATCCACTTGGATGGTACTTTTCCTCTTGGATGGGAAGCCTTGTTATATTTTATGTCGTTTTTCCTAATGTTTCTTAATTCCCAATTAATGCACATACCGACTTTTATGCTGACAGCTTCCATTTTGTCTCCTCTTGTGGGGGTATGCTTCCAACCTCTGGGTGAAGGACATAGAGGACATTACATGCAGACATGGACCTAGGTTAAGGATCTTACTCTTAGGAGATAGACTTGATATAGCTTATATATCCCTCTACTTAGATCATTAATGTTGTTTCTTTCAGGTAAGCCCATTAATGGAAGATTATTTTGTAATCTTGATATATTGAACATAGTCATGATCTATTATTCCGCTACTATAATTTGGTCTTGTATACCATTATTTGAGAAATGGAAAAATACACCTATCCCAGCATACTTTTTTTATTGTGTTTGGAATAGATGGGTTTATTCTTCAAATTAAGTAGGGAGTGAATCCCCTTAAATGTTGACTATTTCAATTTATCTCCCTAATTTGAACCCTTACCTTACATAGTCACCTTCTAACTAAGATGTTTACCCCAGAATTGACCTATGTTATTCATAAAATGATGAAAGGTCGATCTACTATCATATGAGGTAAACATAAGAATCATGAATAGTAAACCCTAACGTGATGAGACTTTAGTTGCTCATACCCTATGATGTAGGTCAGTTATGATATGCATCTAATATAATGAGGTTTGACTTGAGGGTGGAGTTAGGCTATGAGGATGTTGGAGTAGTATAATAAGGAGATCTTAATATGGAAGGAAAAAATGTCTTAACTTAATTCTTGTATTGATTTTAGTACCACCTTTGCTTTACCTCACATGATTTATTAACATCAAAAATTATTTTACATTATACTATTATATGTATACAGAAACGTTGTGGATTTTATTGATTCTTTCTTGATACAAGTTACAAAGAAGCTATTTATGTAGTCTTGGAAGGGAACCCCTAGTATTAGTTAAAATGGAAATCTCAACCCCAGTTTTGACTATGAAGTGGTGAATATGAATGTGTGGCATGATATCAAGGTCCAGTAGACCTACCCCCTTTACCCCCATATAGTGTGGGAAGTTGTACTACATGAATTATTAGTTTTCATGTGTAAACCATTGGTTGGTAGGTTAGAAATGCAAGAACCTAAAATACAGCTGTAGGTGAATATGACATGCTAGGTGGATGCATGAACGATGAACAACATAAACCCCTAAGATATTTCCAACTAAAAGATACACAAGTAACCCCGGTACCTTGATGTTGTTTGGCCTGGCTTATTAGGTTAAACCATTTTAGGAATGGAGAGTTATTGCTAAGTAGAGTAAGGATGGATGGATTTAGGGGACAAAATCCTCTTTAATGGTGGAGTGTTGTAACATACCGAACTTAGTTTTTTGACTCTAGAGACTCTATTGATTAGGATATTAGAATGCTTAGTTCTTGATATTTGACCAAACAAGGATAAAATTTTACCATAATGTACATAATTAATGCATGTAACGTGAATAACTCAATGTCAACTCTAATATTTCTACGCTTAAAAATAAATATAACACTTTATGTGGCATTAGGTTATATAATCAACATTAAATATTATATTACACTCACATTGTCATAATAACATTCATGTGTTCTACCATGTAACTGAATGCATGTAATGTGTCATATAAGGTCCCTTTGCTACCCAATATTCACTCAAGGCTAAGATATGTTTAATATGAGGCACAATGTGCTTAACACATGACCAGGAATAACAATTGGAGTTTCCATGTCCATAAATATGAATGATGTACCATCATCTAACTAAGTATTGAATTGATGGACATAATAGGTTAAATAAGTAAATTCCTACATAATAATCTAAAAAAAACTCTATTGGTAACAATGTGAAGATAATGGGACTCTACATAATAAATGAAGATGCTAATGATTTATCTTATAATGATATAATGATGATGAGCCCAAAACTCTAGTTGTATAAATCTCATAAAAGGAATCTTCAAAACCCAAATAGACTGGTAAAATTGTATTTCTTGGGTTGCATTTACCTTGGGTGCCAAATTTCACCTTATTTGAACAATCATAACTATCCTGATATCATTAAGAAAATAAATATAAGATAAGGCAAAAAATTAAATTAAATATTGAATAACTTCAAAATTGGAAACAAATCTCAAATTCAGATTCTCATGCATTAGTTGGCCCGGGTATCAAATTTCATATTAGTTGAAATGTGTTTATATCCCTAAGTAAAAAGGAAAGAAAATGTAAGTTTTAAATACATAATATCAAAGTAATAAGTAAGTGCTACTGGTTTCCCTAAAATCTACACTTAATACATGTCATGCATCTTAGGCATGGTTTGAATAACTAAGATTCTTTTTCTTCTTTCATTGGGTTAGGCCAATCTAAGGCTTGCCAACTTTTCTTCTTCCTCCTACTTTTTCCTTTGTTGCATTTATTGTTTTCTCAATTCACTCTAATCCTTTCTCTTTCCTCTCTCTCTGTTTCTTCCTCCTTTTCCTCTGATTTTGGTTCACTAACTCTCCTTGTCTCCTTCTAAACCTAAAGATTATATGTAAGCTAGGATTCACAGCCTCTATGCATAGATCAGACTGTGACACCTTTCTTCCTCTATGTCTCTCCTACTCTCGTCCTCTTCCCCATCTTCTCACCGCTCGAGGGCTTCAGACCTTTGCAAAATTGCCCCCCCCCCATCTCGCCACAATGCCTATTTTGATTTTTAGCCATCACCTATATTTCCAACCCCGCCTGAGTACCACTCCCCAACTATGGCTGGCTTCACTACAAGGAATCTATTATTTAGCTACAAATATTCTACCTGTATATATAAAATATGTAGGTATAAGATCATTTACACTACAAGTCACTTATGTGTAAATAAAGCAAATGTAGTTAATAGCATGAAACTTAATTGCTTACTCAAAATATATTGGCTCTCTAATGATATTTTATTGTTTTTTACTTCACATGTTCACATGCATCCCATAAATGTAACCCAAGACTCTGAGTAAAAAAAAGATAGGTGGTGGGTTTCCCCCTTCTTTCCCTCCTCCCCTAAATTCCCTCCTCTTTCAAATTTTCTTCGAATCTTCACCATCGTTGCTCCTATTTGCATCCTCTCCCTACTACTAGTCATCTTCCCACCGTATCCTTCAACTTCTACGTTGTGTTGAGATTGAGAATCAATATGAAGACACATTTATATCATCCAGCCTGATAGAGATAGGGTCAAGCGTCAACGCCAGGGGGAATAAGAGTGTAAGTCATTGATTTTCATGGATGCTCCTGTAATGGATATGTTGATGCACAACAAACTGGAAAATGCAACCTCAATATTCTAGTTTTTAATCTAAATAGAAAGGTCGGGTTGAGTGACAATGGCGAGGTGAAGAACTTCGTACACGACAACAAAGTTAGGGTACTATTTTATCCTTGTAATATAATAGAATCTAATTAAACTCCATGCACAACAACACCAGTGGCGGAACTAAAGGGGGTCGGACGGGGTCATGCCCACCCCCCCCCCCCATAAAAATATATATAATATATTAGTATTTTGTCAGTATTTAAGTTTATACTTTAGTATATGTACTGGAAGGTGCTCATTCTGCTTGTAAAAGACACGTTTCTAAGTGGATTGATTGTGTATCTCATGCTCTAGCAATCCAGGTTCGAGTTCGGCCAAGGCAAATTATTTTTTTGTCTTTTAATGCCCATACATAAAGTCTGTTATCTATACTATAGTATTGGGTCCCTTGTCCCCAGAATATGTGAAATGTGTATAGCTTAGTGGATTGTGAATATAATATACAAGCTACCAACTTGAGTTCAAAGCCAGCTCAAGAGAATCATTTCTTTTTTCAACGCCACTTACAAAATAATTATTGTATATTCTTATTTAATATTAATATTAGGTCCCATGTTATGCAATGTAGTGGCTCCTGATTGTAGTTAATCTACATGTATCCCAAGTTTGAATATTTCTTGAGACAATTTCTTTTCCAACTTGACAACGCCCTCTTACGAAAAAAATTCCCCTTACTTCATAATTGTGTTAGACTTTGAAAATATGCGTAATTCTAAATGACAGCTTAATGACAAAGCTTTCTAACCACTTTTTCTAATATAATTGTTAAGAACTTGTTGTATTCGAAAGGAGGTCAAGTTCTAATGGACCCCTGAATGTGAGAACAGTTTTTAGAATTTTAAGAAGAGCATGACTTGTGCTCCCGTGCTTACTTTGCCTGTTGAGGGCATACTGTTGTGTGATTTCTATATCATCTTTTCACATGATATCACACAAAATTTTGGTTCATTCTAATACTATTTAGCCTCTTTTCATTTTACTTTTGTCATCTTTTTGTTACTTTACTTATCGCATAACTTGCATTGCAGATATATCCCAAAAAAAATTGATTCTAGAGCTTTATTCTGCTAAAACAGCAGAATGCACGGCGTGTAGGACAAATGCATAGCGTGCATCTGGAGTTTCAAGCGAGCCAAAGAAAGTTTTAAAAAGTCGCACGGCGTGTACAACCGAAATGCACGGCGTGCGAGTTTCCAGAAATGCACAGAAAGACACATGCACGACGTGCATACATATGCACGGCGTGCACCTAGAGCGTAAATCAGCGAAAGAAACTTCTGGAAAGTCGCACGGTGTGCATATCTTCTGTGCACGCCGTGCGTAGTTTAGCCCGATGCAAACCACACTGTAGGTGCACGGCGTGCACCTAGCAATTTCAGAAATTCAAAAATTTAGAATTCGATTTTAAAAGGAGGGTACGCAAGGGGAAGTTATGTTCGGTCATTTGAGAAGTTTTTCTTGTCCCAGAGCCAGAGGAGAACAAAGGAGGGCGGTCTTGGAGAGATCTAAGGTGGTTCCTTGCAAAAGAAAGCCATATCTTCCCTTTCTCTTCTCCATTGTCTTCTTCAAGGTGCAGCCAAGCTTCCTCAACTTCGTGCAGCTTCTTGGGAAAGGAGCTAGTCCGTTGTTGAGTAGCTAAAGAAGGAGAATTGTATCCTCAAGCCGGAATTCTTTCTTCTTATGGTTATATCTTTGGATTTCTTTGTCTCTTCTCCTCTAAATCATGTTTAGAACTGCATTTTCTGTAACAAATCTACAAGGCATGGTTATGGACGAGTAATTCGCTGTTCTTGGGCATGGGAGAGTAGCTCCCATGTCATAGCAGGTATGGAACAAGTAATTTCGTACTAAATACTAGGTTTCTTGTTTTTCTATCATGAAAAGTACCAGTTTTATCATCTCTTGCATGTTTTGCTGGCCACTTTATATGCATATTTTCTACCTTCTTGCTTGATCTGAGAAGATGAGTAGGATTGTATGGAGGTACTCTTCTTGGAAACTCTTCCCTTTCTATGAGAGTGGAGAGGAATGAGTTGAGGAACAGGTTGTGATCAAAAATGAAATTCATACACGAGAGTGTGGTTTTTAGTTGTGATCGTTGCGCTTGCACCGGGAGGTGAAGTGTAACACAACTTTTCCTTAAAACAAGAGCTTATGTATGTTTAAATTATTGTGTTCCCTTGATTGCTATGATGTGTGAGTGAAATCCTAATGTCCAAGATCATTTAATAATTTTGAAATCAAAGCCCTTTAGTAATACTTACTTTGCTATTTTAAATCAAAATTTTCTACAATTTAGATAAACATCTTTATCTCTTTTAAACCGATCTAGATTGTTGAACTTTAGTATTGTTACGCTCAATTGAATTAGCTAAGCTCCTTGTGTTCGACCTCGACTACACTACCTCTGTATACTTGCGGAGTTTGGTTAAGTTGGGTAAACTATCCTAGTTGGATTGAAACTCATTAGCCTAAATAGCCAACAAGTTTTTGGCACCGTTGTCGAGGAGCAATAGTAATTTAATTGGAGTAATAAGTACTATTTACTATTCGAGACTATATCATCATTTCCATTTTTTGAAATTTCATATACCTTTTAGTTGTGTTCTTAATTCCTTTTGCAATTTTTCAGGTTGTATGTGTCGCTCACAATGAGGTCTTCACACATCTGCTTTGTTAGACCTTATAATTTAGTGTACTCTTTCAAGCTTGAGAAGAGCAAGAAGAGTGGAACAGCCGCTACTAGGAGGTACTCCGCCGTCACCATCATCACCACCATCTTCTTCTTCTTTTGTGGTGGCTACACTAAGCAATCCAATCATGGAAGATGACCGACCTTTAAAGGATTTCGCGATGTCAGTTGCCACAAATATCTGTGGGGCCATTGACTTGCCTGTTGTAGAAGCGAACAACTTCTCAATCGCTCCTTCTATGATGCAAATGATACAACAAAATGGTTTTGGAGGTACAACCAATGAAGACCTGAGTCTTCATGTTGCCGAGTTCTTAGAATATCTGAATACCTTCAAGATAGATGGAGTGTCTGTTGATGGAATTAGACTTATGTTATTTCCCTTCACCTTAAGAGATAGAGCCAAGGTGTGGCTTTTGTCTCTCCCGAAGAAGTCAATTAAAAGTTGGGATCAACTCCTTAATGTTTTCCCTGCAAAGTATTTTCTGCCTAGCAAAATAGCCCATTTGAGGAACTAGCTCACAAATTTCTCTCAGAATGAAGGAGAAATGCTATATGACACATGGGAATAGTTTAAAGATCTTCAACGTCTTTGCCCGCACCATGATTTAACAAACCGGCTTCTACTTCAAATTTTCTATAATGGATTGTTCTACAACACCTGGTTGACATTAGATGCCGCAACTGGTGGTGCATTAATGACTAAGTCTTATAGAGAGGCTTATGATATTATTGAAGATATATCACTAAATCACTGCCAATGAGGAGGAGATAGAGGAGAAAAATCAACCTCTACAGCAAGTTCTTCAACCTGAAAACAAGGAGGAAAACACACCATTGATGGCGTTGACCTTATTGCTGCCAAGCTAGATGTTCTTACACAAAATTTTGAGAAAATGACCACCTTGCCGATTCAATCCGCCAAAGCAACATGTGAAGCTTGTGGTAATTAAGGACATACTTCTTCTTCATATTTTTCCCCTAATGCTATTGAAGGAAACTTTGAGAAGGTCAATGCTATTGGGATGTAAGGGAATAAACAATACAATCCCTATTCCAATCAATACAATCCAGGCTGGAGAGATCATCCTAATTTCTCCTATCGGAATACAAGCAACACTCAAAACTTCCAACAAGGGCAGCAACAACCGCAACCGCAACAACAACATGCCAACTGTCAAGGGAACCCGCCGAGTTTCAACAATAGGGGTTACCAACAACCACAAAAATCCCAAGGTTCTTCTCTGGAAGCTATGATGGAAAATTTCATACCTAATGAAATGCAGCAAAATGAAGAACTCCAGGGGAATGACAAGCTTTTGAAATATGATATTGCTCAATTTTCTACAAAGGTGGATGGTATTTCCACTCACACCAAGATGTTAGAAAATCAAATAGCACAGCAAGCTCTAAACCAACAAAGGAATCAACAATCCAGTTCTCTTCCAAGCCAACCGGAAGTGAACCCAAGACAACAAGCTCATGCAATTATCCTAAGAAGTGGATCTAAGATCGAAAGACCTTCTCCATCCAAAGAGAAGAACATGAAGGTAACTGACGAAAAGGAGTCCAACACTCCTAATTTCAGCAGGGAGAAAGGTAAAACTGAAACACCACTTTCTTTCAAAGCCATTGCACCTTTTTCTCAAAGGCTTGTCAATAAGAAGGAAGACCAAAAGTTTAAGAATTTTATGGACATTATCAACAGATTGCATGTAAATCTTCCTTTTGCTAAAGTTATTGTTGAAATGCCTTCTTATGCTAAATTCCTTAAAGACATCTTCACTAAAAGAAGAAAAGTTGATCAAGTTGAAACAGTAATGCTTTCAGAAAGAGTGTGTTCGATTATTCAAAATCGTCTTCCATAAAAGGTTGATGATTTGGGAGCCTTTACACTGCCATGTAAGATCAATCATACCACTTTTGATAAAGGTCTAGTAGACCTCAGCGCCAATATTAGTCCCATTCCATTTACCCTATGGAAAGAACTAGATCTTGGGGATTTGAAGCCCACAAGGATGGCTATTGAATTAGTTGATCATTCTATTAAGTACCCAAAAGGTACAGTGGAAGATGTACTAGTAAAAATCGGGAAGTTCTATATACCATGTGATTTTGTTGTTCTTGATATGGCGGAAGCTCCTTCCAATCCCGTTCTTTTTGGAAGACCATTTTTTAGGACCGTCGGATGTCTTGTTGATGTTTGGGAAGGAAAGCTCGCTCTACGTGTTGGGGAAGAAGCTATGGAATTCTCTGTCTACGAAACCATGAAAGCACCCACACATGTTGAAGAAATCTATCTGTTAGATACCATTGATCCTATTGAGAATGATAATGAAGATAACACTGATTTGATAGTTAACCTTTATGATGATGATGTAACTGAACTCAACAATTCTGAAATCTATGGAGCTCTTTCTATTTTGAAAGAACAAACTATTAATGAAGATACTCCACTTGTTGATGATAAAGTTGATGAAAGTACAGTAGGGAAAAAGGTAGAACTAAAAGCTCTTCCACCTAGGCTGAGGTATGCATTTCTTGACCCAAATTTTACATCCCCTGTTATAATAAATAATGAATTAACCAATGATCAAGAAAGTAAATTACTTGCCAAGCTGTGTTTGTATAAAGACGTCATTGGTTATTCCATAGACGATCTAAAAGGCATTCATCCTTCAATTTGTATGCATAGAATAAATATGGAAGATGATGCTAAACCCACAGTTGAACCACCTAGACGCCTAAATCAAAATATGCTTGAAGTGGTAAAGAAAGAGATTTTCAAATTAATTGATGCTGGAATCATTTATCCCATAAGTGACAGCCCCTGGGTTAGTGCCATTCACGTGGTTCCTAAGAAAGGAGGTGCAACTGTCATTAAGGGAGACAATGATGAGTTAATACAAACACACATGGTTACCGGCTGGCATATGTGTATTGACTATCGATGTTTGAATAAGGCAACCCGCAAGGATCATTTTCAGTTGCCTTTCATTGATTTGATGCTTGAACGCCTTGCCAAGCATTCTTATTTTTGTTACTTGGATGGGTATTTCAGATTTTTTTAGATTCCTATTTACCCACCCGACCAAGAGAAAACCACATTCACTTGTACTTATGGAACATATGCATATCTCTGTATGCCGATTGGTCTTTGCAACGCTCCCGCTACTTTTTAGCGGTGTATGATGGCCATATTCTCTAATTTTATTGAAAATATAATGGAGATTTTTATGGATGATTTTAGTGTATATGGTGATTCCTTTGATCAATGTAAATTAAACCTATCTTTAGTCTTAGCCCGCTGTAAAAAGGTTAACCTAGTGCTAAACTGGGAGAAGTGCCATTTCATGGTACAATCCGGTGTAGTACTAGCACATGTTGCATCTAACAAGGGTATTGAAGTGGACATGGCAAAGGTAGAAGCTATTGAGAAAATGTCTACACCATCTTCGATTAAAGATATCCACAGTTTTCTAGGCCATGCAGGTTTTTATAGAAGATTTATTAAAGATTTCTCAAAAATTGCAAAGCCACTGTGTTCCCTACTTGCAAAAGATGTAGAGTTTGTGTTTAATGATGATTGTCATGCATCCTTTTCTAAGCTCAAAGAGGCCCTCATTTTAGCCCCAATTATTCAACCTCCAGACTGGGATTATCCTTTCGAGCTAATGTGTGATGCAAGTGATTATGCCGTGGGAGCCGTTCTAGGACAGCGGAGAGATAAGAAACTCCACGCAATCTATTATGCTAGCAAAACTCTTAATGATGCATAGATCAGCTACACAACCACAGAGAAAGAAATGCTTGCTATTGTATACGCATTTGACAAGTTCCGACAATATTTGGTAGGAACAAATGTGATTGTATATACTGATCATGCTTCCATTAAGTATTTGCTGAACAAAAAAGATGCCAAACCACGCCTTATTCGCTGTATATTACTTATGCAAGAATTTGATCTTGAAATCCGAGACAAGAAAGGTACAGAAAATAGTGTTGCCGATCATCTTTCTAGACTGACCATAGAAGTTGAGGATCTATTGTCAATTGAAGATCATTTGCTTGTTGAAAAGCTCTATGCACTGTCATTTACTCAAGCACTATGGTTTGCAGACATCGCCAACTTTCTTGCCACTAGACAACTCCCACCGAACTTGACGTATCAACAAAAGAAGAAATTCTTTCATGATGTGAAATTTTATTACTGTTATGATCCATTGCTATTCAAGCATGGGAGTGATGCGCTAATCCGTAGGTGTGTTGTTGAACAGGAAGTTCCAAACATTATTGTTGAATGCCATGACTCTCCTTATGGAGGACATTTCGTAGGAGAGAAGACTGCCGCCAAAATATTACAAGCTAGTTTTTATTGGCCCACATTATTTAAAGATGTCAATCTATTCATCAAATCTTGTGATAGATGTCAAAGGACAGGAGGTATATCCCACTGTGATGATTTGTCACTCAACTCTATTATGGAAGTTGAAGTATTTGACGTATGGGGAGTAGATTACATGGGACCATTCCCATCTTCTTGTAGATATCAATACATTCTTGTTGCTTGTGAATATGTATCTAAATGGGTTGAAGCCATTCCAACCCAAGCACCGGATGCCAAATCAGTAATTAAGCTTTTTCAAAAGATTATTTTCCCGAGGTTTGGAGTTCCACGTGTTGTAATTTTTGATGGAGGCACACACTTTGCTGAAAAACAATTCAACAATCTTCTCTCCCAGTAAGGCGTGACTCATAAGATCTCTACACCCTATCACCCCCAAACATTCAGGCAAGTAAAAGTTTCAAATAGGCAGCTGAAGAATATTCTTGAAAAGATTGTCTCTAATTCAAGAAAAGATTGGGCATTAAAGATAGATGATGCACTGTGGGCATATCACACAGCATATAAAACCATCATAGGGACTACTCCATTCAAGCTCATCTACGGCAAATCATGTCACCTTCCGCTTGAGTTGGAGCATCGTGCTTTGTGGGAAATTAAGTTCTTAAATTTTGATATGAAGAGAGCAGGAGAAAAATGCCTATTGCAGCTGCAGGAGCTTGATGAACTCCGTCTTGATGCATATGAGAATGTAAAAATTTACAAGGAAAGGACAAAGGCTTGGCACAATAAAAGAATTCACAGGAAAGATTTCCAAGAAGGAGATAAAGTCTTGCTTTTCAACTCCAAATTAAAGCTATTCCTAGGGAAGCTGAAATCAAAATGGTCCGGCCCATTCCTAGTGCTAAAGATTTTTCCATATGGAGTTGTAGAACTCCAAGGCAAAGATGGAAACTTCAAAGTGAATGGACAATGCTGCACACTCTATTCTCATGGAGAAGAAGAGGAGAAAGGAGCCTCTTACTCCCTCCAAGATGCTTAAAAAACTAGAAGAGTCTTACTCCGGACTCAAAATGGAGAACCTTGTGGGAGTTGACCCCACGTTAGGATTTTTTTTTTTAAGTTCTTTGAGTCAAAAACACTCTTTAATTCCGTTAATATGCATGTCATGGATGAATGTAATAATTTAGACTTGATTTCTACCATATCTATCTTTGTTTGTTGTTGACTTACTGCAATTTCCTGCAGAAATTACAAAATGCACGGCGTGTCTTTTGATGACACGGCGTGTCTTTTGATGACACGGCGTGCACTTCAGCAGAAAATGCATTGAAAAAAGTTTTGGAAACTAACACGGCGTGAATTTTATATTTGCATGTCGTGCACCTAGAGAGCTCAAGATTTCATAGATTTTTTGGAAACTCGCACGGCGTGCGTTTCAATATGCACGATGTGTACCTGGGTTTTTGAATGAAGAGTAAAAGTTCTGGAAACTTGCACGGCGTGCGTTTCAATATGCACGACGTGCAGCTGGGCTTTTGAATGAAGAGTAACAGTTCTGGAAACTCGAACGGCGTGCGTTTCAATATGCACGACGTGCAGCTGGGCTTTTGAATGAAGAGTAAAAGTTCTGAAAACTCGCAGAGCGTGCGAAATGACAACGCACGACGTGCACCTGGGCAAAATTTTGATCGAGAATGCATTTTCAAGAGCCTGCACGTCGTGCATCTGGACGTTCAAGCCTATTCACAAAAGGGATTTTTAAGATGAACACGTCATGCAATCCAAGTGCACGTCGTGCACTTTTTTGTTAAGTTTAGTCAAAAAGAGTTGGAATGCACGACCTAACACTCCAACCCTAGCAGTCGTGCACTCCAACTCCATCAGCCGTGCGCAGCCGCCGTCTTCTCTGAGCATGTGCACCACACACGTCGTTCCGCCGCTCAAGCAGTCGTGCACCTTGCCCACCTTCTCCTTCCTCCTGCCCCACGTCCTCTCTGTCGTGCAAGCCGCCACCATACCAGCAGCAAGCCGCCGCCATAGCAGCAGCATGCCACCCGACGTCCAGCATCAAGCTGCTGCCAGTGTAGTCGTCGTCCTCCGGCGCCCTAACCACCTTCTTTTTCTTCAAGTTGAGATGTACAAGAAGCAGCAGCTAGATCGTCGCCATCACAATAGCAAATCGCCGCCACGCAGCAGCAGTTCACCGCCACACAGTAGCAGATCGCCGCCAAGTAGCTTGACACCACTGTGCGCAGCTATACACCGCGACGCACCAGCTAGCAGCCCGACGCACCTTCTTTTCCCCAAATCCACAAGCAGCGGTGCAAAATCCACGGTTGCAGCAGATTTTTAGGTGCACTTCGTGCATCAAAATTGCACGTCGTGCATTTGTGTTCCTGAGCAAGAAATACAGTTCGTTTTGCACGCTGTGATCTCCGATTACACGTCGTGTACATCTCTGCTGATGTTATGTCACCAATCAAAAGAGGCTCAGGGCGACGTCATGGAAGAGCTTCTTCATCATCCGCACCTCCCGCTGTTGATGCGCCACCTTCTGCGACAACACCGACAATTTTTATTCCATCTACTCAATTTAGAGTTACGCCTGAGGAAGACCCAGATTACCAATTCCTCATCACCATACGTGTTCTACCTACCCGCTATGTTTGCGAGGAAACCCTTGACAAATTGGGTTTCAAAAATGAGGTATTTGGACATCTCATGTTCTTAGGGTTGCACCTTCTTTGCACTAGAGTGTGCAAGACCTATCCCCGCCTGATTTATGAGTTTCTGACTACTTTCAAGGCAATAGATGACCCTCATAACCGTCGTACACCTTATCCAAAAATCAGTTTTCAGCTTCTAGACAAATGTTTTTCTATGGATCTTAAAACGTTTTCTGAATTACTTAACTACAACTATGGAGGTTACACTGATTATCCACCCGCCTTCCATAGTGATTCTTTTTCGTCTGAAATTACTTTTGAAATGGTGCACAAAGCTAGGAATGCCCGAGCTTCATCAATCCACAATCCAGTTTTCAGGGTTATGCATCTTCTTTGCAGCACTGGGCCTTTTTCTAAGAATGAAACTCAAGGTGTCATGGGAAAACTTGATCTTTTCTTCTTATGGTGCATTGCAAAGGATGAGCAAATTAGTACTGGCTATTACATTGTCAACAAGCTCCTCAAGACCAAGAAAAAGAAACAAAGGGAGGCAGGTGACATAATGTGCAGTGGGGTGATCAGTCTTCTTGCAATGCAGCTGAATTTAGATGTGGCTAGATTAGAACCTGCACCAGGGAAAAACCTTGTAGATATCAACTATCTTATATCATGTGGCTTAATTTCAAGACATGGCAATAGCACAACTAAATTCAAGGTTTACATCACAAAGAAACAATTCATTCTCATCCCCGATGCAGCTCGCAATGACATCAGGAAAAAGGCCACCTGGAAGGTGGCGTTACAGCCGGAGGTCAATGAAGAGACACCTACATGTGGCGCCAGCAGCTCTATAGCAGTGCCTACACTAGCGGCACCCACTCCACTTCCACCATCCACCAGTACTCAGACTGAGTACAGTTGGATGATGCCAGATGTGTTGCACCTTTACGGGTACGTTCAGCAGAGATTTGACCAGATCGATACCTGTTTTGACCACATGAGTACGTAGTACACTGCCATGTACGATATGGTCAATGGGATGGATGCTTGGCATATCTCTCAGGACCATTACCCTGCCCCACAGACATTCCAGACACCGCCTCAGCAGTAGACCAATGTTCCACAATGTGAGTTTTTCCAGCAACCGCCATAGTTTTCTGAGCAACATACCGACGTTCCACAAGTTGAGTCTTTCCAACAACCGCTACAGTTTCCAGAACAACGGCCACCACAGTTTCCAGAGCAGCCCGACTCTTCCACACAGTCGATGGACATCCCCGACATTGTCAGCCGGTTCTTACCTGATCAAGGGAGCAACGGGGACGTTTTCTGATCACATCGATGATAGGTACCCGGTTGTGAACTCCAGAAGTTCGATTGATGCAGTGAGGACACTACAGATTTCAAGCTTGGGGGGGGGGGGCACAACCGGCCGGTAGTTGTAATTTTCATTTAGTTTTTCCTTATTTGAGTAAGTTGTGTCAGTTTTTGTTTCCGTTTTTCCATTTTATTTCATGTTCTGTTCCATGATGGTAAAATTAATGTGATTTGAGGCTATCTTGTTAGAATGAACCCCATCTTGTATGCTTCATCTTTTTCTGTCCTTTATATGTTTCAGCTACATGAAAAGAAAAATCAAGTGCATGTATGAATGAAATGGAAATTGAAAATCCCCATGTACATAATATGCCTTGTGTTTGTTGTTTGAAACCTCAACTTTTACATCTTTGACCTCACAATACATGTAACGGTTTCAAATTTTTGTGGATTAATCAACTTGCAACGTTTAGTAAAATATGGGATAATTTTTCCAAACCTTTAGTGCTTGTGAAATCAATTGTTCAGTGAAAAAACATCCAAAAGAATGATCGAAATCTTGCTAGCTTTGACACCCTTGTTGACTCTTTGGTGTTGCACCATCAATAGTTTATCATTACCCAACAAAAGATGGCAAATGGCCCACATATTATGCTAGCCTAGTGTGAGTCCGATCTGGCAACGATGGTTAGGTGATATGAAAAAATCAAAAGAGGGTAAAAACAACACCCCAATCGGCATTCCTAGTGAGCATAAGCCTAAATTAGCAGCTGAATGCCAGAAACCCAAAAATCCCATCATCACATCCTTAAGAAAAAGAGTTCAACTAAGTCTTGTTAATGTTAGCATTGGTTTCATCATCTTATATCTGTACTAGCTGAAAACTTTGAAATGTACATGCACTAATTGTTTGGCCTAATTATCCAAATTCTATTTAATGTTGTCAAGTTGAGCTTTTCAATTAATTTGGAACCAACCTTGCTGAATTTAATTTCTCCATCTTGGATGTTGAAAGTTTTGAGATGATAATAATGAATACAAGCACAATGTACATGGCGGGTTGAGTTGATTGCATATCATCTTTTCATTTTATCCATACATGAACTTGGTTTTTTATCCTTGAATGTAGCCCTGCCCTTTTTGCTTGAGGACAAGCAATAGTTCAAGCTTAGGGGGATTTGTTGTGTGATTTCTATATCATCTTTTCACATGTTATCACACATAAATTTGGTTCATTCTAATACTATTTAGCCTCTTTTCATTTTACTTTTGCCATCTTTTTGTTACTTTACTTATCGCATAACTTGCATTGCATATATATCTCAAAAAGAACTTATTCTAGAGCTTTATTCTGCTAAAACGGCAGAATGCACGGCGTGCAGGACAGATGCACGGTGTGCACCTAGAGTTTCAAGCGAGCCAAAGAAAGTTCTGGAAAGTTACACAGCATGTACAACCGAAATGCACGGTGTGTGAGTTTCCAGAAATACACAGAAAGACAAATGCACGGCGTGCACCTGGAGCGTAAATCAACAAAAGAAACTTCTGGAAAGTCGCACGGTGTGCATATCTTCTGTGCACGCAGAAATGCACAAAAAGACAAATGCACGGCGTGCACCTGGAGCGTAAATCAGCAAAAGAAACTTCTGGAAAGTCGCACGATGTGCATATCTTCTGTGCACGCCGTGCACAGTTCAGCCTGATGCAAACCGCACTGTAGGTGCATGGCGTGCACCCAAATGCACGGCGTGCACCTGGCAGTTTTAGAAATTCGAAAATTTAGAATTCGATTTTAAAAGAAGGAGGGAACGTAAGGGGCAATTATGTTCGGTCATTTGAGAAGTTTTTCTTGTCCCAGAGCCAGAGGAGAACGAAGGAGGGTGATCTTGGAGAGATCTAAGGTGGTTCCTTGCAAAAGAAAGCCATCTCTTCCCTTTCTCTTATACATTGTCTTCTCCAAGGTGCAGCCAAGCTTCCTCAACTTCATGCAGCTTCTTGGGAAAGGAGCTAGTCCATTGTGGAGTAGCTAAAGAAGGAGAATTGTGTCCTCAAGCCGGAATTCTTTCTTCTTATGGTTATATCTTTGGATTTCTTTGTCTCTTCTCCTCTAAATCATGTTTAGAATTGCATTTTCTATAACAAATCCGCAAGGCATGGTTATGGATGAGTAATTCTCTGTTCTTGGGCAAGGGAGAGTAGCTCCCATGTCATAGCATGTATGGAACAAGTAATTGCATATTAAATACTAGGTTTCTTATTTTCTATCATGAAAAGTATCGGTTATTTCTATCTCTTGCATGTTTTAATGGCCACTTTATGTGCATATTTTTTGCCTTCTTGCTTGGTCTGAGAAGATGAGTAGGATTGTATGGAGGTACTCTTCTTGGAAACTCTTCCCTTTCTATGAGAGTGGAAAGGAATGAGTTGAGGAACAGGTTGTGATCAAAAACAAAATTCATACACAAGAGTGTGGTTTTTAGTTGTGATCGTTGCGCTTGCACCGGGAGGTGAAGTGTAACACAACTTTTCCTTGAAATAAGAGATTATGTATGTTTAAATTATTGTGTTCCCTTGATTGCTATGATGTGTGAGTGAAATCCTAATGTCCAAGATCCTTTAATAATTCTGAAATCAAAGCCCTTTAGTAATACTTGCTTGGCTATTTTAAATCTGAATTTTCTGCAATTTAGATAAACATCTTTATCTCTTTTAAACCGATCTAGATTGTTGAACTTTAGTATTGTTGCACTCAATTGAATTATCTAAGCTCCTTGTGTTTGACATTGACTACACTACCTCCGTATACTTGCGGAGTTTGGTTAAGTTGGGTAAACTATCCTAGTTGAATTGAAACTTGTTAGCCTAAATAGCCAACACATACCCTATGTCATCTATAATGACACATCTAAACCAGGGTTAGGGTGTGTTTTAATGCAAAACAGAAAGGTGATCGCCTATGCTTCCCACCAATTGAAACCCAATGAAGCTATTTGGCCTACACATGATTTGGAGCTTGATGCCATAGTTCATGCTTTGAAGATCTGGCGACACTATATCTATGGTGAAAAGTTTGAAGTCTTTTCTGATCACAAGAGTCTGAGATATTTGTTGACTCAGGAGGATTTGAACTTGCGACAACGTAGGTGGATGGAATATCTTAAATATTACAACTTCACCATTACCTATCATCCTGGTAAAGCGAATGTCGTAGATGATGCTTTAAGTCATAATAAGGATGTTGTTTGTGCTACTCTGAGATGTTCAGTATGGGAAAACCTTGAACGTGTGTCTAGTTGGAGACCTCAACTCATTGATTCAGTGGATGAAGACAAGTTGTGTGTTCATATGACCAGCTTGACCATTACACCAACCTGGATCTCAAAAGTCATGGTTGCATAGCTGGAGAGTTCTGAGCTTGAGGAGATGAAAGCTTTAACTAAGAAACTACAATCTGAATTCTCTATCGAAGTGCATGATGTTGTCCACTTCAAACAAAGGTTGTGGATTCCTAATGTTGGTGATCTGAGACAAAAGGTTTTGAGTGAAGCTCATGGGTCCAAGTACACTATTCATCCTGGCACAACAAAGATGTATAAGGACTTACAGCAAAGCTTCTGGTGGAAGAACATGAAGAATGATATATCTCTATTCTTGGCAAAGTGCTTGACATGTCAGCAAGTCAAGATCGAACATCAACGACATGGTGGTCTTCTTCACCCTCTTGAAATTCCAGAATGGAAGTGGGAGAAGATCACAATGGACTTTGTTACTGATTTCCCCAAGTCCAAGAAAGGATATGATGTTGTTTGGGTGGTTATTAATCAGCTTACAAATTCTGCTCATTTCTTGCCTTTCAAAACCAATTACAAAGTTGTGGATATGGCTCAGTTGTACATTGAGTGGATCGTACGCCTAAATCGAGTACTTGTGGTAATAGTTTCTGATCGTGACCCAAAGTTTACTTCTCATTTGTGGGGTCAGATTTAGGAGGAGATGGGTACTAACTTGCGCTTCAGTACTGCTTACCACCCACAGACTGATGGTCAATCTGAGAGAACAGTTCAGATTCTGGAGGACTTGCTTCGTGCTTGTGTGATGGAGTGGGGTGGTGCATGGGATTGGTATCTGTCATTAGATGAGTTTGCTTACAACAATAGCTACCAAGCTAGTATTATGCCACCTTTTAAAGCTCTCTATGGTATACCATGTCATTCACCTTTACATTGGGATGATGTCGGTGAACGTTCTCTAGTGAAGACCGATGTCATGCAAATGATGACAGAAAAGGTGCAGTTGATAAAGAAACGCATGAAAGCTTCTTAAGACCTACAGAAGACGTATGCTAACAAGAAAAGGGTCTGATGTTAGCTTCCTAGTGGGTGACTATGCATTTCTAAAGATCAAGCCTATCAATTCTATTGATAGATCTAAAGTTAAAGGCAAGTTGAGTCCCCTCTATGTTGGACCATTTGAAATCTTAGATAAGATCGGCGACTGTGCATACCGCTTAGCCTTACCTCCTTCCTATGATAAGATTCATAATGTGTTCCATGTCTTTGTGCTAAAGAAGTATGTGAAGGACTCTTCTCATGTACTTACTGTTGAGCCTTTGGATATACATGAGAATCTGACCTATGAAGAGCTACATGTGAAGATAATGACTCCCGATTAAAGCAATTGAAGAACAAAGAGATTGATCTGGTAAAAGTTTTGTGGAAATATCATGGTCTGGAAGAAGCCACTTGGGAGTTGAGAGATGAAATGTTGTGTACTCACCCTTCTCTTTTTACTTGAGATTTCAAGGATGAAATCCTTTTAAAGGGGTGGAGTGTTGTAACTTAATAAATCTTAGATGTAATATCCATGTAAACCTTTTTCCCAAGTTTCCCTTTCATTTCTATCCTTTATATCATTTATGTTTAATTAGTGGAATTTATAGCAGTTTAGTGAAAATTCATTCACTAATTGTACCAATAAAAGGGTTAATGAACAAATACCTCAATAAAAGCTTAATTACCATAATAAAGTTCTCTAAACCTTAATATAACTTTTTGATATAATTTTAAAACATAAAATGATCCTAAGTTTCAAATTTGGTTCGATTTGGATGTTGTTTGTGCAAGTTATGCAATTTTAGGTACATTCTGGACTTTTATGAAATTTACCCAATTGGGAGGTTTTCTTTGCAAATTATCAACTGAATTTTAATCCTTATATATTCTCTTACCATTAACGAGATTTTAAACCATTGGATCACCTAGTTTCACCTTGGTTTGATGGTATTTTTTTCCAAGGGCATTATAGGGATTACCCTCTTTATAAATGTGCTTATCTTTAAAAACTATCAACCAATGAGGTTATTTCTTTCTTGAAAAATGGTGGGGATGGCCTAGAAGGATCTATGGGCTCTTAGGACCTATTTTTAATATCCAAGAAGATTCCATGAGCTGTCCTCTTACATGGCCATCAAGCCCTAGGCTAAAGACACATGGAAAGTCCCTTAGACACCTCATGCTTCACCTCTTTCTTTATATAGCCATGTCTATCCCTTCCCAACTCACAATTCAAAAACTCTTGCTCTTATTTTATTTCCTATAGCTTAGAGAATAATTCCTTCTATATTTGGCCACGAAGTTGCTATCCCAAGGAAATAGAGGGAGCCTACCTTGGTGAAGAAGGCTCCTAGGGTTTCCAAATTTCTCTATTAGGGTTTCTAAAGCTCCTCCTTGGTGATTTCGACCAAAACTAGTAAGTTGCCTCCCTTCCTTCCCTATGTTCATACTGTTAGTCTTCCTTACACCCTCTTACAGGTCGAAACCATGGACTTCCATGGTGAAACCCCACCTAGAACCCTAAAATGACTCATCTCTATACTCTTTTGCTAGGGTTTATCACCTCTAAGTTGAGAAGGTGATCTTTGTCCAAGAAAGGAGCTAGGCTTAGAGCAACCAGACCTTCTAAAGCTCAAATCCTTGCTGTTTCCCTAGAGGTGAGTTTCATAACCCACTTCTCATATATTGCTTGCTACATGCTTAAAATTCATGCATCTATGTTTAAAATCGATGATTTCCATCTCTATTTACCATGTTCATCTAGGGTTTTGGTTTCTTACCGATTTACCTTCTCTATAAGATCTAGTTTGGATAAATATTAATCTAAA
Source organism: Alisma plantago-aquatica (assembly GCA_963693085.1). Classification (NCBI taxonomy): domain Eukaryota; kingdom Viridiplantae; phylum Streptophyta; class Magnoliopsida; order Alismatales; family Alismataceae; genus Alisma; species Alisma plantago-aquatica. Next base: position 1,336,297,605 of record OY856412.1, read on the forward strand.
ACCATGATATTAGGTCGAATGGTTCTCTCTCTCTCTCTCTCTACTTATCTCATTTGGTTTGATGATGTGTCAGTTTCTGATTGGCCGAATTTTAATAATTCATATCTTTTGATTCCTTTGTCCAAAAACTAAAGTAAAACATGTCATGAACTTTGAAAAACATGTTATTTTCAATAATAATATTTCCAAGTATTGGTTTTCAGTTTTTTTGATGGTGGTTTTCTAGAAAATGATTTAATCACTTAAAAATCACCAAAAATACACTCTAATCACCGTAACTCCAAAATATGCAAAATTATATGTTTTCTTAATCAGAATAACCTAACTAAGTCTATGGTGATGTTTTCATAGTCCAAATCGAGGTTTTTCTCAAAAAGTAAAAATATGGGTTTTCTCTACCTTAATGCATATATATCATTCTAATACATGTATACAAATTGAAAATAGGAAAAATTGATCATGGACTCAATCAAGTGATTAAAGTGGGTAATATGAATCATAATGAAAGGTATGTGCTATGTATGTGCAATCCCTCTTTATGTATGTGCATTCCTTACACCCTATGTTGGGATAATTTTAGCTAAACCCTATATTTCCCTAATGAGGCTTAAATGAACCTAAATATTCTATTCTTGAATCCTAATGTTGGTCATGCCTCAAATTAGATTATAATTTATTCTTATTTGGGTCTTATACCCCACTGCCATGCTTATTGAATATTATGACTACTCTTACCATGGCTACTTTTTCTAGCATGTGGATTTATGTTCTATTTAATTTAAAGTAGTGGTACTTACGTACAACTACCCACAGAGGGCATGTAAATAATCACCCTGGGGAATGTCATATTCTCCCCATAACATTGTAGGTGATTGGGAATGTCTTATTCTCCCCTCACCTAAGGTTAGAGGTTTGGTAGGTGCCTCAACCCTACTTATTTAGGTAGACATAATTATCTTACATACAAATCCTTTTTGATATAATTGTTAATGGCAAGTTTCTTTTGAATATAGCCTCATACTCTTTTTATCTTCATCTTATGATGAACCCTAGCCTATTCTTATTTGCTTTACTTATCTTGATATCCTAGACTAGTTTTATGACACATAATTTTCTTTCTTTTCCCTTTTTGTTGGGTGCTTTCCCAACCACCCAGGTGCTGGTGCTAAGCAAGGAAAAGGACAAGTTTGAAGGAATTCATCTCAGGAGTAGATCTCAAGCTTTCTGAAAGGATGTCTAGGTTGTTATAGCTAGATCATTTTCTCTTATCTTTTTTCTTTTGGGAACAATCATGTAATGAACAATGAAAGTCATGTAATAGGCTTAGTACTTTTATTTCCGCTGCTATTTACATTTTGTAATGTATCTGGTGCATGCTTATTTACTTGGAATATTATACATGCATCCCCTCAATATTTTTTGTCTTTCTAAAAATATGGATGTTTTATACTTCCTTTAAATTTTAATAAGGAGGTGATCTCACCTCTTTACAGATGTATAAAGTTGGTTATTGAAAAATGTTAAGTTTTATGCTAAAATTTTAAAATTTTAGTTTTTATCAATCAAGAGGAAACAAAATATGTCTTTTTTTCCAAAATGTAGACAATGAAGTCTGGTACACCACAAATAGTGTGATTAATTATTTTATCCTTATCATCATATTTTCATTCTTTAAAAGAAAATAAAAGTAACATTCTGTCAACAAACTTTACAATGTGTATAAATTAGAATAGGAACGTTTATGCAACTTCAATGAATTTGTATATAATTAAATTCAACTAGACTACACAGTTGTACAAATTATATAACATATGTTGGTGTTAATACTATGGTTTACAATTGTATCATATAAACAATTGTATGACGAGCACACTTATAGTTGACACTTCTCTTGACTTCAAACAACAACATATGCCCCTCTCAAGCTTTAAAATATTGAATTTTAATGTATCCCTTGTGGATAATTGTTATTATATGTTATTATATTTTAGAAAAATTATCATTGGTAACAACTATTAAGTGTTATTAATCTCAATTTTTTTATATAAAAGATGATATTTTTATATGTATTTAAGCACATATGGGGTCGGTAAGGCGCAAGAAACTAGTTGTCAACTTGATCATATTTTTAACTGATTAGCCAAAATTAATTTGCTCCCCCCCCCCCAACCTTCCAATCCTAGTTCCACCCCTAGACAACACACTCTTCCCCCACCCCCATCCCCACACTTATACGCTCTTCACCCTCCTCTCACTATATCATCATACTTAACATCCTCTCCTACCCCTACACCATTTTCTTCTCCATCAACTCCATTTGGGTTCTAAAAAAGTGCAAGGATTGTAATCGACTACAGTTGCTAGATCTTGGAGTAGTGCAGTGCGTAGTACCATATGTACATCTTGAAACATACCACAAGTTTGCAACCCTATAGTCTTCTCCTTTGGCGTGATGATTCAGTACGAGGAAGAACTCACGCAATGAAAGTTCCTTTTGGATCTATGCTTTAACACAACTCCCCAGGTCGGTAGAAGCTTCATTCCTTATTTTTTTTTTTACAAAAGTAATTGCCTACAGAACAAGGAAAATCTCGATAATTGTTGTGGCGATAGCGCTGCTTCTATGGCCTCAGAAACTATTAAAATAAATGGTTTCTACCATCCCCTTGTTTAATTTTTGTCACTCATTTAATTATAATACAACTCTCTATCATCATGTGTTAAACATTTGATATTTTCTTCTTGATATGGGTATGGCATTTTGATGAAAACAAATGTACGGACCTTCATTCTAACAAGTATCCTACATAATAGTTGCATAATTCCTTTTTATTTTTTCTTTGTCGACCAAGTTTACATAGTTATCGATGTCCAATTCTTAAGTTTTATTATTCTTAAATTTTTCTAACTAGATTTTTAAGTTCATGTTATTATCGTTTCCAGCATAATAACATGAACTCACGAGGAACAACTCATGCAACTCATTGTAATTGCTAAGCATAACTGAATAACAAAATGAATTAATTTCCCAGCATTCTAGTCATCCACCACGACTTTTGTGAAACCCTTCTTCATTACGTTCTATTGTTTATTCACAACTAAAATGTGGATAATTTGACAGTATTTTTCTATATTGGTGCAGTAGTTTGCTAATATTTCTCCAATTTTTAATTGCTAGTATCACTTTTTTTTTATTATATCGTTTTTGATTATATCATTGTTATTTCCCTATAACTTCCCATGACGTCTGGCATGTTTTGGAGCACTAAATTCTCATCAATTGCAAAACTTTAATGTGTTTCACTTCAACACCTATTTCCTTAGTTCTGTCATTCTGTGTAACTTTTAGCTCGTTGATATCTTTATATATACAACCCCAATTATATACTCCAAATTGTTTCACTGCACAAAACATGGTTTTGATCTTTTTTTTTTAATTTATATTGAATCCTTAATGGGTAGTCTTCTTGTTCTCATATCTATGTTGTGTCTAAGCAAGGAAACCGCCTTGAATAGTCTTCTTATTATGGTTTGCAAAATATAATCCGATAAAATCATATAGATCTCGTTACATGTACAAAACATTATTTGTAACTGAAAATATGTGATTTTGTTTAATAGATTAGACGTATGGTTCAGCTATTTAGCTTTTCTTCTTATTCTGACAATGAAATCAGAAATGTGCTACGATATGTTGAATTTGCTTAAGAATGATGGGCATTCAAGAATAGGTAATGGGATGATCATTTAATATTGATTGTTATACATAAAAGTAGTCAATAAGTAATGTCCTATGTGGATGTTTGCTTTCTGGGCTGCCCGTCTCCTTCTATACAACTTTTCATAAATACTGATAAAATTCTATTTTATATATGTCCAAGTAATATTCTATGTCCTTACTGCTCTAATCTTAAATAAGATCTACTGCTACCTTACAATTTGGCCAAGCAACATTTCTTTGCAAATGAGCAAAGGTTTCTAGTGCTCAAACATAGGTAATGCGTTGCATGACCAAGTACATTTATGCACAAATGAACAAGAATTGTGTTGGTTAAACACATGTAACTTGCTTATAGCCAACTAATAGTTTATGTAAGTGGTAAACAATGCAACCAACAGATGGTACTCATATCCTTACATTTGGATTACATCTAATGAAACACAAATTGAGTAGTTTAATTTCCATGTTTCAGGTCTTATTTTGGGGAACTCACACTTTTAACTCCTTGTACGTCCAACCAAACATAGCATGATACTCGTCCATTCTAAATTTTTAGCATTTTTTAATGACTACTCATTGACAATATTGTCCAATAATTGCTTGATTGGTTGAGCTTTTATGTAGTATGGAATATTTCAAGGTATAGATAAATTCTACTAGCTCTTTTTTTTTTGTAAATTAGGTTTCTTTCTAAGATAAATGCTTTTAAAGCCTCTCTATTAGATCGGTGAGAGACCATATATAGGTGGAACTAGCATGCTATGCGTCATCCAACATCTAGAATCTACTATAGAATAGTTGTAAAGAAGCTTACGTTGTTGATCTACTAGTTCAAAAAATTATTCTTTCTAAATATATACCATAAGTGAGTATTTTATTTGAAGTTAGATAAACAATGAATTAATGTTTAAAATGTTTTTTCTTTTTTGTATGATTGCTCAAGTCTACAAATATATGATTCACTATGTTCATTATCTGATTCAAGAATGAGATCTATGGAAATTTGTCATTTTGGGAAATGGGGAAGGTCATGCTTATTGGAAACTCTATGTCTATATCTAGTCGTAGTTTAGTGTTTGGGTCAATGATGCTAGCACAAGTAACTAAGGTTATACAAGAACATTGCAACTACTCTTACTTTGATGAGGATGCTGAAAAATATGTACACTCTTATTTAGAACATAGTCTTGTCATTTTGTTCTACTATAATAGGTGTTTTCTAACTGCCTTGGTAGCTATCTACTATGTTGTTTTTAGATCTCTTGAGTTGCATCCTATGCGTCTTCAACTCTTATGCAATTTTGCCTTGACTTTTTAGATACACAATTATTATTTTCATTGGAACTCCTCAAAGTCTCAATTATATATATGTTCCTGGTCTAGCATATGTTTCTCCCTACTCAACATCCATATTTATTTTTATATGTATGTATTTTTTATTGCATTACAAATATGATTCTTCAACCTAAACATATTTTATGATATGTTTCATGTAGAAAGAATTTTTTATTGGTCACTGACTAAGGAATCTATATTTCACCCACTTGGTATATGGATCATGCATATGACATGACTTCTTGTTGTTGAATAATTTGCTCAGGGCCAATTTTTTTGGTTAACTTTACTTGAATCAGATAGTGAATAAGAGACAAGGTGCATGTTCAATATCATCATATACTTTAATTTGAAATCAATAAGGTGTTTTGATTTTATGCCCCTATCAAACACAAGCATATAATACTATATTTCTGCATGCATAGATTTTCAATGATATTTTTATTTATACACATACCTATACAACTTACAATAAAACCAAACACGAATGTGTCCTTGTAATGTGTCATGCATTTTGACCTTGTCCATATCAATGAATGTGTCCTCATACATGTGAGTGCTTCCTCTTTTATGATAGATATGCGGTTTTACTAGAAAAACAACATGCAAAACCGATTGCATGCTTCTTTTATATAAGAACATACTTTTCTTCATCCACTTATGCATCACAATTAGGTTCCTTTGACATCTTTTCTACTAAAAATTATGTTACTGTCGTGGCTCGAATTTTCAATATCTCCATTATGAATAGTTACATGACATGAGTTATTTAAGTGGATGATCTACATGACCTCTATTGGAGATAATCTACCTAAGGTAATGCACATTTATAGTCTTCTATTCTTTCTATTGTATCATGGTTCTTCCTTGTGACCTTCTATATTATGATTGTAATTTATGCAGCTACATGCATGGTTCAGTCACTCAAGGATCTACACTGTGCATGCTTATCTGATCCTTGTCATAGATGTACATATCTAGCAATTTACTATGTTATTATACTTTTTTAGATAATTTTGACCCTCTCATTTGATGGAATCAAGAGACTAAGAAAAAAAAACTATAATGCACAAGTCTAATATATGATATGCCAAAATGATATCTTCTAAAATCATAATTGTTATGAAAAGTCACCATGTTCTAGTTATCTTATAACAACCGAACCAATGGATGCAACAAAGGTGGACATGTAATTTTATTTTGAAGAATTTCACACTAACATGTGTGAACAAGCTTCATATATGTGTAGAGAAATAAAAAATGTGAAACTTTGGTATAGGAATTCATAATGCATCATGATATGTAGTAGTGATATATTATAAGTAATTTGAGTATATTTAGTCTCTAACTCGTGTCTCTACTTGAGCTCTTTGTTTTCCTAGTTGGTTGAGTGAAACACGGGTAGGAGGTAAACACTCTTCAAAATATTATGAGTATTTCTTTTTTAGCTCACAATAAGAAAAATAAGAAACTAGTCTCTCTTTCATTTTCTCTATTCTAATGCATGTCAGCCTCCTCTTCATCATCACCTAGTTTCTCAAGCTCCTTTGGTACCTTACCCTCCTACTATCTCTATCTCAAACTCCCTTTGTTTTTTGTGTTCTAATACATTTTGGCCTCCTCTTCATCATCACCTTATTGCTCCTGCTCCTATTCTACTTCACCTCCTGCTATCCCTATCCCTAGTCTACGCCCTTAAGTAAAATGGCAATAACTAGTGGTATGTTGGTTTGATTAGATAAATTTCCACTTTACTAGCCCGGACTACCTAGCATGATATTTTCAACCACTTGCACACTTCTAATTTAGTCACTTGAGTAAACAAGTTTGATGTGCATTAGATATTGTCCTATATTTCATCTAAATACAAACACTCCTAGACTGGAAAATGGTGAAGTTCCAACCAAAGTAAGAATTACCTATCCCATGAAATTGGAATGAGATACTTTAGAAGAACAAATGTAAAGATAATATTGATGGAACCTCAACCACAAGCATGCCCTAAATTAGGGAGACAAAGTACAATAGGATTGCACATACACATTATTAACTAAATGTAGGACCCTTATGAGTGATTACAAAGGGTATGGTTCTAATATTAAGATACTTTTTGAGCTATGAGAATTTCAAACAATTATTTATCCTATTTCTAATATGTAGTTGTAGTTGGCTTAAGGAAAAGGGCATTTTTCATTGTTAAATAATTTTAGTTTTAATTCCATGTTGTGGGTTTTGTACTATGTCAATTACACATTATGTAACTATATATTTGAAAAGATTCTCCATAATCAAGGCTCCACCCCATATTTGAACATATGTTATCTATCTAGATACAGGGTAGACCCTAGTTTGGTTGCTAATTCCCAGTGACTTGTTAGTGTATTTCTAATTGGGATGAAGGGACAAATGGTAAAGCAAAATTCGAAATGTTTGGTAGATTTTGCATTGCACATGATGTTGTATAAGAAGAGAAGGTACATGAGCAAAATGTTAGTGGTGTAAAATAGATGAAATCCAATATTAATGAGTTTGATTAAGGAATTGCAAAGTTTCAGATGGACAAGCAAGAATTCGAATAAAAAATTGAAGGAACTCATAGATGATAAAGAAACAAAAGTTAGTGGAGGAATTAAAAAACTATCTGCAAAATTTTGATAAAGTTTCTCCAAGTTGTTTAGGGAAACCTTCATGTTGAATAATTAGAAGAAGTCTCTTCATGATGAGAAAGAATCTCTAAAACAGGTGCTTCCCATGATGAATTTTTTCTTTGTTGTTAAAATATTCAACACTCAAATACATAAGTTCAAAACATTCATTGTTGGCATCCTCTAACTTCTAATTCTTTCACATTCTTTGGATGAAAAAATATATTGGAATGTCAAAAAAAATCAATCACCCTCAAGACACATGAAGTTTAAAAAGTTGTAGATTGATTAAAAAACCTAAATAAGACAACAGAAGACCTATCCAAGAATTTGAAAGAGTGTGAGAAAGAATATCAGGTACAACATCATTTGTCAAATTGTTTTCTTGCTATATTATTTATACATGTAAACCCCATTCCAAAGTTTTTTGATGAAAATTTGTACATGTTGACATATTTAGTTATATTTGTAAACTTCCTATATATACCCAACAATAAAAAAATATTAATTGAAATACATGCCATTGTAGTCACAAGGAAAAGGAATCCAAGGGATTCACGGTTATATTACATTAAACATTTTTTTATCAAAGTGTTTCAAGAATGCTCACAACTACAACTCCCATGATTGTGCTTTTTGTGGTTCAAGATAGATCTCCTAATCAAGGTATAAAAATTAGAAAAAGCTTGATGGCAACTATAGGGTCCATTTTCTCAATTGTTCGAGAGGGATATTTATGTGATATGAAATGAAGGCACTATCTTTGTTAGAGTATTATTTTATCTTTAACATGATGTATGTGGCACTAATAATTAGAGAACAGACAATTAAGGATAACAAAAGTCAATTTAGTTTCTAACTTATAAAGGATATTGAGGTGAATTGGAAGTGAGTTTCTCTTTAGAATGTGTGTTTTTGTTAGTTAGCAAATTGTGTCAAGCATGTATAATCTTTTTATTTCTTTTAAAAAACCATTGTTTGACTTAGTAAGTTATTGATATTACTTCTAATGTCATGAGTAGAGATGATATCTATAACTTCACTTGTTATCTTTTCCCTTTATATATATATATATATGTGTGTGTGTGTGTGTGTGTGTGTGTGTGTGTGTGTGTGTGTGTATATATATATATATAGAGTAGCGATTCAGTGAGAAACATCCTATGGTGAGAGCATGAGAGGCATTTGAATAACTACAAATTCAGAAATATTTTTTAAAATCCAACTATATAGATGGAAAAAGCATCATTTCGTTAACCTTCTCACAAAAAATCATTCCAATTAGACATTGTTTACATGTCCATATGTACAATATACACTTTTTACATCGAACGGTCAGCCTGAAATTCAATATAGAGTGTCGAAAAATATTTTATTGATGTGAATGATCTACAAATCAGATGGTGATGAAATTTTGTACGAAGGTGAATATTAAGGTATACTTGTAATCTATATATTTAGATTATAAAAAATTGATATATGTGGAGAGTTATTCAAATGTCTCTCATTGTATCACCAATATATGTTTCTTATATATATATATATATATATATACATGTAGCTTACATGTGTGTATGTGTGTGTTTATATATATATATATATATATATATATATATATATATATATATATATATACATATATATATATATATATTTATATATATATAAAGGATCCAAGGGTTGGCTTGTAATCCAACTTTTTTTGTAGGTCGTACTTAAAAGAAAAAACAATGGTAGTGACAAAAATGCCTTTAACATCACTAAGAGATGCAAAGAGAACAATAACAAATGCAAAAACTTAACTTGAACAATTTCAAATGAAAATGAATCATTGTGAGAAATAGTTTAAGTGGAAGAAAAAGCACTTGATGTCTAAATATATAAGAGGTTGTTTCATTTTAGAATGAGTATAATGGTCGGGATATGACATGTAAGATATTAAATCATCATTGGAATCCATGTCTTACTAGGAAGGGTAGATGGAATCCGTAGAGGTGGTTTTTCTTCTCTCTAAGCTATTAGGTTCTTTCCCATCTAGTTTCTTATCACTTGCTATTATTTATGGTTATATGTCATGCACTGATATAGGATATGAAAAATGTGACAGAACATGTTTAGAGGCTAAAAGATGAAATTTGTATTTTGTCTATGCAGTTTGTTTATGTTCAATTTACAAGTCGAGATCCAACTAAGAACGTTCACATGTTAAAGGTGAAAGGGTTATTGCTAAATTATCAAAGTTAAAGACAACTTTGTGATGACTGCATTAGAGGTGTCTTTGATTGTAGTGTTAGTCATAAAATGACCACTTTGCTTTGTTTTATTTTCATTTTATGTTAAAATATGTCATGGTACATTTACTTTGAATACTTCTCTAAGATTTATTTTATCAATCACATATCATATTAGTCATTTCAATTTTCAAGATATAAATAGTTGGAATTTGAAATGCACAACAATCAAACTTATATTGCAAACCCAATCCTAAAAGTATCAATACATTTATGTAAAAAGCTTGACACATCATCCATTTATGTAAATTATCAGCTTCATGGATCCATTTTAATAAAACACTAGCAATGCATGTCCATTATATTGAACTTCTACTCTATTATGTACATTGGACAATATAGTTATTTAGATTGGTTTGTTATTGTTGTATTACTTTAATTCTTAGTTAATAACATGACTAATTGTTTCATATGTACTTGTTGAGTTTGTTTTCAAATATTCCCCATTTCAAAATGGTCATCTCCTCAAATGAATGAATGTTGGTGGTCTGGCCATAAGTGATACACGACCACAATGCAGATGTTTGTGGTGTTTCTGCTTTATTATTTGATTCATTGAATGCTCTATTGGTTCTGAATGGTCATTTGATTGGGAGGAACAAATTGGAGCAGCTCATGTAGCAAGGGGAGACAATCAAAATAGGACATCAACACAACATACATGATTACGAGGTGTATAGATCAGGACGAAGAGCTTTCATTAGATGCTTCCAAGCTCATGATTGTGATTACAAAATAAGAAATTGAGGAGAAATGTCAAATGTATTATGATTCTCATGTCAAGTTGGAAAAGTTACTGAGATCTAGAGCATGGCGTAGATTGAAACTTCAGGAATGAAGTAAAGTTATATTCTCATTGAGGGTCATTGCATACATGTTATCATTTTTGCATGCATATTGTATAATAAGGACAAGGTTAATGTCCTCCCCATGTATACTCATTATTTTTATATAAATACAACTATGAAAATTGACATTATAAGAACAACTTGTTCTAGGTCAATATTGACTTTTATTCTTTTTTAAATATACTTTTGTATTGGAAAGTTACTTATTGCATACTTATCTCGACTACATATGTATGTGTAGTACATGATGTTTTTACAACACATTAAATAGATTATAATTGTTGTTACTATCATTTTTTGCTACACATGAGCTACATATATAATTGTAGTAAATGTCATTTCTCCCTACATATCATAGTTATATATAGGATTATAGTCATATATTTAGCTTAATTACAACTACATTTATACATGTAAAGACATTTTTAGTTACATTTAGGGCTATATATTAATTTATAGCCAAATGATCATCTAACTACATATTTGAAATTTGTGGTAAAAAGAATTAGCCACACAGCATTAACTATATATGTTATATGTAAGGATAAATATAGCAAAAGCTTTTAGCTATAAAAATTGAGGTTTTTTTACAAATTTATTTTGTCGTTAAATAACATTTTTTTTGGTAGTGTGTCACTATGCAGTCTGAAGATCCTCAAGACTACCTGGCCATGTTAGGTTTCATGAGTAGTGGATCAGCTTCTGATGATCTTTCTAAGTCATCAAGGAGCAAATTTCCTCTACTTTGAGGTTATATCTGATTCCCCTAATTTGATTGGTTTTTCTTTTTAGTTTGTACTTGACTCCATGAGCAAACATTTGTTTCTCTTCCTTTCTTTATTTTGTGGTACGTATGTTGGTCTCTGATCAATTGTAGTGAGTTTACTCATGACCTCTATTTCCATCATTCTTGCATGTAGAGTTCTTGCCGAAAAGTTTCACCTTTGCCTACCTTTAATGAAAATGGGCCTTGGTGGAGGACCTATTTCAGTATCCTAATGGATCCTATAGACAAGTCTTGGCTTGCCATGTTTGTTAGAGCATGGGGAAGCCACTGATCCATAGACACTAACTAGTAGTAACACTTGTAGATGAATCCTTGGTTGGACCTCTTAGACGACTATTCTTTTGGTTCGTCATAATAGGCAGATTGGGGGGTGATGTTTGTCTTTTGTCCCTAATTTTTTTCAAGATATGTCACAAATTCATGGGTGTTTTGAACTTTTTAGTTTATTCGACATTTTTGGGCTACACATGTTTAGTAAGCAATGATAAAGGGGCAGTCTTTTTGTAATTATTGAATTTATACAATCTCTAATAACACTATCAAAAGAGTGTGTCACGCCTGGTTCAACTGAGGTAGATATAAAGTAAGAAGAAGACAAATCAAAATGAAAGAACTCCATCTGACATGTCACCACTCACGGGTTGACCACTCTTTCATGCTGACTCATGGCATAGAATCAAGTCGTCACCTATTGCCATCCTCTTCCTCTACTGGCATGTCAAAAGAACCAACTTGAGATGCTTGTCTATGTCCCCTTCCACAGCCACTGAACTATTGGCTCTGTCCCAATTGCTGGGTCACTTCCTCATCTTTCATAGGGCAAAATAGCTTTGTATGCCCAACATATCCACACGTATAGAAGTTCTTGCTCTCATACCATGGCCTACACAACCCTATCACTGATGTTGATTCTATACACTTAGCTCCTACTGGTGGAAGACTATGTCCCCTGCCCTTACTGGGCAACCACTAAATCTGTGAACTGGACCTCTGTTGTGTTGGCAGTGCAAAAAAAACTAGGCTTCTCAAAGCCTCCCGACAACTGCCCTTGAGACTGTGTCAGCCTCTTCTTGGCACTCTTTTCCCGCTTCTCAATCACATACTATTCAATCCTCCTGATGGACTCCACAAACATTGCAAACTTCTCATGGTTCAAGCATTGTGACTGTAATTGTCAGCTTGACGTTTAGAACCTTCTCGAAATGCATGATCCTCTCCTCATCCATTGATGCCATATGAAGACAAAACCTTAACAGCTCCATAAAATTTTCTCTATACTCATTGATCGACATGGATCCCTGTCAGATCTACTTAAACTGACTGATCTTATCATCCAGATAGGTGTGTGAGAAGTACCTACTGATAAACTCTTATTTGAACTCCTAAATGATATCAACACCTGACCGTTCTCCTCTTAAATGGTCGACCAATGGCTTGTATTCCCCTTCAAAAGATACATTGTGTGCTTCACCTTATCGGCCTCGGGGATATTAAGGATCTTGAAAGCCTTTTCCAACTCTGTCAGTCAAAGATCAGCATCTGTTGGATCAGTCGTATTAGCATACTCCACAACACCAACACATCTCAGCCTCTCAAAGGTCTTCCCCACTCTTAGATATTCAACACCGGGGACATCTACCCTAGGATGAGGAGTAGGCATCCTATCTTCCATGTGCATCATCGTCGCCATAAACTGCCCAAACAAAGGTTGGAAGGTAGGGTTCTCTATCACATCCAGGTTAAACTAGGGCTCATCAGGCACCTGATCTTCTCTTGCATAAGCCCTCGCACCACCACTAGGTGTGGCAACACTACTCTCTACAACATGTTCTTCATGTTCTCCAGTCATCTTTTCTACTCTTCTTCTTCTTATGCGTAAGAAGAAGTCACTATAAGATAGACTGGAGGACATTAAAATAGACACAAACCCTAGTCCTAAGTCCCTGTAGACTCAGCGAACCTAAAGCTCTAATACCACCAAGTGTGACACCCGTTTCCACACAAAGCATGATTACTCAAAACCAAAGGTGAAAATAACACTAAACAATCAGATAACTAGAAAACATAGGTAATTAAAACGGATACATTAAAACACCATAAGCCAAAAAATTATTACATATGAGTCCACAAAGCCTACCACATGCAGCACATAACATATCATGTGGTACTTACATCATTTTAAATCAATTTCATCAACTTGTTACATTATATACTGATTCCACATATATACATGTACAACTATCATAACTATACAACCATGGCACACATCCCAAAACCTTGTATCGGTCATATAACCACAAAACATCTCAAAAACAACCCAAGTACCCGGATGTACAGGGATGACTCTAGGACTCTAACACCAAAAGACTAGAAGCACATCCAACCTTATCAGCTACTACTCTTGATGTTGCTCTTCCTCAGTTGCACGCCCTCTACCTCTATGCATGATCACCTAAAAGATGTAGAAACCAATGAGGTGAGACCAAACGTCCCAGCAAGAGATATAACTCTCTTCCAATGCTATTAAAACACAGATAAGCTAAGAACGTAAAACAACATACTAAGTAGATTGATCAGATTCGGCTAAATGATATGAAAATGATAGTTAAAGCAGCTTAAATAGAATAGGGGTTTACCCATGAATATCATAACAATCAATAATATAAGAAGGAATATGAAGAACATGTATAATAGTTGATTTCTCTTACTGCGTTATAATTCAAGAAATCAGTACAAAGATAAGGTAGAGGTTCAACCAATGTGAGATGTATGTCAACCTACACACATATACTACACATTTTTATTACGTATTTTATTATGCCCCAAGGATTTGAGATGTACCATACAAATCCAACTGACCACTATTAAGTCAAAATCAGTGCCATATAAGGTCCATGGAAGAGTCAGAATCCATGACCTCTCCAACACCTCTTGGTCAGCATAAGAGAACATTACAGAGATATATCAGTCAGTTGTAGAAGAGTGACATATAGTCAACAAAAGGATTAGCTCATGCATGGTCGTCCCATAAAAATACCTAGCCCACCTTGGTATAGGTAACGACTCTAGAAGAACATGCTCATGCATGGTCATTCTCAAAAGAAGGATTGGCTCACGCATGGCCATCCACATCACAAGGAGATCGGATCATGCATGACAGTCTCACACAACATGTAATTATGAATACAAGGAAATACTGGAGTTGCACCCCACATATTCAAAAATATGTGTTCTGAGTTAAACTCGTTTCACTAATCCAGCAAATAAATCTGACACTGGAATGGATCTATGGCATAGTGCAAACTACATGATTAGGTTTTACTTGATTAATTAACCAATTGGGTGATGTTTAGCATCAATCAAGCTACAACATATAAAGCTAAAATAAACTCTACAAAACTGAGGGTGTATTGCAACTTCAGAAGATATACAATGTACGAGGTGTAAGCTTGTCATACAACCACCACATGATGCCCACTACACTTCCATTCACTAGGACACCATCAATATCAAAGATCACCATGGGATCTCAATCCCTTAATCACATCACTTTGAGGATATCACCTTATAATAGGCATTAAGCCATCACCGTGTCATAGGACCTATCACGGTGAACCTTGTATGTTCATCACCACATTATTGTCTCATAAATGTGCATAAGCACCACCTTGTGTCACATAATCACCTCCATAGCATTCATGAGCCATGTCATACATATCACCTTCTAGTTTAGTGATTATAAACAAGAGAGAGAAACCATTACAATATGATGAACATCTCATGAGAGAGAAAGTAAACACATAACATAACTCAACATTAGGGTTAGGGCTCCAAGCTTAGCCAATTAGGGTTTAGTAGATGTATACAAACACTAAGCCCTAGGTGGAACATCTCCCACATTCTTGGGACACTTCAAGGTTAGGGATCATCATAAGGGTTAAGAAACAATTATCCAAATAGCACTATACGTGGCTCATACATGACTTATAGATGTGCTTTGATTAGGTACTCAAGCATGTGTCATAACCATACCTCAACCATGTGTCGCAACCACCACCACCATGGGTCGTGACCGCCGCCACCCTAGTGTCTCGACCGCAGACAACCCCATGATGTCATGACTGTGACAAACCAAGGAGGAACATGTCTTGATCCAACAAAGAGCCGGGTCACAATCTCAATAAAACTAGATGCCTCGACCAACTAGGGTTAGGGTTTCAACCAACTAGGGTAAAATATGTCGCGGCTCCAAGGACAAAGAGCCATCTCGACCACAACAAGGACATGTCTCGACATCAAGGCCCAACCATGTCGTGAACTCAGGAACCAAGGGCATGTCACGACCCTCAACCTATTGGAATTAGGTCATGGGCGTGACATTGGGTCAAACAACTCGACCCAAGCAAACCTAAGAACCAAAGTGTCTCGACCCAAGAAAGATCAAGGTGTAATGACCACCAATGGTCAAACTAATACCAAGGAAAAAGACCATCATCCAACCAAGATCAAAATAAAGGCAAACCTTGGCTGAAACAGAAGAGAATAGCATGGAACACTACCATCTTCGAGAAGGAAAATGCCTCTCAAAATAGTTACCAAAACCCTAACACATGAGCCATGAAATTACCATGCAAGGAACCTTAAGAAAGAGATAAAAACCATTTTTAGTACCATCAAAATCGGACCAAAACTTCATAGAACACTAAAACACTCGATCATCATGTATGCAACCAAAACCAAGGTCAAGAGATAAGGAAAAACTGCCATTATACAACAAACACCAAAATTGGATACAAAATTAGGGCTCTGGATTGCATCCAAACCAAGCATGATCTCAACATTATCCAAGTTCTAGAGTCTATCATCACCTACTAAAATGTTAAAGGAATATGAAGAGAGAGAAAATAGTAGCATGCATGTAGGAAAAGTGCATTTATAAAGAAGGTTAAGAGCTATATAACCCGCCTTAAGAAGATCACTCCAAGGAAGGCAAACTTCAAGCACACGATCACCAAAGATGATCAAGATTCACCATAAGCTCCACTCTCAGCCACAAGATCACCTTAATAAAGAGAACACACCAAGGATATCTTAAGAAAATAGGGCAAGAATCTCAAGGATGAACCACAAGAAAGAAGGAGGAAAAGAGAGAAGAAACTCCCTCTCACTTGGGTGTCTCCTTGTCAAAAGATGGCCTATTACCCTTGTGATAAGGAGCTTACTCACTATGTCAAGACATGGTTTAGGGCTGAGAAAAAGGGAAGAATATGTGGTGTTATTGAAAACTACTAGAGGGGGGGTGAATAGAGTTTTATAGATAATTTTAACAATTAATTACTCAAACAACCACAAAGAAAAATATTGGACAAGGAGACACAAGGGTTTAGAGTGGTTCCTACCTTAGCAAATACTAAGGTAGTCAGTCCACTACCCGGTTGCTTACCCAACCGGGATTTGAAAAGAAATTTATTTTATTACCTCTCAAGGAATTACATAAAATACAATCTCTTTTCCCTAAACCCTTCAAGCAGCCTTCACCTAGAAGTAATCGCCCAACTCGAAGCAGCCTTCCCTTGAAGTAGATGCACCAACTCCCGTTGCACCAGCCTTCTGAAGTAGCTTCCCGTGCGATAGCCTTCTTGAAGTAGCTTGAAGTCCCCTTCTCCTCCGAGAAGTCAACACTCTCCAATCCGCAGCCTCCAACCCTAGGAGTAGCAAGGAGAGTACAAAGAATAAATAGGAACAAGAAAGAAATAGAGAAATTACAACTTATCCTTTAAGCCCGAGGCTTGATATGCCTAGATCAAGCGTAAGATCTCCTAGCCAAGTATGTGAACTTGTAATTGCTGTGGGTAGGAGAATCTAGTCTATAGGACACGAGATTGAGCTAAGAAGAATGTAGGCCAATGATCACAGTGCTCAAATTTGCTTGCAAAAGATTGCTCAAGTATGCTCAAGTGTATTCTCAAGTGTAACAAGTCAATTCTAGTGTCCTATGGCTTGTCCTATTTATAGGAATGGCCTAAGTATGCTTAAGGACGTTCTAGACAACTTCTAGGGGTTTCTAAGTGCTTAACTAGCCGTTAGGTACAAAGTTGTTGTTTTAACAACGGCTAATTAGTTTATTCTGTAGTTGCTGTCAGAGACCATCTCGGTCGAGGAATGGTCGACCGAGACACCTACTCGGTCGAAGTTTTGTCGACCGACAGGCTCTCTGGATTAACGTTCATTTGCAACTGCCAACTACTTTGTCTGTTGTGTCTAACGGCTACTTTGGATCTTTCTCGGTCGAGAAGATGGTCGACCGAGAGTGTCTCGGTCGAGGAGTTTGTCGACCGAGAATGATCCTGTTTCAAGGTTTCAATTTAAGCATTAATTATATGTGTGAGTGTGCAAAGGTGATCCTAATTAACTGGGATGACATGTCTAACTATGGTGTTTGGCTAAGGAAAATATAACGCTTGATTTACATGCAAATCTAAGTACTTGTACATTATATATTTGTACAAGTTTTACAATATTGATTACATTGCATGAAAATATAACTAAGTAAGCTCTTGGATTTTCCCTTGCTACTTTGTCATCCTGCTTAGTCCTGCACACTCAAGTAGCTTGTTAGATAAATAAGAATGAAATGTTTGTCATCATCGAAACAAAGGGATTTATCATAATATCCAATTTATCCAACAATCTCCCCCTTTTTGAAGATGACAAACATTTTCTAAATATGAAATAAGGAAATATAAAGCATGTGAGTTTCATGCCTGAAAATTTTCCTTTTGTAGCTATTTATGTTTTTCAAGTGAGTGCTGGCCAAGATGTGATGAAACTCATTTGTATTTTTATATTCTTTCTCCCCCTTTGTCATTTCAAAAAGATATCCAAGTTGAATGTTTTATTTTTCTTCTCCCCCTTAAGATAATGCTCCCCCTTAATTAGATATCCTATTAGGAACATGGATTTTTATCTAATTTGTCCACAATTTGTTTCTCAATCATTCGCAAAGGATGTTAAGCCTTGAAATGATATGAGATTCCCTTAAGCATATGATGAATGTATATTGATTTCTCATGTATCAAAGGATGTTAAGCCCTAGATTAAATGAGAATCCTCTAAGCTTAGAGTACAGAAAAATGTCTCCATCAAAAAGCCCTATTTTGGGTAGAGAATTTCTGTAAATTCAAGATACCATTTTCAATAAATTCATACATTTCTTGAAAATTTTCAGCTACACATGGTGATTACAATATTTTTGTAAGCTTCTTCAATCAAATGGTTAAAGTGTTGATGATCTCCCCCTTTTTCTTATGCTTTCCCCTTAGATAGATATCTCAAATGAAAGTTTGAATACTAAGCAAATATATAAAATGTCCAAGATTTAACAAAGATGTATGCAATTTATGTCAATCTGGAAAAACAGAAACCCAGTCGGTCGACAATTGCTCGACCGACAATGTTCTCGGTCGACTAGTTGCTCGACCGAGAATGTTTCTGGAGAACTGTTTTGCATTTGGAAATTCAATTACAATTGTAATAGTTGCCTGTTTTAATTATTATTCCCTTCATTTGTTATGCTCTACAATAATGAACTTGTGATCCATATTTTGAAGATGTCTCATAAAAAATAACCATGTGAATCAAATAAAAATGGTAAATTTCATTCAATAGCATGAAGAAGATTACAATCATATAGAATTTGACTAATCATTTTTATTACAACTAGTACAACTCCAACACTTCACAGGAAAGATTTAAGAATTACATCGATGTCCGGATCTTTCCCAAGGAATGGCTCGGCTCCATAATATTTGACCAGAGTTTGCCAATCTAAAGCACTTGTCATAGCCAATGCATATGCTTCCAGAAATGTGGGAACTCGGTCAAATCGGAAGTGAGCAGCTATATCTTGCAATTGTATGGAGGAAAATTGAGTATGTGCAAGATCCATTGATGGTGGAGGTGGAGGTTGATAATAGTTGTATGAAGGGTTAAATGGGTTGAGCATGCCAGGATTTAAAGAATGCGGATATGCATCGGTTTCAGCCGGAGAAAGATTTTGCATTCTTTGATTTAAGTATGTCATGGCATGATGGGTATAGTTGAGTTGGTTACTGAGATGATATTGGGAGCCAACAAGATAAGTGAGAGTATTTTGGATGGGATCAATAGAAAGATTAGTAGGAGGAGGGGGTGGTGGTATATCTTGATGTGATGATTCTCCTTCTACTCTAGCCCTTTTATGACCAAAGTCAATCCCCATCTTCTCTACGGTGTTCTTACTTATCTTTGGTGGTCTACGCTCCCATAGGTATCCCATATCTTCAATGTTTAACTTAAGACAATGTTGAGTAATCTGGCATACAAAATCGGCATATGGTGGATTGCCAGAAAACTCAAGCATATTTTTAAGTATTATGCGAATGAAGTTGATGGGAATTTCTTTTATGATAGCATAAATTAGACACATACGGAAAATAGGAACCTCGGATTTATTGGCTCGTGGATGTATGTTGGTGGAAACAATGAGGTTTACTATTCTACATGCCGGTTTTAGGTTTATTGCATAATAGGTTCCCCTATCTTCATGATAGTGGTATTGGCTTGAAATATGGCTCTTTTTATATCACTAAGGCTAGTGGAGTGGTCATCATGGGAAAATAAATTTATTGGATTGCCGGTGGTAAGGTCAAGGAAATCTTGATATTCATCTATATCAATTTCTAGCATGTCAAGAATATCCCTTTCAGAAAATTTAAAACTATGCCCATTGACCATGGTGTAGAAGATTGTGGTTTCATTTTCGGTATGGGATATAAGATTGGCATAGAATTCGTTGACTACCTTAATGGAATAGGAAGGAAAGGATGGATTGATGAAGTCCTTCAGCTTTTGTACTCCAAAGAGATGCTCCAGGTCGACTATGTTGATGAAGTCCATCACTTCGACCGGGCGTCGGGGAAGAGGAGCTTTAGAGGAAAGCCGAAAGTATCGATCTCCAGCATCTCCGTCGACGAAGGCGATATCGTTGATGATCGTCAATGGCGGAGTGGCTTCCCGAGCTTCTCTTCCTTTTCTTCCGGCAACCTTCTTCTTTCCACGGACAGCTGAGGATGAAGCCATTTGTGTTTCTTGAGTGTGGAGAAGAAGCAAGGAAGATTTGAGGGTAAGAATGCTGAAGGATTGCACGAAATTGCACTAGAGATGGACTATGGAAGCAAGGAAATGCAAGTGTGAGTAAGTAGCTCGTTTTTGCGCTTATTTATAGAATTCCAGCAACCTGGTCGGTCGACGACTCGTCGACCGAGCGTTCGCAACGGTCGAGTTGCAGACGCGCCACTTGGTCCTCCAACGGTAACGAAAATGGTCATAACGGTCGGGTTGCAACGGTCATATCCAACGGCTATTTCTCGGTCGAGCGCTTGTCGACCGACATTGTCTCGGTCGAGCACTCGTCGACCGACAGTTCGTCCAATACTGAGTCTGTTTAGAATTTGTCGGTCGAGTGAGATGGGCTGACCGAGTGGTTCTCGGTCGACAAAGTCGTCGACCGACAGACTTACTGAGTTCAATTTTTGACTGTATTTTAATGCAAATCATAGAACATTTTTGTAGAGCATGTATATTCCAAGGGAGTAATAATATTTAAGGCTTCTAATTGCTACAAATGATTTAAGTTTAAAAATATGCTAAGATTAAGTTCAATAAAATAATGTCCAAATAAACAATTTTTATCAAAGTTTATTTTAGGTCGCCCTTGATTACGACCATGGCGCCCCTTGGTCAAATTTTATTTTAACCAAGAGGCATATTCCGCAGGTTTTAAAAAAAATATTCATACGTGAAGAGTAAGTTCTGCAGATGGCTTACGAATATCAATATGAGGCTCATTAAAGTGTACAAATTATGAGAACTTAGTAAGGGCATCAAATATGATGAAGCATATTAAGTGATGCTTAGCACAATGAGTATTTTAAAAAGTCGATTTGAAACATTTTAATCATTGCAAGTATTTCTAAGAGATAAATTTGCAATAAGAGTATGATAAATCTGTTATCCCTATATGTTAAGTTGAGATAGACAAAAAAAGATGTGCAAATTTGAGACTTTGGTCATATCTCAACTTAGTCTAATCGAATCAATTTGGGGATTTTGGAACCCATACCATCTCAACATTCTTTTTCCTGTATGGGCATGAGAAGGAGTAATGTCCAAGACGTGAACAATAGTGGCAACATATAGAATCAACCTCATATCTCTTTCTATGATTTTGGTCTAGGTTGTTCTTTGGTACAAAAGTATATTTGCCTCTATGTACATTCATGGATTGACTTGCTTGTGTCCTTCTCCAACTAGGTTGTTGATAGGATTTCTCCTTAGGCTTATAACCTAGTCCTCTTCTCCCTATTTGATGATAGGAATTTTCTAATATTCTATCAAGGATTCCATTGTTGCTTAACTTACTAACTTCTTGTTGCAACTTAACGATCTCATCCATTCTTTTCTTGATATCTAATTTTGCTTGGTCTAGATTGAATGATAACATATTTCTTTCTTTCACTATATTGTCATAATCTACATGGGTGCACAATATAGGTTGTTTTTTAATATCATTTATCTTTGCAAGCAGTTCAGTCTTATCTTGACATAAAAGATCATAGTTAGTCTCTAGAGTGAAAATTTTCACTTCACTATTACTTAGAGATGATTTCAAAGTACGATTTTCAGACATAATGCTATCTTTTTCAAAACCAAGAGTATTCAATTTAGCATATAAATCGTCATTTTCGGATGTAAGCTCAAGAAATCTAGCATTTAGATCATCATTTTCTTTATTTGATTTCTTTAATTTCTTTTTGCATTCAACATATTTATTATGTGTTTCTTCAATAATAGTAACTAACTCTTCTTTAGGTAAATCAAGCAAGCTTACCTCTTCTTCTTCTTCCTTACTTATTGTAGCAACGAAACATTCTTTATGTGTATCTTCTTTCTTTGACCTCCATGGACATCTAGACGTAGAGTGCTTTGTTCCTAAGCACCAATTGCAACTTGTCGCACATTGGTCCATGCTCCTTTTCTTGTGGTTGTAGTCACCTCCTCCCTTTATCTCTTCAAGACCTGGTTAGGGCTACTTGAAGCCTGCTCTGATACCAATTGAAAACTACTAGAGGGGGGGTGAATAGAGTTTTATAGATAATTTTAACAATTAATTACTCAAACAACCACAAAGAAAAATATTGGACAAGGAGACACAAGGGTTTAGAGTGGTTCCTACCTTAGCAAATACTAAGGTAGTCAGTCCACTACCCGGTTGCTTACCCAACCGGGATTTGAAAAGAAATTTATTTTATTACCTCTCAAGGAATTACATAAAATACAATCTCTTTTCCCTAAACCCTTCAAGCAGCCTTCACCTAGAAGTAATCGCCCAACTCGAAGCAACCTTCCCTTGAAGTAGATGCACCAACTCCTGTTGCACCAGCCTTCTGAAGTAGCTTCCCGTGCGATAGCCTTCTTGAAGTAGCTTGAAGTCCCCTTCTCCTCCGAGAAGTCAACCCTCTCCAATCCGCAGCCTCCAACCCTAGGAGTAGCAAGGAGAGTACAAAGAATAAATAGGAACAAGAAAGAAATAGAGAAATTACAACTTATCCTTTAAGCCCGAGGCTTGATATGCCTAGATCAAGCGTAAGATCTCCTAGCCAAGTATGTGAACTTGTAATTGTTGTGGGTAGGAGAATCTAGTCTATAGGACACGAGATTGAGCTAAGAAGAATGTAGGCCAATGATCACAGTGCTCAAATTTGCTTGCAAAAGATTGCTCAAGTATGCTCAAGTGTATTCTCAAGTGTAACAAGTCAATTCTAGTGTCCTATGGCTTGTCCTATTTATAGGAATGGCCTAAGTATGCTTAAGGACGTTCTAGACAACTTCTAGGGGTTTCTAAGTGCTTAACTAGCCGTTAGGTACAAAGTTGTTGTTTTAACAACGGCTAATTAGTTTATTCTGCAGTTGCTGTCAGAGACCATCTCGGTCGAGGAATGGTCGACCGAGACACCTACTCGGTCGAAGTTTTGTCGACCGACAGGCTCTCTGGATTAACGTTCATTTGCAACTGCCAACTACTTTGTCTGTTGTGTCTAACGGCTACTTTGGATCTTTCTCGGTCGAGAAGATGGTCGACCGAGAGTGTCTCGGTCGAGGAGTTTGTCGACCGAGAATGATCCTGTTTCAAGGTTTCAATTTAAGCATTAATTATATGTGTGAGTGTGAAAAGGTGATCCTAATTAACTGGGATGACATGTCTAACTATGGTGTTTGGCTAAGGAAAATCTAACGCTTGATTTACATGCAAATCTAAGTACTTGTACATTATATATTTGTACAAGTTTTACAATATTGATTACATTGCATGAAAATATAACTAAGTAAGCTCTTGGATTTTCCCTTGCTACTTTGTCATCCTGCTTAGTCCTGCACACTCAAGTAGCTTGTTAGATAAATAAGAATGAAATGTTTGTCATCATCGAAACAAAGGGATTTATCATAATATCCAATTTATCCAACAGTTATATCCAAGGAAAACATCAAAGAGGAAAAATAAACACTCACCAAGGTTGAAGATGACCAAGGATCACTACAAGCACCACATGTAAGGTTGAACCACCTCCAAAGCACCAATAACAGCTTCTTCTTCTTGCTCCACTAAGATCCAAGGACGACCAAGCAAGGAAGGGGAAATAAGATGGCTAAAAAATATCACTTGCATGGAGAGAATATGTTTTATATAGAAAAGGAGGAGAGAGGCAGGGCAAGAGATGAGGTGTCAACAAGATAGGGATCCAAAGGGACACTTGTCCACTCAAGAAATTAACATTCAACCACTTAAAGTCCACATGCATGAGATGGTGATACACTCTAGGTTGGATTTAAACCACTTTATCACCCAACATGGTCACGGTCGTGACCCACCAGAGAACACCATCCACAGTTGCGACATCACCACCAAGGACCACTAGGTAGAGACACCCCACACCAAGGTCATTGTCTCGATCCAAGACCACCTAGATGAAAAAACCACACCTAGGGGATGTGTCTTGACTATCACATCCTCCCAACAAACCCTAGGTCATGACTTTGGTCGAGACAAACCAACAAGCTTCACATGCTCAAGGCACACCAAACCCTAGAAACCCTAATCATCACTAAGGGTGACACTACTCAACCAAGGGTCAAACAAGGTACCCCAAAGCACCACAAATATCTCTTATGAATCCAAGAGAGATAAGGAACACTCTAGATGTCGAAAATTATAAGAATACCCCCACAAATGGGTAAATTGCAAATTTCCCCAAAATAAGCACACAAAGCACAAACATCATCCAAACAAGCTCAAACTGGAAACTTATGCTCTCCACAAGACCTAAGATCATCTCAAAGGATTATATCAAGGTCCTAACGACATAATAAAGCCAAAGTAAATTTTTTTAACCCAAAAACATGTCATGCGTTTCACAAAAAGGGTAAATTATAATCAATTTCGATTATTATCATGCACTAAAAATTTTCCCATTAAGAGAAAATGTGTAAACAAAACTACACCTAATATTTCAAAATCAAATTATTGTATATAACTAGTTATGTAAATACTAATATTTATCTACCAGTGATCATAATAATTAATTTGAAAATTTAACTTGAAACTAACTATAGGGGAATATTGTAGACCTTATTACAATCCCATGGTCAAAATTTGGGCTTAATCCGATTCCATTTGACTATGTAACTAATTGTTAGAATATAATGGTGATTTTGATCAGATAAAAGATTTTTTTTAATTATGTTCTTTTGCGCTTTGTTTGGGTCGTTGGATTGGCGCCCAACATAGAACCATATGATCATAGCTTCCCGCCAATGTCCTACTTTCTTCAACCTTTGTCCTCCTAGCACATGATTCCTTATTGCAATCAAATTAAATTTTCTCACAACTTCCCCAACCATTTCGAGAACCAATTCCACCTTTGCTTCGTGAGATCATCCCGCACATATTTAACCCTAGTTTTTTCCCACTGTGAAATGCCCAATTCTACAACCATCTTTGCGAGTCATTGTCATCATTTTTAGTCCTCACCTAGTCTCCACCTAATTAGTTTCTCCTACACCATCTACGGTACCCCAAGAATGCACCCCTAGTCTTCCATTGGGCCGCAACATACTGAGGTGGTTCATCCATAAGACCATCTAAAGCCATACGTTGCCACCCACTAACGAGGAGCCCTAGGGTCATGTTGATCACTAAAAGAAGTTAGGAGGAGCCGGAGGATGTCAAGAATATTTTCTAAAGCATGGTTGTGTGTTCAGTGAGGTAATGAACATGTACCCAATCCTCTATGTTACTACTCTATTTTTCACTCGGCCTGTGGCCTTGAGATCATCTTGTTCCTACGGTGGCTCGTGTAATATGTACATCATCTTTAGGATGACTGAGAAATGTGTTTTGTTGTTGAGAAGGCTTGAGATTTATCTCTTCCTCCTCTCACATATTTTTTGTGGGTTTCCCCTATTACTGCTCTGCTTCAACCTATCATCGATGGTCCTCTCCAGTTTTGGCATGTGACTCGCCATCTGATGTTGACCTAATTTCATGATGAATACTGATCAATTTTGGGCCCAGTCCCTATCCTCCCTTATTTCTATGACCCAATTGATCCTTATTCCTCCTGAGTCCCAGCATCATGACCTAGAGTGTTGGTTGTTCTGGTCATTCATATCATGCATGTGAGGACTCTCCAGTCTGTCCCTGCCCAATTTTTTGGTGGTCATAGTTGTTAATATAACTAGGTACATGCTCCTCTATTGAATCATGATTCCTAGAGAGACTTGCTATATGACTACTGGTCTTGAGACAATATGACATGTTCATATACCATGTTACCCAATCCATCAACCTGACACTCAAAATGTATGATTTGGACAATAGGTTAGTATGTTGTATGTGACACAATTGTGTATCTATCATAACATTACTGGTTAGAATCACTCATCCTAGGACCTACCTAAACAAATAGTTAGGGACCGACCATTATAATCCTAACTAATGATTGACTATCTAGTTGACATTAAAGCATTTATAACACAGAGTATATTCACTAATATGTCAATAGAGAGGCTAATAATGAATAGTAATATGATCTCTCCCCACCAAGTTACTTTTTTATCCCTAACTTTAATACTAGACAGTAAGTAAGTATGTATAACCCTAAATATGAAGTTTATATTATAAGGACATACACAAGTAATGTAGGTATATATATATATATATATATATATATATATATATATATATATATATATATATATATTGTGTGTGTATCTATATATATACACCTAACATAAGACTTAGATCACAAACTTATATGAGTCTATTCGAATAATAAAAGCACAAAACTTAAACTCTAATGTCATTGTGACTGATTTGGAGGGGTCTAGAACCCTAAGCCTAACAACTCATCCACTAAAAAGGGAAACATAATACACCCTAGTATTCCTCAAAACATAAGATCATGTGCATTCTCCTAAGATTCACCCAAGAGTTATACACATGTACCCAAAACACTTGTTGAGAAAATCATGAATCTAGAATCCTTGGATCGATGTGAATATCTAAGATCTCATAGAACCTTTGGGTTTTCAAGAGAGAAGTAGATCCAGTTTTAGAGAAACTAACATGAAGAGGATTTTGCCTTACAAAAGATAAGTGGGCCAATTGCTTTGAATTCATGATTATCTAATTATCCTTTTTAGGATAGTCCATTAGATGCATGGTCTAATGTTCATACATAGATTATTAGTTTTCAGTACAATAGAATTTCTACCTCAGACAGCTCGTGCTTAGGCCATATAAATTATCAGTTTCAAGTTATTATTCATGCATAATTGTTAGACATCAGCATGTGAATTATTAGAACTCAGAATATATTATTATAATTTATTTTAGCATGTTAATTCATTTCAATCATTTAGAATCTAGATTCTCTTTCAGGATATTACATTTAGATACAAAATTTAGAATTGTCACATTTATTTACTAATTGAGTTTATAATTCAGGATAAAATTTGTGACTTGGAATTCTAGAATATATTACATACTTTAGAATTCATCTCAAATAATTTGAGATACAAAATCAGAATGGAAACAGAATTTGAATAAAATTTAGAAATCAAAATAGAACAAGAATAGAAAATGACACTAGAACATAATTTAAATTATATACCAAGTCCTCATAGAATAGAAGTACTTCGGTACACAGAACAGAAGGCTTTTATGACACGGAAGGTGTGCTCACCATAGAAGGCACTTGGTGCCTCATAACAGAAGACATGTGACTCCTCATCACTCTAAATGAGATTACTCAAAACATAAAACATGACCAACATTATCTATTCACATATCCACAAATGCAGAAGAATTAAAACCAAATTTTTAATGATCATGAACAAGTTCTGAAACATTTACATAAAGTTCCATCTTTTTAGTTATCATATGCCATAATAGGTATTTGCATCTATGTCTGATGGCTTCAGCCACATCATGTATACAAAAGATATTCCACATGTACATGCCATATATTACAAACACTGGCATACTGCCAAAATCTCATGTTGATACAAGTATATCATCTCCAAAACACATCCCGTACTCGAACTTGAGAGTACAAGGATGACACTAACACTCTACTACTAACATATATAGTTGTCCAACCTTTTGAGACTACTGATCACCAGGATGCTCCTCTTATACAACACAATGTCGACCACATTACCAGAGACCACCTATATAAAACGATGTGGTGACCCATGGGTGAGACCCATGTCCTAGTGAGAGATATAACTCTCTCCAACATATATTGATTACAATAGATTCATTAATAATAACAGACTGAGCAGATTGAGTATTGAATAAGCAATTAAGCATATTGAATAGTTTAAGAATACTAAGCAAATAATCTTAGCAGCAAGTACAATTACTCAGATTTCATCATATAAGAAATGT
This sequence comes from Alisma plantago-aquatica, assembly GCA_963693085.1. Lineage (NCBI taxonomy): Eukaryota > Viridiplantae > Streptophyta > Magnoliopsida > Alismatales > Alismataceae > Alisma > Alisma plantago-aquatica. The sequence continues at coordinate 1,336,326,282 of OY856412.1, forward strand.
GTAGTATAAAGACAATACAAGGGCTAATCAACCAATATGAAATGTATTTAACCCTAGAAATATACTACATTGGTTGTATTACATCTTTTATTGTATTGCCCTGGGGAGTTTGAGTCATACCACTCAAACTCCAATTGACCACTATGAAGTGTTATTCAGTTTTGTATAAGATCTAAGAGTGTTAGTGTCCTAAGATCACTCCTCTGCCTAGTCACTATGGGCCAAAAAGGTAGTGACGTATTAGTCAAGCTACCACTATAGTGATGTATATTCAAGCTTCTAACACCTAGTCTTCCCTTGGTACATGTCACGGCACTAGTCACCAAGGTATGCAAAGTATAACTCTGCCACTCAGGTACAACTGCAGTTGTCCTCCAATCACATTTCATATATTATCACCCAGATATGAATGTAGTTATTCTCAAAAAGAGGGCTAGGTATGATCACAATCATCCTCCCTAACACTTGGGGTCAGGGTGACAAGCACCCCCATATTCAACAATATGTTCTCTGAGCTTCCCTTAGGAATACTCGTTTCACAATCCAATAAGTTCTAACATTGAAGATGGTTCAACGGCACAGGGCACTACATGATTAGGATTTCACTTGATTATTTATTGCCCAATTGGGTGAATTAAGTCTGCATCATACAGCCGACAAGGAGTGGCTCAAGTGGTCAAGCATGGTGTCTCCTCATGAAGGGACCTGGGTTCGAATCCCAGTTGCCGCCTTGATTTACCACCCTCATGGGCGTTCGGCCTACGCCACGGGCATGGGAGAGGGGGGGAGAAATCTTTCTCTCTTAATCCCAAGGTTGCATCATACAAGTGGGCATACAAACCTAATTCATTTCTAACAAGTGTACAAGTATTACAACTCCAATAGATATAAAACATATGAGAGACAAATCTTAACCACAACTACCTAATGGTATTATTTCATTGCCATTCATGAGATAATACTAGTCATGATACCATCATAGGTTTCAAATCCTTATCATAATGTTCCAGGGTTTTAACCCTTATGATATCATGAAGAGGATATTACACCTTCATTACGGCTTAACCATTCCCAAGGTCATTAAGGCCATCACATTAATCCCTATAAGATCATCATTAACTTTCAATGCCTTAGAACAAGGCTCAATAGGTCATCAATCACACATGTGACAGATAAGATTAAAATAGAAAGGAACTATGATGTTCAAATCGCATCATTTAGGGTTTCAACACAAGAAGTGAGTATTTTATTGTCACATTTAATCATTAAATAGTGTTGATTACAATCAATCACTACCACTTAATCACATTAGAGTTGGTGTAATGAGATTTAACACATTAAAGTAACACATCCACTTATTATGGTGTTTTATCGAATATGTTCATATGAGGGCAAAGGTAAGACTAACATTTACACATATTGAACGGTTGAATTCTCATTATTGGAACCAACATATTATACTATAGGATTCATTCTAAACCATTAGATGTCGAAACATCCAATCTTAACCATTAAATCGAGTTCATTATTCAAAACCATCAAGTAGAGTGTAGGTCTAATCCTTGAATCAATTGACCCAAGAAACCATCAGTTTTGGGCTTAAATGAAACAACTTTAAGGACCTAGATTCACCATCAGTTTTGGTAACCTGAACCACTATCGTTTGTGACACATTGTGTCACCATCAGTTGATAGGGTCAACACTACCATCATCTATCTTTATTGCATGTGGAGCTAATGTCACCATTGGTTTTGTCAACTTTTAGGGAACTTAAATCATTGATCATTAAGCTTCCAAAAGAGAATATCACTGAAATGAGTGTGACCATTGGTTGTCCTATCATGGAAACAAACGATACTGTCATTTGCCTCATGGAAGCCATTATCCTTCTCACTGCCCAATACAGCTCGGATATTCTATATCACAGTATCATTCTATTGGGCATCATGAATCGGATGCCTCAAGGTAGGTTTAACTTGTATGTGTTCCAACAAACCCACCAATAAAGAAACTTCTAGTTGTACATTCATCTGGTGAAGATACAGTAACATATCTCTCTTATGGCACACCAATGAATATAATTGTGCATTGTCTACAGATGATGATGAAGATGACTTCCTGCTCAATGCATTAGCTACCACATTCACCCTTCCTAGATGGTAGTCTATTGTGCAATCATAGGATTTAATTAGCTCCATCCATATTCTTTGTCTCATATTCAACTCCTTCTTTGAAAAGATATACTACAAATTCTTATGGTCAGTAAAGATCTGACACTTTTCTCCATAAAGGTAGTGTCTCCAGATCTTTAAGGCATGAACCACCATTGCAAGCTCCAAATCATGGGTTGGGTAATTCTCCTCATGTTTCTTAAGTTGTCATGAAGAAAAAGAAATCACATTCTTGTCCTACATCAGCACGCATCCCAAACCATTCTTAGAAGCATCATAGAAGACAATATAACCTTTCCCTTGTTCTGGTAATACTAACATTAGCACACTAGTCAACTTCTCTTTTAACTACTGAAAAGAATTTTGAAGCTTGTCATCCCAAGAAAAAGGAACATCCTTCCTAGTTAACTTGGTTAGGGGTAATTCTACAGAACTGAAGTCCTTGATGAACCTCCTATAGTAGCTTGCCAAACCTAAGAAACTACAAATCTCTGTCAGTGTGTTGGGTGGAAACCACTCTAGAACAAACCCCACCTTCTTAGGGTCTACAAAAACACCCTTAGCAGGTATAACATGCCCTAGAAAAGACAGTTCAGACAACCAAAACTCGCACTCGATAAACTTAGCATATAATTGGTGCTACCTCAACAAGGTCAACGCCTGTCAAAGGTGATGCTCATGTTGTTGGCTATCCTTAGAGTATATCAGGATATCATCTATGAACACAACCACCCATTGATCTAGATATTGTCTGAATACCATGTTCATCAGATCCATAAATGTTTTTGGTGCATTGGTTAGCCTAAATGACACAGCGACGTCATCTCACTTAGGTCAACTAGTACATATACAAAATAAGAAGCAGACAAATCAGAATGAAATAACTCCATTTGACCTATCACAACCTGTGGGTTGACCACTGCTTCTGGCTTACTAATGACATTAGTACCTAGTCGTCGTCTGATGTCATCCATGTCCTCTGCTAGCCTATCCAGAGGATCCTATATGTGATGCATGACCGCATCCTCTGCCACCACCACTACTAAACTATCATTGTTGTGAACCCTTCTAGCTTTTCCTTGGCTACTGAGTCACCTCCTCATGCTTCATAGGGAATGACCACATCATATGCCCAACATGTCCATACATGTAATAGGCCTTGGTATCATACTATATCCTAGATGGCTCTATCACTGAAACTGATGATGTGCTACAAGCTTCTGTAGGTGGAAAACTACAACCTCTACTCCTACTCGGAGACCATTGTGATGGTGTAAATGACCTTTTCTCAGTAAAAGTTGACCTCTTTTGTGACTGTGGTGGAGAAAACCTTGGCTTCTTATAGCCTCCAGAAGACTATCCTTGAAACTAAGTCATTCACTTCTTAGCACTAGTTTCACACTTCTCAATGGCAGACCTCTCAATCTGCATCACCGACTCCACAAAGGTAGAAAACCTTTCTCTATCTCCAAAGATAACACCATAGTAGTCAATTCCATACTCAGACCCTTCTCGAATCTACATATCCTTTCCTTATCTGTAGTTTCCATGTGAGGGAAGAACCTTTGAAGCTCCATAAACTTTGACTCATTTGCATTGATGATCATTGCTCCTTGACAAATCTTGTCAAATTGAGATATCTTCTCATATAGGTATGTATCTGGGAAGTATCGACTGACAAATTCTCACTGAAACTCCTCCCATCCTATCACAACTCCTAGACTTTTCTCTTCTTCTATGGCCCACTAGTGGCCAACACTGCCCTTCAACAGATATACAACATGTTTTACTTTGTCCTCTTCATGTATGTTCAACATCTTGAATGCTTTCTCTAGCTCGTTCATCCACATGTCTATGTCTGTTGGGTCAGAAGTACCAACATACTCAATCACCCCAACATGTCTAAGATGTTCAAACATCTTCCTGACACCTTGGGATTCCACATTAGGGATAGCTGCCCTACTTGAGGTGTTGGTGTGCTGTCTGCTAGATGTGTAATTGAGGTCATCATCTGTCTAAACATAGATTAAAAGTCAAGGTTAGCCATAGTTGGCGGGTCAAATTGAGGCATCTTGGGCTGTTCTGGCACTCTCTCACTGTGTGCCTGCCTCCTACCACCACCTCCTAGTGTAACATAGCTACTCTTAGTGTGCTCTTCATATCCTCTAGACATATTTGTTAAGCATAAGCTATGATTAGATACGTTGGATAACGTAAGAATAGACTCAAACCTAAGTCCTATGTCCCAGAAGACTCAGCGAACCTAGAGATCTGATACTAGCTTAACTGTGACACCTCGTCATGCTAAACGAGATTACTCAAAACATAAAACATGATCAACTATTAGCTAATCACATAGCCAAAAATACTAAAGAACTAAAACCAAGTTTTAACATCATGAACAAGTTCTAAAACATTTACATAAAGGTCCATATTTTAAGTTCTCATATACCTTAATAGGTATTTACATTTGTGTCCTATGGCCTCATCCACATCCTATATAAAAAAGATATTCCACTTCTACATGCCATATATTACAAACACTAGCATACTACCAAAATCTAATGTTGATACAAGTATTCGTCTATAAAACACATCCCATACTCTTACCTGAGAGTACAAGAATGACACTAAGACTCTGGTACTAACATATATAGTTGTCTAACGTTTAGAGACTACTGATCACTAGGTTGCTCCTTTTCTTCAACACGATATCGGCCATGTTGTCAGTGACCACCTAAAAAGATGTGGTGACCCAGGGCTGAGACCCATGTCCCAATGAGAGATATAACTTTCTTCAACATATATTGACTACAACATGTTAATTAACAGTAACAGACTAGGCATATTGAGTGTTGAATAAGCAATTGAGCATATTGAACAATTTAAGCATACTAAGAAAATAAGATTAGCAGTGATTATAATTACTCAGATTTCATAAGATTTTATCATATAAGAAATGTGTAGTATAAATACAATACAAGGGCTAATCAACCAATATGAAATGTATTTAACCCTAGCAAATATACAACATGGCTTGTATTACATCTTTTATTGTTATGCCCTGGGGATTTTGAGTCATACCACTCAAAGTCTAGCTAACCACTACAAAGAGAAATTTCATTCTATATAAGATCTAGGAGTGCCATTATCCTAACATTTCTCCTCTACCTAGTTAGTATGGGCCTAAAAGGTAGTGGCATATCAGTCAAGTTACCACTAAAATGACATATAATCAAGATGCTAACACCTAGTCCACCCTTGGTACAGGTCATGACACTAGCCACCAGTGTATGAAAAGTATAACCCTGCCACTAAGGTACGACTAGATTTGTCCTCCAATCACATTCCATATATTATCACTAAGATACGACTGCAACCATTCTCAAAAAGAGAGATAGGTATGACCGCAGTCATCCTCCCTAACACTTGAGGTCAGGGTGACAAGCACCCTACATATTTAACAATATGCACTCTGAGTTTCCCTTAGGAATACTCGTTTCACCAATCTAGTAAGTTCTAACACTGAAGACGGTTCAACGACACAAGGCACTACATGATTAGGATTTCACTTGATTATTTATTGCAAATCAGGTGAATTAAGGCCATGTCATACAAGTGGACATATGAACCCTAATTCATTTCTAACAAGTGTATAAGTATAACAACTCCAGAAGATATAAAATGTATGAGATACAGATCTTAACCACAATTACCTCGTTGGTATTACTTCATTCTCATTCATGAGACTATACTAGTCATGATACCATCATAGGATTCAAACCCTTATCATAATGTTCCAGGGTTCCACCCTTATTATATCATGAATAGAATTACAAATTCATTAGGGCTTAACCATGTCCAAGGTGATTAAGACCATCACATTAATCCCTACAATATCGTCATTAACTTTTAATGCCTTAGATCAAGGCTCAAAAGGTCATGAATCACACATGTGACATATAAGATTGACATTGCAAGGAACTATGATGTTCAACTAGCATCATATTAGGGTTTCAACACAAGAAGATAGTATTTCATTATCACATTTAATCATTCAAGGGGAGTGATTACAATCAATCACTACCACTTAATCACATCTGAGTTGGTGTAACGAGCTTTAACACATTAAAGTTACACATTCACTTATTATGGTGTTTTATCAAATATGTTCATATGAGGGCAAAGGTAAGACTAAAAATTACACGTATTGAAAGATAGAATTCTCATTATTAGAACCAACATATTATACTATAGGATTCATCATAAACCATTAGATATTGAAACATCCAATCTTAACCATTAAATCAGGTTCATTATTCAAAATCATCAAGAGTGTAGGTCTATTCCTTGAATCAATTGACCCAAGAAACCATCAGTTTAGGGCTTAACTGAAATGACATTAAAGACCTACATTCACCATCAGTTGTGGTAACCTAAACCACCATCAGTTGTGATACATTATGTCACCATCAGTTGATAGGGTCAACACTACTATCATCTATCTCCATCGTATGTGGAGCTAATATTACTGTCGGTTTTGTCAACTTTTAGGACACTGAAATCATTGATCATTAAGATTCAAAAGGAGCCTAAAACTGACCTGAGGTGTGGCCATTGGTCATCGTTGTCAGTTGTCACAAAGGTATGGCCATCGGTTCATGTGTAAAGAAGAAAATAGCTTAGAAACCTAAGTATAGGTCATCATTTGAGAGGTGCTTAGAACTGTAGGTTGCCATACCAACCTGATCTAAGTCTTCTTATACCTTAGGAAGAACGTGCAAATAGTTTTAGGTTCATCTAGAGCTAGAAACCAAGCAATGAACAACATAAAAATTGAAACTCTAGGCAAGCATAGCTTCTAAGTGCTTAGATCTTCGTTTTAGAGACATGAGTAAGCAAGCTTGTAGTAAGCAACGAAAGTGAAGAGGGTTATAAATCACCTCTAGGAAGAAGTCCAGATTCCAAGAAGAAAGAAAACTTGATAAAGAAGGTAAAAATCCCAAGTAGAAGCTCTGAACTCGGCCAAGTATCACCTTTCTCCATAAGGGAAGCAAACCCTAGGTAGGAGCAAGAAAGGTAGGTTCTTTGAGCTTTAGAGCAAACTTTACCATGGAAAAGCATGGTTCTGTCTAGGAAGAATGTAGGAGTAAGAAAATTAGTAAAAGAAATGAAGGAGATAAGGATAAACTTACTATCTTAGGTCAAGATCACCAAAAGGAAGCTTCACAAACCCTACATGAGGGTAGATCTGAACCCTTGCAACTCCAGCAAGAAGATCGATTGTCTTCTTCTACCTTGGGCACCTCCTATGCCACCAAATAGGGGAAATACAATCTTTGGAGAGAGAATAAGATATGGGGAACCAAAGGTTTCATTTGGGTGCTTAAGGATCTGTATATAAAGCTTATGGATAAGGGAGAGAAGAAGCTTGAGGTGTCCTAGTAGCTCTCCATGTGTCCATGTCTTAGAGCTTCCACGACCATGCAATAGAAATTCCATCAATTGCATAGACCTGCTAGGAAATTTTTTGTTGTCTTCCTAGGACAAACATCGAACTCCAAGCAAAGGAACCATTGGTTCATTGGTCCCTTAGTCACTTAAGTGGTGAACAATCAGTTGACCGCCTCTTTTAAGTGAACCACTGGTCCAAGTAAACCAAAACTAGAAAACCATCAACCCTCATCCTTTTAGGGATGACCATCAGTTTTCTTATCACCACGATAACTATAGGACCCCAACCAAACATAAGGACCATCGAGCTATGGCCTCAAAGGTAGCTCATCCATGAAGGGGTAAAACCCTAACACACCATAGAAGTGAATCACCGCCAAACAAAGGTTCAATCAAGTGCCCCGTGGCTCAACAAGATCAAGAATGATAAGAAAACATCTAAGTAACATAACGAATGTGACAAATTGCAAGTAAAGCCTCTCATATGGGTAAATTGTAAAAAAAAACCAAAATGTACATAAAATTACATAACTCGAACAAATAGTGTCCAAATTGGTCCAAATTTGAAACTTAATCATGTCATATGATATCAAAACACTTAATATTGTCATATGATATCAAATCATATCACAAGGTTATGTTAAGGTTTAAAGTACTTCAGTTATGATAATTAAGTGTGTTCAACATTTTAAGAAAGGTCAGGGGTCTTACAAGACACCTCGGTGTCACCAGAAGGCAATTATGCCACAAAAGGTGTGTTACACCATAGAAGGAACATAGTGCCACAGAGGATGAGATATTGTATAATAGTGGCCACAAAAAGATAAAATATGTAAATAAAAGATGCAAAGAAAGATGTTGAGTATAGTTGCAGATGACAAGTTTTTATAATGTAGTTATATCTATTATGTTATAGAATTCAATGCCACTTACTCTAACCTATAATTATTTTCTTTGAGAATGGTTGGGGATGAAAAGTCCACATATAGTGAGGAGTAGTCTATGGGATCCTTGAAGGAGTTTCAGATTTAATAAAGTAGGGTAACTATCACTGGTGGGACATTATCTTAGGTGATCCTCCCAGATCAAGATTTTACCTTTTCCTTCTAGTTCATGTAGGGAGATGTAACTCCTAGACACAAAATTTCATAATGTTGGACTTCACCTCTTTTATTTAGTTACTATGGTTAGTTTACATGTTATTGGATGTCAAATGTGTGATGTTTGCACCAGAAAATTATAATATGTGTGTTGATGCTTCCTCATATGATTTTGTAGTTGATAAATGGGCAAGCGTTATAGTTAACCACCACCATTTTTGAATGTTTATATTAACTATCGGGTTGTAAATCATATTCTTTGTTGAATTTTTCACAATAGCATGTCAGATTATATATACATCCAGATTTCATGCTTCTAGTAATTCATTCCCTTGTTATTGTTGTGATTCTATATACACAACAAGTTGGGAGGCTTCATGATGAAGTAGTCATGAAACTTGTGATGAGCAGCAATAAATTAACACCTCTACAAAAAAATAACATATAATGAAAGTAATAATTGTAAACATAAAACAAATTTCATTCCAAGCAATAATAATCTACTCAAGTTTTATCGAGATATAGCCTAAAATTTTAGGGGTAGGTTTTTGTTACTCAAACTCCAAATATCCAAATGAAACAAATATTGAATGTTTGGAGGAAGGATTTTGTCCCCGCATTCCTTCATACACTATACTATAAGTGATAAGAAAAGATTAAATTGCTCCCCTGACAAACATATCTTCATATAAATAGTTGCACTGAGTTAGAAATCGTCCAAAACAATCCAAACAACTTAACAAGATTAATCAAAATGAAGAGTTTTATTTGTCTTATGTATCTGAGAATTATTACTTCCTATCCCAAAATGAAATATGGTAAAAGAACTAGCTGCGCAAAACATTAAAGTTTATTAAAATAGACATATTTAAATAAGCAAAAAAAATGAAGGAATGTTTTCTTATTGTGAGCCACACCAATTTTCAAATCCATCTCTTACATATCCTAACTCAAGAGCCATATGCTACGTTACTGTAGCACAGTTTCCCAACAATATCAAGTTACCAGTAAATACACAAGAGAGCTACATCAAAAGATTCTTATAAATAATGAAAAGTAAATGGTGGCAAATGAATTGGCTGGTTTGAGGAATCATGATGTTTTATGCATCAGGGAAAATGTAATTCCATTTCAAGCACACTATACTTTAAGAGATCTCCCATATCAAATCTCAATGCTCTGATTCACTGATGTGCATCATGAAAGTTGACCTGGCGAGTCAGACCTCTACAGTCCATGGCATGTGCCCATGTCTACTAGGTATATCTTGTGGAATATCACTATTTTTTGGAGACCATTACCTAAACATGTATCTATTCACTATGAATTCAAGAATGATCTCAAGTGTAATAGAGAAAAGTACGTACTACAAATGTATGGATCACAATAAAACCTTCAAGACTATGCAAAAATATTCCACTCTCCTAGCACTCCCTTACCACCCTTTATATTAACTAAACACCTAGTCCTATTTCGAGACCTATACATGTTTACTATATGCTCCAAGTTGTATCTACCCCCTACAAACTCTATTCCTATGGATGATCTGGTGCCTAATCTACCAAAAATTTCTCTACCAGGTATTACGGTGTTTAAATCATTGATGAAATGTGTTTATTCCATATCAATCCAAGCTTTATGCTATCCATATGTCTCTTTCTATTATGACTACCCTAGTCAAGTGCAGAGTCTCTTGCTTAGCCTAACTTGGCACAAAGCAACATCATTTGAAATGTAAGCCATTTTCGACATAGGCAATTGAGACATAAAACCCTTATGTACTCATTCTAAACATGTTGGTAATAATGTATCTTCACAATCTATGTTTCATGAGAAGAATTGTAGCTACTACAGCAAACACAAACAAACAACAAAAGGATCTACCTAACATCAACCCTCAAGAAACATCAATCAATATATGAGTAGAAAGTATATAAAACATGTCATTACCAAATATTCAAAAGTAGCCACTTTAAACCTCTAGCAAAGGCCAACATATGTATGAAGTAATAGTGTTGTGGGCACAAAATCTCCCCACTCTTCTGTATGTAATGTTTGTTTCAATATTGTAGTTATAAGATTAGGTATTACAATGCCAATTACCTAATTTATGAAATCATGATTTGTTCTTTAACCATTGCAACCACATACATTTTATTTCTATTGGTGGGAGCTTTGAATTTAGATCCCCATTGGTGCTGAGATTTTAAAATGTGATAAAGAGCCATAGTTACATTAAAGTTTCATGCAAATACCACAAATTTCCACCATACACAAAACATTGTCATCATATGTGTTCATTGAAAATGCATGCACCCAATAGTAAAATAAAAACATGTCATTTTATATAATAAAGTGTTACTATAAACTTATTATCTGCAATGAACTTCACATTTACCATATACATCTTTGGTACTTGCAATGATTGAGGATGTTTAGAAGTTAAAGGGAATGCTTGTCATTCATGTTTCGCCATGTCAATGTGAAGCACATTTACCCACACACCTAAATTCAAATTGTGAATGATTCAAATGGAGTAAAATTAAAAGGGTCCATAGAGATACACATACTTTACAACATCTTCATAGAAATGCTTCCATTGCAACATCTATCTCAAGGTTTGTGAGTTCTAGTTTTCTTATATAAGAAGCAACAATAGAAGTCAAAGATCACTCCATTCAATAATTCATGCAATACATATACACAATATGGGTCATGGTAGTTTCACATGAAGTGATATGAACTCAAAATTACATATGCATAATAGGATGACACCCTAACCTTTACAGTCATCATATTTGGAAAACTATAGTAACTTTCATGTTATTGAAATATAATATTAGCATGTTAGATTATGTCCCAGATTTGGTTTGGAAATAGGTAGACTTGGGAGTATATACCACAAATCAAATTGATTTATGAGTTATTCATTAGTGGATTTGGGTATGCATACATAGTTTATGAGGTTGATGAAATTTTGTAATTCTACATTAGAGAATTAAACCCACAATATCTAGGAACATATATAGTGATATATTGAGACTCTTGAAGAATGTGTATGAAACATTATGACTATGTGAAAGATTAGTCAATTCAATGCTTACCATATATGTGAAAGACTAGCCAACCAATTTCATAGTATCATATGAGTTCATATACAAGTTGTGAAGTGTATAGTTTATACTAATTACACTACATATTTCACACAAAACAGTTGAGAACTTAAATTAACTCACAAATGAGTGCACCACCTGCAATATGCATGAACCTCTATGACCATTACCCAACTCATCAAGAAGCATTACATGACTGGTTTTAGGTGAAGAGAATGTTGCAGTCGTTCACTTCTAGAAATATGAAAATAAATAGATAATATAGTAGAAACACAAGAAAAAATATTTTCTTTAGAATAAAATGTTTGTACACCATATCCAACAATGTATTTTCTTACATAGCAAGTGCCATAACCTGAAGAAAAGAACTAGAACTTCACATACTGTAACGTCCCAGGATTTGAGGCATCAGATAACATGATCTTAAAAGGAATGATTGGACTACCCATATCACCAAGGTGCACCTCCTTTTCGGGGAGTCCATCTCTAAAGAACTCCATAGTTAAGTGTGCTTGACTTGGAGTAGTACTAGGATGGGTGATCAGTCGGGAAGTTGGCCTCGGCTTGCGCGTGAGTGAGGATAGACGTCAAGAGTCTAAGTGGGGGAGATTGTAACGTCCCAGGATTTGAGGCATCAGATAACATGATCTTAAAAGGAATGATTGGGCTACCCATATCACCAAGGTGCACCTCCTTTTCAGGGAGCCCATCGTGACTAGTCGGGAAGTTAACCCTGGCTTGTGCGTGAGTGAGGACAAAGTGCACAATTAAGGCTAGTGGTGGTCTATGGGGCCAGTTGTCATTCCTGAAACTCTACTAGAACCTAGGGCACTAGGCCCAGGCTTTACAAATGGTATCAGAGCCAAATCCCCTCCACTAGGTGGGGCCCACGTGGGCATGTGGCATGCTAGTCTTGAGCTGTGCGGTCCAGGCATGTTGGAAAGGGTTATCCATGGTTGGCATAGCCACCCTTGTGTTGGTATTCTGTGATCGGGAGATGGGTGTCTATGGGTCATTGTGCATCTGCACTGAAATGGGAAAATATTATGAGGCCATATAATCGGGCCTTGACGAGGATGTCAAGATTATAAGTGGGGGAGATTGTAATGTCCCAGGATTTGAGGCCTCGGATAACATGATATTAAAAGGAATGATTGGACTACCCATATCACCAAGGTGCACCTCCTTTTCCAGGAGCCCATCACTAAGTACTCCATAGTTAAGTGTGCTCAGCTTGGAGTAGTACTAGGATGGGTGACCAGTCAGGATGTTGACCCCAACTTGTGTGTGAGTGAGGACAAAGAGCACAGTTAAGGCTAGCGGTGGTCTGTGGGGCTAGTAGTCATTCCTGAAACCTTGCTAGAGACTTGGGCAGTGGACTCGGGCGTTACAAATGGTATCAGAGCCATAACCAGTCCAGTAGGTGGGGCCCACATGGGCATGACATGCTAGTCTTGAGTTGTGCGGTCCAGGCATGTAGGAAAGGGTTGTCCATGGTTGATGTAGCCACCCTTGCACTAGTATTCCGTGATTGGGAGATGGGTGTCCATGGTCCATTGTGAGTCTGCACTGAAATGGGGAAGAGATTATGAAGCCTTATAGTTGAGCCTTGGTGAGGATGTTAAGAGTCGAAGTGGGGGAGATTGTAACATTCCAAGATTCCAGTTCTCGTATAACAAGATCTTAAAAGGAATGATTGGACTACCCATATCACCAAGGTGCACCTCCTTTTTAGGGATCCCATCACTAAAGAACTCTATAGTTAAGCATGCTCAGCTTGGAGTAGTACTAGGATGGGTAACCAGTCAGGAAGTTGACCCCGGCTTGTGCGTGAGTGAGGATAAGGTGGTGGTCTTTGGGGCCAATCGTCATTCCTGAAACCTTGCTAGAGCCTTGAGCATTGGGCCTGGACATTACAAATGGTATCAGAGCCATAACCCCTCCAGTAGGTGGGGCCCACACGGACATGACATGCCAGTCTTGAGTCGTGCAGTCTAGACATGTAGGAAAGGGTTGTCCATGGTTGATGTAGCCATCCTTGCGCTGATATTCCGCGATTGGGAGTTGGGTTTCCATGGGCCATTGTGAGTCTGCACTTAAATGGGGAAATATTATGAGGCCATATAGTTGAGCCTTGATGAGGACGTCAAGAGTCTAAGTGGGGGATATTGTAACATCCCAGGATTTCAGGCCTCAGATAACAATATCTTAAAAGGAATGAGGTGATATGGGTAGTCCAATCATTCCTTTTAAGATCTTGTTATCCGAGGCCTGAAATTCTAGGATGTTACAATCTCCCCCACTTAGACTATTGACATCCTCATTAAGGATCAACTTAAGGATCAACCATGGACAGCCCTTTTCTACATGCCTGGACTGCGTGCCTTAAGACTGGCACTTCATACCCATGTGGGCCCCACCTACTGGACTGGTTATGGATCTGATACCATTTGTAACGTTCGAGCCCACTGCCTAAGGCTCTACATGCCTGGACCACACGGCTCAAGACTGGAATTTCATGCCCATGTTGGCCCCACCTACTGGACTGGTTATGGCTTTGATACCATTTGTAACATTCGAGCCCACTACCTAAGGATCTAGCAAGGTTTTAGGAATGACGACTGGCCCCACAAACCACCACTAGCCTTAACTGCGTACTTTGTCCTCACGCACAAGCTAGGGTCAACTTCCCGACTGGTCACCCATCCTAGTACTACTCTAAGCTGAGCATGCTTAACTATGTAGTTCTTAGTGATGGGTTCCCGGAAAAGGAGGTGCACCTTGGTGATATGGGAAGTCTAATCATTCCTTTTAAGATCATGTTATCCGAGGCCTCAAATCCTAGGATGTTACAATATCCCCCACTTAGAATCTTGACTTCCTCATCAAGTCTTAATTATATGGCCTCATAATATTCCCCATTTCAGTGCAAACCCACAATGGCCCATGGACACCCATCTCCTGATCATGGAATACCAGAGCAAGGGTGGCTACGTCAACCATGGACAGCCATTTCCAACATGTGTGGACCGTACGGCTCAAGACTGGCATGTCACATGCCCAAGTGGGCCCCACCTACTAGAGGGGATTTGGCTCAGATACCATTTGTAACGCCTAAGCCCACTGCCCAAGGCTCTAGTAGAGTTTCAGGAATGACGAATGGCACCACAGACCACCACTAGCCTTAACAATGCACTTTTTCCTCACTCATGCACAAGCCATGATCAACTTCCCAATTGGTCACCCATCCTAGTACTACTCCAAGCTGAGCACGCTTAACAATGGAGTTCTTTAGTGATGGGCTCCCTGAAAAGGAGGTGCACCTTGGTGATATGGGTAGTCCAATCACTCCTTTTAAGATCTTATTATTTGAGGCCTAAAATCCTAGGATGTTACAATCTCCCCCACTTAGACTCTTGACGTCCTCATCAAGGCTCAAGACTGGCTCTGATGCCATTTGTAAACGCCTGGGCCCACTGCCCAAGGCTCTAGCAAGGGTTCAGGAATGATGACTGACCCCACAGACCACCACTATCCTTAACTGCTTACTTTGTCATCACTCACACGCAAGCTGGGGTCAACTTCTCGACTGGTCATCCATCCTAATACTACCCCAACTTGAGCACACTTAACTATGGAGTTCTTTAGAGATGGGCTCCCTAAAAAAGAGGTGTACCTTGGTGATATGGGTAGTCCAATCATTCTTTTTAAGATCATGTTATATGAGGCCTCAAATCCTGGGATGTTACAATCTCCCCCACTTAGACTCTTGACGTCCTCGTCAAGGCTCAACTGTATGGCCTCATAATATTTCCCCATTTCAGTGCAGACCCAACATGGTCCATGGATACCCAACTCTCGATCACCGAATACCAGTGCATGGGTGGCTACGTCAACCATGGGCATCCCTTTTGTACATGTCTGGACCGCACGTCTCAAGACTAACATGTCATGCCCATGTGGGACCCACCTACTGGAGGGGTTATGGCTATGATACCATTTGTAAATGCATGGGCCCACTACCCAAGGCTCTACCAAGGGTTCAGGAATGATGACTGGCCTACAGACCACCACTAGCTCTAACTGTGCGCTTTGTCATCACTCACGCGCAAGCTGGGGTCAACTTCCCGATTGGTCACCTATCCTAGTACTACTTCAAGCTGAGCACGCTTAACTATGGAGTTCTTTAGTGATGGGATCCCTAAAAAGGACATGCACCTTGGTGATATGGGTAGTCCAATCATTCCTTTTAAGATCTTGTTATCTGAGGCCTAAAATCCTGGGATGTTACACATACACAAACAAAGTGCTAACAAATTAGAAGTGAAACAAATCTAAAGGAAAAACAATGTATATCTCTCTAGCCCCTCTTCATGCCATATGTAATAATCAACCATAATTATGGAGTTGCATCCATACTTTGAATCTTTAAACAACCAATCCAGGGTGGTTGTCCACAATTTATTATATTATGTTAGAAGAAAATGATATAAGGTTTCAACAATGTTTAAAATTTGACTACTTGCTCAAGGGTTCAAGTTTTGTACCTCTATCCGTCAAGACAAAAACTAATTATCTTCTACAAATGTGTGAACTACTTTTTCAAAATATATACTTTCAGTACATATGAACATTAATAATAACGTGGTACCAAACTAAGGAGATAGTTCCCATTGAATAATTAAGGTAATTTGTTACTATTAATGATTAACTATGTCATATCATCCAAAAAAAATAATTGATACACAACAACTCATGGAATAATTAGTGATTACCATGGAGCTGTAAGAAAGTATCATGTTATTACTGTAGTTGATTCATAAAAATGTTTGGATTCAAGTACTTCACCAACTATTTTAAATGAAGTCGAAGAGAGCAATAGAAAGGTTTTATTTTTTTGAAATTGTCAATAAAAAATCATGATATTAAACATTGATACCGTACATGAAGTACCTTCAAGCCTTTTATAATGTAGTAGGAAATAGTCCATTCTTAATCTATTTTTGTAAATGTCCATGCACCGTTCAAGATGTGACAATGGATAAATGATTGATTACCAATGAAATCACTTAAAAAATTATCTTAAAGTATATATATTAGTATTTCTTTAAAAAATATTAACAAGTGCAAAAAAATCACATGTGTAGTTCTTGATGGAATTCTGAGATCTTCTAGAATAGAATGATATTTCATAGAAAGTTTAGATGAGATAATTGATTGGATGGAGAAAAAAACGTCCCATGGTTGATATCTATTATATGCCTACAATAGGAACAACAATTAGACGTTGTCATGAATAATGTATGGAAATTTAAATTTCCTTTATATGGATAATATAAATATATTGAAAGGTTATAAAAATATGTTTAATACTGGTATAACCAAGCATAATAGTTTTTCTATTTATTGTAGCAACTACCACTAACCATTTAGTTAAAATCCATGAAGTTTAGTATTAATTTCTCCAAAAATCACACAAACATGTTGAAAGGAACATTTGTTATGTTTCTCTAGGTTGATGCAATCTTCAATTTTTCCAGCCCCAACAATCAAAATTAGAATACCTGATGGGAGGAACTAGAAACCAAATAAAATAAAACAAATAAAGATCAATAGTGATATCTGTTGGTGAATATACTAGATTTCATGGGATCCAAAGTCCTTAACATTATGCCTATACAAAATCCACCAATTGAACGAGACATGACAAGTAATTTTGTGCATATTACTCCAGATGTTATGAAACTCTTCCTTCGTGAATAGCTCATCTATAGATGCAAAAATAAAAAAATAGAACTGACTAGGTTGATGATTGAGCTAGTACAATTATGCAACATTTAGTGCATGAATAAATTATACTGGACTAGTAGGTGAAACTTAAAGTAGTAAGGACTAAAAGTATTTGGTCGAGTAATTGAAGCAAGTTATTTAACCAATGCTTTGAGACAAAGAGAGATGAAAAACATGACAAATATATTTATGTTGTAGTCAAACATCCGTACAGTAGACAACACAAAGACAAAAAACAAAACGTTGTAAGAAAATTGGTTTTAAATTTGAAATTTTTATTTTGATCTATGTCGATGGAAGGAGCACACTTACAAATGAAGAGTACTCAACAATGATGGAATTCCAATAGCATTACATGTAGCACAAACCCCTTAGAAAATGACTATTGTTTAGGAATCTTAGAGCATCCAAGAGAGTCGCAAGGCTAGAAATGGAGCAGTGGTGATGATAAATCTTCATTGGCACGAGTGTTAATCAAATGTGCTCTCATCAGGTTGTTAATATTAATGATTTAATTCTTGACCTCATAAAACCACTTAATTCCCCATGGTGGCATCCACATATGTAGACTAGAGCACGATTAGTAGGCTAGGGCATAGCGTTATCAGGTGTACAAAATTAGTAGAAGTCGGAGCAGTTCCTTG
This sequence comes from Alisma plantago-aquatica, assembly GCA_963693085.1. NCBI lineage: Eukaryota > Viridiplantae > Streptophyta > Magnoliopsida > Alismatales > Alismataceae > Alisma > Alisma plantago-aquatica. The sequence continues at coordinate 1,336,344,555 of OY856412.1, forward strand.
TCTTCTATGATCATTGATGTTGGAGAGAGGTGGAGACCTCCTAAAGGTAGCAGGTGTTACGTAGGTGAAGCACAATCATGTTCATGCCTTTGTCCACATAGTAGAAATAGGATCTGAAGATAGGGCACATACAACGGATGAAGTATAAATGACGCATGGAATAAAGGAAAAGGAGAGATTGCACGATCGTAGTGTGGGGAGAAAATGGAGTAGTAGCATGCTGGGAAATTAGAAACTTCAAAACAAATTCTCGATGCAAGCTTTTTTTTTGGCTACATCTTTCAAAGATCACAAGAAGAGTAGTCTTTAACTACATAAAGAGAAAATATAATTACATTAAGTATAGTTAGTATTGGTTTTCTTGGTAGTATAAATCCAGTGAACTTGAATCATTCATAACTAAACATTGGTAGCTTCAAAAATCATAATAAAATATATTTTAGAATTATGGAGTTTTTCGTTATCTAAGGATATCATTTTCATCACCTAATTCCAGTATTATAATTGTGTGATTTTTAAGGAGTTTTCAAATTGATTAGATTTCCTAAAATTCATATCTAATAATTTTTAAGTCATAAAAATAAAATAAAATATGTTATCAACTTTGAAAAATATAATATATAAGATCACATAGCTTTGATAACTTAATTTGTTATTAATAAAAATTCAACTTTTAGGGTTGATGTAATTAATTGAACTTAATCCTAATTCCATATATGCATGTAGAGGTGGCTTGTGGTTTGGACATAAAACTAGAATTGACCCTGGATATGTAGACTCTATCTGATATATGTTATATCTCTTTATGAGTTATATTGAACAAACACATAATTTCTCTCTCCCTCTTGATGTATGTTGCATTCTGTTATCCACAATGAGAAATTAACTTAATTTTACCCTCTCTTGATATATGTTACATCCCTTTGATCAAATTTAGGTATTTATCTATTTTTTCCTCTTGATGTATGTTGGATTCCTATTTGTCATATTGAGCAAATCACTCATATTTATATATTTCTCTTGGTCCTTTGGGACATACTACCCTTTTACACATTCTCTCTTTTGATAGATTGAGTTATGTGAGAAATTATGCATCGATATGGATCTTGTGATCATCTTAATTTGTTGGATATTCTTATTAGACTCTTATTTATACCCCCTTCATTTTATTCCATGTGGAAACCCTAAATTGAGTATTTGTGTAAGAAACTAAAATCTATGTATAGTCTTAATCTAGCCCTTCTCCTGAGTTTTTCCTTTCCTTTGTATCCTTTTTGGCCTTGATGTTGATTAGTGGGAATTATTAGTGGTTTGGTGAATATTTGAACTATATTTTTGCCAATATATGGGTTTGTGCACAAATAACTCAGTAAATGTTTCAATTAGGGTCTAAAATGCAAATTTGCCTTTTTAGTGGGAAAATGATAAAATAAATTCATTCTAGAGTCTTCTATAGCCTTTTAGAACAAGGAAGAGATAAAAAGATAAAGAATAACTATTTAAGCAAGATAAGGTGATATTGAACTATTAATAAAGGAAATTGTGGTCATAATGGATAATAGGTCAAAACTCATAAAAGGAAGATAAATTTGATAAGAATAGCTTTAGATTCATTTTATTTGGGTTTGATTTGGGTAGATGCCAAGTTTTAACAAATATGAGACAATAATAACTATATCAATGTTATTTAAAAAAGAAAAGGGTGATTTTCCTCCAAAATATGAAATAAAACATTTAAAGACTCCAAAAGAATGAGGAATGAGAAACACATATGGCGAGAGAGAGAAGAGGCAGAAGGGGGAGTGGGGGAGGGTGAATCCCTATTGGCGGCGTCGAGTCTAGTGATGACAATGGTGGTGTTTCTGAGTCTTCAGCGACTCCTCCGAAGGGCTCAAGAGCGGCCGACGGAGCAGTGATCTCCTCCTCATCACTACTTCATGCTATCCAAAAGGACCCGTCGACTTCCACATCCCAACCCCCCTCCTCATCTTCAATGCAATCGCAAGATGGAAATGGGACATCAGGGCCAAATCCATAAGTGAGTGACTGGCTACAGCTTAGCCGGCCTGGCAAGGCTTGCGATGCTACTCCAGTCATCAATTTCATGGAGTCGTTGGTGAAGAACGGATCTAAATACTTCGCAACGTCCAATAAGAAGGAGATCCTCCCAACCTGGGAGGAATATGTCTCGATTCGATTTACTGGGAGGAAGCCATTCCGGAGTCAACTCCAGGGTTGGATGAAGCGATAATGGAGGTCGAGTGGCAATTTCCAAATCATTGCAGAAGAAGTCGAAGGCTTCATCATCAAGCTCTTGACAACTGTAGAAAGGAAGAGGGTCCTGGATGAGGCCTCCTGGATGATGGACGGTGGTCTGGTCATCATTCATCCGTGGGAGCCAGGAAGAGTCCTATGTCCGTTGTCCTTTCATAAACTCCCCATCCAGATTAGACTAGAGAATCCAGGCTTACCCTGGACCTTGGATAGGCTAGGCGGCATTGCTAGTCTGATAGGAAGATCGGTTGACTTTGACGATGTTGCACTTGCGGCTAATTGCTTGAAGGAATCCCTAGTTTGTGTGGATCTAAATGCAGGTGTGGGATTCCCTAAAGAAGTTACAGTGGAAATCGATGATATACCAAAGCAACTCGGCATTGAGTTCGTCTCCAAGTCGTTGCTCTGCACCAAGTGCTCCTGCTTTGGGCATAGACAATCATCGTGCCCCCTGAATGTCAGGAGGAAACCAACGCCAAGAGAACTCCAACTCCGATCTGGGAAATCTAGTTGCACTCCAAGTACTCGACGTTTGGCCAGGGAGTCATCCAATGCCAAAGCTGGTAGCTCTAGAGCTGGTCAGGATCCTATACAGGATGATTTCATTATTAGCAGTATGCCATCAGCATTTGAACCTAAGATGTTTTTCTCCTCACCCTTCGTGGTAAGGAAGGCTCTCAACCTCGACTGGGAACTAACTCTGTCCAGGTTAGATGTCACCCTGCAAGGAGATAAACAGCTGATACAAACGACTGGTATCTACCTGGAGTACAAGAGTGCGCAGACCCCAAATTCTGACAAGGATTCTTTCTACTCCTGTGACCTTGAACCAGACTTAGAGGATGATTTCAAGGTGAGCGACAGTCAGTCCCAAGCTAGGGAAAAAGAAGAAAAAGCCTACGAAAAAAATTGGAGAGATCAAAAGGATTGAGTTTAACCATCTTGGCAATTCTATCTAGTTGTCTTGGGTTGTTGCAGGTCTGTTGGAAGAGTGCTTATTCCTCCATGGATCTCGTCTATTCCATCTCATATCATCTAGTTGCTGCTCTGAAGTCTGTCAGTGATTTTAAAGGAGATGTTGGTTGTTTTCTGGTTCCTTCTTTCCACACATTCTAGGTTAGCATATAGCAAGTGGAGAAAGGCCTCAGTGCGCATCTAATGTCAAATTCCTAATTCTCTGATTCCTTCAGCCTGGTTACAAATTTGGTATGATGGTTGGATATTTGAAAAATCTTGCTGACTTGGGTTTTCTCCCATATGTCCTGGTCTTCCAATGTACTTTGTTCATGTTCAATGGGTCTGATATATGTCTGACTTCATCCGGTAGGGCTGATCTGAATGCTATGCCATGTTGTCTTCTTTTGTGGGTGTGTTTCAGGCTAAATGTAGGGTGTTGTATAGGTTCATACCTTCATGTTGTTTGGTCGATAGGGCTTAGTTGTATTCTACATAGGGCAGAGTTTTTGTGTCATTTGTATCTTGATTTCTCATTTGTTGAGGGTCAATATTTTTTTGGCTTCTTGTTATGGGGTGCAGATTGTACCTAAAGTTTTTGCTAATATAGCAACACATTTTTTTGCCGACCAAAAAAAGACTCCAAAAGATAAAACTAGTATTAGATTCAAAATATGCATGCCAAAATAAGGCTATGTTTGAAATTTTCAACTAATTTGGACAATCTTTAATGTTCTAATGTGCTTAGGAGAGAGAAGTGTAGATAAAGCCTAAAATACTAAATAATATGAAAAATAACTTCAAAGGATAAAATTAATGGCCAACTTTTGTCTAACATACTTAAGTTTGCTTGAGGATGAAGTATCACATTAATTGGGTCATTCTAGAAGTTTTTGATGCATTAATAAAGAGAAAATATGATTTACTTTAAAATAATTAAATAAAATATTTGGAGTCTCTAAAACTAAAAATAATGCCATATTTGGATTCTACATGTTCAAATAGGTCAGGTGTCAAATTTCAATTAATTTGGAGCTTGTTTGTACCCTCAAATGAAGAGAGAGAAAAAAAACTAAATAAAACTATAGTCGAATCAAATTGGGAAATGAATTCCATGTCACATTTATTTGATGTCACACATGCAATCTAGACCATTGGACCACAATCCAATGGCTACCGATCATCTTCTAGCTTGAGTCGAATTAGGAAACAAACCCACTTCACACGCAATTTTCAAATCACTATATCTTCCTCGTTTCTTTCTCTTTTTCATTGATTCTTTTTCCAGTACATTCCTTTTTAGATTGAACATCTTTTGATCCCTTGCTCATGTTGTTTCATCAAGAATTTGTGAAATGCCCACTTCTTGGGCACCAAGGAATCTCGATGGCCTTTTTTTTTGGAGATCGTCTCTACTTTCTTGGCTCTCCTCTCAACCCAATTTCTCTACACATCATGTGTGTTGTTGTCGGTGATCTCATTTTGAGATGGGGTTTGCGATGGGTAGTCCTCCTCCTCCTTCCCACCTCTGTTCAATTGCACCTAGTCGTAAGTTCCTTAGATGTTCCTCTTCTTTTCTCTGGTCTTGGTTTCTCATTTGATCACTCATAGTGATTTCACCCAAATCCATGCAAAGAAGTAGTCAAGATTCTCAAAGCCATGGAATTGCATGTTGGAGGGGAAGATACCCCCCTGTGAATTCATGATTCTACCCTCTCCTTTCCTCTTTTCTTTATTTTTCTACGCATGGGTATTTTTGTCATTCGGCCTTTTTTTCCTTTACTTTTGATGGAGCTGACTTGGCTGCTGAGTGCACAACATGGCCACTCCTGGTTGGGCCATGTTAGCAGACCAGCCATCTCCCTCTCTCTCTCTTCCTCTCTCGTGAGTTTAAATGCTAGTGTGGAATTTAATGATTGGCCAATTTTATAAAAATTGTATTTTAATCTACTTGTACAAAAATTAAGTAAAAATTTGTTTGGAATTGGAAAATTGTGATATTTCTAATAAAAATAGTTTGAGAGTTTGATTTCCATGTTTTCTATGGGTGATTTTCTGTAATCTAATAAATCATATAAAAACCCCTAAAAATTGTAACTTTGTCATATAAACTCCAAAATTGACAAAAAAATATGTTTTCTCAATCAGAAAAACATAGGTTGCTATTGCTAGAGGTTGTAGATTCCTTTCTAGTTTATCTTTCATGAAACTCATGTAGTGAATTGAGTTCAAAAGTAATGTAATAACTTAGTTTTTCTTCCCGCTACTACCATTAAAATTTTTCCCATCTGGTATATGCTTATTTAAATGGAATCATTATGTATGCATCCTTCATAATATAAGTTTTTGAAAATAGACGGATGTTGTGTATTTTCCATTAAATTTTAGTAAGGGTTGATCACACCTCCTAACAACATGGTATCATAACCCGATAGGTAGCTATTAGGGCATAAGTTGAAAGCAAATGTCTCTAGATAGGATCAGGGTTTGGGGGCTGGTAAGATTTTCCTCTACACCACTGGCCTGGTTTACAAGGACTCTTGGATCCACATGATACCTGTCAGGCCTGAGCTAATACTGACTATCTGAAATAGCATGTCTGTAGGCAATAGTATCCTTAGATATCTCAATTGAATACTCCTGAAATCTTATGTTATGCCTTTATCTTTCAGGAGGGGTGATTTGTTTGGGGACATGAAAAATACATACAAGGGAGCCTCTTCTAGCAACACTGGTAATTGGGACACCCTGGTGACTCCCCAAAACAACATGAAGACTCCTACTCCTCATGTAGGCACACTGGTCATGAATCCTGAACAAGAGTTGACCATGTTGCGCCAGCTACTCTCAATTCCCTTAGTCGGGCAACTCTCCAATGTTGTAGCGTTGTGAGTAAGCCTAAGTAGTTCACCTTGGCAGACTTCATCAAGATGTAACTACCATACTTCAAGGGCGAGAGTGAGTCAAACATGGTGGATAAGATTGATGATTGGGTGTTGTCCCTAGAGCGTACTTTTAAGGGCATGGCATGTCCTCCTCCTCAGAAGGTCCACTTAGCAACTTATATGTTGGATGGGCCAGCACAGGTCTGGTAGAATGGAATGACTCATACCTGTGACACCACAAGAATGACCTGGGAATACTTTCTTCAGATGTATCTTGAGAAGTATATCGATCATGCTTATTTGAGAAGGAAAGAAGTTGAATTCTACAGCCTGTGACAGGGTAGCATGAGCATTTCAGAATACGTTCAATGTTTCCTCCTCTTACAACGGTAAGATACTGATCTTGGAGAGGAGCGTAGATCAACCTTTTTCCTGGAAGGACTCAACTACAATGTTAGATGCAATCTTATTCCCCGGCTGCCTCTTACTTTTCAACAAATGTTGGACAAGGCAATGGTGATAGAGTACTTTCCTAGATTTCAATATTCTAGACACAACAACAATAAGAGGAAGAACTTAGGTGGAAATCAAGGGTGTAACAAATGTAATTATTGCTCCCATTCTCATTTTCCTGGAAGGTTCCTAGTTCAAAATGCCCCACCCCATAGAGATGATCAACCTACACCTATTCTGCCATGAGTGTGGCCAAGCTAGAAATATCCACCCTAATTGTCCTAAGCTTCAGTGTGGACAAGCCCTAGCTCAATAGACAGCTCAATAGCCGCAATAGTGACAAAATATGCCTCTAAGGAATGACAATAAACAGAACCAACAAGGACATTTTCCACATGTGGACAGGCAGAATGGAAGAGTGTTTGCTCTAAATGCTGAAGAAGTTGGAAAGGAAAATGAAGTAATTGAAGGTACTTTACATCTTGATATACATCATATGTAGGTACTTTTTTATTATGGATCATCAAATACCTTAAATCTACTAATCTTACTTCAATGTTAGAGATAGAATAAGAATTAACGGATCATGTGCTAGATGTTGAAACCCCTACTGGTAGAATCTTCTCTTCTTATCTCAAACTCCCAACCTTAGACCTTTATATCTCTGAGAAAATGTTTCCTTCGAACTTCATCCTACTTGATATATCTACCTTTGATGTTATCATGGGGATGGATTGGTTGAAGAGGTATAAGGTAGTTTTGTTTTGTGAAGAATTGAAAATTATCATGTTACATCCTGATGGAGAAAGGATGTGTATCAAGGGTAGGAAGTGAGAGGATCGATAGTTCATCATCTCTTCTATCAAAGCTGAAAAGCTTATCTGGAAAGGGTGTAGAGCATAATTAGCATATATCGTTCCCAATGTCACACCCCTACTCTAGATCATATAGATGTCGTGAAAGACTTTCCTGATGTGTTTCATGAGGAGTTTCTTGGGTTGGAGCCAACTCACAAGGTGGAGTTTTCCATCGAGCTTGCAGCCAAAACCTTGCCTATCTTGAAGCCTCTTTATCGCTTGGCCCCTGTTGAACTTAATGAGCTTAAGAAGCAACTTCAGGATCTTCTCAACATGGGTTTTATTTTCCCTAGTGTTTGACCTTGGGGAGCCCATGTATTATTTGTGAAGAAGGATGATTCATTGTGAATGTCTGTAACATCCCAGGATTTGAGGCCTCGGATAAGTTGATCTTAAAAGGAATGATTGGACTACTCATATCACCAAGGTGCACCTCCTTTTCCGGGAGCCCATCACTAAGAACTCCATAGTTAAGCGTGCTCAGCTTGGAGTAGTACTGGGATGGGTGACCTGTCAGGAAGTTGATCATGGCATGCGCGTGAGTGAGGAAAAAGCGCGCAGTTAAGGCTGGTGGTCGTTTGTGGGGACAGTCATCATTCCTGAAACTCTACTAGATCCTTGGATAGTGGGCCCGGGCGTTACAAATGGTATTAGAGCCATAACCTCTCCAGTAGGTGGGGCCCACATGGGCATGTGGCATGCCAGTCTTGAGCTGTGCGGTCCAGGCAAGTTGGAAAGGGTTATCCGTAGAGACGAGATGGAGCCACCCTTGCGATGGCAGTCGTGGATGGGAGTTGGGTGTCCATGGGCCGTTGTGGGTCTGCACTGAAATGGGGTCAGATTATGAGGCCATATAGTTAAGCCTTGACGAGGACGTCAAGAGTCTAAGTGGGGGAGATTGTAACATCACAGGATTTGAGGCCTCGGATCAGTTGATCTTAAAAGGAATGATTGGACTACCCATATCACCAAGGTGCACCTCCTTTTCTGGGAGCCCATCACTAAGAACTCCATAGTTAAGCGTGCTCAGCTTGGAGTAGTACTGGGATGGGTGACCTGTCGGGAAGTTGATCCTGGCATGCGCGTGAGTGAGGACAAATCGTGTAGTTAAGGCTAGTGGTGGTCTATGGGGATAGTCGTCATTCCTGAAACTCTACTAGAGCCCTGGGCAGTGGGCCCGGGCGTTACAATGTCCATGGATTATCGTACGCTTAATCAAGTGATGATAAAGAATCAATACCCCTTAACACGCATTAATGATGTAATATCCCTGACATGGGTTATGCCTTAACCCTAGATGTTTTACGTTAGCAAGTCATTTATTTTCTTGTCTTATCTCTTGACAAGTAATTAAGATTCAAGGGGAGCTTATGCTTCAATTTGGTCCTTGTTGAATAATGTTGAAACAATATTTTGCCGATTTTGGACTAAAGTGCAATTTACCCAAAACCTAGGGTTGAATGTGCAAAATACCACCTCTAGAGAGTCCCTATTGTTTCTTGGTATAATTTGGAGAAAATAAAATGAGAGGGGCGTCTCATTTGAATTACTTTTGAGGAGAGATAATCTTGATAATAAAATAATCAAGATTTAAGCATAATTGAAACCTTAATTCATTTTGATGCAAATATATATATATATATATATATATATTAATTGAAGTTCCCATCAACCAAAAATATGATGGTTAAAATCCTATAATAAGAGGACGTCCTAATGCCTTGAGTGGCACCGAAAATATCCTAAGGAAGTAGAGAATCCACTCACATTTGTTAAATAAAAAGAAATGTCCACTAAAAATGGATATTATTATTATAATGATTAAGGTGCTTAAAATGGTTGCTTTAATTCAAGGATAATTGAGAGGATTTCGAAGGAGGGAAAGATGGCTTTGGAGGCAAGGAAGAGAGGGGGTATGTGGCACCTAATTTGGGAGTTGAAGGATTTTTCTACTACTTTCTCTCTCTTGAAATTCACATACATATACCCCATTTTCCACTCACTTGAAAGACTCTTTTTCGAATTCCCTTTCTTTCTTTGCTTGGGCCAAAGACTAAGGAGCTTAGAAGCAAGAGGAGAATGTGCCCCAACCTGTAGGTAAGTTCCATGGTCATCTTCAACCTTGAATTCATGGTGGAAATTGAATTTCAACACTCATTCTCTTCTTTTCTCCATTCAATGCTCAACCTTGATCCTCCTTTACATCCAAAGAGTTGAGAACGGACCTTGGACAGTTGAGGAAGCTTCATTCATCATTAAAGAAGCTTGAAGCTTGGAAACAACTTTGAAGGCGGTTTATATAACTTGAACCCTTAAATGTTATTATTGAATTCAACTCTTCATTACATGTTGATCATTTCTTTCTCCTTGAAATTCCTTTTGGATAATTGATGAAATCACCATATGAATGGTAGTAGATTTCGAAGGTCTGAAGCTTGATGATGATGTCATCATCTTAGCACACACCTCAATAAAAATCATGAGCAACGGTTTCACGTTTTGGTGACCAAACAGTCTCAAGACCGTTTGAGGTCAAGTGGTGTCATGGTTGGATGGAGATACAATGGTTATAATTGATTTAGTCTCAAAGGCTTCAACATTTAATGGTACATAGAATGTACTTTATGAACTAGGATGTATATGTAATACTTTGGTTCTTGTTATAAGAGTTTCCTGGAAATGGATCTCTTTGCAAATGGTTTTAATTTTGAGTGATTTTCAGTAATCCACCGTTAATGATTGCTTCTTCTTAAGTTAATATTGATGTGTCGTCACGGATGACTTGTTCAATCAGCTGAAGTCAGACACTATGTTCTCGAAGATGGACCTGCGAAGTGGCTACTATCAGATGTGGGTTAAAGATGAAGATGTTCCAAACACAACTTTCAGAACTCGATATGGGCATTATGAGTTTTTGGTCATGCCTTTTAGCTTGACTAATGTCCCTACTACATTCATGGACCTAATGAATCGAGTGTTTCATCCTTATCTTGATCAGTTCATGGTGGTGTTTATCAATGATGTTTTGGTCAACTCCGAGTCTAAGGAACAACATCATGAACATCTACTAATCGTGTTGAACACACTGAGAGAAAATCAACTCTATGCTAAATTCTCTAAGTGTGAGTTCTGGATAAAAGAAGTGATGTTTCTAGGTCATGTGATTTCTGTCGGCCATATTGTTGTTGATCTAGCAAAGGTAGAAGTTGTAACCAATTGGAAAGCCATAAAGTGTCCATCTAAGATCCATAGTTTCCTTGTTTAGCATGTTACTAATAGAGGTTTATCAAGATCTTCTCTAAGTTAGCTCTTCCTCTAACAAAGTTGACTCAGACAGAAGTCAAGTTTGTATGGACACCGGAATGCGAGGACAATTTTGAGAAGCTGAAAGGATGTTTGACATATGCTCTTGTTCTTGTGTTATCTGTTGAAGGAAAACCCTATATCATCTACGTCAATTCTTTTAAGCAAGGATTATGGTGTGTCTTGATGCAAGAAGATTGAGTGATCACATATGCTTCACGCCAGTTGAAACCTAATGAAGAAAACTGGACTACACATGATTTAGAGCTAACCACTATCGTGCATGCTTTAAAGATCTGGCGACACTATCTGTATGGAGTTAAGTTTGAAGTCTTACCTGATCATAAAAGTTTGAAGTATCTTTTGTTGGATCTAGGGATCTAGAGGGGGGTGAATAGAGCTTCAAAAATCTCACAAGAATAGGTAGACCTTCAAATTATATCAATTGAAACCAAATGATAAAATTGAATTTGAATGCCTTTCTAAACAAGCATAGCAAGGATGAGAGAGATTGAAATAAATACTTGGACAAGGTGTTTAGAGTGGTTCCAATCTCCAAACTAGGAGACCGTCAATACACTACCTAGAGTGGTCAACCTCTAGGACTTTGCAACGCATGTATACTTATATTCAATTATAAGAGATACAAGAAGACCATCTTACATCAAGGGCTTACCTATTCAAGACAAGAGTCTTTCACCTACACAAGGACTTACCCACTTGATCAAGATGTCTTTAGCCTTCACCAAGGACTTACCCACATTTGCATCAAGTCTTTGTCCTCGTAGGGATTACCCACTCTTCTTGAATATTTCGTCTTGTCATTCTCCTTCACTTGGAGAAGATCTTCACACCTTCAACCTTAAAGAAGAACAACTCTTCCTCCTTCACTAGAAGAATATCACTTCAGCCTTCTCTCTTTGAGAAAGGGGATTGGAAAGATGGAAAGATGGAGAGATTTACAAGATAACATTGAGGTAGCTCTCTTACAACATGCCTAACTCAATCATAATCATGAAATTATTTGTAAATGAGAGAGAGAGAGGGACCCAAATGGTTGTAGCACACTCAACTCATTACAACAAAAATATTCATTAGTGGCATTTATTTTAGTGGCTTTTTCAATAAGCGTCATTATATATATAGTTTTAAAGGCATTTTTTGTTGTAATGCCACAAAATGCACCATGGTTGGTATTATAAAAATAAGCCAACATTACAGGCATTTTTAAATTTCATTACCGGCAACTTATAAATACCAAACTATTAATTTCATTGTCCCACCAACACAGGAAATAAGAGTGATCCTACAACTATAACTCTTTTCATTTATTTTGTTTTCTCTGGCGCAACATGTAAAATTGGAAGATTGTTTCCTTTTACATCTACTCAAAAGCGAATAATTAGGTTGCCCTGGATTCAAATGAGGCATTGATGGTGGCGGGTATCTTTTCCCTTCATCTCCATTATCTCATGAAACTACCTTTATCTATGCAGCACGTTGCACATCAGTAGCCCTCTAGGCAGTTTCCCCCCTCTGGCTTAACTAGCCGAGGCGGTGGCAGTAGTGCATGGGTCAATACCATTGATGGTGGCTGAGCCCCCTAAGATAACTATGGTGGCTTGTCAAGGATTTCTCTGCTGCCTAGGACCATGCGATGTTTCCACCATAGTGGATGCCCAGGTTCAAGGGTGATTATGCAAAATTAAAAACACTGTTGGGATTGGACTTCCTCAGCTTCATGTAGGTGATGTTGCTGCACATGTGTCTTTTACCAACTAGTAAGTTATTTCGGTTCAATAACATAATTGGTCGCCCTACCATTGCGTCTTAGGCTAGTTGAAATTAGTAGCGGAGGAACATATAAAGGTTTTTATACAGTTATTTGGTATATAGATAAAGTTTGATCCCAATTATCAGTTAGTCATGGGTAATTGTTTGGAAAAAATCACCATAATCACAGGCAAAATTATGGATGTCCCAGTTGACATTGATCAGTAAAGATTATTTCTTGATATCCATTTCGCTGGTCTAATAACTTTCAACAACTTACAGTGTGTAGGTGCGACTCCTAGCACATTACTGTGACTCCTGACCCCATTCAATATTGTTTCATAAGAAAAACACCACTACTTCTAGCTATTCAGTTTTGATCGATATCTATTTGATATAATGTGGAGATTTCGGCTTTGTTATAATTGGTGAGTACTTTTTATTTTACATTATTATTAGCATAGGAACAATTGCACGACAGACTTTCATTATAACTAGGTCATTCTTAGATTTATTCTAGATTATGATTGCTAGCCACCGTGTACGAATTGATGTCCCAAAACAATACGACAGTTATGCCAGCCACAAGTTCAAGTTTGCTTCAAATTTAAATGAATTTACCTGGTAGCAATGATAAAGAGTCACATAATGTGTTTTCCAATCAGAACAAACCAATTTGTTGGTGATACACACATTGGGCCACCAAGAAAAACCAAACTGGTTATTAAACAATACACTACATTGAGTAGAGGATAAAGTTACATCAAATTCTTCCAACATTTTATAGTGATCTTCATTCAATCATTTACAAAATAACTTCTATCTTGGCATGAACTTATTGACTGAACAATGTGACTTCATTTTGTATAAATATACAGGTCGCTCATCTAGTCTTCATTTAGCTTCAAAATATTAGACCATGGTAAGACCAGATCACCATAATTACTATTTACATGATAAAGTGATCATGATGTCACACGATTTTACTTTTATCCCATTAACTATAATAAGTAACAATATTTTTTTGTCAAATGTTAGGTTATTCCTATTGTTTATCATCATTACATGTTCCTCTTTTCATTGACTTTAGTATTGGTGGGGGCATCACATAAACAAATGGTTTCTACAACATCCTAGGCATGTCCAACAGATTATGTGGGTTCTCAACACCAAGATTCCTTTTTTGGCTAAGTAGCATCTTGTGTCTAGGCTACTGAACGATCTTTCTTTCACCTAGATATTCAATTATTAGTGCTTTTTTTGCTACACCATATGTCTTTTTTGAATGGATGTGATCTTCTGTTAGGTATGCATTTTATATTAGCCTGAGTTCTAGAAAAGGGGTGTCCATTTTTATTTTTATAATCCTTTAGGCCTTGTGACATGTTTTTAGTTTCAGGATTTGGTAGTCGGTGTGTCACTTGGTGTTTCTTTGATAAGGTCGAGATCAATGGCTTCTCCTTCCTAAAGGTGCATGATGACATCTACTTATCCAATTAGGTTAGATCTGTTATTAATGATGTAGGTTGTTTCTAAGAGATGGGATGATGCTGAAGTCATGAACTAAAGTCCTTTTTTGAAAAGGTTTCTCTCATTTTGTTGTTGATACAAGGAATGGTTCTCCTTTGTTCCTAAGTTTATATGTTTTTCTTTCTTTATACTAGTAATTCCCTTACAATATTACCCATAGTCAGGTTAGTCAACAATTATAGCTAATGGTAAAAGAGAGGAGTGGTGATCTATTGGCATAGTTCCATTATGATGATTTGCTACAAATTGGGCTATTCGGTGTATGTTAGATTCATGAGACCAACAAATATGGCATGGATTGTGTTGGGGAGCAAGGTACTACATTCTCATTTTCCTAGAATAATTTCTTATGATAATGTAGAGCTAGAGCATGCACTTAAAATTCATGTCAGGTAGATAGTTGAGCAAAATGACAACCCGACTTCTAGGGATGACTATGTGGTATTATACATATAAAATTGACTATAAAATTCACAAGCATGTCACTCAAGCTCCAGTATACATGCATGCACTGATGTATTATATATTTTGACGTTTGTCTTTTGACTTTATCAAATTACCGGTACTATATAAGTGGGTTCAGATTTCAGCACGTCCATTTGAGTGTTTTGGATAAATATAGCTGTCATAATAGGATTTTTGGTAGGAATCACTACTGGTGGAATAACACATTTTGCAGGCAGTGTTGACTGACTATCGAGTACATTTTTTAATCCATCCAAATATTATCACTACAACAATAGTTCCTCATACTTCCCAACTAACTAATTTGGATAACTTGCCACTAATTCCCAGTGTGCCATTACCTATGGGAAATTTTGAATGAACTCAATGTTGTCCTACATGGCATGACAAAGCTCTTTCTCATTTAACATTGGAGTATTTCTGCCACCTTTTGTTACTCAAAATAGGTGCAAATACATTTTTCTATGATTTATCACCTATGTATAATACTTGGTTTTCATAGGACACCTTTATTCATCTATTGATCCACTTCTTGGTGAGATTTTATGTATTCAATGAATTATGAATATATCTTGATGGTCCTACATATGTGGTGATTTCATGTCCATGATTGAGCTTTTGTTTTTTTTTGTTCATTATTATACCATATTTTTTTCCTTTAATGTGCATAAGCATACACAAAACGAACATATCCCAGTTAAGGGGACAGTCTCCTCCAACCTTGGCATAATTCTTTTCTTGCTTTATTCCATTAAGAAGTTTAGTTTGTGGCATGTTCATTTCTCTTACATCAACACTTTCTACTTGTTGCAGTCTTGCTTACCCTTTGTACTTAAAAACTAACGAGCTTAATGCTCACATGCAGCTTGAAGATTGATTTCTATGGTAGGTGTTGGCCTTCAATCACTATTTATCGTAACTCTTATCCTTATAAAAAAACTTACAAGCTCCATATTGATGGTTTTTGAAAATATCTTGTCATGGGTGTTGACCATGAATTGATATACTTGTAAAGTCAAAACATTAAATACTTTTGTTTGGTACAAGCAATCTAGAATGTAATATATATTAGTTTTCCATGGTGGTAGTCCGAAAGAGTTGGGGTCTGTATCCATTTGTGCAATCTCATACTACATTTTTTATTTGTTATGTTGAAGTATGCAGTAATATTCTTATTATATTCCTACCTGTTATCTTAAATCTATATATTTAATGCTAGCATTTGGAGCTGCATTCTTCTCATATTCCTACATATTGTCTTACATGATGTTCTTGATAACCCTCTCCTTTATAATTCACTTCTTACTCTGTGTTTCATAGTCACAGCTAGTGATGTTGGTCTGTGCTAGACATAATACATCATTGAATTCTAAGATTATGATTCCAGATTCAACATTGGACCCTCGGCTCAAACAGATCAGTCATGAGCCTCCTTCTATTGTAGTTTATGATCACTATTTTTTGTTGGGGGGATCAAAGAAATGTATTTATCAAAGTATGTCTCACATTAACCTTGCATATTTTGTTGCAATTTCTTCTTTTGTTTTTATGATAATTGCAATATTTTAGGCAAAGTGATCGCGGTCGAGATTATACAATCCTAGACACCATCATACCACAAATGCAGCAAGCTCCTGGAGTACCCAATGCCACTTCTAGTTGGCAAAGCAGACCCTAAGAAGGACCCCCATCAGTAGGTGGCCCAATAGGTCCTAATGCTCTGATATCCGGTTCAAATATTCCCACTTGGGACTAGAGCATGCAAGCTAGGAGTTTGGATGCATGTTGGGAGTCTGGTTGTTAGTGTACCTGGCACAAACCCTGGTCAGCCATTTATGCTCCCTCCTTCTCCTCATTTTTCCACTGGATATCCTACAGCGGGTAATATGCCCGACTTTGCTTCGTGCCTTCTATTTTACACTTTTTCTGTATGGTAATATCTCGTGTTACAATATGATCTTTTTTCCCTTGGAAGAGATCTGAACACTTTTTGCATTTGATTGGAAATGGAGCTCTCTGGAATTCTCGAAAGCACCTTATCTAAGGTTAATATCATTCTCAAAAGGGACGAGATTGGATATACAACCCTTCATTTTATTAAAAGAAATCAATATCACTATTGAACAACTAAATAACATTTTTAGTAGCTACAAATGGGTGTTTTCTTGAAGATGCATGTTGATGTGCTAATAAACTTCTATTGTGTCATTTTGAAATAGCCAAAGCTTAAATATGAAGTGGTAGGAAGAATTGGCCCAAGAGCTTGCTCGAGGAAGAGGTGTGTACTCAATTGTGTTATTAGTTGTGGCAACTCACATGGAAATGGTTTGCATCCTTGAAATCTTAACTACATCTTACTCACATGTATCTGATTTGTTTTATATTTTTAGGGTTGCTTCAATAAGAGATTTTGGGTTTTCCAATTTTGAATTATCAAGGTAAGTGACATAATCTACATGGCTACATTATTACCATCCAACATTTTTGTTGACTCATGATCTTGTGGGCATGTATAGGATTCTGACAAGAAGGGCTACCCAAAATTTCTGAGGCAAAACACTTGACACATAAGGCAAAGGAAAATGGCCCAAAACATAAAGATTGTGGGGCTTAAACTGGACATGTTGTCGACTAGTTGAGAGGGGAGTATACCAAGCCAAGGACCTGATCAATTTGCTTTTGTCTCCTTCATGATAGTCACTCTAATTAAGTTTTGACCATATGAGAAGCACATGATTGTTGTTGCAGTTAGTGTAAGGTCTATCTATTATGCATGGCTACTAAGAAACAAGAATGTCACTAAATTAAGCTATTCTATTAAATAGAAAAATATTGTGCACGTGTTGTATTTATTAGAAGGGGCAAGGTAAAATGTCCTCCCCATGTAATTTGCATTTAATAAATATAAAAGATTCATACTTTTGAAAATGTGAGTTCATAGAAATTGGCTTTCATTTAATTTTTTTGGCAATGAACTAGAAATTGAATGACTAAATGCCATGAAAATGTAATAATGCACAACTACTATGTCAGTACTGGCTTCTTTTTAATTCCATTACACTCGATAAGAACATTTTCATGTAACATCATAATACACAACAGTGGCATTTGTATAAAATCCAATTGATAGATAGTGGTGTTCTTATAAAATCCACATGATGTTTTAGTGGCATTTATTTGGCATTTATTGAAAGCCACTAAAGACAAACTTTTAGTGGAATTTCCAACTTACGCCACCATCTCTCTAGTGCCATTGGTACCAGAGGCACTTTTTAAGTGTCAAAAAATGCCACTAAATATGTTTCGTGGCATTTTTTCAGTGGCATTTCTAAAATTCCACTAATGAGTATGGTTCCTGTAGTGACTATAATAAGGATCAAGGATAGTATGAATGATCAACCTTGGAATGAACTCTAAAATGTCATATTTATTGTCGGGGGTGTTCCTTTGAGTTTGAGATCACTTAAGAATGAAAAATAGTCATTTTACAACTTGAAACGGATCTATTTTCCTTTCTAACAACTCTCCAATGGTTAGAATCACTTTTTCTACATTTTCTGTACAGTACATTCGGTCGAGTTTCAATAAAGGTAGCTCGATTGATCCACTAACTGACAAAGCCAATTTTCAAACTATAAGTTGAGTTTGTCCTGGGGTCACTCGACCGATCAGCCAATATCAACTTTGGTCAGCAAATCATTCGGTCGAGTTATGTGAGTGTGCAACTCGACTAATGTAATCATTTTAGAAAATCCATCACGCATAGGTCGAGATTCAAACTCGACCGACAAAGTTGTTGTGAAAAATTTTCCAAAATGTTTTTAAGTGATCAAATGATGGAAATAAGTGTCCCTGGGTTTTTTCTCATCTTATTTACAAGTCATATCATCAAAACAAATGATTACAAAAATATTCTAATGTGATTTGGAGTGATTTCCCAAATTTCACATTTGCATTGCTTTTGATTTGAACTTGGACAAGCTAGAGCTTGCATAATTTGATACTTTTCAAGTATCTAATACCTTAAATCAATCTCAAACAAACATACTAGATACATATATATGAAATGGTTAAGTCATTATCAAAATATGGACAATGTATAACTCTCAAGTCAAAATTCTTCCCCTTTTGACAATGACAAACCATTCTTCAACATATTGAAAAGGATATGTAAAGTTGCACCTTAGCCTTGTGGATTGCAAGGGGATTCATAATTTGAACAATGTGAATTGATCCCCCTCAATCTATGCTCACTCTTACCTGCATAGTTAGTCTTTCTACACAAAAGCTATATGACATGTATACTACATGGTCCTTTAGCAAGTCACGTGATAAAACATATCCTTAGACAAGAAAAGGATCACATAGGCAGTAAAAGTGATATGGTTGATCTTAAAAACATTCAACTTCTCTCCCCCTTTTGGCATTATCAAAAAGTAAGGGGGTAGAAGAGCACAACAACGGGTCTTCTCCGAGCACAACCAAAACATGTAACAACAAGATAAAACATGCAACCACATACCACACAACAAACAGAGATGAGAGAGAAACAAGCAACTGTTGGATCCTATATGGGTGATTAGATGCTCTAGAGGGGGGGTGAATAGAGCTGAATGCACCTAAACAAAATTCATTAGACCTTCAAGATGTATGACAAGATAAGGCTGCTAAATAGGTAATTTGAGTGCAACTAAAACATGCATAGAAAGGATGAGAGATATTGAACATACACCGATAGACAAGCTATTTAGAGTGGTTCCACACTTCAAACTAGAAGTGTGTCAGTCCACTTACCTAGAGAGGTCAACTTCTAGGATTTCCTAACTATTGCACTCTTATATTAAGACTTACAATACATGACCAACCAAAGGACTTACCTATCTAATACAAAGAGTCTTCAACCTTACCAAGGACTTACCTACTTTGCAATGAGTCTTCGGCCTTCACCAAGGACTTACCCACTCTTGCACAAGTCTTCAGCCTTGCAGGTATTAACCACTCTTCTTGGATCTTCAGCCTTTGACTTCACCTTCACTCGGAGAAGCTTCCACCAAGGACTTACCCACTTGAGCAAGGATTCTTCTTCCTTCACCAAGGGCTTACCCACTCTTGCTCCAAGTCTTCAGCCTTGATCTTCACCAAGGGATGCCTTCCCTTGTTCTTCTTCACCTCTCTTAGCCAAGAGAGAGAACCTTCATCTTCATGGTTGAAATGAGAGAAAGGGAGGTGGTGGAAGTGAGAGACTCACAAGATATACATGTAGGACTAGCTCTCTTACAGATTTCCTACTCACTCTAACAAATGTAGCAAGTGATTAAGTTTAGAGAGAGAGGAGGTTGTAGGAAGCACTCAACTATAGAATAGGAACCTCACATAGAGTTTTGAATTGAATTCTCAACCTTGGAATGAAGCCCAAGGGGTCCTATTTATAGCTGGGGATGCCTCTTAGCCTTTGGGAACACTTGGGGCTAAAAACTAACCATTTTGTGGCTTGCAACTGATATATTCTCACTTGTTGCAACTCCACAACGGCTAGAAGTACTTTTTTGCACTTTTTCGTACAGTGCATTCAGTCGAGTTTCTATAGAGGTAACTCGACTGATAGAGTAAAAGACAAAATCAATTTTCAAACCATCGGTCGAGTTTGTCCTGGGGAAACTCGATCGACCAATGAAAATCAAATTGGTCAGGTACTTAATTGGTTGAGTTCTATGAAGTGTAAACTCGACCGATCAAAAGTCCTTTTCAAGATTGAATCGGGATCGGTCGAGTTTGCAACTCACAGAACTCGATCGATGAACAGGCTGATGTGAATTTTGAAAAATGACTTTTGAGTGATTAAACATTCGATCTAAGTGCTCCTAATTTTTTCTAAGCTTAATTACAAGTCATACAATCATTACAAGTGACTTACAACATGATTCTAATGGATTTACATCATATTACAAAAACATGCACTTGTATTGACTTTGACTTGTCTTTTCTCCAAGTTGATATGCGCAAGTTAGGGCAGAGTGTGTCTATACCTAATCTGAAATCACTCAAGTAGAAGCATTAGACACCAATATGTGGAATGGTTAGTCATCATCAAAACAAGGGTTTAGTCAATTTAGACGTGAGTCAACATTGACCTAATTGACCTTGAGTCAACAACAAGTAGTGTAATAATCAAAATATGGAAAGCATACCAATAACTCACATGATAGAACATACATAGAGTTATGATATAGAAGATTAAGGCTATAACACAGAGGCATGTTCTCAATGTAGGTACAAGCCAAAACAATGAAAACAAAACATGATGATAGAAATAGTACATCTCAAATAATGTGTCCATATGTTCTTAGTACAAAAATAGCCTAGAAAGATATATATGATCAACATATAAGCCTAAGAACTAAAACATCTAAGCATCTATGGCATATATGTCTACTGCATCATCATCAACATCATCATCATCAACTTTAGGCTCATAGTCATCATCTCCATCTAAAGGTGCAGCAGCATCACATTCATTACCAGAGCCACCAACAAAGCCATCATCATAACCATCCTCGCCATCATCATTAGTAGAAGCCTCCTCATCAACCTGGTCGGGCATCTCCTCATAGGCAGAAGGACTGAAACCACGACCGGGCCACATGGAATTCTACTCAGCCCAAGACATGCCAAGATCATGGAGTTCCTTGGCTTAAGGGAAAGTGGGAGCAGAAGTACTAAGGCCTACAAGCAAGGTAGCTATGGGGGAAGCATGGAGAGGTGGCACTCCAGGGGTAGGTTTAGAGGTAGATCAACCAACAAGAGGGTGTAGCAGCAGAAGTAGCTGATGGAGGGACCGGATAGAAGTGATTATATGCATATGAAGCATAATCACCACCTAGGTAGGGCTGGTAGGCAAGGTAAGGATGGGTATGGGATAGGTTCACAGAGTACATGATAGAATAGAGATCTAGATGGAGATGCTCCTGAACCTGTAGAATGTACACCTATGGATGTACCATGTAATCCATGAGGGCTTCATTTGATACATGAAATAAGGTGTGGGCAGGCCGAGATGGTGGTGGAGGTGGAGGTCCTTGGGTGAAGGTAGAGTCTCTAGGTTTGGTAGAAGAAGATGTAGGAAAAATCTTTTCTTGATTGTGATCTCACTAATACAGACTCCTTTTTGAGGAGGTTTGTAATGAAGATCATGAAAAAGAGACTTCCCAATGGAAGATCGGAAGAGACCACAAATCAGGTATGGGTAGGGCGGGTGGGTACCTCAAGTGTTTTTCACGAAGTCGAAGCAAGTCATATGGTGGAGAACATATCTAGACCACTTGACTCCAATATTTTACTACAGGAAAAACATAATCATCGTGGTATTTTCTACAATTTTAGTTCAATTCTTTTTGGATGAATATTGCAGTTGACTACCACAGTGATAATGAAGTTTTTAAGGTCTAAGGCAGATGAAGGTAGGGTGGACTTCCTTTTTATATAAATTGAGGCTTCTTTAAGACTTATGAACGTCAGGGAGAGTAATATCATATTGCTTGTAGAATTCCTCAGGGTCTAATAAGTTAAAATAGTTAGAGTAGTCTTTCCTCCATGTGTCATTTACCTCAGTACCATTGAAAAAGGCATTAAAGGTATCTTCTAAGATAGAAAATTTCTTATCGGCAATCATAGAAGTAAGAATTACTTGAGTATTAGGCGAGGGTACAAGAGTGTCATAATTCCATGACAAGCTGGCATAGAACTCATGAACTGGCTTAGTGCTTGTGATGGAGTTGTGTTAGCACTGGCGTTCGACACTCAAGGCAGCTAGGTGTTGATCATACAACAAATCATCTACCTCATGTATGACCTTTTGTTTACATGAATGAGGCTCAAACAAGGCACGAAAAGGGAAGCGGGTTCCTAGGAAGGATCTCATTGTACCTATTTCAAGCTTCGTTGAAAACAAAGAAGGCACCATCGAACAGAATGAGGCGAGAGTTGGATGAATAGGATGGTGCTCAAGAAGGGGCGGCTCTCTTTCTCCTATTTGAAGCCATAAAGGCAGAAAGAAGAAGATTGAGAGGTCAAAAATGAAGGAACCACCACCAATGGTCGTCCATCCACCTAGGGCAGATAAGCAAGGGTGCTAGGAAGGTCAAACAAGTGCTAGCTAGGGCTAGGAGAAGGAAGTTTGGGGCTAGGGTTGAGAGCTTAAGAGATATGGAGTGAGGATCGGTTGACTTTTCTCTAGTTGAGAAGGAGAAAAGTCGGTCGAACCCTACTTAAGATTGTCTCCAGACACGCCATTGGTCGAGTTCTATGAGACAGAACTCGATTGAATGTCTTTTTACAAAAGCCCTCAGCCATGGATTGGTCAAGTTGGCAACTCGACCAATGGTCAACCTGATCCATCATTTGAAATCTTAGATTCTAGCCATTTGAGTGCTAATTTAATTTATTTTTCTGGTCCATTTTGCATTTTAGACATACTTATACATATATCACTCATCATTGGGTACTATTTAGCAATAAAAATATCATTTACAAAAATACGCAAGCAAACAAAAAATAAGGCAAAAGAACATAAAATTTTAGCACCTTAGCAAGCAACAATGATCAAGGCATGAGCAAAGCATATAGGATAGATAAAAACTAACTAGAAGGCCTATTAGATTCATCCAAAGAAGTTATGAGCAATTTAGATCTAATAAAATTAAATTGCTCTCTAGCTTGAGGTTTAATAAAAATGTTTGCCAACTGATTTTTTGTGTCCACGTGCGTGATATAAATATCCTTTTTGGCAATGTGTTCACTAAAAAAATGATGACAAACCTCTATATGCTTGGCTCTACTATGCAATATAGGATTGTAAGATAAATTGATTGCACTAGTATTATAAAAAAAAGATAGGAGAAGCATCAAAATAAATGTTAAAGTCTTAGAGCATTTTCTTCATCCATAGAACCTAGGCACAACAACTCTCAACTAAAATATATTCAGCCTCAGTAGCTGATAAAGCCATTGTGCTATGTTTCTCATAAAACCAAGACA
The DNA here is from genome assembly GCA_963693085.1 of Alisma plantago-aquatica. Lineage (NCBI taxonomy): Eukaryota > Viridiplantae > Streptophyta > Magnoliopsida > Alismatales > Alismataceae > Alisma > Alisma plantago-aquatica. Next base: position 1,336,368,082 of record OY856412.1, read on the forward strand.
CCAAGAATGGTCCTAGGAGGAAGAAAATGTCACTTGTGCACTTTCTATCAATCAAACAGACTACGTAATCAGCATCTCTATAAGCAGTAAGAGTAAAGTCCCTTGACTTGGGATACCATAGTCCAAAATTTTAGGTCTTAGCTAAGTACCTTAGAATCCTCTTAACAACTATAAGATGAGATTTCTTGGGATTTGGTTGAAATCCAACACATAATCCAACACTAAACATAATATCAGGTTTAGAGGCAGTTAAGTAAAGTAAAATTTCAATTATACCTCTATAGATCTTCTCATTCACTTTCTTACCTTGTTCATCTTTATCAAGTTTGGCGGTGCTTGACATGGGGGTGTGCAGCGGCTTGGTGTTCTCCATCCCAAAGTGCTTGAGTAACTCACTTGTGTACTTTCCTTGGTTGATGAAGTTCCCATCTTTAGTTTGCTAGATTTGCAAGCTGAGGAAGAATGTAACATCACCCATCATGCTCATCATAAACTCACTTTGCATAAGATCACTAAACTCCTTGCAAAGATCAAGATTAGTTCTGCCAAAAATGATATCATCAACATAAATTTGAATGATAAGAAAATCGTTAGAAGTGTGTTTGTGAAACAAGGTAGCATCTACTTTTTCCATGATATACCCATGATCTAACAAAAAGTTCTTTAATTTCTCATACCAAGCTCGAGGTGCTTGTTTGCGGCCATCGAGAGCTTTTGTAATAGATAAACATGATTAGGTAAACTATCATGTTCAAAGCCTGGAGGTTGTGTAGCATACACTTCCTCTTTAATTGTACCATTCAAAAATTCACTTTTAACATCCATTTGATATAGAAGAAAATTATTGTAACTAATAAAAGCAAGCAACATATGAATGGACTCAAGTCTAGCTACATGTGCATATGTTTCATCAAAATCTATACATCATTATTGATTGTATCTTTGAGTCACTAACCTTGCTTTGATTCTTACCACCTTGTCACCTTCATCTAGTTTGTTGCGGTAAACCCACTCAGTGCCAATGATCTTTCTATCATATGGTCTTGGCACTAGTGTCCACACTTTCTTCTTATTGAATTGCTCCAATTCTTCTTGTATGGATAGGATCCATTCATCTTCCCCAAGAGTTTCTTTGACATTCTTTGGCTTGAGCTGTGAGATGAAAGTATTGTTTGTTTGTTCCTTGTTGTAGGCAGCTCGTGTCTTCACTCTTTCAAAGGGATCACCTATGATTATCTCTTTTGGATGATTCTTTGCAAAGTGTGGAGTTGGATCCATATTTTCTTCATCTATCTCTTCTTCTTAACTGGCTACCTCTTTTCCCTTTTGGGTGGTGTTGAGTTCTTTTGGGATAGGAATTAACTTCTTCTGCAACATCTCATTAGCAATATCCTTGGAAACATAGGGGTTAGCCTCAATAAATTTGACATTAATAAATTCTTTCCTTTATATAGATCAACATTATACACTCCTTAAGCCTTGCTAGTAGTTTTATAGCCAATAAAGAAAGCCTTGTATGATTTCAGATCAAACTTGTCAAGAGAATATTTTGTGTTCAAAACAAAACAAGTACACCCAAAAATGTGAAAATACTCGATAGAAGGCTTCCTACCACGCCATAGCTCATAGGGGGTTTTCTTTAAAGAAAGATGTGTGAAAACCCAATTTTGTACAAAATATGAGGTACTAACGACTTCGACCCAAAACTTCTTTGGAGTGTCATACTCTAAAAGCATGGTCCTAGCCATTTCCTGTAGTAACCTATTCTTCCTCTCTACTATCCCATTTTGTTGAGGTGTTTGAGGTGATGAGAAGTTATGTGCATAACCTGATTCATCACAAAAGCATTCAAAAAGGTCATTTTCAAATTCTCCCCCATGATCACTACGCATGGAAATAATTTGGCAAGAAATTTCATTTTCAATTTGTTGCAAAAGCTAGAGAAAACATCAAGCATATCAATCTTAAAAATGAGAAAGAAGGTCCAAGTATATCGAGAAAAATCATCAAAAATAACGAGACAATACTTGGAACCATGAAGGATTGAGTTCTCATAGGTCCAAATAGATCAATATGGAGAAGTTCAAGAGCTCTCTTGGTACTAAGGACTCCTTTGGATTTGAAGGAGGACTTGGTTTTCTTTCCTTGGGTACAAGGTTGGCATTCCTCGTCCTTTTCAAAATCCAATTTGGGAAGTCCTTTGACCAAGTTCTTTTTGCTTAACTTCTTCAATTGATGCATATTTACATGACCTAGCCAACAATGCCAAAGGCAAATATTATTCATATTGACTACAAAGCATTTGCCAACAATAGGCTTAATAGAGTCAAGCATAATTACATAAAGATTACCATTTCTAGTTCCCTTATATATGAAATTGTAAGTGAGGGAATCTAGAAGCAAGCATTCAATAGAAGTAAATAGCACAAGGTAATCATTGTCACACAATTGACTAACACTTATTAAATTATGATGTAGGCCATCCACAAAGAGACTATTCTTGATATACAAGAATTCACCTACATCACCCTCACCTTTTCCTTACCTTTCTTGTTGTCCCCGAAAGTAAATGAACCTCCTTTCTTTGTGAAATTGTTGAAATGGCTTATATCATCTGTCATGTGTTTTTTACATCCACTATCAACAATCTATTTCCCTTTTTCCTACAAGAAATGATAGTGTCAGTTCCCAACTCAAACTTAGGGATCTGGAGTTAGCTTGGGGACCCATTACATCTTTGGGTTGGTTCCCTTAGTCTTGTAAGACAATACCTGGAATACTGATCTTCACTTTTGCAACGAGAGAAAATCATAGGGTTCTTAGAGCCATAAAGCTCTCCAATGAAAAGAGGAGTTTCCTTACTCTTTTTCTTATCTTTTGGCCTTACTCTTTCCCTTAGGAGCTTCCCCTACAAATCCCAAACTACTAGTGTCACTTTGTTTGATAGAATGATCAAGGATTTCATTTAGGGAGTTTTTCCCTTTGAGGAATTTCTGCAGAGAGGCTCTAAGTCTATGATTGTCATCAATAAGAGATATAACAGTAGAATACAAGCTAGTAAGATCATCTCTAGCATGAACAAGGCCAGCCTCTAAACAAAGGGCTTTAGTAAAATAAGAATCCTTTTCAAGAGAAATAGAAGAAATATCATTACTAGGTAAAATAGGTCTAGAAGATAAATCATTAACTTGACCAAGTAACCTAGCATTTTCAGATTTTAGCAATTGAGTTTATTTAAGATAAACATCCCTCTCATATCTACGAGCATCACTAGTAATCTTAAGTTCAGCATTTTTAGTTTAAAGTAACTCAAGCTCATTCAGGCACTTTTGGCTATCTTCCTTAACAGATGCAATATTCTTAAGGTAGACACCAATCTCTACTTCAACTCTATTTTATTGGAGCTCAAGATCAATAAATTGGACTTGCAAGGAATCAATGCTCTCAAGATGAATTTCTCATTTTGCTCAAGAATATCAACTTTAGCATACAAGTCATCAAAGATTTTACCCAACCTCTTCTTTTTAGATTTACATTTAGAATAAGAAGAATGGGTGGTATCAAGCATTCAATAAGGGTTTCTTTGGCTAACTCATGCAAAATTACCTTACCTACCTCACCAATGTCTTCACTTGTGGAGGCCATGAGTGCCAGGTGGCACTCTCCATCTTTATCGGAGCTTGAGCTACTAGAGGGTATGATCCTTCCCAAGCTACATGAGTTGCATCTTTGTGTCTCCTATCCTTCTTGTCCTTCCTCTTATATATACTATGTTTCTTGTACTCCTCCTCGTTCTTGGAGTTGATCTTATTGTGTGACTTTATAGCCTTAGGATATTCATTCTTGTAGTGCCCTTTTTGACCACACTTGTAGCACCTTGGAGTAGAGGAAGAAGATTGCTTTCCTTTGAAGTGCTCTCCCTTGGAGAAGTTGTCTTCATGCTCACTAGGGTCATCATCTTCACTAGAGTAGAAGGAGGAGAGGTCTGTCAAGAAAGTTGTTGTAGAAGGATGAGAGCCTCCACTTGAGATTTGAAGGCACTATATTTGATCTTTCTTGATTCTTTTTCTTCTTTCTTTGCTTCCTCTTCTTGTTTGTCAAGTCTTGGATCATGAGCTTGTAGATTGTCAATAAGCTCCTCAGTTGGAATATCAGCAAGACTTCTTACTTCTTCAACGGAGGTCGCCTTTGACTCCCATCTCTTTGGAAGAGACCTCAAGATCTTTGAGTTGATTTCTCCTTTATCCAAATTGTGTCCCAAAGCAGCTAGGTCGTTGATGATGATGTTGATATTTGAGTACATCTCAGCAACTCCTTCTTTCTTACCCATCTTGAAGTTCTCTAGGAGGTTGGTCAACATGTAGATATTTGCCTCCTTCACTTGCTTTGTTCCTTCATAAGTGATGTAAAACTTGCCCTGTATCTCATAGGATGTATCCCATGAGGAGATGTGGTTGAACTCAGATGGAGTGAGGGTTGCATAGAGGATGCTAATAGCTTTGGCATTGAGCTATGCATTTTTTAGGGTTACTTCATCCCAAGTTGATACATCTCTAGCTGGCTCCTTATAGGGTGTAATCATCACTTCCCACATATCAAAGTTCATTCCTTGAATGTAGATTGCATCTGCTACTTCCAATAGAGGAAGTTGGTGTCATTAAAGACCGGGGGGCACATGGAGAAGCCTCCCTCTAGGTTGAGGGAACCAAGTAGATTCTCACCCATATTCTCATCTAGTAGGATATTTGTTGGAGAAGATCCTTTCTCTGATACCCTTTGTTGGATCTAGGGCTCTAGGGGGTGAATAGAGCTTTAACATTCTCAGAAAAATATTGAGACCTTCAAATTATATCAATTGAAACCAAATGCTAAAAATGAATTTGAAGTCCTATCTAAACAAGTATAGTAAGGATGAGAGAGATTGAAACAAACACTTGGACAAGGTGTTTAGAGTGGTTCTAGTATCTAAACTAGGAGACTGTCAATCCACTACCTAAAAAGGTCAACCTTTAGGGTTGTGCAACCCATGTATACTTATATTCCACTGTAAGAGATACAAGAAGACCACCTTACATCTTAAGGACTTACCTATTCAAGACAAGAGTCTTTCACCAACACAAGGACTTACTCACTTAATCAAGATGTCTTCAACCTTCACCAAGGACTTACCCACGCTTGCATCAAGTCTTTGGTCTTGCAGGGATTACCCACTCTTCTTAAATCGTCTGCATTGTCCTTCTCCTACACTTGGAGAAGATCTTCACACCTTCAACCTTGAAGAAGAGCATCAACTCCTCCTTCACTTAGAGAAGATCACTTCAATGTTTGCTCTTTGAGAAAGGAGATTGGGAAGAAGGAAAGGTGGAGAGATTTATAAGATAACATTGATGTAGCTCTCTTACAACATGCCTAACTCACTCATAATCATGTAATGGTTTGTGAATAAGAGAGAGAAAGGGGATCAAAGGATTGTAGCACATGCAACTATAAGGATCAAGGATAGCATTAATGAGCAACCTTGGGATGAACTCTAAGAGGCCCTATTTATAGTTGGGGGTGTTCCTTTGAGAGTGGAATCACTTAAGAACGAAAATAGTCATTTTACAACTTGTAGCATATCTATTTTCATTTCTAACAACTCTCCAATGGTTAGAGTCACTTTTTCTACGTCTTATGTACTATACATTCAGTCGAGTTTCAATAAAGGAAACTTGACTGATCTACTAACTGATAAAGCCAATTTTCAAACTATCAGTCAAGTTTGTCCTGGGGTAACTCGACTGATTAGCCAAAATAAACTTTGGTCAGCAAGTCTATTGTTTGAGTTATGTGAGTGTGAAACTTGACCTATGTAATCATTTCAGAAAATCCATCACGAATAGGTCGAGATTCAAACTCGGCCGACAAAGTTGCTGTGACAAATTTTCCAAAATGATTTTTAAGTGATCAAACGATGGAATTAAGTGTCCATGACTTTTTCTCATCTTAGTTACAACTCATATCATCAATACAAATGATTACAAAAAATATTCTAAGGTGATTTGGAGTGATTTCCAAAAGTACATATTTGCATTGCTTTTGACTTGAACTTGGAAAAGCTAGGGCTTGTGTAATTTGATCCTTTTCATGTACCTAATACCTGAAATCAATATCAAACAAACATATTAGATACATATGAATGAAATGGTCAAGTCATTATCAAAATATGGACAATGTATAATTCTTAAGTCAACACTTTTGACATAGAATGACCTAAATCTGAGACAGCTAAGTAGGGATGGCAATGCGGTGGTTTTTCTATTAACCGCCCCATACCATATCGTACCATAAAAAATTCTAATCTTGTGGGCACCCGAACCATTCACCCACGGTTTTGCTTCCTCGGTAATAGGGTAATCATGGGAATCTGTTTACTTACCAAAGGGGCTCATTCCTTTGTCACCACTACTTGAGTCTAAATGTCTAATTGTGTCAGATTCTAGTTGTCGTCCATTTTCCGGATGTGCAATACACACACGGCCGCCACCATGTTCTCACCGCTACTGCTACCACACACTCACCACCATAGTCGCCGCCGTACCACACACTCAGTACCACGATACACTCCTCACCGCCTCCGCAATGCACTGATCACCACTGCCGCCATGCAGTCATCACCACCGCCCCCACCATCCACTCGTCACCACCGCCGTTATATACTCGTTACCCTGCCACCATGTACTGGTCACCACCGCCACCATGTACTCGTCACCACCGCTTCCATGTACTCGTCACCCTACCGCCATGCACTCGTCACCTCTGCCGCCATGTACTTATCACCCTGCCGCCATGTACTCGTCACCTCTGCCGCCATGCACTTTCATGTACTTACAACCACCGCCATGCACTCTCTGCCGCCACCATGCAAGCTACTGCCATGTCCTCACCACTATTGCCATGCACTCGGGCATGTGACCGTAGCCATGCCATGTCCCCAATGCGGCTACCACCATGGGCTGCGATATGACAAGGGCAGCTAGGAGGAGCATGGCGGCCACGTAGAGCCAGAGCACAGGAAGATGAACCTGGTGAGCACTGGAGGAGGAACCTGGTGAACGCCGGAGTGGAAGCAAAAGCTTGCATGTCGATGTGTTTAATGCCTAGCCAGAAACGATGTGGTTTCGCAAGACTGAAGTAGAGACGAGGGGTGTTTCTTATGATGGAGAGGCTAGAAACATGCTACGCCTCCGCCGCTGGAAGCATGCTGCGGTGGCGGGGATAAAAGCATTGCCGGTCATGACCGCAAGGCTGGAAGCAAGCTACAGCAGCCAGGCTGAAGCATGCTAGCGGCAATGACGGAAGGGTGTTCCAACCACGAGGCTCGAAGCATACTGTGGCAGCAGAGGCTGGGAAATCTGACAATGACGTGAGGCTAGCAACATTTGAAGTGGGGCCAGTGGCTAAGGTTCGTGTAGGAGGGAGGCATGGAAAATGAACTTTGGGTTTCCAGAGACCACACTCCTGGCATGTGGTGTTTTCTCCACCAAAACCAATTACCATTCTGCACCCTGGGTAACCATAAATATGGGTTGGGTCGGGTGGTTCAGTTTGGTTTATGGTGGCTAGTAATTTTTGCCATGCCTACAGCTAAGATGGATGGAATACCTTAAGGACTATGACTTTACCATCACTAATCATCCTAGTAAAGTGAACGTAGTTGTTGATGCTTCAATCTAGAAGAAAGATGTAGTTTGTGATGCTATGAGCTATTCTGTGTGGAAGAATCCAAAGTATGTTTCTTGTTGGCAACCACAACCTATTGATGTAATGGATGACAAAGCTGAGAATGACGAAGCTGAGAAGTTATGTGTTCATATGGCCAGCTTATCCATTAAACCATCTTGGATCTTGGAATTAGTTGTTTCCCAGTTAGAAAGTCATGATCTTGTTAAGATGAAAACCTTAACAAACCACAATTTGAAAAGATTGTTGGACTGGATGGTGTAGTTCTTTGCAACAAAGATTGTGGTTTCCTAAAGTTGGTGATCTATATAGAAAATTTTTAGTTAATCTCATGGGTATAGGTACACAATACACCCTAGTACAACCAAGATGTACAAGGATCTATGAAGTTTCTGGCGGAAGAATATGAAAAAGGATATCACTCTGTTCATTGTGAAGTGTTTGACCTATCAACAAGTTAAGATAGAGCATCAACGGCCTAGTAATCTTCTTCATCCTCTTGAGATTCCATAATGGAAATGGAAGAAGATTACTATGGACTTTATTATGGTTCCCTAAGTCTAATAAAGGTTATGACGTTGTGTGGGTAGTGATTAATCAACTTACTAAGTCTGCCCACTTTTGGCCTTTCAAGCTCATTTACAAGGTTGATGATATGGCTCAATTGTATGTGGATTGGATCATTCATTTGAATGGTGCACTGAAAGTGATAGTATTTGATCATGACCTGAAGTATACCTCTCATTTGTGGAGTCAGATGAAGGAAGAAACAGGAACTGACTTACATTTTACTACAACTTATCATCCAAAAATTGATGGTCAATCTGAGAGAACAGTGAAAATTCTGGAAGATTTGCTTCGTGCTTCTGTTACGGATTGGGAAGGTGCTTGGGATAAGTATCTTCCATTGGCTGAGTTTGCTTACAACAATAGCTACCAAGATAGTATTAGTATGCCACCTTTTGAAGCTCTGTATGGAATACCTTGTCGTTCTCCATTACACTACGATGATGTGAGAGAACGTGCTCTAGTAAAGACTAATGATATGCAGATGATGACAGAGAATGTTCAGTTGATTAAGAAGTGTATGAAAGTTGCACAAGATTGACAAAAGATGTATGCTGATAAGAAGATGTCTGGTTTGAGTTTCTTGTTGGGTGACTATGTGTTCCTATACATCAAGACTAGATGTTTTATTGCATGATCTAAAGTTAAAGGAAAGCTTAGTCCCAGCTATGTTGAACTATTTGAGATCTTGGATAAGGTTGATGATTGTTCATATTGTTTAGCTCTCCCTCCTGCCTATGATAAGATCCATAATGTGTTTCATGTTTATGTGCTGAAGAAGTATGTGAAAAACCCTTCTCATGTACTTACGATTGAACCTTTGTAGATTCATAAGAACCGGACCTATGAGGAGTTACCTGTGAAGATTCTTTACTCTCATGTTATGAAATTGAAGAACAAGGAGATTGATCTAGTAAAAGTCTTGTGGAAGTATCATGGGTTAGAAGAAACAACCTGTGAGCTTAGAGATGAGATGTTGTAAACTCACCCTTCTCTCTTTGTTTGAGATTTTGAGGACGAAATCTTTTTTAAGGGGTGGAGTGTTGTAACAAACTAAAATCTATGTTTAGTCTTAATTTAGTTCTTTTCCTAAGTTTTACCTTTCAGGTGTATCCTTTTTGGCCTTGATGTTGATTAATGGGAATTATTAGTGGTTTAGTGAATATTTGGACAATATTTATGCCAATATATGGGTTTATGCACAAGTACATTAGTAAATGTTTCAATCAGGGTCTAAAATGCAAATTTGACTTTTAGGTGGGATAATGATAAAATAAATTCATTTGAGAGTTTTCTATAGCCTTTTGGAACACGGAAGAGATAAAAAGATTTATAATAACTCTTTAAGCAAGATAAGGTGATATTGAACTATTAATATAGGAAATTGCGGTAATAATGGATAATAGGCCAAAACTCATAAAAGGAAGACTAATTGGATAAGAATAACTTCAGAATCATTTTCTTTGGGTTTGGTTTGGCTTGGATGCCAATTTTCACAATTTTGGGATAATGATAACTATATCAATTTTATGTAGAAAAGAAAAGGGTGATTTTCCTCCAAAATATGAAATAAACATTTAAAGACTCCAAAATAGAACACTAATCTTAGATTCAAAATATACATGGTAAAATAAGGCTATGTGTGAATTTTCAACTATTTTGGACAATCTTTAATGTTCTAATGTGTTTAGGAGAGAGAAAGTGTAGATAAAGCCTAAAATATTAAACAATATAATAAATAAATTCAAATGATAAATTAATGGCCAATTTGTTTCCAACATGCTTAAGTTTGATTGAGGGTGAAGTTTCACATTACTTGGGTAATTCTAGAAGTCTCTAATGCAATAAGAAAGAGAAAATAAATTTACTTTAAAAGAATTAAATAAAATATTTAGAGTCTCCAAGACTAAAAACTAAAGCCATATTTGAATTCTACATGTTCGAATTAGGTTAGGTGTCAATTTCCTATTAACTTGGAGCTTGTTCGCACCCTCAAGTGAAGAAAGAGAAAAAGAAAATTAAACGAAATAAAACTATAGTCGAATCATATTGGGAAATGAATTCAATGTCACATTTATTTAATCTTGCGCACACGATCCTGGACCATTGGATCTGCAATCTAATGGCTCTCGGTCATCTTCTAGCTTGAGTTGAATTGGGAAACATGCCCCCTTCACATGTGATTTTTCAATCACAATATCTTCCTAGTTTCTTGCTCTTTTTCATTGATTCTTTCACCAATATGCTCCTTTTTAGATTGCACATCTTTTGATCCCTTTCTTGTGTTCTTTCATTAAGAATTTAAGGAACGTCCAATTCTTGGGCACCAAGGAATCTCAGCCACCTTGGTTAAGCACTAGAACTACACAACGCCTATAAATAACCCCACACACGCCTTCATCTCTACTTTCTTGGCTCTCCTCTTCACCCAATTTCTTCACACATCACGTGTGTTTCCACTGATGGTCTCAATTCAAGCTTGGGTTTGTGGTGGGTAGTCCTCCTCCTCCTTGCAACCTCTGGTCAATTGCACCTAGCCTAAGTTCCTTGAAACTCCCTCTTTCTTTCTTTGTTCTTGGTTCTCATTTGATCGGTCATAGTGATTTCACTGAATTTCATTCAAAGCAGCAGCCGAGCTTCTTGTAGCCATGGTGTTGCATGTTGGAGGGGAATATACCCCCATGTGAATTCCCAGTTCTACCCCCTCCTTTCCTCTTTTCTTTATTTTTTCATGCATGGGCATTTTGTCATTCAGCCTTATTTTCCTTTTCTTTGGACGGAGCTGACTTGGTCGCTAACCACGCGACATGGCCTCTCCTGATTGGGCCATTTCGTGATCTGGCCCTCTTCCTCTCTCGAGAGTTTAAATGCTGGTGTGGAATTCTGTGATTGATCGATTTTATAAAAATTGTATCTTTTAATCTACTTGTCCAAAAATTAAGTAAAAATATGTTTTGGAATCGAAAAAAATATGAGATTTCAAATAAAAATATTTTGAGAGACTGTTATTCATGTTTTTGATGGATGATTTTTGACAATCCAATAAATCATATAAAAAGCCCTAAAATTGTAAGTTTGTCATATAAACTCCAAAATTGACAAACAAATATGTTTTCTTGATTAGAAAAACATAAAGAATTGTTTGGTCTAGGTTTTGTGATCAAAATATGAGATTTTCCAAATAGGTCTAAAATTAGGGTTTTCTTTATACATATATGAAATACAAACCCTAATCTATGTGAATAACTTGAAGGTAAAGAAGATCTTAGAATCAACTAAGATGGTGAAAAACAATAAAATAGGACTCTGAATTGAGGTATGTGAATCTTATCCCTTTTAAGTTGGGCATATTTGTTATCCAACCCTAATTTTGAATGAGGCATGGGCTAAAACCTTATTTATATCATTGATCTTTTTGGCACAATCTGCATAATTTTCTTGGGTTTTGAACCTCACATGCATATCTCTATTATTTTGTCTTGCCGTAATATTTCTTTTTAGCATGATGATATGTTTGACTTATTAGCTAATGTAGTGGTACTTATGTACAACCACCCATAGTTGGGGATGTGTTATTATTCCTAGGGGAATCTGTTTACTCTCCCCCGTATAAAAATATTTTGTAGGTGACTGGGAATGTGTTTACTCTCCCCTCACCTATTGGTTGGGGTCCGGTAGGTGCCTCAACCCTACTTAGTTAATTTAGTCTAACTTAATCATTCATGCAAAATTTCTTATTATTTGACATGGAAAGATTCTTATTTGATATGTGCCTCATACTCTTAACTTTCTTTGTTCTTGATGAACATATACCCTTTATTATCCTTTATAGATATTATCTTGCTCTTGTTATTTATTTTGACACATAGCCTATTTTCTTTCTCTTTCCGGATGATCCCAACAACCCAAGTCTAGGACAAGGAGATGAATAAGAGCAAGGAGGACCTGTCAGGAGTAGATTCAAGGGACTTTTTTTGAGATATCTAGGTTGCTATTGCTAGATCATGTAGTTTCCTTTCTAGTTTATCTTTTCATGAAATTCATGTAGTAACTAACTAATTTCAAAAGCAATGTAATAACATAGTTTTTCTTTCTTCTACCACTATTGACATTTTTGTATCTGATTCATGCTTATTTAATTGGAATCATTATGCATGCATCCTTTTTAATCTAAGTTTTTGAAAATAGATGGATGTTGTGTATTTTCTGTTAAATTTTAGTAAGGGGTGATCTCTCCTCATTACAATTCGATGCCTTAACTTTATTATGGTAAACTTTATAATCTTATGTTGCACTTTATTTGTGTACATTATTGGATATTTGTTTATGGGTCCTCTGACCCCACATGATAAATGTTGGACACTCTCATCCTTTACATTATCTTGATTAAACTAATTCTTTCCTCTACATTGTGCATGGTGTAGACTAGGTTTACTTCTAATAGTGATATATGAGTGAAACTATACGTAGGGCATACTTTTTCCGCCCCGGGTGTGTTTTTTCACTCATTATATATGTAAGACGCGCTTGTTCTGCCCAGGAGCACTTTTCCACCCAATACATTTGGACTAAGATCATATAGTGTTCCATCCCTACTTGAAATGACTTTAGTCTAATTTTGTTTATGTACACTGCTTATGAATTGTGATATTATTATTATGATATTATTTTAAGGTATGAAATCTCTTATTCTTGATTGTCATTTTATTGAAATTCATATTACTTTTTGATATCTACTTGGACGGTACTTCTCCTCTTGGAAGGGAAGTCTTATTATATTTGATGTATTTTTTCCTTATGTTGATGATTCCTCGATTAATATGCACATATCATCTTTATGCTGATAACTTCCATTTTGTCTCCTCTTATGGGGTATGCTTCCAACCCCTAGGTGAAGGATGTGGAGGGCATGACATGTATAAGTGGATTGTAATGATTAGGCCCGCAACCCAAGACTCTAGTACAATTTGAGGAATGATGACTGGCCTCATAGACCACTACTAGCCTTAACTACACTCTTTATCCTCACTCACATGCAAGCCAGGATAATTTCCCGACTGGTCAACCATCCTAGTACTATCTGGGCAGAGCACGCTTCACCAAAGAGTTCTTTAACTTTAGGCTCCTTAAAAAGGAGGTGCTCCTTGGTGATATGGGTAATTCAATCATTCCTTTTAAGATCATTTAATCTTAGGCTTCAGATCCTAGGACATTACAATCTCCCCCATTTAGACTCTTAAACTCCTTGTCAAGGCTCAATTATATGACCTCATAGTTGTTAGTAAATACGGGCATAGAGTAGGCAGTGGAAACAAAAAATTTATCTATCTATATTATGATAACAGCAAGATCGCTTTAATAACTATGAAATAGGAAAGATGGTTTAACGAGTTAAACTTGATCCTGGAGAAAATCCAGTGATTATAATTTTTTGTAGTGAAACTATCTTCTAGTTGCTCTTAGATGGTGTATGTGCCACTCCTAGTCTTCACCACATACAGTAGACTCGAAAAATGTCAACAGCAGTTCATGTGGTCTCTCTATAGACTGCAAGCTGGCTTTACCCTCCTAGCGACGGGAAAAGGCCTCCTTGCCTCTAGAGAAGTCCACACAGACCAATGAGAAATCCTATCGTTCTAGTAGAAAATACAGGAAGGACTTGTCCCTCCCGTTGGTGTACTAGTCACCAACTTGACCTCATAGTTTTTGGTAAATACGGGCATAGAGTAGGCAGTGGAAACAAAAAATTTATCTATCTATATTCTGATAACAGCAAGATCGCTTTAATAAATATGAAATAGGAAAGATGGTTTAACGAGTTAAACTTGATCTTAGAGAAAATCCAGTGATTAAAATTCGTTGTAGTGAAACTATCTTCTAGTTTCTCTTAGATGGTGTATGTGCCACTCCTAGTCTTCACCACATACAGTAGACTCGAACAACGTCAACATCAGTTCATGTGGTCTCTCTATAGACTGCAAGCTGGTGTTGCCCTCCTAGCGACGGGAAAAGGCCTCCTTGCCTCTAGAGAAGTCCACACAAACCAATGAGAAATCCTATAATTCTAGTAGAACATACAAGAAGGACTTGTCCCTCCCATTGGTGTACTAGTCACCAACTTTCTCTCCCACAATTGTTTCTCCCTTGGTTTCCCTCCCTTTAGTGGGTAGAACTTGCTCGGGTTCTCTATTGGTTACCACAACCAGAGTGGACAACAATTGTCAGAGGAAATTAAGTTGTATTCTGAGAAGACCCCAATACCCCTCTATATATAAGAGGGGTTAGGGTCTAGGTTCCCAATCTGTGTGGGAGTCGAAGGGATCGGAAGATCATGAACATTCATAAATTGCGAGTGTCAAACCCGTTGGTTGGTGTTGCAACACCAATTTTGGGTTCTTTTGATGAGAAATGAAATTTCTCTTAATAAAGATAAATGAACGAATAATGGTGTGATTTTATTTGAATAAATAAATTTCTATATAATAGCCTTGTTGGTTGCTTTGTGGGCTTTATTGGCTATTGGGCCCAATAGCAAGGAAAAGAAAAGGAAATTCAATTATTAAATGAATAATTAAGAAATTGAGAAAAGGAAGATGTAGAAATCTCTAGAAGGCAAAGGAATATTCTCCAAAGATGGATTTCATATCTTTGATATTTCTTGGGTTCCAAGGAGTCCAAGTTACAAAGATAATAGGAGAAGAAAAAGATAAAATCAAATAAAGCATTAACAAGAAGGAAAGTTGAAATAATGATAAAAAATATAATAAATATGTGGATTTATGGATAATATAATCATCTTGGATGGGATTTTGAGTCCACATGAATTCTAATGGAAAAAGGAATCCAAATAAAGAAAATAAAAGATTAAGAGAGAGAAAATATGCTTAAAATATACCTTATTAAAGGATAACTTGCACATGAAGATTATGCCCTTTTCCTTTGGAAATTGGGACTAAAATTCGGTATACAAGTAGACAAATCCAAGATAAAGGTTTCCTTAAATTTTGTTGAAAAAGGATGTACGGATTGAGAGTTATGAATTTTCCAAATTATCCTAATGGGGAGATAATCCTTAGAAAGAATTTAATCAAGAAACTTTAGGCCCAGCCCATGCTCGTGTGTGGCTGTTGGATGGCGATCGGATGATCCTGAGATCGTCTTCCATCTTAGTTTGGAATATAGGAAACTGAGTATAGTAGGGACTCCTTTCTCTCTTCGGTTCTTTCTCACTTTGATCAGTTTGGATGAAGGTGGACTCTCCCATCGAGTTGGGGAGGCAAATCTGTGCACAAACAACCCCGATTTTCTCTTTTTGTGGGGATTTAAGAAAGTTCCCAAATTGTTTGGGAGACGGAATATGATAGCCTTCGAACCCCCTCACCTAGCCTATATAAGGCATTATTTTCTTCTGGTCTTGGATTGGCGAAGTTACTCGAACTCAAGCAGAGTTCCCTCCTCTTCCAATTTGGTCTGCGCTCCTCTAGTAGCTGCAGCTTCCATGGATCTACCATGAGCCGACGAGCTTTTCTGGGGCCACCAAACCCAACCACCATAGATGATGGTAGGTATTAAGGTAAGTTCAAGCAAGGGAGGCAGAGCTCATGGAGCCATCATCGGTGGATTTAGAGGATCAAAGGCAGAAGTCAACTATTTAAGTTGACCAAGGCCTGCGAGCAGCTTCGTCCCTGTTCACGAAAGCGAGGAAGAAGATGAGGAAGGAGGAAAAGATGCCTTTACCCTCAGCATTTGTGAAGAAAGATGTGGGTAGGAATGTCTTCTCCACATAGTTTGGGCCCAAACATCCGAAAAAGAAAAAGAATTATAGTGGTTGACATTGCGTTCTCTAATTGGCTTGGGAGGTAATTTCTTTACAAATTCATAGAAAATTAGTAACTCTGATTAAGACAAATTATATATGAAAATTGATCCTCAAAACTAGAGGAACACAAAGAAATTATATTTGAAGCCTAATTCTTCTTGTAATTCAAAAAGTATGTAAAGATGTTATCTTTAATGGTTTAATAAAAGAAAAACCCTAATATTTGATGATTAATGAATTGGGAAGGATTATATGGATGTTTAAAGTTGATATTAACATGTTGATTATAAAAAGGACACATTAGATCCAAAAGGATGATCTTTATGTGTAGTTTGATTAATGTAGGTTTCCATGTACATGAATATGTTTTAATGGGCCTTGAAACCCTAATCTTGGTAATTATGACTCTTAATGGCTTTGATTGTGCAAATCTATGAATAAAGATGAGATATGATGATTCTAAGCTAATTTGAGTATGAAAGATTCTAATTGTGGATAAATACCCTTCATTTGGTAATTAGGGTTTCCTAGTGGATAAATGTGGAATTAGTGATAAATCAAGTTCATATGTGAATTAGACCATGATGAAATATGAGTTGTCAATTCGAAAGAAACTGAAGATGATAATTGGCCTTATTGATCATGACATAACTTAAAATGATAAAGATGGTAGTTTTAGTGTAAAAGAGATATATTAGACTTAATTGACATTCAAGTATGCCTATGATGTTGAAATTAGAGTTGTGGACCAAAAGGGCATTAAAAGTGATAAATGCATTATGGAGGTTAAAATCCTAAAGTTGGCCTAGAAATCCTAAAGTGGAATCCAAGTCAATCTTGAGAATGTTTTGGATAAAACAATGACACATGGGTGTTATGTATTAATTTCAGGATATTGTTGATTGCTTGATTGATTGTTATTGATTATTCTTGCTTGGACATCAAGTTACTCTAGATCAGGTATGTGGTTACACTTATGGTTAAATCGCTTTAGTTTCACGGTGATTCCCGAATGTTTTATCGGTTGCCTAAAAATAACTGCTTGGATGACTTTTATTTCATGCAACTATAAAGTGACTATGACTATCACCATAAATATGTGTACATAACTAGCTCAGGTCCTGGTCCTCCTCTGTGGCTTTGCTAATGATGAAAAGGATGACCTAGTACATGGTCTACCTATTAGGTAGGACCATCAGGTTATCGTGAGTCAGTGATTGGGCTACCTATGGGTGGTGCCATGCGACTCTTCAGCATATCATGAGTTAGGGATTGAGCTACCTATTGGTAGTGCCATGCGACTCTTCAACCCTAGGTATTGATCTACCTGTTAGGTAGGATCATGGGGGTTAGTTGGGATCTACCATATGAGAGGTAGTATCCATCTCCACTACAGGGACAACGCAGAGGCTAGGGTATGAATGGATTGAGTGGTTATGTTTAAAGCATAAAGTTTGTTTGTTAAATCATAATTGCTTGAAATATGTTGTTACATCTAAATGAATGATTATTGTTTCCCCCACATACTAGCATATTCATTTATACTGACCGACATTTTGTTTGTCGGTGTTTTAGGTACAAAATTGAGAAAAGGACACATAGTAAATTGATACAATGTGAAGATATGAATTCAAGTACAAGGAGGATTAGTTAGAATAGACTCCAATTGTGGATAGTAGTTTAGAAATCCAAGATGTATGCAAAGTTTTGTTTTATTCCATTTTTTAGTATAGTTTTGGTAGAATTTAGTAATTATTATTCATTATTTGTCAAACCATTGATTCAGAAAATTGGGATAACAGCTCTGACCTTTTGGTCTCCCTTAATTGGGGGTTACCAGGAGGCAGGGCCATTACATTTGGTATCAGAGCATTGGTTCCTCATTTAATCCTTAGTAATTATTAAATTTTACAAACTCTGTAGAACCCAAGGGAGTTATTAGAGGATTATGCAAAGTCTGAGGTGTCTACAAAAGGATCACGGTCTGGGGGCAGGTAAGATTTTCCTCCACCCCGCTAGTCGGTCACGAGGACTCCCGGATGCAGTGTGACTACCTAGCCAATGTCTAAGGTTTTTACTTGAAATAAGATACCTTTAGGACTCTCTCATCTATTTTCATCCCTTCTCAACCCTAATTCAATTAAGATTCTAAGGTTTAGGGTTTTCTCTCTCTTCCTCATCCTCTTGAGGGTAGGGTGTGTATGATAAGATTAAGGAATCCTCCACCAAATTAATGAAAAATATGTAAACAATATGTCATGGACATAATCTTAATAGTTTAAGCATAAACTAAAGATTAGTTGTATGCTTAGGTTGTATTCCATGTGTTGTCGTACCCTTAGGAGAGACCTGAGGTTAGACCTTCTTGTCAGGAGGATGAGTAGAGAGTTGGTCTTGGAGGAAAAAACCTCCATTAAAGGTAGAGACTTGGCACATCCTCCGAGGATGATGCCTACCCTAACCCTAAGTGGGGGTTAAGAGAGATGGCATGATGAGTTAGATATCATGGTTGCCCATGTATGTGGGTTGACATGCTTTTGGTTTTGGATACCTATGAGAAGTATGAGATATGTGAGATTGGTTGACTTAGTACCTTTTGGGCAACCCAACCTGGGAAGGGTCGTGCATGTTAGGGTGAAGGATAACTCCTTCATTGATGAGGTTAGTGATGACCATATAGAAATCCTATGGGCTTATATGAGCATGGCGGAGTATGCACCTAGAGTACGTCAGTAGTGCTGGAAGTATGTTAAAATTCAGGCCAGAAAGGCATGTAGGATAGCTTATGAGATAAGCATGAAGAGCTATGGATAACCTTGAGTGAACATACATTTCACCCATGTAGGTGTATGAATGTGAGCTTGATCTACCTTAGAAAGAGAAACTCTAGTAGTAAGGTTGTTTGTAGGGTTAATCTATAGAGAGAGAGAGAGAGTAAGACCCGAGAAAGGAGGTTGGAAGATTAGACTCTGAGAAATAAGGAACCCTGAGAAGTTGGGTATGTTATAACCTAGGTGGATGGTTGTGGTTGCCTCGTGCATGATCCTTGGAGGCTTGTGGTATCTTGGTTGCCTTTAGATGAACAAAATCCTAGAAGAAGGATGAGGTTGCTGGTTTTGATGTACAGATGATGTAGGTGCCTACCTTCTAGGTAAAGGAAGAGAGTTCCTTAGATCGAGGAGGTATAGTAACAAGTTGTGAGGCCTTATACCTAGTTGTGTGTCCTTAAGGAGGACTCAAATCTGAGGTGTTGTTCATGTGGAAGGATAGTAGGAAGTGCATTCCATACCTTGTACATGTTTGGTTCATCGTTAAAAGCTGAGCATGCAGTTGGACAGCTCTTGCAGAAAAGTGAACCTAGGGTTCCTAGACCTAAGAGGGGAAGTAGTAGTACCTGGTGCACCTAATGCTCATGGCGAGATTCAATTTCTATATATTTGAGCATGGAACCCCTCATGTTTAGAGTAAAAGGAAACCCCTTAGACTAAGGTATATGTTTGATGAACCGCTTACATATAGGTCAGTGACTTAGGCATGTATGATGACAGTTCGATGTTAAGGAATAGAAAACAAGTATGACCTACCATGGAGACCTAGCTTGGTTTAGTAGGTGGTCTACTTGTTAGCTACATGCCTTAGTAGCTTTCTAGGGTTAAGCATGCTCGTATGGACATAAACCTTAGACGTGAGGACATGTGTGACCTTTGTTGTTATCAAGAGATGGTTTTCCTCCCATCCTGGGAAAGGACCCTTCTGTAGGGTATGTACTAGTTTTTGTTGGGTTTGAGATAGCCTAAAGAGGTCTCATAGGAGCTTGAGGAGCTCAGTGGAGAGTATATAGTATGATAATAAACCTATAGACCCATAGATAATCATCTCTAAGTGCATGTGGATGTGTTACCATGGAGGTAACCAGTATGGGGCATGATCGAGGCAGGTAGGTCGCCATGATCCCTATGAGAGGATGAAAGTCAGACCATGAATGTCGAGAGAGATGATGGAGGTTTGGGTAAGGTTTCAAGTTTGATATGTACCATGTTAGAATCCTAAGTCTATTCTAAGGTCAGGTAGGGATAAGACTGATGGGAGTAGGAGTTACCTAAATCCCTAGTTGTACAAGACCATAGGGTCAGGAGGTAACAACTATCATTGTCTGAGGGCCATGGGTTAGGAGATTGATCACCTTCATGAACTCATGGGATTTAAAGTGAAAATGAGGAGGGAACTCTATGATGCATAAGGGAAGAGGGATGACCCCAAAAATAATGACACCCTACAGACCTAGAGGAGATGACTAAGGATTGTATGGTGACCCAAGTGGGTTTGAGACCAGTTTTCCATGGAAGTAGCCCTGATGTCAAGATGTTCATGATATGGAGACATGTGTTACATGTTTCCACCTAGATTGGAAGGTGTGCTGGCGATGTGGGGTGCACCATCTCTACTCTTGGAATAGGAAGAACTTTGTGTTTGGACAGCCGCCAAATGCTTATTTCCTCTTGTTATGGGGGTGAGAGATAGGGCAGTACGCATGCCATACACTAAGCATAAAGATGATGTGAGTTGAAACGTTGCTATGTTGTATGAGGATAGAGATAATGGTGTACTCTTGTGGAGTGCATGATGTGTGGTTAGTTTACAAACATCAAGAGAAGTAATGTAGTCATCTTATAAGGATGTTATTCTCATGAGTTGTATGGAATTTATGAGTTATACAAGGTTGAGTTTGATAACCAAGAGGATGAGCTCTGAGTTTTCTTGATAAAGATAGACCTAAAGTCCAGAATGAGATAATAAGTGGAATACATGGAGGTGTATCTCTTCACTGTTACCTAGCACCTAAAGATGAAAGGTGGTAATGGATGCTCATATTGAGACGCAGCTTCCTAGTTTAGCTAGTGGAAAGGCTGGAAGAGGTGGTTAGGTGAACCCTAAGTTGTGAGATATGTTTGGCTAACACTCATATATAACTAGACCCGTTGATCGAGTTAGTGGTTGCTTGGTTATCCAATCTTGGGCTTGTTGTGATAGAAGGATGGTTGTAGAGCCTCAGATGCACTTCTCTGGAAAAAGAAGGTGATAAAACCCATGACTAGAGTGTTTTAGGGTTTCTAAGGAATCAACCTTGAGGAATCATGACATATAGGGGATCATGATTTTGAGTTCATCATACACCATGGTACTACTAAGATAGTGAGTAGCAGTAGTATTGTGGATGCCTAAGATGAAGAAGTATACATAGTTGCATGTGGCTTGTCGACATGCATGGTAGGAGGTGAAGGACGAATACCAGTAACCTAATGAGTTGTTATAGAGAATAAAGAGTCCCTGAGAGGGAATGGGAGTGTGTCACACTAGACAGTGTGGTGAGTCTCCCCTCGATCGAGGAAGGTCATGATGCAATATGGGCTATGGTAGATCGCCTTACCTAGATGACATAATCTAAGAGAAAAAGAGAGTATTGTCAGGGGACAGATTTGGTTGAACTACATGTAAGAGAGAGAGATGGTTCAACTACACCATGATGTGATTTCAAAGGTTCATGGGTATGACTTAAAGATTCACTTCCATGCGGTGGAAGTGGGTACATGAAGAACTCAATGCTAGTACAGCTTACCACCCCTAACTGGTGGTTAGTATGATCCAGACTAGAGGGTCTGATGAGAGCGTGTGTGCTCGTTTAGGGTGATATATGGAGACAGTTCTTGTCCTATGAAAGTTGTGATGTTAGCCACCATAGCCAGTATCAAAATGTAAAGAAGCTTTGTAAGGGAGGTTGTGTCGGTCACCGCTTCATTAAGATGATGTTGGTGAAGGGACCTAGTGACAGTCATAAAAAGACCACAGTATGTGCATATGAAGTCACTTTGATCATGTGATGGCTGAAATAGAGCCCAGGGGTGACATGAGTCGTGAGATGATGCAAAGCAGACTGACATACAATTCACTATAGGAGAATATGTGATATAAAAATATGACCCCTCTGAGCTATAGATGAGACAGATGAGTCCCCAATACATGAGTCCACTTGAGATGGATTGGTGGAATGCTTATGTGTATCCTTACCCCTCAGGATAACGTGATGTATGATGTGTTCCACAAGTCCGATCTAGAGCACTATGTGATGTACCCAAGCCATGTGCTGATCCATGAACCTATTAAGCTTCAAAGGAGGCTGAAATGTCCTGAGTCACCTACAAGAGTACGAGATACCAAGGTGAGAGAGAACTCGGATGTAAGAATAAAAGATGATGAAGGTTCTTGGGAAGCACCATGGAGGGGGTGAAGCCACACGGGAGCCATGATGGACGTGAGGAAGTCTTATTTTGTTTATTTGTATGTTTAGTAGAATTTTGAGGGCAAAATTTCTATAAGAGGGGAAGGATGTTACAACCCCAATTTTGGGTTCATTTGATGAGAAATGCAATTTCTCTTAATAAAGATAAATGAAAAAATAATAGTGTGATTTGATTTGAATAAATGAATTTCATATATAATAGCCTTGTTGGTTGCTTTGTGGGCTTTATTGGCTATTGGGCCCAATAACAAGGAAAAGAAAAGGAAATTCAATTATTAAATGAATAATTAAGAAATGGAGAAAAGGAAGATGTAGAAACCTCTAGAAGGCAAAGGAATATTCTCCAAAGATGGATTTCGTATCTTTGAGATTTCTTGGGTTCTAAGGAGTCCAAGTTGCAAAGATAATAGGAGAAGAAAAAGATAAAATCAAATAAAGCATTAATAAGAAGGAAAGTTGAAATAATGATGAAAATATAAGGAATATGTGGATTTATGGATATTAGCATCATCATGGATGGGATTTTGAGTCCACATGATTTCTAATGGAAAAAGGAATCCAAATAAAGAAAATAAAAGATTAAGAGAGAGAAAATATTCTTAAAATATACCTTATTAAAGGATAACTTGCACATGAAAATAATGTCCTTTTCCTTTGGAATTTGGGACTCAAATTCGGTATACAAGTAGACAAATACAAGATAAAGGTTTCCTTAAATTTTAGTTGAAAAAGGATGTATGGATTGAGAGTTATGAATTTTCCAAATAATCCTAATGGGGAGATAATCCTTAGAAAGAATTTAATCAAGAAACTTTGGGCCCAGCCCATGCTCGTGTATGGTCGTTGGATGGCGATCGGATGATCCTGAGATTGTCTTCCATCTCAGTTTGGAATATAGGAAACCGAGTACAGTAGGGACTCCTTTCCCTCTCCAATTCTTTCTCACTTTGATCAGTTTGGATGAAGTCGGACTCTCCCATCGAGTTGGGGAGGCAAATTTGTGCACAAAAAACCCCGGTTTTCTCTATTTTCATGGGGATTCGAGAAAGTTACCAAATTGTTTGGGAGACAGACTCTGATAGCCTTCGAACCCCTTCGCCCAGCCTATATAAGGTGTTCTTTTCTTCTAGTCTTGGATTGGCAAAGTTACTCGAACTCAAGCAGAGTTCCCTCCTCTTCCAATTTGGTTTGCGCTCCTCTAGTGGCTGCAGCTTTCATGGATCTACCGTAGGCCGATGAGCTTTTCTGGAGCCGCCAAACCTGACCACTGTGAATGGTGGCAGGTATTAGGGTAAGTTCGAGCAAGGGAGGTGGAGCTCATGGAGCCATCACCGATGGATTCGAAGGATCAAAGGCGGAAGTCAACTGTTTAAGTTGACTAAGGTCTGCGAGTAGCTTCATCCCTGTTCACGAAAGTGAGGAAGAATATGAGGAAGGAGGAAAAGATGCCTTTGTCCCCATAGTTTTTGAAGGAAGGCGAGGGTAGGAATGTCTTCTCGACATAGTTTGGGCCCAAACTGCCAAAAAAGAGAAAGAATTCTTGTGGCTGACATGGCGTTCTCTAATTGGCTTGGGAGGTAATTTCTTTACAAATTTGTAGAAAACAATTGGTAACTCTGATTAAGACAAATTATATATGAAAATTGATCCTCAGAACTTTGAAGCCTAATTCTGCTTGTAATTCAAAACATATGTAAAGATGCTATCTTTAATGGTTTAATAAATGAAAAACCCTAATATTTGATGATTAATGAATTGGGAAGGGTTATATGGATGTTTAAAGTTGATATAACATGTTGATTATAAAAAGGACACATTAGATCCAAATGGATGATCTTTATGCGTAGTTTGATTAATGTAGGGTTTCATGTACATGAATATGCTTTAATGAGCCTTCAAACCCTAATCTTGGTAATTATGACTCTTAATGGCTTTAATTGTGCAAATCTATGAATAAAGCTGAGATATGATGATTCTAATATAATTTGAGTATGAAAGATTCTAATTGTGGATAAATACCCTTAATTTGGTAATTAGGGTTTCCTAGTGGATAAATGTGGAATTAGTGATAAATAGAGTTCATATGTGAATTAGACCATAATGAAATATGAGTTGTCAATTTGAAAGAAATCGAAGATGATAATTGGCATTGTTGATCATGACATAACTTAAAATGATAAAGATGGTAGTTTTGGTGTAGAAGAGATATATTAGACTTAATTGACATTCAAGTATGCCTATGATGTTGAATTAGGGTTGTGGACCAAAAGGGCATTAAAAGTGATAAATGCATTATGGAGATCAAAACCCTAATAAAACCCTAAAGTTGGCCTTGAAATCCTAAGGTGGAATCCAAGTCAATCTTGAGAATGTTTTGGATAAAACAATGACACATGGGTGTTATGTATTAATTTCAAGATATTGTTGATTGCTTGATTGATTATTCTTGATTATGCTTGCTTGGACATCAAGTTAATCTGGATCAGGTATGTGGTTACGCTTATGGTTAAATCGCTTTAGTTTCACGGTGATTCCTAAATGTTTTATCGGTTGCCTGAAAATAACTGCTTGGATGACTTTTATTTCATGCAACTATAAAGTGACTATGACTATCACCATAAATATGTGTACATAACTAGCTCAGGTCCTGGTCCTCCTCTATGGCTTTGCTAATGATATAAAGGATGACCTGGTACATGGTCTACCTATTAGGTAGGACCATCAAGTTATCGTGAGTCAGTGATTGGGCTACCTATGGGTAGTGTCATGTGACTCTTCAGCATATCATGAGTTAGGGATTGGGCTACCTATTGTTAGTGCCATGCAACTCTTCAACCCTTGGTATTGATCTACCTATTAGGTAGGATCATGGGGGTTAGTTGGGATCTACCATATGAGAGGTAGTATCCATGTCCACTATAGGGATAGCGCAGAGGCTAGGGTATGTATGGATTGAGTGGTTATGTTTAAAGTGTAACATTTGTTTGTTAAATCATAATTGCTTGAAATATGTTGTTACAACTAAGTGCATGATTATTGTTTCCCCCACATACCGACATATTCATTTATGCTGACTGACATTTTATTTGTCGGTGTTTTAGGTACAAAATTGAGAAAAGGACAAATAGTAAATTGATATAATGTGAAGATATGAATTAAAGTACAAGGAGGATTAGTTAGAATAGACTCCAGTTGTGGATAGTAGTTTAGAAATACAAGATTTTAAAAAGGTATGCAAAGTTTTATTTTATTCAATCTTTTTAGTATAGTTTTGGTAGAATTTAGTTATTATTATTGATTATTTGTCGAACCATTGATCCAAAAAATTGGGATAACAGCTCTGACCTTTTGGTCTCCCTTAGTTGGGGGTTACCAGGAGGTGGGGTTGTTACAGTTGGAAACCAAACTGGCCGGTCCACATGCGAGTTGATCAGTTCCTAGATCAAACTGCTCATTTTATCATGTTTCCCAATCACATGTGAATTAGCAATTTCATTTCCAATTAATGCACAACATTAATTCTTGTACCAATCAAATCGAACAAGTGAAACAATTAGATTTTCTCATGAATATGGGAAAGTTACCAAAACCATCGGTTGGTGCAACCAAGCCGATCAGTTTACTAGGTGAACCAGTCATCTCACCCAACCTGGTCGGTTCACTTAGTGAGCCGATCGATTGGTGTCTGATTCATGTAGAACTTTGTCGGTCCAATTCTAATCAACCTGGCACTCCAAACGGTTGTCTCAACACTTGAATCGATTGACTGGCAATCCAATCAGCTGATTTTTTATTTGAATTGAATATCTAAACACTTTAGGAACCAATCCAATCATCATTCATGATTAAAATCCTATCTAGATGAGTTCCTATGTGTGTGACCCTATAGGTCCCATATCACGTTGGCAATGAATGTCTATAACTAGCTTATGACATCACAAGCAAAGAGCAGTGCGTAGTCATACATCAGTGCTACCCAAGTGAATGGAAAGTTGGAGAACAACTTCAACCTACAATCTATGTAAGGTGTTACAGTGATTGTATAATTCCTTTATCTCTGATATCCAGAATGAATTAAAGCATTGAAACGTCATCCTCTCAATATTCAACCCATGTTCCTTGAACCTAGAACAATGGCTGAGATATATGTGACCTCAATATCATATATTGATTGATATGTGCATGTGCATGCATTTCTCATCTCGCTTATCAAGTGGCCAGGATATCAAACTCCAATAGGATGGACAAATCCCATCTACATCACTCACAGTCAGTCCCCATGTGTCACAGCTACCCAATCATCACCTTTATGGAAATCCCTATTTAGGGTTACGTTTGATGATGTCAAAGTATACCGAATGATATGTCAAGAGTTTAGTGACTTTAGGTCTAAGAATAACAATCACCACCTTCACTATGAGAGATGATTATGACCACCAAGGCATGGTTTCCATGTGTCACTCTCAAGGTGGGTCTGACTGGTTTACTCTCTTTAACAATTATTTGTGTTCTTGGTTTGATATCACATTTTATGACTAATGAGATTTTGTCATCAACCAACCAACACTCTATTATATATGTGTTACTAGTGTCTATCTACCTTCCATAGTAACAATCGACTAGGGATATAATAAGAATGTACATACTCCTTACATATGTATGATCTCATTGTTCAAGTCACGTAGTTGAAGAAATACGTCATCGAGTATTGTCATCCTTTAGACATTCATAATATTTCCTCATTATTTCATAACTGAGTGAAATAGAATGAATTGGAAGCTTGCCTTTATTCTTATTAATCAAATCCTTTATGTTATATGCCATGTCAATCATCATATGATTGGCTCTATGGGCATACCATTCCAATAGACTCCCACTTGCACTTAGAGACAATCACCCACAAATTTCATTCTTAGTGATCTAAACATGTCCATAATATTTTTGTTGCACAAGTGCTAATCCAGTGAGTTAGCAAGGTTTTGCTATTCGTCAGTATATTCCATGTTTCTTATCTCATCTCTATGAGATGAAACTACAGTGATATGCCATCTGATATTCCTTGACTAACAAGTAGCTCAAATGTTGTCATCGTATCTCTAATGAGTCATTAATGATTTGGAACATTTGTAAGTTCATTTGTATGAACTTCTTGATCGATATAGTTTCCATTTTTTTCATAACTCTAGGATACTCGATTCTATCGTAGATAGAATTAATGTAGTTTAGAACTTTTCCAACTAACAATGTCTTTTCTTTAAAATCAAACATATTTTTTATTGTGATCACTTTTGTCATTTCAGAAGCTTGCATTAGTGTAACCCTTTACACCCAACTCTTCCATGTTGCTATTAACTAGTAGCTTATCCTTGAGTACTTCACAAGTACTAATGGATGTCTTTAAATGACATTCCAATAACCCTTATTGGAAATTAATATCATCTTGTCATGTCCAATACATACAAGATTATATGGGATAAGTACATTTTTAGTGTTCATGGTAGATCCATTGCTATAGCATATGGCATCTCATTCATGTTATTTCCATTTTTCATAAGAATTGGAACATAGGGTTCATGAGAGATTAATTTGGATTCTCTCTCATTGAATCCTTCATGTTGAACTCTTTCAACATCCTACTATTGTATGTACTCATGTTAGGTTATTGAACTTTCAAGAACTATCTATAGTTATTGATCCCTATCACATAGTATGTTTCACTTAATCCTTCATTGTTGAAGGTGTTTCCATGCCCGAACTCAATACTTAAAAATTGAGATATCATTCCTTATCAATATGTGGAATAATCATATATTCTCCCATTAAATCTTTTGTAATCACATGATTTCATTTTTTGTCTTGATTCAAGTCAAACTATTTGTCTATCTTGTCAAGTCAAAAGATCTCATCTCTGAGATGCTTGTTTCAATCCTAGATTGATCTTTGTAGCTTATAGACCTTATTTGTATTCATGAAGTTATAAAACCTTTAGGTTGTGTCACGCACACATCCTCCCACATATTCCTTTTAAGGAATCTAGTTTTAATCTTCATATACCGAATCTCATAGTATAGTTTAGCTGCATCAACAAGCTTTACTATTGGTAAAGGATTTCTTTCATGCTCAACAACTTGAACTTATTTGAAAATCCTTCCAACCAGTATGTCATCTCATGTTATTTGTGTGGGTTTTTGCAACAAAACCCTCTGGCACCCTTTGGGTCTTACTCCTTTAGGCAGTACTAGCAAGGTCATACCTTATTAGTGCACATGGACTCCATTGAGCCATTTCTTAGATTATGGTTCTCATTAGCTCCAGTTGATTTGTTGGCTCATCATCTTATGACCAACCCATATGAGTTGTTGGATTTACAATCCTCCAATTTCATATATGTTCTACTAGAACTATGAGGTTTTGTGTTACATGATGAACTTGAGATTCCACAACAACTTGTGATTCTCTTAGTTCTCATTGTACCCAATATTGATCTTAAACTTGTTGAGTTCTACTTTTACTCGCATTGATTCTTTTTTAACTCAGTTATCCTAGCAACAAATGCTTTGTTGTCAGATGGGGATTTAAGGTAATACTCAACAATCATGGTTTTATGGATAAACCTTTTCAAGAAAATATTTCTTTATGTAGGTTTCAATCCTTATTACATACAGGGACATTCCCATATCATATCTCATATGATGTCTTACAAACCATTCAGACGGTACATCATTTAGTGATGAGGATATAATAAGGTTAGTTAATTGATAATCATATAATGACCCATCATGATGTAATTCATTCATCCTGACACATTGTAATGTTCAAATAGATTTGGCTTGTGATACACTATCACAGTTCTTCCTGAAGGTCCTCAAACTATTGATGTAAACTATTTCAAAATTTGATCATATCAAAGTTTCTTAATACTTTTATCAAAGCTATACTTCATTTATAATCTTCTTGAACACTTCAAGAGATTCATATTCGTATTTCACCAAATACAAACCCACATATCAACTGAGATTACCAGCTAATATAATAAAATATTACCAGCCACCTCTGGCATTTCTCCCATAAGATCTTCAAACATAAATATGTATAAGCTCTAATAGAATTCTAATCCTACCACCACATGTAGTAAAGGGTGTTGTGGCATATTACTCATATTTAATACTTGCATGTATCTTATTAGTTCAATAATGAAAAGAGTATAGATAACTATTAATATGGATTCTAGTAATGCACTTCTTACATGTGTATTAGATGACTATCCTAAAGATTGTTTGAGTTATCAATTATAATCATTTGGTATTAACATTATAAATATTCATCTTAAGATTCTTTTGTATAAAGATCATTAGCTAGTTGGGCATTTCCATACAACATCACATCTTTGAAAAAGAAATATTAACAACTCATTTTATTGATTTACCATCCTTGTCATACAATATGCCTAAAGTTAACATTTTTACTTATTAGCATAATGAAATAGCAGATCAACTAACTCCATTACATGCCCATGGGGCTAAGATAAATTTAAACGTAGACTAAAGCTTCAACAACTCCTGCTCTGCCTTGTCCATCTTTGTCCTTTTATAAAGGCCTTAGTTCTTATCAGATTTTGCACATCAATATGTCAGATCTATATCTGGTATCACATACCAAGCTAAAGAAGTAAACAAATTTATCTTATAATATTTATACCTAAAGTAGAGGCCTCTCCTCTTCCTTCTTATTCTTTAGTTCCTCTGACTAAAGTGGGTAATTTTTTTTCTAATTCCCAAACTGATGACAATCGCCTCTTTTCTATACTCCTCCATTTGCCTTGAGATCTGATTACTTGGGCTTCTAGACAACTTTAGAACTCTTCTTAGCTTTGCATTTGCATTTAGACTTCCCCTTTGTCTTGTTGATTATCATCATAGACTTGGACTTGTCTTTCTTCATTTGTGCCTCTGTTGTTCTCAGCAGGCCCAATAACTCTGTCAACGATTTGTCAAAGTCATTCATGTTGTAGTTCATGACAAACTGACTGTATGACTCTAGTAGCTACTGTAGAATCACGTCAGTGGCTAACTTTTGACCAAAGGGGAATCCAAGTCTAGACGTGTTCTCTACATACCCAATAGGCTTGAGTACATGAGGACTTACTGGATCTCCTTCTGCCATTTTGCACTTGAATAATGCCTTGGAGACATCATATCTCCCTTATCTTACCTGATCTTAGAACATTATTGAAATGTGTGACCATCTCAATCACATCCATGTTCTCATGTTGCCTCTACAACTCATAGTTCATGGAGCATAGCATTAGGCATTTGACATCCATGACATCTTCAGTGTGCTTCTTGTAAGCATTCATGTTAGCCCTTTGTGCATTGGGAAGGGGTTCATATGGCTCTAGAGTCTCTAGGACATAGAGCATGTGCTCCTATGTGAGAATGATTATCAACATCCTGAACTAGTCATGGAAGTTGTTCCCATTTAGTTTGACCTTCTCAAGGATCGATCGTAGAGAAAAATGGTTGTTCTTCTTTGTCAATTTATTCTACAAAAGAATTTGCAATTTTGTCAAAAGATCATTTATTATTTGATTTGATTTGATTAAAATTTGACGATGTTGATTAGGTCTTTAATTAGCTATCACTATCATTATTTTGATCACATTGACAACCCTCAATTCTCAATTTGAAAAATTGTAGTGAACAATTTTCTAATGAGTCAAGGTCCAAAATAATTCAATTATTACCTAGGCAACATCAGTATCCATAGTCAATCATTAAGGTAGGCAATGTTTGCCAATTGTATATTATGCAATTCTTGGATAGATAATATGTACAACTCTTTGCCATGATTATCTGTATGCTTATGGTGCTTAATCTCATTAAAACCACACAATTAAGCTTGACCCCAAAGCCGACACGATAATAATGCACCCCGCTTGGTGGGCCCACACTATTACCATCATACTTCCACGAGATATATGGTGCACCACCTTTGGGATGTCCACGCTTAGTCGATCAAGCTTTTCATGTGTTCCGCTAATTGAAAGCATCTTAGACTTAATATGTTTTATTGAGGGATTTTATATACATCATATATATATTGTATCCAATCACTACATATATAGTACGTATGATATACATATTATATCCCATAATGTAAACATGCAATATAAAACAGAAGGCGAAGATCATGGCCATATCTACTATAATTCCTTAGATCCACAAGAAATCACTACCACCTAGGTTAATCATCACATCACATGTATGGACCTCTTGTTGGTCTAGATCTTTGCTTGCCAATACAGGTTGATCAGTTCAACCGTTGAACCAGTCATCTCGCCTCTCTATTGATCGGTTGGTCCTCTGAAACAATCAGTTGGCCTCCTATCCAACCAATGTATGAACAACTCCAAACGGTTAGTTGGGTCCACCATTCGGTCAGTTCGCTTGTGTGGCTAGCCCTCCTTGGTCCTCTAGTCGGGCGGCTCGTCACGTGAAATGGTCAACTCACCTGACATTGATCGCTATTGTCATTGTTCCAAGAAAGCAAACTATCCTATTGATATTAATCTTATTACATGGTAGAGAGAAACCTAGAGTTACATTTGAGGTGAGCAAAGGTAGGAAAGAATTAACTTTACATCGGGAAGAAGGATGTAGAGGCTCAGTATGCAAACCAAGATATAACAATAATAAAACCAAACAATCCAACCACACTTAGATATTGAGTCACATCCACCATCAAAACCGCCTTTAGTGTAAGACGTGTAAATTGCATATATATATATATATATATATATATATATATATATATATATGTATGTATGTATGTGTGTCTGTATGTACCAAAAATTTGATCATATCGTTTATCCCAAAACATAATAAATTCACGTGGCTCTGATACCACTGTTGGGAAATACGGGCATAGAGCAGGAAGGAGAAATAAAATTTTTATCTAATATGTATTCCCATAACAATAAGATCACATTAATAACTATGATATAGGAAAGATGATTTAACGAGTTTTTACATGGTCATGGAGGAAGTCTAGCTAGAAACTAAAACTCATTACAATGCAACTATCTTTTAGTTGCTCTTGGATGATACTTGTATAGTTCTTGGTCTTCACCACGGACAGCAGACTCGAACAGCATCTACAGTGGTTCCTACAGTCTCACCATGGACTACTAGCTGATGTTACCCTCCTAGTGACAGGTAAAGGCCTCCTCGCCTCTAGAGAATCCCACACAGACCAACTAGAACTCGTTTCGTTATAGTAAAATGGACATGAAGGAGTTGTCCCTCCCGTTGGTGTACTAGTCACCAACTTACTCTTCCACAATTGTTTCTCCCTTTCTATCTCTCCTTTTAGTGGGTAGGACTTTCTCAGGCTCTCTGTGAGTTACCAAAACCAGAGAGACAACAATTGTCAGAGGCAATTGATTTGTGTTTTGGGAATCCCCTAGTACCCCTCTATTTATAAGAGAATTAGGGTTTGGGTTCTCGATCTGTGTGGGAGTGGAAGGGACCGGAAGATCATGAATTTTCACAACTTGTGAGTGTTAAATTGATCGATTGGCAATCGAACCGATCAGTTCACATGCGAGCTGAGCGGTTCGCAGCTCGAGCTGGTTATTTTGTCATATTTTCCAAATTACATATGAATTAGCAATTTCATTTCCAATTAATGCACAACATTAATTCCTATACAAATCGAATTGAATAAGTGAAATGATTAACTTTTCTCATGAATTTGGGAAAGTCACCAAAACCTTCGGTTGGTGCAACCGTGTTGATTAGTTCATTAGGTGAACCGATCGTCTCACCCAACCTGAGCCAATCGGTTCACTCAGTGAGTCGATCGGTCGGTGTCACGATTTGTGTAGAACTCCGCCAATCCAATTCTAATCTGCATGACACTCCAAATGATTGTCTCAACACTTGATCTGATCGGCTGATAGTCTAGTCAGCTGATTTGTTGATTGAATTGAGGACATAAACACTTTAGTAATAATACAATCATCATTCATAATTAAACTTTTCTTCTAGATGAGTGCCTATGTGTGTGTCCCTAAAGGTCCCATATCACTTTGGCAGTGAATGTCCATAACTAGCTTATGACATCACAAGCAAAGTGTGGAGCCTAGTCGTACATCAGTGCAACACAAGTGAATGGAAAGTTGGAGAACAACTTCAACCTACAATTTGTGTAAGGTGTTACAGTGATTGTATAATTCCTTTGTCTCTGATATTTGGAATGAGCTCGAGGCATGGAATTGTCATCCTCTCAATGTTCAATCCATGTTCCTTGAACAAAGAGCATATTTTCTGAGATATATTGACCTCAATAGCATATATTGATTCATATGTGCATGCATATGCATTTCTCAATCTCGTTTATCAAGTGGCCAAGATATCAAATTCCATCATGAGGGACAATTCCCCATCTACATCACTCATAGTCAGTCCCCATGTGTCACAACCACCCAATCATCATCTTTATGTCAATCCTTACTCATGGTTACGTTTCATGATGCCAAAGTATATTGAACGGCATGTGATGAGTGTAGTGACTTTAGGTCTAAGAATCACAATCACCACCTTCACTGTAAGAGATGATTATGACCACCTAAGCATGATTTCCATGTGTCACTCTCAAAGTGGGTCTATCTAATACATTGTTCTTCAACAAGTATATGTGTGCTTAGTTTGATATTACATATCATGGCTAATGAGATTCAGTCATCAACCAACCCACACTCTAGTCTTTAAGTATTATTGGTGTTTATCTACCTTCCACAATAACAATCAACTAGGGACATAATAAGAATGTACAACCTCTTGACATCTGTATGATCTCATTATTCAAGTCACATACTTGAAGACATACGTCATCGAGTATTGTCATCCTTTACGCATTCATAATATTTTCTCATATCTCATAACTAAGTGAAATAGAATGAATTGGAAGCTTTCCTTTATTCTTATTAATCAAATCCTTTATGTTATATTCCAAGTCAATCATCATATAATTGGCTCACTGAGCATACCATACCAACAATAATATTTCTCCATTTGAGTGCAGACCCAGAATAGCCCATGGAAACTCAGATCCCAATCACAGAATACCAGCACAAGGGTGAATACATCACAATGCACATCCCTTTCCAACATGCCTAGATTGTACAACTCAAGCTTGGTATGCCACATGTCCATGTGGCTAGAGGGGTTATGGATCTGATACCATTTGTGATGCCCAGGCCCACTATCCAAGACTCTAATAGAGTTCCAATAATGACGATTGGCCCCACATACCACCACTAGCCATAACTACATGCTTTGCCCTCACTTACACACAAGCCAAGATAAACTTCCACTAGAAAAAAATTGGTCATTCAGGACAATCCCATGACAAACTCCTCTATGCAGACCCTCACAAATAGGAACAGTTGTGGGCCTGACCCACACAAATGGGCCATGAAGCTAACCCCTATGACAAATACCAATGGCCCTCAAGAATACTATAGTCATGGGCTAAGTGACTCTCAATAATGTTATATTGAGGGAGTATTTACCTTCACATTTAAACTTTTAGGGCTTGTTTAATCCTCATAAATATATTTTGAGAGACGTAATGGTCCTATAAAATGCAATTTTTAGGGGTTAATGCCTTCACTGATATTATTATGATGGGATATTTGGTCCTCGTCAATATAATTTTGATGGGGGATTTGGTCTTGATCACTATATTTTTTAGAGGATAAAAATCATCATCAATATATTCATGAGGGACTAATATATATTATTTTTTTCTATATTTATTTATGTAGTTGTTACTCTAACAAATAATATTTTTAGACTAAAATTTTAAATTTCAAATTCCAAGCAATGTTTGTATAATATTCACATGACATCATAAGAATAATCACATACCAAAATTTCACACAAGAATGTCAGATCACCACAAATCACTATCTATAATTGAAGTAAATATCATCCATACATTGCATGTTCAATGTTAATAGAAATAAAGAAAAAATAAAATTTGATATTGATAACAATCAACAGATCATATCTAAAGCTCCTAAGATCTATAATTTCTTCATATTCCTTCAAATGGTGTGGTGCTCTTCATTAGTATCATCCCTCATATGATTAGAACCATCTACTCCTGAAAAGGACACAAAGTATTATATCAATAGAATTTGAAAGGTTGATAATAAACATAAATCATAGTACCAAAATGTCACCCTCCCTGGCGTCCGGCCTCCGCCATGGGTTATGGGAGAGGGGATCGTTCTATCTTAATCCCATAGTACCAAAATGAAATTACACTTATAATTCAATTCTTAGTTTAATCCAAGGTACATTGAGGGTCTAAATCTATCTTTGAAAGAAAATCTGCCTTGCTAATATAAATACCTTTCATTTGTGTTCAAAAAATGATGAACATAATCAAATAGAAATTATATACATATTTATCAAATGCACCATCTTCATAAAATGATTATCTAAATATATTGTCATTACCTATGGCAATTAGAAAGCTTCCATGTCAGATTCAATTTCAATAAAATGCTTTTTCACATGGATAGAATAACTATTATCCAACCTTGCCCCTTCTTCTACCACCTTCTCATTAGAAGGTGTATACTTTGAATCACCCACTTAAGAGGTAGATGGAGGAACATTAGTAATATCATTCAAGTAATGTTGATTTATATCATCATTTCTTTAAACATCTACCTTTAATTTACCAACTCATACCTACAAGTCTCCTTGTTCATTCTCGATCGACAAACTCTTCGACCGAGAATAACCCAAGTAGTCGTTAGACACAGCAGACAAGGTAGTTGGGAGTTGGATTGGAACGTTATATACACTTGCTCCAGACAGTCCCTCGGTCGACAAGTCCTCGACCAAGAAGGACTCTCGGTCGACAAATCTTCGACCGAGAAGAGTTCTGTCTGCACTTTTTAGGATTAATTAACTAGCCATTGTTAAAGAAACTAATGGTTACCTAACGGCTAGTTAAGCACTAAGAACCCCCTAGAAGGTGTCTAGAACGTCCTTGATCATCCATAGGACATTCCTATAAATAGGACAAGCCATAGGACACCCAACACACACTTATGCTACACTTGAGCATTCATACTTGCAATTGGCAATTTATTCTTGTGAGCAATAGAGCAATTCCAACATTGTCTATTCATTCCCATGGCTCCAAATTCGTGTCCTATAGGCTAGCATCTCCTACCCATTGCACTTACACTTCCATATCCATTGGTTAGGAAATCAAAACGCTTGATATAGGAAATCAAGCCTTGTGCTACAACGGTATTGTAATTTCTATTTTTCCTTCTTGTTCCTTTATATTGTTTGTACTCTCCTTGCACTCCTAGGGGTGGAGGCTGTGGATTGGAGAGGGTTTTATTTCTCAGGTGGAGAAGGTGGACTTTGGACTACTTCAAGAAGGTTGTCTCAATGGGAAGCTACTTCAAGAGGAAGGCTACTTCAAGGGGGAGCTTGAAGTTACTTCAAGGAAGGCTGCTTGGAGGTTGGTGAGACTACTTCTAGGTGAAGGTTGTCTGAAGGGTTTGGTGAAAGTGTTGTAATTTTATGTAACATCCTTGCGAGGTAATAAAATTAAATACTTTCAAAATCCCGATTGGGTAAGCAATCGGGTAGTGGATCGACTGCCTTAGTATTTGCTAAGGTTGGAACCACTCTAAATCCTTGTCCCCTTGTCCAACCTTTTTGTGGTTGCTTAATTTGGTTGAATTATTTTAAAATATTCATAAAACCCTATTCACCCCCCCTATAGTGGTTTTTCAATTGGTATCAGAGCAGGGCTTCAAGGAACTCTAACAAAGTCTTGAAGAATGGGTGACGGGGTACTCAACAACCTCAACTTGGAAGGAACACTCATGGCTAGACCTCCAGCTTTTGACGACTCTAACTACACCTACTGGAAGAGGAGGATGCAATTTTACTTCCAAGGAATCAGCTGGGACTTATGGAGAATGCTATCAACTCCAAATGAACTTCCTCAAACAGAGTATGCAAATTGGGATGCTAACACGGTAAAATCTGCCCAAATGAATGCAAAAGCTATAAGTATACTTTATTGTTCAATTTCCGTTGGTGAGATTAATAGAATATCAAATTGTGAAACAGCTTATGAGATATGGCATAGATTGTCTATAACATATGAAGGAACTGTTCAAGTTAAGAATTCTAAAATCGGAATGCTTAAATAGAAATTTGAACAATTTCGTATGGATAAAAATGAGTCAATTAGTGAAATGTATGCAAAATTTTCTTCTATTGTGAATGGTTTAAATGATTTAGGTAAAGTAATCAGTGAAGAAGATCGAATATCAAAAATCCTTAGGTCTCTTCCTCCCAAATACAAGCCCAAGGTGACTGCTATTGAAGAAGCAAATGATCTCACCCGGCTAAGGATGGAACAACTTATTGGCAACCTAGAAGCACATGAGGCAACTTTAGAAGAGGAAGAAAGATGATAACGTGAACTTCAACAAGGGAAAAAGAAGGACATTGCATTCAAAGCATCAACCAAGATTAGTCATGACACAAGTGAAGATGATAGTGAAGAAGAAACTCTCATTGTAAATGGTAAGCAGTATAAAAGTTTTAAAACTAACAAAACTTTTAGTGTTTCTTCTTCCAGGTGCTTTGAATGTGGCAAAAAGGGACACATGAAAGGTTATTATCCAAAACTCAAGAAAGGGAAGAAATCATCTCAAAAAAAGAAAGAAAGAGCATATAAAGCTGCATGGGATGATGATAGTGATGATAGTGATGATGGAAAAGAAGAAGTAGAATGTCTTATTGCTACAACAAATGAAGAAGAAGAAGAAGAGGTAAGTCTTTTTAATCTACCAAAAGAAGATCTAATTGCTAGTCTTCAAGATACACATGAGAAATATATTGAGTGCAAGAAGAAACTTAAGAAATCAAATAAAGAGTTACATGATAAACTTCTTGCTCTCACATCTGAAAATGAAGATCTCAAAAAGGGTATTGAAGATTATGATATTAAGCTTAAATCTATAGAAGCAAATTGCAATCTTCTTTCCCTAGAAAAGTTAAACGTGCAAACTCAAGTAAATGAACTTCAAAGATAATCTATTTTGTGTACACATCTAGATTATGATATTATTGTGAAAGAAAGAGATTCTTTATTATCTAATCTAGATCAAGCAAAATTAGATATCAAGAAGAAAATGGATGAGATTATGAAGTTACAACAAAAAGTGAGTAGCTTGAGTAATAATAATATTCTTGATAATATCTTAAATTATTCTTATCGTCAAATTGGAAGGAGAGGACTAGGTTATAAGACTAAGGGAAAATATTATCAAAAACCTAGCTGGAGAAGGACACAAGTCCTAGAGAATCAATCCATGTATGTACCCAAGAACAACTCAACTCCTAGAAAGAGAAATGAGATTGACTCTATTAGTTGTCATTATTGCTTGCGTCTTGGACACTACT
Organism: Alisma plantago-aquatica; assembly: GCA_963693085.1. Lineage (NCBI taxonomy): Eukaryota > Viridiplantae > Streptophyta > Magnoliopsida > Alismatales > Alismataceae > Alisma > Alisma plantago-aquatica. Next base: position 1,336,407,008 of record OY856412.1, read on the forward strand.
CTTTTTCATGCCCATACAAGAAAAGGAATGATGATCTATCTTGGGTTCCTAAAACTTAGAGGTTTAAATTTGACTAGTTGATATTTGACCTAAACTGATCCTTGATATACAAATGTCATATCTCAACACAATCGAGCTTTAACTTTCATATTCTTGTTTTACTTGGAAACACTTACTGAAAACAGTTCTGAAACAATACGGAAACACCCTCGGTCGAGAAACTGTTCGACCGAGACCAGTGTCGGTCGAGAAATAGTCGACCGAGCAGGTTACTATTTTGAAGTCTGTAACAAGTCTGATTAAATCTGTACAAACAGCAACACTTTCGGTCGAGAAAAATGTCGACCGAGATAAATTCAGTCGACAAACAGTTCGATCGAATCAAGTTCTGTTGAACCTGTTTTTAAATTAATCTAGTTTGCTATCAATTTGTTATTAATGATTGATTTAATATGCAAATCAAAAATAAATCTTGGAGACCATTTTTGAAACAAGACATATTGATCTTTTTGCATCATGAATTAAGGTATAACATTATGAATATGAAATCCTTAAACATATTGCAAAAGTGTTATATGAAGACTGATTTTGAACAAACCTTATTCATTGATTGAAAAAGTTTATTAAGCATGTTCAATTACATGATTTGTCTTAAATTTGAAAACTTATGAACCTGAATGAGATTATTTTGATTTATTCTCTATATGGTTTGGCTTAAAACGGAAAATATGAACCATGATTAGTTTAATCAAGGAAATTACTATTTTATCATAGTCCACATGGTTTATCCTAAGTATTTCTTGGTCTATCTATGTAGGAACCATGTGTATTAAAATTTAAATGGTCATAATCATTATATTTCATGAAATTACATGCTTCCATGTTGATCATTGTATTGTGGATATGCTTCTACTGTTCTATCATAATCATTGTGCCATGATCATTATATTTCATTTGGTTGTCTAAAATAATCTTTTATCCATATATACAAACCATAAATAAATATTTTTTATTATCATTATGATTCAGCTCATATGGAGATGCCATTTTGCATAAATAGTAAAACTTCATGGCACAAATGCATTTTAAATTAAAAATCTGCAGAAATTATATTTCACATATAAGTGTTCAAATTGGAAATCTGTAGAAATTGCCTCTTGGTTGAAATCAAGTTTGACCAAGGGGCGCTATGGTCAAAGTCAAGGTCGACCTAAAATAAGTTTGACAACATGCTTATTTGTACATCTTTTTACCTCACTTAATCTTAGTATCTTGATTCAAAATGTGTTTATCATATTGAAACCATAATTTTAGTGCATAACTCTCATAAAAGGTCAACTTATTATGATCTAATATGACATATATCTTGTTCTTAACGGAATTATCTAAACAAATTAAGGGCTTAACCTCCCGTGTATTTGATTAGAGATACATTCTATTAAAAGATTAAAATGGATCTCATATCATTTTCAGGGCTTAACATCCCGTGTAAAATGGATGAGAAATCAAAATACATATGCCATAGATCTAAAAGGATCTCATATCATTTCAAGGCTTAACATCCTTTGCAAATGATTGAGAAACAAATTGTGGCTAAATTCGACAATAAATGGTTTACAATTATATTAATCCCAGATTTTAAAACTAAATATCTTAGTTACGGGGAGCATAGCATAAAATTAAGGGGGAGAAATAAAAGTCATACTAAATAATCATCTTGGATATCTTTTTGAAATGACAAAGGGGGAGAAATAATATAAAATAAAATGAGTTTCATAATATCTCAGCCAACACCCACTTGCAAAACAAGAAAGGCTACAAAAGGTAAACTTCAGGTATGAAACTCATATGATTTATATTTCCTTATTTTATATTTTGGAAATGTTTGTCATCTTCAAAAAGGGGGAGATTGTTGGCTAAATTGGACATTATTATCCCTTTGTTTCGATGATGACAAACATTTCATTCTTGTGGATCTAACGTGCTACTTGAGTGTTGTAGGTCTTAGGTGGATGACAAACAACTTGGAAGATCTATATGCTTAAATTGCTTTAAATCATGATTGTAATCAAATGTAAAAACTTATACAAGTATATAATGTACAAGTACTTAGACATCATGTAAATCAAGCGTTAGATCTTCCCTAGCCAATCACAACACTTAGATAGGTCATCCCCTACGATAGTGTCACAACTGCACACTCATACATACATTTAGTACTTAGCTTAAAACATTGAAACAAGGTTAATATCGGTCGACAAAATTCTCGACCGAGACACTCTCGGTCGAGAAACTCTTCGACCGAGAATAACCCAGGTAGCCGTTAGACACAACAAACAAGGTAGTTGGGAGTTGGATTGGAACGTTATATACACTTGCTCCAGACAGTCCCTCGGTCGACAAGTCCGCGACCGAGAAGGACTCTCGGTCGACAAATCTTCGACCGAGAAGAGTTCTGTCTGCACTTTTCAGGATTAATTAACTAGCCGTTGTGAAAGCAACTAATGGTTATCTAACATCTAGTTAAGCACTAAGAACCCCCTAGAAGGTGTCTAGAATGTCCTTGAGCATCCATAGGCCATTCCTATAAATAGGACAAGCCATAGGACACCCAACACACACTTGTGCTACACTTGAGCATTCATACTTACAATTGGCAATTTATTCTTGTGAGCAATAGAGCAATTCCAACATTGGTTATTCATTCCCATTGATCCAAATTCGTGTCCTATAGGCTAGCATCTCCTACCCACTGCACTTACACTTCCATATCCATTGGTTAGGAGATCAAAACGCTTGATATAGGAAATCACTTAGGAATTTAGGCAAATTGCTTATATGTGTGAATTTTGGGATTTGCCCCTAGGTCCAATTCTTGGATCCCTAGGTTGCCTCCCATCTTCATACATCCTAATCAATCTCCCTAAACCTAAGTGAGAGATCTAAGTAGCTAGATTAGGTAATTCTAGTGCAATTAGCATGGAGCCTTCTCAAGGCTAGAATGTGGGGGAATTGGGGTCCAAAACCCTAATTTCACCCCCCATTACTACCCTCGACCCCTAATTGCCCTAGGAATGCCTAATCTAGAAACCTATACTTGATTAGGCTTTAATTGGATTGAACCTAACCCCTAACCCAATTGAGCCTCGTAAGGGTAGTGGGTGGTGTTAGGGACTAGTTCCCCTATACACAACCTAGCATATCCATGGCCAGTTTGTAGCTTAGGTTAATTCATTAGACTCTAACTTGTTGTTTGGTTTGGGTAATCTAAATGGAATCATAATGTTCATATGTCACCCCCAACTTAAGTGATAAGTTCATACCCCTAAACAGCCCACACATCTCTTTACTGTTTAAAACCCTAGTTTTATGCTTGCTTAGCTTAATTAGTTCTTTCCTTGCTTAGTTAGCTTCTTTCTTTGTTCTTACCTTGTTCATGTTAGTTTAGTTCTTTAATTGCTCTTTTTCTCTTCTTGCTTTCTTTAGTGTAATTTGCCTTTTCATACCCAACATAATCCGTTCTTGCCTGTTTAGCCTTAATCTAATCTAGGTTTAACATAGATTTTGTTCTCACCTTTAATTGCTTGCTTGTTCATACTTAGTTAACAATCAAATCAACCTTTAAACCCTTAACCCTAGTCTTCGCAGTAGGAACCTAGCTAAATTAACCTAGCTCTAGCGCCCCCTCTTTTCCCTGAGGATCGACCCTTTACTTGCCACCTTCCTATACTACGACACGACCCCGTGCGCCTGCGGGTGTAGTGTTTTAGTAGACGTAGGTAGCTAGTTTAGGTTTATAAATTTTGAAAGAAAAAACCATCCCGTGTGTTCTGACCTCGTGGGGCGCATCTAGTCGGGTCAAATCGTCTAGTGTGTTGCACCTCTAGCGGAATCGCACCAAGCTTTCTGTTCGCCCGACACAACCTGAGGCACGATACGCTAGCTTCAAGCTCTTTACTATGGTAGCTCTCGTAGGGTTCCGACCGACATGATCGTATCGGGCAAGGGCAACTTGCACGATACGTCTTCCCGTTATGAGCGTGCCGTCTGAGAGGGTGCCACCCGACACAGGGTATCGGGCAAGGTCCCTGCCCGGTATCAGGCTGGAGAGTCTGTTGTTGTTTGTCGCCCTTCTAGATCAAGGAGGCGATATTTATCTTTATTATTTCAGTCATTTACTTCTTTTACTTATGCAATGTAATTAGATCTTTATATGTTAATGAAATTAGAAGAGTTTAATTATTTGCTGCTTTATGTTTGGTACCTTTGTTGGATGATTGCTACGGTTAACATCTGAACTCTAGCTTGTATGCTTGGAACGCGCTTCGATTAGCTACTGAATCGTGTTTTCCCGTTACAACAGCCTCGAGAGAGGTGTTGTGGCTCTAGTGTTTGGTCCAGTTTTGGAGTACGAGAGTGCCCGGAATTGGAGTTGTTTTAGTAACCTTTCCACTCTAACTTAAGTCCAGCAGCCTCGAGAGGGGTGTTGATGCTTAGTTAGAGGTATTCGCTTTGAGAGGAGGGGTACAAGAAGTTTCTACTGCCGCTTATTTTACCGTAGTTTTCTCTTTTGTACCCTGCTTTAGCACTAGTTTTATCTCCCTGTTTCCGTTGCATAAAAATCCCTAAAAACTGATAAATTCTTAAAACCTTAATTTTCCTCGTAGCTCTAGTTGGAGATAGATATCTTTTGTTTTATCAGTCTTATCCTGTTGTTCCCTTGTGGAATTTTATATCTCTTTTCCCTTGCCGGAGTGTAGCATGTCGATTTCGTGTTCTCAACACTACCACCCTTGTCCCTATGTTCAACCCCGTATATCTACTTCGACCTCGTAAAAAAAGTTGCGGGGGCCTAGAAGGTTTCGGGTTATAAATGTAAAAGTCCGACTACTGCAAATCCACCTCCAATTTTAGGACGCGTGATTTAGGCCGGTCAACTTTTTGGCATCGTTGCCGGGGAGTATAGTGGTGCAATTCTGCTAGAGGTGCAACACACTAGCCAATTTGACTCGACTAGATGCACCCCATGAGGTCGGAACACGTGTAATGGGTTTTTGCTTTCAAAATTTATAAACCTAAAATGGCTACCTACGTCTACTAAAACACTACACCCGTAAGCGCACGGGGTCATGTCGTAGTATAGGAAGGTGGCAAGTATAGGGTCGATCCACAGGGAAAAGAGGGGGCACTAGAGCTAGGTTAGTTTGGCTAGGTTCCTACTACGGAGACTAGGGTTAAGGGTTTGAAGGTTGTTTTGATTTTTAACTAAGGATGAACAAGAAAGCAATTAAAGGCAAGAATGAAATCTAAGGTAACCCTAGACTAGATTGAGACTAAGCAAGTAAGGAAAGACTAAGCTAGGTATGAAAAGGCAAATTACACTAAGACATGCAAGAAGAGCAAAAGAGAAATTAAATAAATAAACTAGCGTGAACAAGACAAGAGCAAATTAAGAAGCTAACTATGCAAGAAAAGAACTAACTAAACTAAGCAAGCACAAAACTAAGGTTTTAAGCAGTAAAGAGAGGTGTGGGCTGTTTAGGGGTATGAACTTATCACTTAAGTTGGGGGGTGACATATGAACATTATTATTCCATTTAGATTATCCAAACCAAACAACAAGTTAGAGTCTAATGAATTAACCTAAGCTACTAACTGGCCATGGATATGCTAGGTTGTGTATAGGGGAACTAATCTCTAACACCCCCCCTACTACCCTTATGAGGCTCAATTGGGTTAGGGATTAGGTTCAATCCAATTAGAGTCTAATCAAGTCTAGGTTTATAGATTAGGCATTCCTAGGGCAATTAGGGGCCGAGGGTTGTAATGGGGAGGTGAAATTAGGGCTTTGGACCCCAATTCCCCCACATTCTATCCTTGAGAAGGCTCCATACTAATTGCACTAGAATTATCCAATCTAGCCACTTAGATCTCCCACTTAGGTTTAGGGATATTGATTAGGATGTAGGAAGATGGGAGGCAACCTAGGGATCCAAGAATTGGACCTAGGGGCAAATCCCAAAATTCACACATATAAGCAATTTGCCTAAATTCCTAAGTGATTTCACACACAAACCAACAAGCAATTCATGGAGAATGAGATGCAAATAGAATATAATCATTAACAAATGGAATTACAATGTTTACATGCCATTTGCCCCCAACATGGTATCAAAGTAACATATTTTCCCCCAAACAGCCCACCCAAGAGGCCTAGCTACTCATAACAAAGCAAAATACAAAAAGAGAGAAGAAAGAGGTAGAAGAAGCCATGGGGCTCGGAGTAGTAGCTGAAATCCTTCTCTCCAGCAGCTGTAGGGTCGTCTTCCTCCTTCTTCTTGGATGGAAAGGTGTAGAATGGTGGTGGGAAGTGGATGGAAGGCTTAGATATGGGGGGTTATGTGGTGGAAATGGTGAAATGGAGTGGATTTGAGGTGGAGGTGAAGTGGAATGGAGTGGAGGTGACAAGGGAGTGAAAATGGGACTCTAAGAAGCCAACCCCCCACCCCCAGCCGCCACTAGGGCTTATATAGGGATCTAGGTGGTCTAGGGTTAAGTTAGGGGTAAAATGGGGAAAGCAGTGGAAAACTGGGTGGATTCTATGAGTAGCACGACCGTGGTGGGTCACCACGGTCGTGGTGGGTAGGGTAGGCCACGACCGTGGTGTATGGGCACGGTCGTGGGAATTAAAATGGCTAAATGTCAGGTTGGTGGTCAAATTTGGGCTGAAAAGGCCACGACCGTGGTGGTCACCACGGTCGTGGTGGGTTGAGGGTAGCACGGCCGTGGTGGGATCTGGTAGCACGGCCGTGCTACGTGGCATGGCCGTGGTGGGTGATGGTAGCACGGCTGTGCTGCGTGGCACGGCCGTGGTGGGTGGTCACAGCACGATCGTGTTGCATGGCACGGCCGTGGTAGAGTATGCTCTGCAGCTACTTCAAAATTGAGATTTTTTATGTGATTTCTTCATTTGCAGCACGATCGTTCTGTGTTACTACGGCCGTGCTGGGGGCTTTGCTTGCACTTTGAGCTTCAAACTTCATTATCCATGGACTTCTTTACTTAAGCTTGACTCTTAGCCACTAGGGGTAGGTTGGGGGAGCTCTGGGGCCTTCTTTGGGCCCCTCCATCTCTCTCGTCCATCCAAGTGTGGTCCAAGTACCTGAAAACATGCAAAAAAATTGTCCATAAGTGCATTTTACACAAATATGCATATTAAGGGTAATAACATATAATCTAATAGGTATAGATGTGATTGAAGAGCAAAAAGACACAAGATTAAGCCCTAAAATAGGGCTGAATCAGAAATCAAAAAGTCCCTGAGCAACAAGGAGTCAATGGATGTGACCTACAGATCAAGGAACCAAAACGTTCTCACAGATAAGATGGTTAAGAAAATGCTAAGAGAGGGAGGGGAGGAAAGTGATTTCATAACTTGCCCAGACTGGCTGATGAAGGAGTACCTTAAGGAGATGGCAGGGCATGGTGAAGAGCTTGGAGACAGAATATAAGAGAAAACACACATTCCTTGATGATTGGGTGTATAGAAAAAAAAGAAAAAAAGGTTGAATCACTGAGATTTAGGAGTGAGTGGTATGGTGTGACTGTAGCCCTAAATCATCTACTTTGAAAGTCTATTCCAGTGAGGAATAAACTCCAATGAAATAAAAAATTATGAAATATGATGACATGTGACACTCAAGTTATGTTGATTCTTGTCTCGTGCACCCAAAATGAGGGTGTGAGCCTCTTTAGGAAACCATGTAGTGAACTAATTTATATTATTGATATCTTATTATGATCGGCTAAAACCTAAGATAATGATGATATTTGGTGAGATACAAGCCAAGTAGTTTCATATCAAATGAATAAAAGATGACAAGTTGTGTTGAATATGAATTAAATGTTTGTTACATGCCTTTTACTGATAACTAATAGACGTGCTACCTTGAATATGTTTCTTGTTGTGAAATTTAATCATTCTTTTATAAAGACATTTCTTCTCATATTCTTATATGTTTGGTTTGGAATCTAATCTTAAATGTTGAAAAGTGCTTGATGCTGGAACTTGATATCCACTCTGCATATGATATGAATTTACTTGTCATTTGATTAGTCATGTTCGTAGACATGTGTGATGTTTACTTCAACTTTGGGACTATGTGATGTGTTCCTGATCTGATTGTTGGGGTGTCACAAAGATGGTGTTATAGTTATATCTTGATTCTATATTTAGATATTGACTTTTTACTCCTACAATTGGATTTTCATTCTAGAGTAATTAACATCCATTGATCTCTTCATAGACATGCTCTTAAAGATATTTTTAAGTTGGAATTAGTCTAAGTGATTAACTTATCTGGTTGATTAAATTATTGTGTTAAGATGGGTGTGCAAAATTTCATATAATGTATGCAAGTTTCTTATAAGTTCAATATAATTAGTTTGATGCTAATGCATGTACTTATCTTGAGTGGGAGGTATCCACTCACTAGGGCTCAATATGATTCTCACGAGGTTGTTTTGAATTTTTGTAGGTATAATGATATCCAACTAAGAGGTTGTGATAAACATGATTTCAATAGAATAATATAGACTAGAATGTCTTTGTACTCTCTCTTTTTCAAGATCAGTAGTATATCAAGTTTGTTCTTATGTGTATATGTATCTGATGTAAACTTAACTA